>OY970835.1:24144100-24794100 GCA_963853835.1 Calendula officinalis | reverse complement strand
TGAGTGTAGATGAGTTGATAAAACAATTTAATGGGAAATTACGATTCGTGAAACAATGGGTGCCAGACGAACAAGCTCAGTTACAACACTTTATTGATGCACTGCTACCGCAGTATCGAAGCTCTGTTAGATATGCAAATACTCTCACCCAAGCCTTCACATTGGCTAAGTCTGCGGAAAGTGATCACAAGGCGAGTGAACGGATGAATAGAGAAAAGACGAGGTTCCACAAATCGAATTCAACACAATCTAACTTTCAACAAAACCGAAAAGGGCAAGGTAATCAAAGACAAGGTAACTCAAGTCGCGAGGAAGTGAGTTTTGGTTCAGATCAGAGAACGCCATGGTGTTCTAGGTGTAGATCATCACATACAGGACCATGTACAATTCAGACTTTGAGGTGTACACGATGTGGTCAATTCAAGCATGATGCAAAAGATTGTAGTTTTCCGAGAAACATGTGTTGGAATTGCCATCAAGAGGGTCATCGGGCGGGGGAGTGTCCTTCAGCTAGAAAGACGGGTGTGGGTTCTGGATCGGGTGGGGAATCGTTATCAGCAACAAGCCATAAAATGAAGACTTACCCTCCACCTGAGGGTAGAGCGTTTCGAATGACTGTGGAGGATGCTATTACAACAGATGATGTCGTTACTGGTATGTTTCTGATAAACTACTTACTTATACATATATTATTTGAAATTGGAGCAAAGTTGCTTATCTATGATTATGAACTAGGTGATGAACTGATATATCAATTTGATTTTGAAAAGTGTTTGCTATGAACTTCTGTTTATATAGTGCCTTTGGGTAGATTGATGTAATATTGGGTATAAACTGAGTAGTCTTGGGAAGGACTGACATTTAATTAGAAAGAAATTTATTAATCGTATCATGTCGAGTCACATGTAGTGACTCGTAGAGTATATGTTGGAATTATCTTACTAACATGAATGAATTGTTTCTTGCCTTGTTATGGATGTTATAAATGAAGGACATATAGACATAAATATCTTAGAGAAATATAAAGAGATTAACAAAATAATTTAATGTTAAATATACGATTTGTTCCCTATGCCGCATGTGAAAATTGAAAATTGACATAAAGAATCAAGGTTATTGACCATATTGAATTGATTTCCGATTATATTAATGGATGAATTTTAGAGGGAATATAAAATTTAATAAGGTTGTGAAATTTATTAGAGATAAATTTTGAAATAATGAGAATTAATGCTGTTTTATGTGAAGATTGATTAGAATTTAGATTTCGAAAGGTGTAATTCTGAGAAGTAGTGAATTATGACTGTGGATTTATTTTTAATAATTCTAAAATTACGAGATCTTTAACAGGTTAAACCATAATAGAATACAAAATTTCGATGGAATAAAGGACAAGGCATAATATTTTAGACATTAAAATAATTATTATGACTGTTTGCAAGAAGAATTATGTAACAGCATATGATTTAAAAAAAAAGGGGGGCCATGAACAATAATTATTTTGGTGCAAGTTGAAATAGTTTTGAGTTAGTAGATACATTGAAATTATGACAAAATGATTAAATATTAAGCAATCGCATTGATGTCGCTACTTGGGAGTTTTCAAATTTGAATTTATTACTCGTTCAAAATATAAATAAATGAATGTTGTATTATTTTTTTTTTTGATTAAACCAACATGATTAATATGATAAATTGTTTATGTTAAATCCTTGTTGTTTTGATGAGAATGTTACCTTGTTAGTTTGAGCATGTTGAGATTCCGGGGACGGAATCTTTTAAGGAGGGTAGATTTGTAACATCCCGAGACCCGGCCTATTATTTTATTAATTTCGGTAAAGTAATATTCTATTATTTAATATTTAATTTAATATTTAATTTGATTTAATTGTATTTTAACCAAGGGGTTAAAATTAGCATTAACTGATATAATTGAGCATGAAGATGATAATTATATTTTTGAATTAACTTTTGAATTACAGTTCCGAAAATATTTTCGTTATTAAAATCTGAGTTGGATAAGTATTTTTAAATAAATCAAACGCGATCTATACTTTCAGTATTACACTGTGTTTATTAAAAATTAAACAATTTTCCCTTTGTGCCATGTGTGTGTGTGCGTGTCATGCTTAGAAGAAAAAGGCAGACTTCTTCTTTCTTCCTCTTTCATACGTGACCAACCCAAATCACCACCACTTTTGATTATTCTTCATTTATTTCTTAATTGAGGCTTGAATCTCCATTAAAACCTGCTATAATCTCGAAATTGTGCAAGCTAATAGGTAAGAAATCTTCATCTCTATTGCTAGGGTTTATATCTTTGTTGGTGAAACTAGGGTTCTTGAACTTTTAGTGGGCTTTTGTGAATTCTTGCTTTAAAACCGAAATTGATAAACTCTATAGTGTTTGTTGATGATCGTTTAAGTATTGCATGCTTAATTAGAAGAGAAACCATAGATTTGTGAAGTTTTCATAAAACCACCATTAATGGAGTTTGATGCTAGAACCCTATTTTGAGAAGATGAAGTCTTATGCTTAAATTAGTTAACTTTTACTGAAAATGGCATGCTAAAATGATTATTGTTGCTGGGAATTAACCATAGAATGATTTATTGTTGTTGTTTTGAGTAATTGGGTGTTTGGATGAAAATTTGTATAAAATCCCGTAGCCAAAGAAAATGGCAGATTTTGATCATTTTGTAAAAATCATATAAAATCAACCGTGACTCCGTTTTGGGCGTGCGACCAGTCGTTTTGAAGGTCTATGAGTCTACTTTAATTATATCATATTTTCCTGAACTGATATGGTCATAAAAGTGTGCATATTTCTGAGTTAGTACAAAAGGTTGGATGTGTCTTTTTTCGGTCAAACATGTATTGAAAACTTTGGGTGCTTCGATGTATAATATATATGTAAACATGAGGTTTGTCATAAAATGGTAATTGTATACTTGATGAAATGATAATTATGTGTTTGTAAATATAAGAAGTTAATAAAATGGTTTTGGCCCATTTTCTAGAATAACTAGTTATATTAAGAATTGTTAACTTTGGTCAAAGTAAAAGGTTAACACTTACATTGGATAATTAGCTAATCAAAATGGTTCATATATGTTGATAAAATGATGTGTAGATGTTAATTAATGTATTGGTTACGGATTGTGGGAGTATTATGATAAATTGTTCAGTTTTGACCCGTTTGGGTCTATGTGCTAAAAATTGGATTAAAATGCATTACTTGGTATACACTTGACTTAAGAAGTCTAAATATGATAAGTTGGGAAATTGTAGAAGTTCAAGGCATGAATTAGGTAGTTTCAAAGTTAGTTTATGAGTTTTGACCCGTTTGTGTACTATGCGTCAAATTAGTAGTTTATATGACTTTTGACTTGGTAAATGTTTAGCATGCTTGTAGTTTGACTAGTAATCATGTAAATGATTGATTGTGTGCACTTTGACATGTTGGAAATGATAAATTGTAATCTTGACTTGAATATACACTTTTGACCCGTTTGGTTACATTATGTCAAAATAGGTTTACTTGCTAATATGTTGGTTGACTTTGACTTGTAAAAGTCTTAGATGAGTGGCAATGAATTGTTGATAGAATGCAAGTAAAAGTAGAGATATTAGAATGGGATATTGTCTTTGAACTTAAATTGGTATTCGTTATTATTTGGCGATTTTGGGTTACTAACTCGGTTTATATTGTTAATACAGGCAAAGGGAAGGAACCTCAGTAATATAAGACCACTGAGTTTGACGAATTGAGGTGCTCAGGTGAGTGGATTTAGCCTTCAAACTTTAGAAGTGCAATTTGGTTGAAAACTGGTTAATGCGGTAAAAAGGTGCAGGATTTGGTGTCTGTGGAGGTTCGCGACGCGAACTTGGGGTCGCGATCGTGAAATCGAGGCAGAGATTTGGGGACTGGGTCGTGAGGAAGTTCACGGATCGTGAACTCAAGTTCACGACGCGAACTTGAGTTCGCGAACGTGAACTTTCTTGGGGGCAGTTTTCTTGGCTGCAATTGTTATTGCAAGCCCACACTTCGGTATAAATAATTCGGTAATTAATTAAGTGCACTTTTGGGGAAGAGGTCAGTAATTGGAACATTCTACTGGGCATAAGTTTACTATTGACAAGGTGTATCGCCCTTAGAAGCACTGGTTGTTCTAAGGGGGTACACACTGTCTTTGAGTAAAGGGCCATCGGTTATCACTGTTCGGCCAACAATGATTTAAGGCTTCGGCAGAACCACCGTTACTCTTCAAAATTAACTAATTGGGATAATGAAATTTATCATCGGTTGTTTGATTATTTTATTGGTTTAAGTTCATTCACTTAGCTGTTAGCTAATCCCCACCTCGTTGACTCTTTTGCAGGTTTATCTTTTGGGCGGGTCAAGGGGTGTATTAGGAATGGTTGACCAACACTCTGATTTTGATATTATAATAACCGAGCCGCCGGTTGTTTAAACACTTTTGATATTTTGGATAATTGTTGTAAAAGGCATGTTTATTAATATCTGTTTGATGTTAACTACTTTACTTTAATTATTTCTACGCTTCCGTTAGTAAAAAAAAATCGGGTTTAGTTTTTGCGGTGTTACAGCTTTCCCCGGGTCCCGTGTCAACCAAGCTGAACTGGTTGGATCAACCCGGGTTTTAAAACATTGATATCATGTGCCTCTAGGGCACATATTAGCACAATATTATTTTTAATTATACATGTTATTGGAAAATTAATTTTTAAAGATTTATTATTTATGGAAATTGTAATTTGTAACTAATAATTGATGTATTTAAGAATTTGCAACTAACTTAGGTAATATTATTGCCTAAGTTATCCCTATAATTGGTAGGACCTGTACGACGTCGCGTTCGGTGATTTATTTCGTAGCTCATTCCTCTTTCGGTTTGGCGATGCAGCCATTCCATAATTATCGGAAGAATCTCAAGAACTAATTCGACAAAACAGACGATCGCAAGAAGAAAACCCCTCACAATTCCCCAATTCTCATCAAATTGGATCACTAGCACACCACTAGTACGATGGCTTCATCCTTTTTTCACCGAAATTTCCAATGAATCATCGATGAAAAACCCTAATCATTCTAATAAGAATCAGCAGAATCGTCGTCGATGCATGAATATAATCCTCTGGATCTCAATTGGTATCTTCGAATCGGCATCACAACTTTCGCTGTCATATTTGGATTGATCTACCTAGTGAAGAATACTGCCGCAAAATACTTTGTTGTTGACGGAGACGACGATTCCCGTTTCGATTCCCATTCTCATACCCAATCTTCACCTTCTTCTTCTTTCACCGCCACCTCTGATTCCGGTGTCTCCCCTCCGTCACCGTCGTCGATGCCGGGGCTCGTTGCGACTAGTGATTCCTGCGCTGTTTGCGGTAGCTCTACGACGAAACATTGTTCGCGATGTAAAGTGGTTCGATACTGGTATATGCGCACCATACTTTTTCATTACGTTTTTTTTTTTTGTTGCCAAATTGCTTGAATTTATATGATATGATATCAGATATAGCAACAGGATTCTTCCAAATTAATTGCCAAAACAATCTGGTTTGTTTTACACAACTTCCAAATTAAAATTTGTTTAAACCTAAAGGCCTTAATTTTCAAAGAGACAAATTTAGCACATCAATTCTGCACAAAATTGATCATTAACCTCTAGTATTGTTCTGTGTGTATGTGTGCGAGATTGTGTTGATCAATGTTAAAACGTAGATGCATATGTGATCATGTTCTATTACAAAATTGATATTGTTGGCAAAGTTTTGTGTTTTTGCTTCAGCCATACAAAAGATTTGATATTATAAGTTACAGCAATAGAAATTTCAGTATCGTTAACAGACATTTATGTTTTGACTTTTGAGTTTGAATTTCATGAATTCTATCTTTCAGCTCAGCATCATGTCAAAAGTCTCATTGGACCTCCGATCACAAGGAAAGATGTGATGAATTTCGTTTGTTTTTCAAATCAAGAAGAAATTCCACTGCAGTTTCACTAGTTCCTGGCACTGGGACATCTACCCAATTAAAAAAGGTTTATATTGATGTCTGTGTGTTTTTGTACAAATTTGAATTTTTATCTTTGGTCTCTAATATTAATTTGAATATTTTATGTTTCAGATCCTTTTTCCCTATGACAAATTTTTGGAACTTTTTAACTGGAAAAATCAAGGCTTCCCTCCATGCGGGCTCCTAAATTGTGGGAACAGGTTTATGTTTATTTCCACTTTACTGCTTGAATATATATTTTTTTATTTGTTGAGGTTTTTAGGAGTTCTAACGTCTTTTTTTTTTTTTCTTTTCTTGAGCAGCTGCTTTGCCAATGTAGTTTTACAATGTTTAGCATACACTCGACCACTTGCTGCCTATTTTCTGGAGAAAGGCCACCGGAGGGAATGTAATTGATATCCTCTCTTTCTCTTTCAATATTATGTCTAGAGTTGAAAAATGGGCGGGTTGGGTAACGGGTCGGATTGGGTCATTCTTGGTACTGTCAAAAAGGGTCATTTTTGGTACTGATCGGGTCATGTTGGGTTGACCTGAAACTTTCTTTGTCCAAAATTTCTAACCTTTTTTAAGTTTCTAACTTTCTATAGTTAGTTAGTGTGTCAATGATGATTACAAATATTATATTAGTTCAATAGCTAGCGTATAATCTTCTAAGTTTCATGATTTAGGGGGTTTTATGCATTAAATATATACTATAGGAAATTTTTGACCCATTTCACCGTTTCATTTGAAACTAATTTTGTTTATTGTACCCGTTTGACCCATTTGAGATCAAACATAACCCGAATTGACCTTTTCTAAGTAAATGGGTCGAAATTGCTACCTTTTAGTTTTGTGAGAGATTATTTTTCATTTACTTGATTTATCAGGTGGGCGAAATGATTGGTGTTTTCTGTGTGAACTTCAATCTCATATGGAAAGAGCCAGCCAAAGTAACCATGCTTTTTCACCAATTAATATATTATCAAGATTGCCTAATATTGGCGGGAATCTTGGTTATGGAAAACAGGAAGATGCCCATGAGTTCATGAGGTCCTTATAACTCTTTATCTAACTAATTAATGATCTAAATCTTGTTTATGCAAACACTGATTTTTTTATTTTATAATATGATTACATATTTTAGGTTTGTCATTGATACTATGCAATCAGTTTGCCTTGATGAATATGGTGGAGAACGAGCTGTTCATCCTAGTTCTCAGGAAACAACTCTTATTCAACATATATTTGGGGGTCGTTTGCAATCTCAGGTTTATTTATACTAATCTGATTGTTTTTTACAGTCTTAATTGTTTTTATAATAATATTCATCTAATAATAACTTTGTTTGCAATGCTTTTTAGGTGATCTGTACAAAATGCAATAATGTCTCGAATCAGTTTGAAAATATGATGGATTTGACTGTTGAAATTCAAGGGGATGCTGCATCTCTTGAGGAATGCTTAGATCAATTTACAGCCAAAGAATGGCTTGATGGAGATAATAAATACAAATGTGATGGGTAATTTTCATTTTCTTTTCATTTTATTCATCAATTACCTATATATTATTATTATTATTTTTATTATTATTATTTATGATATTGTGAGCTTACTGCAGCAGTGCTGAATATTTTTGCAGATGTAATGACTATGTTTTAGCATGGAAACGACTAAACATTCACATGGCTCCAAATATTCTTACCATTGCATTGAAGAGATTTCAGGTTAGTACACTTACAGTTATATTTTTTGCAAATACACATCTAAAAAATTATCTTTCATTATAACATTTATAATCTAAAATCTATAATATTGTGAGTGAATTTTATTTTGTGTGCAGAGTGGGAGATTTGGGAAACTTAATAAAAGGGTGACATTTCCAGAAACTTTAGATCTAAGTCCTTATATAAGTGAGAGTGCAGATGGAAATGATAAATACAAGCTATATGCAGTTGTTGTACATGTGGATATGCTTAATGCATCATATTTTGGTCATTATATTTGTTATACAAAGGACTTTTCTGGAAATTGGTATAGAATTGATGACTGCAAGGTAAAATCTCTCTCTTTTTCTGTGTTTTTGGTATGGGTTGAAACGGGTCAAACCTGGTTGGGTTGACCCGAAAACACTCTTTTGTTCTGAACTTGCCCACAATTTCCTGCAGGTTGATGCAGTTGAACTGGATGAAGTACTCTCACAAGGAGCTTATATGCTTCTTTATAATAGGTACGCTTATTTTCTAGCATGAGTGTATCTTTTATTAAAAATTAAATATTAAAATTGCTAAATAAACAATCATATACTTGTGTTACTTTTTTCACATTTTTTTACAGAGTCTTTGCCAGACAATCATGCTTAAATCCTATTGAGGAAACTTCTAGAAACGAGAACCTTAAAACATCAAATGGATCCCAACCAAACATCCCAATTGTAAGCCCACCTGGCGAATGCTCATTGGCTGCAGAATCGGTTGACACTACTGAAAAATGTGACATTTTGATGCATGGTAATGAGTTATCAGAAAACATTTCTACATCTCAAAATCCACCTGACACTACCGTGGACCAGCATACAGCAGATTCTATTTCGGGTTCTTCTGTTTTAGAGGATAATGGAAATTGTGACAGTGATCGTACGGTTGCCATTGAAGATGATAATTGTGAAACCGAAAATGAGAATGGAACAAAGAACCCTGTTTCTATTCAGAGTGATGTTGGTGATAATAATAGCGACGGTAATATAGTAATTTCATCTTTTAGTTCAAATAATGGTGAACAAGCTAATGGGATTGATTCTGTAATTCTTGAATGTAAACCCGAGTCTGCTATGGAAGATGAATCTGAAAAACCGGTAAAGACGAGCTCTTCTGTTAAACTGAAGCCACTTATCTCCCCAGGTTTTCTCGGGAAAAGACCACGGAAAATCGTGAATACTAAAAAAGACGAAAATGCCCTTGGGATTGAACAGGTTAATGGAGATGTTGTGGTTGTAAATGGTGGTGTAGGGAAGGAAGAATGATGTTTGGTTTAATAAAGTTGGAAGCTAACATAATTTGAATGTGGGTCCTACTCCTGTGTTTGAGAAAAATTGGGAATATATGTGTCTCAGGTGCCAGGGGTTGATGATGTTTGGGTTAATTTAGGGGTGAAAATAGTAATAGTAATGTGGTAGTTATTCATTTGAATTAATTATTTGGTTGTATTCTTGAAAAGGGTATAATGGTCCTTTTATCCATTTTAAGTGAATAAGAAAACAAACTCCCATTTTATTGCCACTTATTTTGTTTTGTGTGTATGAATCTCTTTTTATAAAAACTTGTCTCATTTAGTTTTTCCCAATTTTGTCTCAAGTCGTGTAATAGAAAGGTTAAGAATCTTGGTAATTCATGATTTTTCATCCTTCAAAAAACTTACGATGTTCAAGTACTGCCAAAGTAAATCATGTGAAAGTAAGATTTAGTGATTGAGTTCTTGTTGAACTCAAAATTGGTAGGCATGTTGTTCAGTTATATTACTCAGTTTTCGGGTTATTCGATTTAATTTACTCAATTATTTAAATTGAAAGAAAAAACAATCAAACGGAACCAATTAAGGTTTGGTTTACGGGTTGTTTGGTTATAATCAAATTCATAATTCATAATTTGTTTGAGGCAACCAACTGAAAATATAAGACTAAAGTACCTAATCCCCAACGAGTTGACTGGAAAATACATAGATTCTACAAGAAAAATAGGAAAATATTACAAGAAACAAGACTAGAAGACATACATGACTTGAACTTTCAAAATAGTAGTCCACATAACCCATCTTCACTGCTATAAATAAAATTAATAAGTTGAGTTTTGAGTAAAATTGGTTAGTAAAGCTTATATCCTAATGATATTAGAGAAATGTGTAAGATATTGTTCATGACCTATAGGTCATGGGTTCAAGTCCCGGTGTTGATAAAAATGTGTAGCATTAAGGAGTGTGTTAGCCGTTAAAAAATAAAAACTAGTAAGTTAATATTATATAAATATTAGAAATTTCAGCATTTAATTTATATTATTCGGGTTATTCATTTGTAACGCCCTGAAATTTAAAGAGAATTATATTATAATTTAAATTAAATTTTAAATTACGTTTTATTCAGTTATTAAGGATTATGTGTTACATGATTTAATGTGTATTTACTTGAGTAATTAAATGCTTGACGTTCGGTATAAATAACTTATTTATTTCGAGTTTAATTAATTATGAGGATTAATTTATATTAATTACAAGTGTGTTATTTGATGGTGCTATTTAATAATGAGCTTAAATAGCTAGTTATCTGAGATATTTATAATAATTCTCGAGGCCGACCTACCCCTTTAATGATTATTCCTAACTCGAACGGTACACTTGTTTTTCAAGTTTCTTTTGCTCGTTTTTGGGGTCGGGTTTATTTGTACCTTGAACTCGAGCTTCTAGGGTAACCCGATTTGTGCACTAAAATCTTGTTCCCTTGATTTCGCATAGCTGGGTCCGGTTAAGAGAAGGAAGGCCCGATTTCTTTTTACAAAAATCCAATTATTGGCCCGGAAACCTATGTATTTATTCTTATCTAAACCTAAATTCTACTTCATTTGCTTTCCAACTGACTTTTTCCTGCTCCTTCCTCTCGATTTTTCAAAACAGCCCCAACCACTTGCAGCCTCAACAACGGAGGAGGGACTTGAGAATTATTATTGACCAGGTGGAGATCGGGGTAAGGCCACCAGCTTTCTTTCCCTTCTGTTTTCTTTTATCAATAACCATATTCCATTACTAACATGATTGAATGCGATTGTTAATAGTTGCTGATGGTGTCGGGTCGAGGTGTTGTGGTTGTCCTAATTGTTTAATCGTTCTAACCGTAGCCTCGAACCTTGTCTCTCTTTTTTTTTTTAAAAAAACAAAACTGATTCGTTTCACTTTCAATCATCTCGAGTAGATACTGTTGGTTAACCACTGATTTTGGTACAATGCTGGGTTGGGAACTACTGTTTGTTAATTAGCTAAACGTTTTTTTTTAAACCGAAAAAATAAACGGGAACCAAACCCATAGGGTTCTCGGTTCCCTATACCGAATGAATTTCTTAAATAAATCGATAAGGTTATGAGAATACAATCTGCTGTGATAAAATATGATTTTGGAACTGTCGGGTGTCTCGGGTATAGTCGGGTTGATGTCGTGATTCAAAACGGGGTTTATTTAAGATGCAGATTTTAACAGAAACTGTCCTTCGAGTTCAGGGCTATTTTTATCACACTTAAAATATGATTCTGAATTTTTGTCCCGCATTGGTCTCTAGTTTTCAGAGTCCTCTTTCCAATGCCGCTGACAGCTCGTTAATCTGATTGGTCATTTAAAAGTTATCTCTGTTTTAGTAAACGTGCGCAGCAGCTTTTCGGTGCAGCTGTTTCTGTCTTGTGAGCCCGTTTTGAACCCTTCCTGTTTGGATCTAGTTCCCGAGGTCTTCTGTCGAATTGTAGTCCTCTGAGCTATCTAGCTACTGTGAAAAGTTGAATAAAATCTAGTGAGCGGTTTGAGAGTTATGGTCGTTCCCGTGAAAGTGCTGCGTGCTGTCAAATTCTTTTGGAAATAATTTTGAGCCGAGTTTTAATCCTAGTCTTGTGATGCATTGTAGGATCCTTTAGGAGCTGAGTTGTGACTCTTGTGCGTGCCGATGATTCCATAGGAGCTTACGTTTATCGAGGTGGGTAATCTCATTATAAACTTGTACTTACTTTCGATTCATGATTATGTGCTATATGTTATGAATTGTCTTGTTGATTGAGCTTGAGCATTGATTATGCGATTTATCTGAGTTATCTGTGATCTGAGTTATCTGGGTTCTGAGTTCTTGAGTTAAACATTAAACATAATATACTTGACTTGACACCGAAGAGCACTGGTGTCAGATGTTTGTCTTGGCACCGAAGAGTACTGGTGCCAGATGTTTTGACTCAACACTGAAGAGTACAGGTGTTGAGCCTTGAGGTGGTGTGAGGCGGGTCGAGGTTGATCTCTCGGCCCAAGTCACACTAGCGCGCTATATAAATTAAAATCTGAGTAATAAAATCTGAGAAATGAATTTGAGTAATTGAGAATTGAGTAGAGTCTTTAGGCATCACTTATGTGGCTTGAGTTGTTTGTACGTACATGTTTATTTTGGTATTATTCACTTAACGGTGGCTGACCCCAAACACCCCCCCCCCCCCCCCCCATTTTGCAGGTATTAGAGCAAGTGCATTGGATGAGCTGTTACTCGATGAGCTTTTGTGGATTTGGATTCCAAACGTTTATTTTGAGTCAAATGTTTTTAAAACGATTATTTTATTTTGAGTCAAATGTTTTTAAAACAACTATTTTATTTATTCCGCATTTAAAACCATGAGACGGTTTATTTTTACATTTATGAGTTGGGACCTTTGAGTTACTTGTACTTTGAGGAAATTAATATATTTTATTGTTTAAAATTTTTATTAAATTTCCTCTGATTTTTGGGATGTTATATCATTTTCACCCGAATAACAACCCAGTCATTCGTAAACTGACGCAATTATGGAGGGGTATTTTGGTCATTTTTATAATTTTTTTTTTAAGAAGAGTAAATTACACGGAAGGTCTTTGTGGTATACCACTTATTACAGCTTTAGTCCCTGAACTTCATTTATTACACTGGAAGTCCTTGGTGTATACACTTTGTTACACCCATGGTCCATGTTACCCTTAAATTTTTTTAAATAACCAAAATACCCTTATGGACTTTTGTTGTAAAGCAAAATAAAGGACTTTGAATGTAATAAGTGATAAATCACAGGAAACATCCGGGTAATTATTCTGTTAATTGATTTTTTTCCCTTTTTTTCTCCTGGATTCATATTCTTCCACCTTTATTGTCGCGCAACCAACCCCCTGAAAAGTCGATCCATCCCAAACTCCTACATGCGGTTTCCTTCTCCAGTTGTCTGTCCGCCAGTGACGCTCTATCGACCTGTGTGTGCAAAGCACCAACTCCTCTGGCAACGTGCATCAATTGTATGAATCAATTCATGTCGATAGAACGTCACCGTCGACGGCTGGAGAAGGCAACCACATGCATGAGTTTGAGATGGATTGAATTTTCAGGGGGTTGGTGGCGCGACGATAAAGCTGGAAAAATATGGATCCAAGAGAAAAAAGAAAAAAAATCAATTAACAGAATAAATTTTACAGATGGTCACTGTGATCTATCACTTATTACATTCAAAGTCTTTTATCTTTGTTTTATTACAAAAGTCCATAAGGGTATTTTGGTCATTTAAAAATATTTGAAGGCAGCAGGGACCATGGGTGTAATAAAGTGTATACACCAGGGACTTTTGGTGTAATAAATGAAGTTCAGGGACTAAAACTGTAATAAGTGGTATACCACAGGGACCTTCCGTGTAATTTACTCTTTTAAGAATTACTCCTCCGTCCCTTAAAAAAAATTTACATTTCATTTGGGCACAATCTTTTAAGAGATAGTTAGTGGTGGGGTCCTTTGTAATACTTTTAATTAAAATATAAGGTTAGATTAGAAAGAGAAAATGTTTTATTGGTGGAATGATTGGTAATAGTATTATTTTATTAGGTGGCCCCCTCAAATTTAAGAAATGTAAATTTTTTTGTGCGACAAAATTTTAAGGGGAAATGTAAACTTTTTTGTGAGACGGAGGGAGTATTATTATTTATTATTATTATTATTTTAAAATATATTTTCCGTTAATAACACATAATGTGATAATCACATGTGATCAAATATACAATCACATGTGATTTAGTACCACACGTGATTATCAAAATAATACAAGTATTATTTTTTGACGAAAAAAATAAAAAAATAAAAAAATAAGTAAAATAATTGTTAAATAAAAAAAATGAATTTTTTTAAATATCAAATAACCAAAATACCTCTTTATGTATAAATATATGATTAATCTTGATCACTAAATTTTATTGGTCGTTGAGATTTATCTCTTAACATTAAACAAAAATTAGGAAATATCTCGAACATTTCTCGATACAAATACTTCCTCCGTATCAAAATAAGTGACACACTTTTCATTTTTTGGGTGTATCAAAATAAGAGCATCTCCAATGGTAGCTTTTTCTAAAGCTTATTACTATTACAATAAGTCTTTTAAAGACTTTTTTACCATTGGAATACCTAGCTTTTTGAAAAGCTTATTGCAAAGACTTATTTTCTACTAACCTTTTAACCATCTTTCAATATTTGTCTTTTTTAGTCCCCTATGTTTAATAACATTTCATTTTAAACCTTAGATATGTTATATATAAATTATTTATTATATTTTTATTAGTTAATAAATAAATTATATAATATTTAATGCCAATTATTATAATATTTTTGTATAAGACATTTTAAAAAATATTATATTTTGTAAGATCTCCAAAAAATTGTCAAATTATATATAGGGGGTATTTATAAACATTTGAGATAGATAAAGGTAAATTAGAAATATTGTAAAAGAAAAAGCTTTTGTAAAGGTTAACCATTGGAGATGCTATTTATGAAAAAAGTTTTTGGTTAGCGGAATGTTGATGTGACAAAAGTAATAAGTCTTTGTGAGGTTAACCATTGGGGATGCTCTAAGTGACACACTTTGAAAACTTTTCTTATTTGGTAAAAATAGTGGGACTCATACCCACTAACTATCCATTTTAATAAAGTGAAATTACCCTTATGCCCTTACTTTTACTTTTAAAACTCATTAATATCACTTTATTCAAGAAAAGTGAGACACATTCTCCACTAACTATGTATTTTAATCTATTTTAATATCTACTTTAATATTTTACCTCAAAAAACGTGTAAGCCAATTTATGTCACTTATATTGATACAGAGGAAGTATATTAAGTATAAGGTTTTTCTAACGTATGCCCCTAGGGCATACATTAGATGCAATTAATGAAGCATCAAATTTCCTAAACATTTTGAATAACATTAATGATCCTTAATTCTTACCATTTTAGATAGTGCAATAGATACGATTTTCAACTAAAATGGAAATTTTATTCTTCATTAATTACACCTAATGTATGCCTCAGGAGCACACGTTAGAGAAACCCTAAGTATAATAATATTATAACTACTCGTATTTCATTAATTTAAAATCCACATCAAACACCCTCTATATTTCCGGTTTATAAATCGCGAGTGTTCATCGCCTAAAAATAGACAAACAAACCAAAGCACACAACTGCGGTTTCTCTAGCTGATTTGTCTCGTTTTTCTAGGGTTTTATTGAATCTCCAACTCAATTTCTACATATTTCTGTAGATTCAGATACTGAAACTGTAATGTATAGTGGTTCAAGCGACGGTGAAGGCCATGATGCATCATCGGTGGCGTCTAGGAAGATTCCGCCGGCGTCTTCGATGCTCTGGGTCCGTAATCTCCGCCGGTACATCGGATCCGGTGCCGGTCTCGGCTCTGAAGCCTTGATGGGTACTGCTAATCAATTTCCCCCAAATTTTCATGTTTTATCTCTATTTAATTTCGAACGCGTTTTTCTGCTTATATATATATATATATATGTAGTATATGCATCCGAGATTTGTTTTTTTTTTTTCACTTCATGTTTTCTGCTTTGCAATGAGTTGGTAGATTTACATCATGATTCATGATTGATGATTTTATACTGTGCTCCACAAATTTTATGATTTTATCCAGTAAAAATGTTGAATTTATGCATAGTTAGACTTTTATACTTTTTAATACTGAATTCTTCAAGCTATAGTCTAACATTTTTCACAAATATAAGTATTAACTAGAGTGTTAAGGGGCAAATTGACTTTATATCAGGGTCCAGATGAAGTCTGCTTGCATTTCTCTCTGTGATTGTAGCTATTAAGTAATTACTAAATCTTAAATTTGTATCTTTATGTTCCATTTTCATAATTCCAATGCTCTTCAAAGTTGGTTATATGAGTACATTGTTGATTTTCTTTCTCGAGCTAACTAACTTGTACACACACACACACCTTTCTTTGCAGAGCTTGAAACAAAAAGAATCTTGCTTGATATATTCAAAGAGAAGCAACAAAAGAGTGCTGAAGCTGGCACAATCCCAAGTTTCTACAAAAAGGTCCTGATGACGATAGTTTTTGTTCTTTTTTATTATATAATCTATACTTTTATGACAACCAAGTTTAGAAAATTGATGACTAAAAATTTAACAATATTTGACTTGAGATATAGTTTAACGAAACGGGCAAGTATTTACATTTTTCATTTCTAACCGTTGTATTTTTTTAATCTTATCAGAAACCTGAGGATGGTTCCATCAGTCATAGAGTCCAAAGGTTGGCAAAATATCGTTTTCTAAAGGTACTTTGTTGATAGTTGCTTTCTGGTGTTAATGTCATAGAAATATGTACCTTAAAATTATGTCTAATCGATGCAGAAACAATCTGATCTTTTGCTGAATGCTGATGATTTGGATGCTATGTGGGTTTGCTTAAGAGAAAATTGTGTTATTGATGATGCCACTGGTGCAGAAAAGGTATCTGTCACTACTGATTAAATCATACTTTCATTATGTAATTTTTTATGAACTTAAGACATTTTTCATGTCTGATTTCAACCGTAGATGAATTATGAAGACTTCTGCCACATTGCATCTGTATGTACAGAACAAATAGGCCCAAAATGCCGTCGTTTTTTTAGTCCTTCAAATTTTATGAAGTTTGAAAAAGACGAATCAGGAAGAATTGCAATTCTGCCCTTTTATCTCTATGTTATGCGCACAGTGAGTTTTTTCTACACTTTAATATATTCCTTTTAATTTTATTATTTAAATATGAATTTGATAGAAAATAATCTGTGTTCTTCCTGTTTCAGGTTTCTCTTACTCAGGCAAGAATTGATATGAGTGAGCTTGATGAGGATTCTGATGGTTTCCTTCAATCTCATGTATGTAATCTTAAGCTTCAGACATAAACTTTTATTTATTTATTTATTTATTATTTACTTATTTTTGTAATGATAAGAATCTTGTTTACAGGAAATGGAAGCTTATATTCGAGGTCTTATTCCTAATTTGGCTCAACTACGTGACATGCCTGTAGCTTTTGTTCAAACGTATTGTCGCATTGCTGCACGCAAATTCTTCTTCTTTTGTGATCCCAATAGGCGAGGTTTGTTTAATTCTTATTTTATTCCATTTTTTTTATTATTCCAGTTTTCATATATAATAAATTAATTATATTATATTGCAGGGAAGGCATGCATAAAGAAGGTGCTGCTTAGTAACTGTCTGCAAGAACTAATGGAATTACATCAGGTAATATGTCAGCCATATATTTTTTTACCAATTTCTTAATGATTCTCCACAAGTTATCCCTTAATTTGAAAGAAAAAAAAAATATGTTTTATTTTTCATAATAGGAAAGTGAGGAAGAAGTTACTGATACCGAACAAGCCGAAAACTGGTTTTCCTCTACTTCTGCACAACGTATATGTGGTAAGCATTTCTAATCTCTAATTTTAACACATACAATATCCACAATTACCTTTTTATTATACAATAACCATTTTCTTAAAAAACTTATATTACATTTATTTTATGTACAGATATGTTCTTTGCGCTTGATAAAGATACGAACGATACTCTAAGCAAGCAAGAACTTCGCGAATATGCAGACGGAACACTCACCGATATTTTTATCGAAAGGGGTAATAACTTCTTTTTTTCTTTTTTATATTTTATATAATTACGTTTTGATTTTAATTTAATTTAACAGCTTTTGATGAGCACGTGCGGTGTGGTAAAAGTGGAATGGGGAATTCCCGAGAGATGGATTTCGAGAGTTTTCTTGATTTTGTTCTAGCCCTAGAAAACAAAGACACGCCAGAGGGAATAACTTATTTATTCAGATGTCTTGATCTTCAAGGAAGAGGTTTTCTTACAACAGCTGATATTCACACACTTTTCAGGTAACATTAATTTATATTTTTAACTAAATTTAATTTTAAAAAGGGAAGTAAAGAAGGGGAACATTTAAAGTTGAAATGTTGCCTGATATACCCTTCCTATAATAAAACAAAAAAAAATCTCTACTTTTCCTGCTTGTTGTACTAAAGTCATGTTCACAAGCCTCCGGATTATGAGATACATTTAAAAAAAACATAAGGTGACAGTTGTAACTGTTTTTTTATTTATTTTAAATTTAGAGATGTGCACCAGAAATGGATTGAGGGTGGTAATTATGAGTTATGTATAGAGGATGTTAGGGATGAAATATGGGATATGGTGAAACCAGCAGATCCTTTAAAGATCACACTTTCAGATTTATTATCTTGCAAACAAGGTGGGACAGTTGCTAGTATGCTTATAGATGTACGTGGCTTCTGGGCCCACGATAACCGAGAAAATCTTTTGCAAGAAGAGGAAGAACCAGAAGAAGAGTGACCTTTTCGTGTCTTATGTTTATGTCATAATATGTATTAACACCTTTGTACCACTGCTTTTTGATAACAATGTGTGTTTTATGTAAAGATGGATATTAACTTGTAGTGCTTATGTTTATGTCATTCATGTATTAACACCATTTGATTGCTAAATGTACTAATATGTGTGTGTACATCTATGTGTATATTACGTACGCATAACATCTCATTTTTGCATATATTATCATCTTTCAGTAGAACAAAAAAAGTAAACTATATGTCGATCTTTATTTCATCATAGTTTAGTACAAGATTATTACATAAGCAGAAGTGTGTAAAATAAAAATAATTTATAAGACTTCTAGTTTATTAAGATGACATTTAGATATCTGTACCCTGTCGAAGTAAGGAACCATGGCATATATGATTGGAATAGATTCCATTTTGAGAGAGTTGAATAAGCCTTGGTGAGTAGTTATTTTCATGATTAACCATATTTGATAAATTCTTGGCCAAATTGATGGCTGAAAACAATCTTTCTTGTAAACAAATAAAAATGTTCTTTGAGATGTCATGATTACATGTTATGTACACTAATTATAACAACTGACAAAATAAATCAACTCTTATATGGCACCTGAAGCCGTCATTTTTAGCAGTGTACTCAATTTTACATATTTTACGATGGTGTCATATGTTTCCATGTTGAACGAGCTTTCTGCAAAACATCTGTAGACAAAAAACATACGGTGGTTACGTTACAACACATATAGGTACATAAACTTATAATTTACAAGAGATTATAATTTACAATTTGACAGAATAAAATAATTTAAAGACAACATACCTAAGCTCATGCCAAAATGTAGTAGTCCGTTCAAGCAACAAAGGTTCAAAATAGTTGTTTTGTACAACACAAGATCCTGAAGGAACCTTATTTGTTTCTTCAAGGTTTGAAATAAATAGTGACGTCACCAAATGGACAAGTATAACTGGATTTGAATCCCCAAGAATAGCATGGAGTTCCCTGTGTATCCATGGTTCTATTCTTTCTAGTAACATTTCCTTGTAACTGCTTTTTCCCATAAAACCCTAAAAAAAGTGAAGTTAAATTCAGATTCCCAATGCAAATGCAAGTTGTTAACTTTCAAAAACATAGCAGAACCTGCTCATGAGATTTTCTGCTAGGCTGTTCTGCTCATATATGCTGCAACAAAATATTCATAAAATCAATCATGAGCATAATACAAGACATGAAACCTGTTAATGATTATAATAATGCAAATTTTAACTTAAGACATATACCTATTACCTTAAACGCCATTTCAAAATTCTCTGTTCGCAAACACCAGGTGGCAGCATACTGGACTCCCCAAATGACCTCTGCCTAGGTAATGGTCTTGTTCTTCTGTCAACTACATTTTGTTCTTGTCTAGATATCCCAATAGCCCTAAAAGTTTCTAATTTCAAAATTCAAAAAATCTTTTAACTTTTTATAGCTTAAAAGAGGTTTTTACCTTCGTTGAGCCATGAGATCTCTTCGCCTGGTGTTTGAATCTCCAATATTATTGTTAAATTTTATACCAGAAGCCCTAAGAGCTGATAGATGTTGAGTACGGTAGGTCATCGAATTGAGATCGATTCCGACGAACAGAGATGTGAACTGAGCGTTACAGAGTGGACATTTTTTCTTCAGATTACTCCATTTACGAATGCAATCGGTGCAGTAGGCGTGTAAACACACTGTGATTACAGCTGCTTCTTTGATTTGGCTCAAACAAATTGTGCATGATTTGCCCTCAATTGCTGGCCCTAATTGCTTGCGTACAAAGCGTTCGTGATTGAAGCGAGTATAAAGTGATTGCCTGCAGCAGCTAGATGATGACGATTCCATCTTATTCTATCAATCGAATTGATCGAGATACCGAATGCTATGATGCAACCCTACAATTTCTTGAAGTATAACGAGGGTGAAATAAAGGGTTTTTCAAAAGTACATCTTGGATTTCAACAATTTTTTTATAGATAAAATATTGAGTAAATTACACGGAAGGTCCCTGTGGTTTGTCACTTATTACAGCCACAGTCCCTAAACTTCGTTTATTACACTGGAAGTCCCTGATGTATGCATTTTGTTGCACTGGACGTCCCTCAGTCTAACGTCTGTCTATTTTAACTGTTAGAATGCCCATGTGCCAGACACATGATGGGCATAATTGTCATTTCCCACTTGCATTAACACTATAAATATATATTCTTGTACTACTTGTATTAAAAGTTGTACACTACCACCCAATTGTCTTCTTCTCCAAATCAAGGCTAAAAAGTCACTGTACTGAAAGCTTCGATCACCATACACCCTTCTTGTATTAAAACTTGTAAGATGCCTTCGGTTGTCTTCTTGGGCAACCGCCATCGACACAATCTGCCGGCGACCACCATAGCCACCACCACCTCACCCTTCTTTTCCTTTCTCGATATCTTTCTCTGCGAGCCATCTACCAAAAAATCACTACAAAAGTACACAGAGCTCCGATCCAGCTCCGACATCACAATCGGATCTGGAAATCAAATAAGAACAGGACGATGAAGAGAGTAGTCAAGTTAATTGCAAAGAGCATTGACAAAAACAATGGTAAGTGGGGGAGGGAAGAATTAGGATTGTTTAATCCATTATTGTTGTTGATTAAAACCCTAATTTGTGAAATTGAAGGTCAGCCAAGAGAGAATCACTCGATCA
The DNA here is from genome assembly GCA_963853835.1 of Calendula officinalis. Classification (NCBI taxonomy): domain Eukaryota; kingdom Viridiplantae; phylum Streptophyta; class Magnoliopsida; order Asterales; family Asteraceae; genus Calendula; species Calendula officinalis. The sequence goes on along the minus strand of OY970835.1, from coordinate 24,772,889 downwards.
TCATGAATCAAATCAAGAAAAATTGGATCTTCACATACTGTAAGTTGCTAACTTATATTCATCACATAAAAATATCAAATTTAACTTATCAAACCTTGTTAACTTCTCTGTTGATAATTTCAAACATCCACAGCTATCAACCCTTCAATTTCTTCTTGTTAATTTCTTTGTTGAAGCTCGGTGGTGGTGTTTGTACAACCTCAACCTCCTATGCATCTTCTGGCATCATCATACCGGGCAGGGCGGCAGCTACTGGTGGTGGTGGTGGTGGTGATGCGATTGATGTTGTAGCGACATAAGCTGCTGTGTTCGATTGCTTTCCGGCCACTTGATTTAGAGCGATGGTGAACAAGAAACTTTACCACCATAACCCTAAAATTATTTTACCGCCCGTCATGTTCTTCATCTCCACCCATACCCATGATAGAATTTGATCATCACTACTTTCGTGTAGGTAGAATTTGATCTGAATGTATTTTTGCAAATGGAGAATGAGTTATGTTTGAATTGGGTTTTGTTTGAGTTGAATGGGGAAGTTCAGTCGAAGAGATGGAGAGCCAGAGAGGTGGAAGAAAGAGAGAGGGGTGAGGTGGGGAAATGACAATTATGCCCATCATGTGCCTGGCACATGAGTATTTTAACAGTTAAAATAGACAGACGTTAGACTGAGGGACGTCCAGTGCAACATAATGCATATATCAGGGACTTCCAGTGTAATAAACGAAGTTTAGGGACTGTAGCTGTAATAAGTGGCAAACCACAGGGACCTTCCGTGTAATTTACTCGAAAATATTATAATAAATATTACGGAGTAATTAAATTAGATAGTTAGTGAAGGATGAGCCTCTTATATTTTAAAAAAAATAAAGTTAATAATGTTTAAAAATAAAAATAGAAGTAAATATGTCATTTTATTATATTGAATGAGATAGTTAGCGGGTGTGAACCACTACTTTTTATCAAATATAATAAGTTTTTAAAGTGTATCAATTATTTTAAAACACTGAACATGAAAAGTGTATTACTTCCTCCTATTCAAAATAAGTGATACACTTTGAGTTTCATGATTTTTGAGGCAAAAGAAAATAATGATGATTAAATTAGATTAGTTGAATGGTTAGTGGGGAATGGATCTCACACTTTTTGAATAAAGTGAGGTTAATGATGTTTGAAAGTAAAAGTAAGGGTAAATGAGTTATTTCACTTTGTTAAAGTAGATAGTTAGTGTGTGTGAATCCTACTATTTTTTATCAAATAAGATAATTTTTCAAAATGTATCACTTATTTTAATTCACCCTAAAAAAGAAAATGTAACACGAGGAAGTACTTATTTTGAAATAGAGGAGTAGAATACATTAAATACATGACATGACATAAATTTATAAAACAAAAATGCAAACATTTTTTACTAAATAATTCATGCTATTATAAGTAAACTTATGGATTATCTAGAACAATATCTATGTGTATTTTTTGAAGTGCATCAATAACTTTATCATAGTTCACATTTGCTAGAAATTGATTTTCAATACTTAATATTACTAAGGTGTCTTTATTCTTTCCTTTTACGTTTCCAATTTTGAACACCAGATGGTTGTGATCAGGCCAATATTTTAATTTTAAATTAAATAATCAACTAATACTTCAACATAGACGGATAAAACCTTATGGTCCAGAATTCATGATTCTTGAAATAGCATGAATGAGCAAGTACTTGAATGGCAATGCCGATTCAATCCTATCTCTTTTTGAAGTGAATCATAATTTCTTACTCGTGTTCTCTATCTAATAAATGGTGAGTCTATTTAAAATTTAAAATCATCCACCATGTGAAAGTATATTGAACTTCATAGAGTTCAATGGATTACGGTATTCTAATCGTTGTTGTGCGTGTTTCTGGATTTCTCTTTAGTCATCTGCTAAATGTTTATTTAGGAAATGAATTGAACACGTAACCTTTAGCAGATTATTACGAGCGTCTTTACCAATAAATTATCACTAGATGGTTGGTAAAAGATGTGTGTATTCTCTAAAAAAACATTTTATGGAATTATATATATTATAACTTAAAACATAAATAATGTACAATATGTGAGCAAATGCCTTTGTTTGGCTTTTGTATTATCTAGAATCAAGGATTGAGAATAATAATTTATACTAATTATTGTCCTTTTCTTTCCTATATTCTAAAACATGTCCTAATCCCTACAACGTCGCCCATGTATACATACACATGCATATATATACAAACACACTCATTCAACACACAATACTCATAAACAACAAGCAACGAGTAATTAAACACCTCTTAAAATTAAATGGATAACCTCATGCTAGCTTCCTCCATTCTTGTACCCATAATCACCATCTTCTTTCTGCACCATTTTGTCACCCAAAAATCAAACATTCCTGGAAATTTTAGCTTCCCGATCATCGGAGAAAGCATAGATTACTTCAAGAAGCTTCGCAGTGGCACCAACGAGAAATTCGTGATGCAAAGAAGAAAAGTATTCGGGGATGTATTCAAAGCATCAATCCTTGGTGAAAAAATGGCGTTTTTGTGTGGTCCTGAAGGCAATAAGTTTTTGTTTTCTAATGAAAACAAACTTGTTGAAGTTTGGTGGCCGACTTCTGTAGAAAGTATCATCAAGAAATCAAATAATAAGTCGGTCACCGTTGAGTCTGCCAAGGTCCGGCAGCTATTGCCGCCGTTCTTGAGAGCTCATGCCGTTAAGAATTATATTTCTGATATGGATTCTGAGTTGAGACAACATTTGGAGGATTACTGGACCGGGCACGATCAGGTTAAATTACTCATGAAAAAACTCATGAGTTACCTAATTAGCTTTAATCCGGCCTAATTAATTTACATATAATGGTTAATTGTAGATTTAATATCCCAATATTATTGTCCACCAGAAAAAAATAAAAATAAAAAGTACATTAATTACATTATGTTACCAATCAAATTTTTTCTTTCCCACTTAAGTGTTTTTTGATTGGTTGAAACTTAGGTGTGAATAATTATTTTAGGACAAACCAAAATATAAATGTAGACAATAAAATTAGGACGGAGGGAGTAATATTTTTATTTTTTTTTCCAACTCAGGAATATGAAAAATGGTCTTTCTATGAAATGCCCCTTATGCATATATTAAGCAACAATTAATACTCCATGATCGTCTTTTATATTTGCGATTACGTATTAATGACTTGCTAGACATCTTATAAAACCTAATTTACCCTTACTATAATTAAAATATGAGGAGTTTTTATAAATTAAATGTTGGAGCATAAAAGACTTTTATTATTTGGTATGATGTGCCCCTAGGATATAAGTTAGAAAAGGCCTATGAAAAATGAAATTTTTTATTTCTTGAAATTTTTTCTTTTCTCTTATAATTTTTTTTTTTAACAAAAGTTCTAGAAAGCATACTTTTTTTCTAACATTTCAATTATATCATTGACACGGATCCATGAACTAGGTTGAGGTTTGTCCATTTGTCGCGAAGTACACATTTGCATTAGCCGTAAAGTTACTTTTAGGTGTGCGTGATCCAACCGAGTTAGAGAAGCTCGCAAAGCCTTTCGTGGAGGCCGCGGGCGGCATCATAGCGGTTCCAATCAACATTCCGGGAACACGGTTTAACCGTGGAGTTAAAGCATCAAACAAGATTAGAGAAGTCATTAACAACATAATTGCACAAAGAAGGAAAGACCTTAATGACAAAACCGCTACCCCATCACAAGATTTGCTTTCACACATGATTGTTGAGGTCGATAAAAGAAATCAAGAATCCGATAATGCTCCAACAACCGATGGTGACATGTCGAGTGACTTGCTCGGGTTGCTCATTGGCGGTTATGACACTATCAACACCACGGTTGTGTTCATTATGATGGCACTTGTTGATCACCCCGATGTGTACCGAGGAGTCCTAAAAGAGCAAATGGAGATATTGGAGGCGAAACCGCCGGGTAAATTGCTAAATTGGGATGATATACGTAAAATGAAATACTCGTGGAACGTCGCGTGTGAAGTTCTGAGGATGCGTCCACCAACCGTTGGCGCATTTCGGGTCGCGAAAACCGATTTCACCTATGGTGGTTTCACAATACCTAAAGGATGGAAGGTAAGCGAAATTTATAAAAGAATAAACTATATTGAAATTAGAGAAGTTCATTTTAGGATATTTAGATTATCAGATATCCAAAAATTTCGGATAGCAGATTTCGCTATCCGAATCCAAAATTTTGGATATTTTAAAACACCCTGGCCTAATTGAAATGTAACTATACACTTATTACGTATTATTATGTATTGTCCTTCAAAACTTACCTTTTTGATGTAATACATTTTCTAAAACCTACTATTGTATGTAATAATTTACCTAAATTCCGCTTAGCATGTAAAAAAAACATTCAATTTGATATAAGAATAGTAGGTTTTTCAAAATTTAGTACATCAAAAAAGGCAACAAAAAAAAATAAAATAAAACACTTTCAGAATCGACATTTCAAAATACCTGGTTTCAGGTAAACTAATACATTAAATTCTAAATTTTTGAAAGTTTGGTTTACATTATAAGTAAAATACCTGGTTTACAGCACGATATATACAAGTAAATTTGGATATTTAGTTTACATTTAAAGGTAAGTTTAAGCAATACAATTGATGTAGTTTGCTCTTTATAAAACCGTTACACTTCCTCCGATTCAAGATAATTGCTACATTTTCCTTTTATGGGTGATTCAAAATAAGTGCTACACTTAAAAATTTACCTTATTTGGCAAAAAATAGTAGGACTCACACCCACTAACTATCTACTTTAACAAAGTGAAATGACTCATTTACCCTTACTTTTAAACATCATTAACCTCATTTTATTTAAAAGGTGTGGGACCCATTATCCACTAACCATTCAATTAATTTAGTTTAACCATTATTATAATCTTTTGCCTCAAAAACCGTTAAACATAAAGTGTAGCACTTATTTTGAATCGGAGGAAGTATGATTTTACATAACACGTATCTCAATTCTATATATATAGTTACATTACATCCCACATTACACTCAACGTAACCCCGAATACTTTCCTAATCCCGAGAAATTTGACCCCTCAAGATTTGAAGGAGCGGGGCCCGCACCTTACACATTTGTGCCATTTGGAGGCGGTGCGCGGATGTGCCCCGGAAACGAGTACGCACGTGCGGAAATATTGGTATTTATGCACAACATAATAACGAGATACAGTTGGGAAAGGCTAATTCCAGATGAAAAGGTGGTAATTGATCCACTTCCAAGGCCAGTTCATGGACTTCCAATAAAGCTCATTCCTCATAAAATGAAAGATTGAGGTTTTTATGCAATATTTGCAACATAATTAATAATTCTATACTATTATTATTGTAACTTTTGGTCTATGGTTTTTAGTTAATGTACTTTGATTTTTGTTGGTATTATATTATGGGCGAATGTGAATAATAAAATTGGTTGTGAGATTTTGCTTTCATGTTTATTCGTTACCATTTAATAGGTTGTGTAGTGTTGAAACTAGCCCAAAATGTTTTCAAATGATTAAAACCATATTAGAAAGTCAAAAACACATTTCACACCGGTTCAACACACAACATCCACTTTAGCTTAGAAATTAAAACACTCATGCAATGCACAGTGATGCACCATCATCATTTAGGATTAACGTCACAACGTGATTTATTTATTTTAAATTCGTTCATATCCCATTTTGAACATTTTCACAAAAAAAACTAGAGCGATGAATATGATTCAAAACCTACACCTACCAAACTTGTTGAACACAAATAGGTTTTCGTACGGCAGACCTATTTGTCATGTTCCACTAATCACTATACCAAATTTGTTAATTTAACCAAGGAAGTTATAACTAGACCATTTATAAGCATACAAGATGAAATACCACTTTTTGCAACTTACCACCATCCTAATAATTGACAAAAGTATGATGATCCTAAGTTGATACAAAAGAAACTAACAAAACAGTTTTAGACCTAACCGATCCAACCCACAACTAACAGAAAAACAGAGACCCATGTTCTTTGGCTATCATAGCATTTAAGAAACGCCGACTCATCTACATACGATTGTACTAATACAACTATTACTAATCCAAAGCCTCCAAGGTCTCAATAATCAAAATATTAGTTGGTTCAATCATTTTCCCTGCAAAATCATCAAAAACTTGTGTTTAAATCAAATCTAATGACAGTTAGAAAACTGTTTTTAGTAATGGTAAAATTAGTAAAAGATTTACCGAGTTAACATAGTCATCCATCAATGATTGCTTCCTCTTCTTTGTAGTAGAAGGCGGGCTCTCTGCAGCTTGTCTTGGCGTGGCCCGCTTTGATGGTGTTATATTCTGAAATTATCATATCTCAAACTTTATGAAAACTTCAACCAATATTATCATTAATTAATTTTAAATGTTTTTTTTAAACCTTTGCATTTTTCTTTTCTTTACGAGCTTGCCTTTCTCTCTCATCATATTCTTGATTTTCTCTCTCCACCAACCGAATAAGCGTGTCACATCTCCTTGCAAGTTCTTGAGTGGTTCGTGATTTAACAAACCAATCAAATCTAAACAAAGGTGATGTCCTAAATGCTGCCTTTAACTCGTCCCAGTTTCCATAACCAAGTTTATGAACCATGCAAATCTATAAATAAAAAAAATCAAAATCAATATTATTAAAATTTGGATTTTTAGAAAAAAAGATCCGTACCATGAATCGGTCACATTCTTCATTGTAAAGCTTGCCTTTGTTCTGACCATACTGAATTTTAAGCTCTAACCATGGATTCTTGTAACGGTCTAATTTCTTTCCTATTGCTTTCATTATTTCATCTTTGCGGGAAATTCTAGCTTCACCTCTTTCAATGTTTTTTATGATTCGGTCATAATCTGTTACAATATATCATGTCATTAATCATTATAAGTCTCACATATATATAGATATAGATATGTATATGTATATGTATATGCAGCAACTTACCATTCAATTCCTTGTATCTTTCTTTAAAAACTCGAGCATATCTTTCAACTTCTTCCTCTGACTTCCCTTCCATTTCAAGTACAATACTTGCCACGTCACCACGCCCGTATTTCTCACAAGCCCTTATGAAACTATTGAAATCTCTCCTACTCCATGTTGAGAATCCCTGATAACAGTAAATAATAAAATTATAAATATTGGAAAACAACATTATATGAAAAAGTAAATTTGAGAAACATACTTCTTCCAGAAGTTTCTCTTTTTCTTCTTGCTCCTCAGCAGTCAAAGGGTCTCCCACCTCTACACAATTAGCACATTATTAATACTTCTTTCGTTTCAAAATAAGTAAAAGTAAGGGTAATTGAGTAATTTCACTTTATTAAAGGGGATAGTTAGTGGGTATGGGTCCCACTATATCTTACCAAATAAGGAAAGTTTCAAAGTGTATCACTTATTTTGAAACACCCCAAAATGGAAAGTGTATCACTTATTTTGAAACAGAGGAAGTATATTAAATGTGGATACCAAATTGGTCAAAATAAAATGAATAAACATTAAATAAACTTTTCTTTCACCTTCGGGCTCATCAACTTCTATTGAGTCTTTCACTTGATTTTTCTGTTGTGCCTGCTAAATATTCAAGTAACCAAGTAAAAACATTACAGATATTAAGCGACTTTAAATCATGACAATAAAAGATGCATAAAAAGTTTGGTATAAAAATTAATACCACCATGAGATACCGCACTTCTTTCTCATACAGCTCACTGAGCCTCTGTGTGTTAAAGAATTGGAAATCATGCCTGCAATAAAAAGCAATAAATTTAAATAAAAAATTGGAAATGATTTTCTTTTAAAACAATTATTACAACAGATCATAGAAATTGCTTACAATTGTGGCATGCGAGGAATCCTAGGTTCCTTTGGCCTTGCGGGACCACTTTGACGCATCGTTTGCTTAAAGTATTCTGACTCTGAGTAACTGAAAAATATTAACTAAATTAAGCAATTGATTGCAAGGTTATTAATCATAATGAATCATAATTAGATGTGATTATTACTTGCGCTTTCGCTCTCTTCTTGGTGGCTCAACCCAATTATCACTCACAATTTTCTTGAAGTCAACCTTGTTCTCATCCTTTTATCATTAAAAATACAAATAAAAGTTGTCAGTAAGTTATGCAACTGAAGCAAATAAACAAAATAAGATATTCATTCAATACCTTATCATCATCAAAATCATACAAATCAGCAGCTGCATGGTGAAATGTATATCAGATTTTTTGTCAAAAGTAACTACTACTACTACTACTACTAATACTAATAATAATAATAATAATAATAATAATAATAATAATAATAATAAAATGTACATACTGTCGTCCATTTTAAATTTAATTGCATCTTCTGTAAATTTCTTCATTTTGGCATCAAGTTCACGAGTTGCTTCCTCTCCTTTAGCAATGATTCTATCAATATCTTCATCAGTGATTGTACTATCCTTTGAACTGAACACCATTTCAGCACCAAATCTCACCATTTGTAACAGTTCATCTTTGTTTACAGCTGCAAAATAATAATAAAAATAATTAAAAACAAATTAGAGAATTATGATATGAAGAATAATTAAGTACTCTTTTGCTCAGCTAAGCGCCCTTGTTGGATAACCAAAGCATCAAGTGCAAGCTTTTTATAAGCTCTTTCAATCACCTTTTCCTCTATAGTGTACTGTTATAGTCAATTGAAACATAAAAAATAAAAAAATAGTGGTCAATCGTTTCATAAGCTTACAACAAAATGCAGAATGAGAAAAATAATAAACTACATAAATCATCCCTATGGCTTGTATGAAACTACAGATTTTGTCCCTCAACTTTTTTTATTACACAAATAGTCCATAACTTTAAAACTTGTAACACCCAAAAGTTTCAAAATTTGGACCGCTATGTTACAATTTTCAAAATTAGGACTATTTGTGTACTAAAAAAATCAGGGGACGAAATCAATAATCTCAAATAAAACACAGCGACGATTTTGTATTTTACTCTTAATGGAAATGAAAAGAACCTCAGTGCAAAAGCGGAAAACTTGAACTTCTTTCTTCTGCCCAATTCTATGAGCACGATCCTGTGCTTGCAAGTCCACTTGTGGATTCCTGCACAACACACAAAAGTTTTAAGTTTTTTTTGACGAATAAAAAAAAAGAAAAAAAAAGAAGATTTATGTGTCTCACCAGTCACTATCATAGAGAATAACAATATCTGCAGTAGCAAGATTAATACCAAGACCACCGGCTCTTGTTGACAATAAAAATACAAACTTTTCACTTCCCGGTTTATTAAATGCATCAATTGAAGCATCACGATCTTCACCACCAGTATTTCCATCAATTCTACAGTATAAATATCCTCTGTACATCAAGTAATCTTCTAGAATGTCTAGCAGCCTTGTCATCTGAGAAAATATCAACACTCTTGAATCACGTTCTTTCAATTTTGGAAGCAACTTATCTAGAAGCACCATTTTTCCTGTAATTAAATAAAAAAAAAATTAAAAAAAAAAACACGTGAGCAAATGCATCTGGTGAACATTAGGGTTTAGGGTTATATATTTACCTGCACTTTCTACAAGGTGGTCCCCAGTAGTGTAAGGTGGGCCCGGTTCAGCTCCTTGGAAAAGATAAGGATGATTACAGCATTTTCTAAGCTGCATGGCAATATTCAACAGCCGTTTTCTCTCACCACCAGCATTAACTACCTCAAGATCTTTCTGCAGTAAAGCTTTGTAATACTGTTTTTGCATTTGTGACATTCCAACTTTCAGAATTGTTTCCTTTTTAGGTGGTAATCCTTTCTCAACATCTGATTTCAATCTTCTAAGTAAGAAAGGCCTCAAAACCTGAATATTAGTAAATAAATAAATTAAATTAATACAGATATAAATACCCGAAAAAACATTAACCATACCTTGTGAAGCTGTTGAACAACTTCTTCTTGATCATTTTCACCAGAAATTTGAAACCATTCATCGAAGGTTTCAGCAGAACTAAAAATCTCGGGTAGCAAAAAGTTCAAAAGTGCCCAAAGCTCGTGAAGATTGTTCTGTATATAGAAAAAATACCCAAAGAAAGTATTAAATAACAAAAATGTCAATTAAAGAAATTATAATATTGAATACCTGAAGTGGCGTTCCAGTGATAAGAAGACGATAATTGGTATTATATATCCTCATAGTTTTAGAAAGAAGTGAATTTTCATTTTTTATTCTGTGAGCTTCATCAATTATAATATATCGCCAGCTAAATCGGCGTAAAGTAGTCTTTTCTTTAATAGCCATTTCAAAACTGGTGACACACACATCAAATTTTCCAGCAACAAGTAGTTCTTCACGAATGTATTTCTGTAAAATTAAGTCTTAATTATTAAAATCGTATAAAAAATATCATTAAAGTAACTAAAAGCATACCCTTTCATCTGGATTCCCAAGGAATTTTACAGCACGTAATATGGGACAAAAACGTTTAATCTCATTCATCCAGTTTCCAAGTGTAGATTTAGGAGCAACAACCATGTGTGGGCCCGTTATTCCTCTAAACTCGTGCAGATAACCGAGCAAAGAGATGGTTTGTAAAGTTTTACCAAGTCCCTGAAAAATAATTTAATAAAAAAGTGAGAAAATGTGTAATAAAAGTGATTTAAAGATTAAAAAAAATAATAGGCATACCATCTCATCTGCAAGGATTCCATTAATACCATTCTCGTATAGTCTTATCATCCAATTTAAACCAGCAAGTTGATAATCTCTCATCTTTCCCGTAATACCTGTAAAAGAATTAACAGGACCCAAATTTAAAAATTTATAAGAAAATCCAAAATAATTTTATAAAAAAACTTACATGAGGGCTGCACCAACAACCGTGTATGTCCTGATCCAGATAGACCATCTTCTTCCTCCTTGAGATACACTTCGTCCTCTTCTTCTTCAGTCAGCTTTGATGCATGACGACCCCTAAACACACAAAAATAGAACAAAAAACCACCATTAAATATGTTTAATGCTTCAAATAAGATATTTTCATGAAATTACAGTTATTTACCTTCCTTTCACCTTCTTCTGTGAAGCAGATTGATCAGATTTGGCAAAATGAGCAAATAATTCTGTCTGCTGCAATAAGAACTTCAATCTTCCCTTTCCCTTGTTCTGTCATTGTAAAATATAAGTAACAAAACCAAATTATACTTATTTTATATTGAATATAAAAGATATAAAATTATTATTTGGCAGTAAGATTTTCATAGGTGACATACCATATCAGCATCAACAGAAGCATTTTGTTGATCCAAAATATCTTGTACCTTTTGTCTCTTCAACCTCTGCATTTCCTTTAACCTGGCCTTTTCACGATGACTAATTTCATTGTTGGACTCATCATTACCATCCTGCAAGTTAAAAATGTTAACTTGTTAATTACTTCAAAAGGTCTATTTTTTTCTGTTCTAATGGTTTGAAGTGTGAAATTAACTACAAAAAGAAAAGAAAAATGCTTTTGCAAAATAAATGAGAATTAACAATTTTAGGCCATTAAAAATTAATCAGCCCAGGGCAAAAGATAACAGTAGTCAGAGTCTCTAAATCCTCCAACACAAGAAGAGATCAGATCCCTGTTTCAGCCTTCTACCAGTTTCTTATGTTTAATTTTTTTTTATTGGGATTTAGCACTAATTGAACCTTTTGTGTTTTAGTTCATTCACTGCAATTTAGTCATCATACTAGGTTTCAGATATTTGTAAAGTTCAATGGTATGTGTTTCATAATCCACATGCATGAATTATGCATCTTCCAGCCTGCTCTTTTGAACTTCATTCTTGCCAGCATTTAAACAGCAAATATTCAATACTGAGACTCCATAATAAGAAAATCGTTATCTTTTTACTAGACAAAATTCTGCAGAAAACTCAATGATAATGGTTTTTTTTTTCAATAACCACAATGCGAATGAGAGCCTTTTATCTTTGCAGGAAACGCAAGCTTATATTGCAGCTACACAAACAAAACCGAGAAAAACCCTAAAAAAGGCACACTCCCTAACACGCCAATCAATCAGGCTGAACCACACAATATCTAGAAACCCGATCTCAAACAAATCACGCTAAAAATGCATCAGAAAATACGTCACCAAACACTTGAGACCTAAACATGCAACTACAAATGTAACCTAGACCTCAAAAATCAAAATCAAAATAAACTAACCTCATCTTCATCTTCATCGTCTTCGTCCTGTTCCTCGCCGGTAGCATCAACAGCGGCGGTAGCGGTGTCGTCTTCGTCGGAATCAACAGGGCGTGCAACGGCTTCGAGTTCTTCCTCATCTTCTTCCTCCTGATCGTTCACCTGCTCTTCTTCTGATGAATTAGATAGAGACTCTTCCGTTGAGTCCTTGGATTTAGAGCGTCTTGCCATGGAGATCTACGAGGGTTTTGTCGGTGAGAGATAAAGAGAAAAAGGGCAACAAAAAATGAGCATTTGGTGGATATTGGTATTTATAGGGAGGTTTATTTGGAGTGTGGGATATTTCCCGCCGGTTTAACATGGAAATTGTTTATTTCCCGCTTTTGATGGATCGTATAAGATGGGCTAGTGTTACCTAGTATATACATTTGAATTAATTAATGGGTCGGGTCGGGCTTAGAAGTATACAAACCGGATTCAAAACATGATCGAGTTGGGTCAAAATCCAATGGATCAAAACCAAATTCAGATCGAAAACTTAGAAATCAAACGAAAACATACATTTGTCACCACAAATCACTTATAAATATCAGGATTTGGTTTTGAATCTAGTTGTTCCTAATCCGGTTTTCGAACCCGCGGATACTCGAATTGTTGAACCGATCTCAATCCATTGGCTCCCGAATATAATCCAGTTGGTTTCGAATCACAAACCGGTTTTCAAATCGACAGGTTATAACTGTTTACATGGTTGTGAAAAAAGTTAGATCTGTTGTAGTGACTTCCTTTAAAGATCTGAGGTCACATATATGACTTAGTTGCATCATTTTAAACTAATGTCACATGTAAAAATGTTATTATATGTGTATTGCTTGTTATATGATATACCCATATGGGTACCAATTTTGACAAAGGGGTAGGTTGTGTTATGACAACAATTCACCTGCTTGCGTTTCACGACATGTTTACAAAGATACACATTATATTTTTTTAAAATTACAATTTATCTACTACATTTACCCTTGGTAAGTGGTAAATGCTATTTAGGTAATGTGTTGAGATTCATTGGTGATCAAATGTCTTAAATAATACAATACTCCCACCATATATATTGGTTATAAATTCATGACATATGACATTAGATTGACAAGTAGGTTGATTTTTACGCCAATATATCAATTCTACTAGCTATAAAACCCGCCCGATGGGCGGGTATGCTGTAAATTTTAGTATGTAGAAAAATGTCCAAAAACTTTATATATTTCTAAATGACATAATAATCGATAGATGTGATGATGATTTTGTACAAAAAAAGGGTAAATGAAGAAATGTTACACGGGCATTTTATTAAATGAAGAATCCAGCTTTTTATGCCGTAATCCGTAATATCTGAAGTCTGGTTCCGTTGCACAATCCAGCTTTTTATGCCGTAATCATAGAATGCCGGTTTTATGGAAATTATATTGAGTCATGTATCACTTCTGAATAAAATACGATTGAGTCGCTGATTGATCTTTTAAATATTTATTTGTTTCCTTGTATGTAGGATCTTTTAAATAGTTATTTATTTGTTTCCTTGTATGTAGGAAACCGTATATAGAGCATATGAATGTAGACCGTAAGCCGTACCAGATTCGTTTGCCGTATATGGAGCGTATGAATGTAGACCGTAAGCTGTATCAGATTCGTTTGTATTAGTGCAAATGACGTGGACCAATCAGGGAATTCCAAGTGGCATTATGGACGAATAGGAATGCTTGGAATTGCCATGGTGTCAAACCGTCTTCAAATTTAGGCCTCATATATAGGGTAGGATTGGCATAAAATAGTCCTTTATCGTCTCTTGTAGGCAGTAGGGCCCACGAGATGACCCCACAAAGTGTTTTATGACGTCATATAACGTTAACAATAAATGTAGGTGACCAAATGGAAACAACAATCTCAACATACATAAATCACAAGTTGTTTTTGGTATAAAAAAAACAGAGTAAAAATTGCCAATTAAAACTGCATTTGAACAAGTGGCAAAGAGCACAATGGCAAAGTTAAAGTAACGGTGAAAAAAAAAAAAAAAAAAAGGAAATACAATTGACAGATTTACATGCCTTATTATGCTCTCCTCTCAACACTAATCAAAACGTAAGGCCAAATTGCAATTTTGAAAGAATTGTCAAGAATTATAACTGTTTCTGCTGATGTGGCATTAGCTTAACAGAAACCTGAATATGTCCCCTAGAGAAATGATGCCTTCTACCCGCTTGCTTCCAGCTTCCACAATCACAACCCGTCTTACCCCTGACCCCAAACACATACAAAGTCAAATGGTCAACACACTAAAAAATCACATTTCAAAAATCTACAGAGTTCACTTTTTGACCCGTTAACTTATGAACGGGTCAATTCGGGTAAGAGAAAAAATAGCTTAAAAAATGGGTCGAAAGTCACCCAAAGTGTTTTTTAATGCATGTAACATTCTAGATCACTTTATTCTTCTTCTTTTTTATAAAGCTCTAGATCACTTTATTCTGAAAAATGTGGATATAGTGGAATAATATAATTTTGGGATAATGTATGTCGAGGCCATTTGTTACTTTTTAAATTTAAAAATATTTAAAATGAATTTCAGAATTCATCTTAATAAGATTACATAATGTGTACATTCATACAAGAACTGGTGAGTAATTAATTACCTGGTTTTGCTAATCTTTCCATAACTTTTTGCAAAGAATCTGAACGTAAGCACATGTGGCATCTTTGTCCTGTGGGCCCATAAGAAGAGAATGGTTCTTGTCCCAGCTGTAAAGCCTGAGATTACCAGAAAAAATCAAATTCTAACTAGTAAAAAATGTCATCTTGGATTCGGGTCAAAAGGGTAATTTTGCTAGGGGTTGAAAACAAGGCTGGACTGAGTTGTGCTGACCCGAAACACGTCATATGAATATTTCAAAAATAATTACCGTTTAATAAGATCAAAATAAATAAATTACTAGTTTTTGAATAAAATGATTTAGAATGTTGTAAGCATACAAAAATACACTTTGGACGACTTTCGACCCGTTTGACCTGTTTTCTTTATAGCTCTTTTTCATCTTAATTTTACCCATTTGACAAATAAGTAAACGGGTCGAAATCGTGAAAACTAGATCCAACGGTTCTTCAAAATGACCCGAGACAAAAAGAAATGGTTAACTGATAAAATGGTACTTGCCTGATGAACAGTCATTTCTTCAAGGTTAATATGTGTATAGATTTTATCTTTTGCTAAAGCGGTAATATCACTGTCAAAAAGTCAACCAATGTGATTTGTAATTACAACAATGCCCCAATTAATTAATGATGCTTAAAAAATAGATTTACCTTCGAGAGTATACATCCAACAATGAGTCATTATCATCAACAATGGGAATTGAGCTAACTTCAGCTGAAAATAATTAAATACATTTCGTTATTTGTTCATTTTAGTAATTAATTTTAATTTTATACAACTTATTAAAATTGGTTAAATATTAATTATACCTTGTACAAACAAATTTAGGGCTGCACTAAGAGAAGAATTTGGTCTCAAAATTGCCAACGGTTGTCTATTTGATTCACCGATTTTTGGTACCCATGTACCCAAAGGAAGTGAACAAATTGGCAGTTGCAATATGGGTAATGAACTTGCAGAATGTCTAAAGTATCTGCAAACAACTGGATTTTTTATTTTAAAAAAAAATTAGCACGGTAGAGTGATAAGAAATTAAAAAATATAATAACAGAAAACTTACGTTTTAGTACTTCAGAAAGTGAAGCAAGATATAAGAGTTGTGGATAAGAACCATCATCTGAGGTTGAATGAGTAACTGGAACTGTAGCTACTCGATTTTGCAGTATTTTTAAAGTTATATCTTTTAAATTTTCATCCGGGCCAGCCTGAATAATTTTAATTAATAACTAGTTATTTTTAGCTTTTGTAATAAACTAGGGGGGTGTAAGTGTAAATTTTAAATAATAAAAACTTACATGCACAAGTAGTCTTTTAGGAAATATTTTAGCATGGTCAATAGTTTGTTTAATCAGATATAGTTTTGCCTCTTTCCAAGCAGATATAGTATGAGTTTCAAGTTCTTCTTCAGTCAGATTTGAGCCGTGATTACCGAGCTGCAAATGGATTAAATCACTAATCAGCTGTGTAAACCTAAATAATTTAGTTTTTCACCATGTAATATTAAGTCATCCATCACCCGTTACCTACCAAAAATATACTAAATATTTTTACTTAAATTACCTCGCGCATAATTAAAATAAAATCCAATGCACTTAAAACACCAACAAACTGACCCTTGCTGAAGTCCCAAAGAGGAGCTGTAGAAATTCCCTGAAAATTGCTCAACTTTAAAAATCATACATATAAATATAAATATATATATCAGAGAGAAAATGCCCAAGATATACCTGCTCATACAGGATATGAAATGCTTGCTTTACAGGTAAATTGACATCTAAAGCAATAACCTGAAAAACAAAAAAGAATAATATTTTTTTGAGAAAAACAACTTAAAAACATCAATTTAATACAAATATCCGATACACATTTATTAAAAAAACCAAAAATCATATCAAACCTTTCCAGATTCAGGAAGCAGCTCATAAGCCATATGTGTAGACAGGAATACAGAAATCCTGTGACGGGATACCTCCAGGTCAGCTTCTGAAATCCTTTGCAACGGTTCATGTGGTGTATCGTCTGTAACCCTAACCTACAATTTAACAATTAAAATGCTGAAATATATTCAGCAACTGATTATAAAAATAATAATTTAATAAGTTTATTACCACTCGTTGAAAGACCTCATTGTCAACATCCATGCTTGAACCAGAAGCCATATGTGGACTTGGACTCAAGACTGCAGGATTGTAGTCTGGTTCCATGGTTAAGAGTACAGTATTCACAATACCATAATTACCAGTTACAAAAGGTTGGTGTTCATCATGTCTCCATTCACCATCAACAATAAATTTATACTGTAAAATGAAAAAAAAATGTGAAAAAATGTTTCTAAATTCTTTAGAAGATTGAAAGTAATGAAATTGAAGTAAAAACTAACCTGATGATAACCAGGTGGTAAGCTGCAAATTGTCTGAAAGACAGTAGGGCATCCCTCAACTGGTGTCATAGGCCAATGTTCAGACCACCTTCACATAATGCACATGTGATTAACTAAACAAAGTTTGGGTCTGTTCATTTAGGCATTATCACAAACACTTGGTGTGCAACCTTGGAAACAAATTAAAAATATAATGAAAGTTGAAATCTTACCCTGTAAAAGAACCACTTAAGTATACACTTCTTCCCCCATAAGACCACACAAACCTTGCTGGAGTTAAAACTGTTCCGGCACCACCACTTTCCCGGCCATAATCCATTCCTGAAGCAGACATTCAGTTTTCCACTTCGAATCAAATTAAGCTAAATTTCCAATTTTTCGCTCAGATCAAACAACTTTCTTAGAACCCTGATAACATGTGTGACTCGGAAGATCAATAGCAAAACTTAATTATAGCTCAAACTGGCTTCTCTAAGACCTAATTTTATTATCAAAAGCTCGAAGAACAACCTCATGCATAGAAGAAATACGAAACCAATTATAAACAAATAAAAGAAATTGAAACCAGCCCTAATGCGGGATGAATCGAATAAATATAGTACTGAATTGGATCTCAAACCGAACGTGAATATTCGAAGGCGATGACCATAAAACCCTAAAATGATAAAAAAGATCGAAACTTTTATTTGGAGATGATAATAAGTGTAAATTCTGCAAAAACCCTTTAATGTTTTTCGATAGAAGATGAATCTTTTGTGTATATAAACCTTATTTTTCCCCTGGGATGTATAGGTGGGGTGAAGTAATTTGATGATTTGGGGAAAAATTCTATTACAGTTGCGTAGTCACGTACTCAACCGTTCATTGGGCAAGAACGGATGGGAACCAACTCCTTTTTCACTTTCTACGTAAAATAGTTAAAACTTAAATGATATGTTGACACGTGTATTTTGGATTATATTTGTTAGAGTTATGTTTGTATTAGTAAAAACAGAAAAATAACGATTATGCAATTTTAGTTGTTATTATAAGATAAAAAAACAGCTATTAATAAAGTTAGTAGAATATTTTGAAGTAAATTGCCTATCCATAAATATATAAGTTTGTATAAACTATATTTAGTAAGTTTATGAGATTGGCAAAAGTAAACTAACCGAAAGCTCAAGCTTACAACTATTTTTATTTGGAATTGCAAGTTTGAACTTTTATTTTTATAAAAATGTTTGACAAGCTACGTGAATAGCTGGAAACGTAAAATGAAATTAAAAGGTATATAAGATACTAGCTACAAAACCCGCCCGATGGGCGGGTATGCTGTAAATTTTAGTATGTAGAAAAATGTCCAAAAACTTTATATATTTCTAAATGACATAATAATCGATAGATGTGATGATGATTTTGTACAGAAAAACGCTAAATGAAGAAATGTTACACGGGCATTTTATTAAATGAAGAATCCAGCTTTTTATGCCGTAATCCGTAATATCTGAAGTCTGGTTCCGTTGCACAATCCAGCTTTTTATGCCGTAATCATAGAATGCCGGTTTTATGGAAATTATATTGAGTCGTGTATCACTTCTGAATAAATACGATTGAGTCGCTGATTGATCTTTTAAATATTTATTTGTTTCCTTGTATGTAGGATCTTTTAAATAGTTATTTATTTGTTTCCTTGTATGTAGGAAGCCGTATATGGAGCATATGAATGTAGACCGTAAGCCGTACCAGATTCGTTTGCCGTATATGGAGCGTATGAATGTAGACCGTAAGCTGTACCAGATTCGTTTGTATTAGTGCAAATGACGTGGACCAATCAGGGAATTCCAAGTGACATTATGGACGAATAGGAATGCTTGGAATTGCCATGGTGTCAAACCCTCTTCAAATTTAGGCCTCATATATAGGGTATGATTTAAACATGGTAGAGATGTAATTATTTAAAACTATTCTGCTATTTTCCTTTTACATACTCCCAACTATTTTTAAAAAGTTTTTACAATAGTTTTTGTTTTGAAACTTCTTCCTAAAATTTAAAACTAAAACCTAAAATCGAAATAAAAATTTTTATTTTATTAATAGATTGTTTCCAAAACTACTCAAAAACCCAGTGATCGACCTTCGTTCATCTCATTTATATGCAAACAAATACATAAAAAGAACGTTTAACAATTTGAATTCGGTAATACATACATCATACACAAATTACACATTCACCTTTCAATAACACATCAAAGTAACAACACATAATCTACACTCCCACAAGTCACCTTTAAAACCAAAATTGAACACAAAAACAACAAACTTGATCTTCAACGATCATTTTTAACAAGATTCTGGCACTAAATTCATACAATATATATATATTAACAAAAAACAGCACTGATTCTAGGGTTTTTTTTAGTTTGTTTCTTCATCAACTAAATGATGAGTACTCTGTTCTGTTGGTGAGCCAGGAATAAACGGTACAAAACCACGACCACCAAAAACGGGACGCATGAACGCGTTATCGAATTTCCTCCAATAATAGTGGACTGTGTGAGATGGTTTTGAAAGAAGCATTCTTAGACTGGACGGGCGGGCCATATGTGGGCCCAAATCTATTTCTGAATCTTGCCCGTTTCCTAAAAGTGGTACTATGAATGATTTAGGGGTTGTTGGTTCAGATGAAATCATTCGGTTTAACCCTTTGGGTTGAGGTAGTAACAGTCTCACAAGAGGCTGTGTGATCAGCCCGAATACCTGCAAAAGGATGATGTGAGTATGGAGATGAGATTTTGACCCGTTTAGTTGTGGACGGGTCGATATGGGTCGTGTTTTAGCGGGTCAAATTAATAAAGCATGCGGTAATGGGTAACACGTCAAAATGGGTAAATTAATAATATGGGTAGTTCGGGCATTTCATTTGGACAAGGACTAAAAGTGAAGGGAAGTTTCAAAATTAGGGACCAAATCCGTAAAAACGAGGAAACCACGTGGACCAATTATGTAACTAACTTATAAGTTTAAGATATCTTACCATTGTACTGAAAAGGACAACAGTGATTGTACTAGTAATCATGAATGCATTCCCCCTTAATTGTGTGTGGCCTTCTTTGGTAAACTGCAACATGGTCCCATGGAAGACATAATTTATAACCAAAATTAAACTATATTTTAAAATGCTTATTATTATTTTATTTTTTTTAAAATGCAACAAATTAAAGAATGATGATATTATATATATAAATAAGGGTGTAACTAAACACCAACCTGGTTATAAGCAAGAGCCATAGACACAGCACCCCTCATAAGACCAGCCCACCATATTAGAACCTATAAAAAAAAAATTAATTAATTAATTAAATGAGAAGTTTGTTTCATATGTCGGTCACACCAGATGCATGAAACCAGAATAGAATAGAGGTGGCAAGACAACCGGGTTGGCTAACGGGTCAAAACGGGTGATTTCAGAGTACGGGTCAGGCCGGGTTGACCCACAAGTACTTTTTGTCCACTTAAAAAATTTATAAATAATAAATGCCTTAACGCTTTCAATGGTTGTACACATTAGAAATACACATTGAACAACTTTTGACCCATTTGACCTGTTTTTTAGCTGAAATATTTCATTGACCCATTAGAGACAAAACATATCCCAAAACGATCCATCTATAAGTAAATGGGTCAAAATTGACACCTGTAGAATAGATTAGAAACATACTTGTTGCCTAAAATCGATTTTCTCCTGATGACCCTTTTTGGTTAAGTTGGATAAAAAGGATAAGGGGAACACAAAAGCTGCTCTTCCTAGCAAAATTAGTCCCAATGAAATTGCACTCACTTGAACCGATGTCCCTGGGCTGAAAAACCAAAAAAAAAATAAAAAAAAATACTGTATATTATAAAAAATTATCATCGGAAAAGAATTGTAAATTGTAAATAGTTTGTTGGTTTTCCACTTTTCTGTAAATCATACCTATCTTTAACAAATTTCCACTTTTCAATATCTAAAGCATCCATACCCACATAAAGAAAGATAAATATCTCTGCAATAAATGACAATGTTGCAAATGCGTGCCTGAAAATGTGGAAAATTAGTTACAAATAGTCAAATAGTAACATTAATTAGAAGAATTAACATACTTGGTGGTTACTCGAGATTTCTCTGTGACATTATGCCAAGTGTAATGAGACATCACAATTCCACAGAAGAACACTGTGAGAATTCCACTTAAGTAGAATAACTGCAACAAAGATTTATAACAGTTACCTAACTGCCCCAGAGGTTATTGCCCTATTTAGAGGTGGGCCCGCTAAGTTTTCCCCCCATTTTTTATAAAATTTTAACAAAAATGTTGTTATACAATAGTACTCTTTCACTTTTTTTAAAAATCGATTCAGGAGGTTGTAAGTGTAAATCAATGAAATGAGAATTGTATTTGATTGATTGATTAATACCATTACAAGATCCCTTATTTATAGACTACAAAGCTTGATCATATTAAACCCTAATGAGCCCTAACCCATTTACACAATTGGGTTGGGCCATACTAATTAACCTAACCTAATCCATCATCTAATAGTAAGCATTAGAAATTCACTTTGAGTGACTTTCAACCTGACCCATTCGATCATTTCCTTTTTAGCTAAATTTTTTACTTGACCCGTTCATAAGTATATGGATCAAAATTGCCACCTTATTCTCAAAATAATAATAATAATAATAAATTGCAAGATAACCTGAGCTAGCATATAAGAAAGATAAGCCATGAGTATCATTATAGCAACTTCTCGATCCGTTGAATGCCTAAAATCCATCAACCCAAAGAAAAAACACATCAAACACTATCTTCTATAGCCCGTTTCATTAGATTGAAATATCACATAATCTAAAAACTTGGTAGTAATTTGTCATCAAAATATAAAAAAAGCTTTATATACCTTCCAAAATATAACTTCTTTATAATATATGCACTTAGTAACCCAGCCTGCAGGAATCAAAATAAAAACATCTATGATCATAATCATATCTTCATAAATACAAACTGAAGCAGGAGAGAGAAAAAGTGGGAAAAAGACTCACTGCTACTCCTAAAAGTGTGCTTGTGATAAATAGATAAAAGAAATTTCCAATCAACTGAAACGCAACAGCCGTTGAGATTTGAGATAAATCAAAGTTTTGAACTGCATTAAATATGACAACTGATGTAGCATCATTCACAACACCTTCCCCAAACACCAGACTGTATAATAAAGGGGTTTGATCTTGATTCAGCACCTGCATTTTCAGATTATATATATCAGCAATTTAAAAGGTTATCCAATCTGACTAGCGGTGGCAATATGGGCGGGTCAGGTAACGGGTCAGAAAGGTTCGACCCGTTTGAGATAAAACACAACCCCAAATCGACCCATTCTGCCACTTCGAAGTATGACCATGACCAAGGGTGAATGATGCTTTATGTACCTGCAGAGTGCAAACAGAATCGGTTGCAGAAAAGATTGCACCAATTGCTGGAAAGAAGATTCAAGGTTTAGAAAATAAGAAGATATTCAATGAATTATAAAAGAAATTTATTTAATAGAAATTAAAGAGTAAGTGATACCCAGATAATCTCCTAGCTCAAGAGAACCAATATTCAATTTCTTGAAAATATTCATAGCACCTGTACATATATTAGACAAACTTTTTTAAATTATAACCATGCAATATTTTTAAATATGAGCATAAACCATGAGATAATGACTAATTAATAAACAGGTGATTTTAATTTTTAATAACTTAAAACAATTCTACGCTTACCAAATGATATGATGGTGAATGATATCACAGTACCAACAGCACCAAATAGCATAATGGTCATGAAATTGCGGAAAAAGTGTTTCTTCTTAACTTGGAACCTGTTCATTTTCATAGAAAAAGACAGTTTAAGGAAATAATCAAGCACATATAATGAAATAACAGTAACATAGTAAGTTCAATTCAAGTCTTTTAATAACAATTTCAAAGATATTCATAATCAAACTTCATTAATAAAAAAACCAAACAAAAACATACCCAGCATTGAAGATGATAGGTGGAAGAAGATAAGTGAAGAAAAGATCTTCACTAAAGACAAGCAGATGTGAGCTTGTCCCTCCACTAATTAACAAAATAATGATTCCTGTGCAATTGCCCTGTCATCCAATTGAGCATAAATTAAATTCAAGCATGACCTATTAGAAATGCAGATTCTATACCACAAATGTAAAATCGCTACTGTTGATTTTAGGAAAAATAAACACACAAACTTACAATTAGAAGAGCAGTGATGGATTCATTCATCCATCGATTCTCCTCCAAAAGATGACCGATCACAATACAAGCACAAAGAAGAGCAACAAACAAATTCATGGAGACAATGGAAGAGTACTCAGAAGCACCTAATGTACTGTTACCCATCTTCCCTAACAATGACCCGATATCAAACACCATCGTCACCAATTGTTTTGGTCCGTCGAGCAACAAACTTCAGCAGCTTTTGATCTTCCAAATCAAATTTTCAAACGGAATCTCAGATCACTGAAAGCAAACAGAATATATTAAAGGACAATTTTAGTAGATGATAATAGATTGCATCAGCAGATTAGATGGAACAAAAAGCGGTTACACGCACATACACAGAATTATATAACATAAAGGTGAAATTACCGAATATAGTGGTGTAAATCATGAAATTGAGCTCATTGGCAGCAAATTGACCTAGTTTTGACCTCAAAATTGAAGCTGAGATTTGAATTCCAGCACACGAAAACTGGAATTTTGAGGAGAGGCGTGAGTTGATTGTCTTCGGGAGAGTTCGAGATTAAAATCGGAAGGAAAGATTTAAGTTGAATTGAATTGAATGATTGAAAAAGGTACTGGAAAGCACGCTAAGCATTCAACTGTAATTATATACTGTACTCCGTATATAATAATTTATATATATCGTTCTAGATCGAGAGGGAGAGACAGATACACGATGGGATATTTTGAAGAACAGTTCATGTTTTTGCCAGATGGCAACAAACAAAATTAGCTTTTAACCGGTGGACTAAAATTAAAGCAACTATTTTGAAAACGGATTTGTTATTAACTACAGTAGTTAAGAATAACTAAATTAAAATAGTTAATACTTCGTATATAATTAAAAAAACATAACTACATTTTAATATGGTTAATGAAATTCAAAGGGTGATTTTTATTAGTTAATCTACAATTACTTTAAATCATAAAATATTTATAAATCATCGCCCTTACCTTGTGTTTAGTATGCATGAATCAAATAAGAAATAAAATGATACATTCCGCCGGATTCAAAAAAAACTTGTTTTAACGATGAAATGAAATAGATTATTAGTGATGAACACGATTCCTTATCTTTTCCTAATTTTTATTCCAAAGGGGATGTAGGCTTTTTTTCATTCGAACATTGAATAAATATATACATGTAATAAACCTATTTAAATATAAACTAATTTATAAAATTAAAACATATAACTAAATTATTTTTTTAGAAAAGTAGTTGAAAATAATATCTTTTATTATAATACACATTTAGATTTAACCAGTTTTTATATATTTAATTTGTATTACATATATATAGGGTCCGATTCAGCGCAGAACCGTTTAAAGGTGCAGAACCGCAGAACCATCCTAACATCTAATGTTTTCTATGTTATACATCAGCTGTACATTTTCATACACGTTGTAACACATTTACACATCCAATGTTTCCAATTTTGTATATAATATATTTATATTTTATGTGTATAAAAAATTAGAAACATTGGATGTGTAAATGTGTTACAGCGTGTAAGAAAATGTACAGCTTATGTATAACAAAGAAAACATTGGATGTTTGTATGGTTTTGCGGTTTTGCACCTTTAAACGGTTCTGCGCTGAATCGGACACCATATATAAAAATTATTGAAAACTTTTAGAGTAAATTACACGGATGGTCCCTGTGGTTTGCTAAAAGTTTTGGATTTGGTCCCTAATTTTCAGAAATTACACCTGTGGTCACCGTGGTTGATACTTTGTCATGCTTTTGGTCCCTAATACTAACAGATGTTAGAAATGACTGTTAAATTTTGTTTAATTCCTAAAATACCCTTTACCTTATTAAAAAAATCTCACCAAATATCAATCTCGTTCTTACACTTTCCCCACCGCCGTCTCTACTCTCACAATCCAGGTGAATTTCAATCTCTTCTCCGTTATCATTCTTTCGTATAACATGTTCATTTATAAAATCATCCTTTTTGTGTGTCTGTATATTCAAATACCTCAATTTGAAGATCTAAGGCTTAAGCTCAAACGATGATGTTACCAGTTTTATCAAACCAATCAATTCCGACCAGCAAACTCCGGTGAAACCCCAAAATCAAACCGACCCTACTTGGTCAACAACTTGAGGAAGCTTCGATTAATGATCTTTAGATTAGAGCAAAAGAAAGTGAACTGATCATTTATGATGTGAAGATTGATCACAAAATAGTTGAATATTTTAAACATATGGATTTGAGATTCAAGAAACCAGGAGATCAAATGGAGGTATATTATCAGAAGATGGCTTCGGCAGTGATGGTGGCTGCCAGGGTGGTGTCGGAAGTCGATGATGCGGCCGGAGCGAGAATCGCCGGAGATGGCGACGGTGGTTGAAGTTTTCACCGGGCTCCGATTTGACGATGGTAGCCATCAATTGTTCACAGTAGAAATAGAGATGAAGCTTATGTTAAATTCAAAAACTGAAGAGCGAATTCATAAGATGAATGTAACAACCCGAATTTTTATAAATAAATAAATTATGTAAAAATATGATAATTGTGGATAAATCATATAAAACCCGTAGAAATTGGTTTCGTGTCATTTGGACACCATCTGATATGGTTAAGGTCGAAACCGAGTCGGACTAAAACAACAAAAGACGTAAATGCAGCCTTCAAAAACTGAAGAGTGAAGAGTTCACGAACGGGGAAGTTCGCGACGCGAACTTCTAGTTCATGGCGTGAACTTTGCGGCTGGTGTATAAAAACGTAAATGCAGCCTTTAATGCTCATTTAAAACCCTAGATTTCTCTCTAAAAGTGTGTGTACGGATTTTGAGAGTAAAGAGCCGTTGAAGGTTGAATCTTCACCAAATCTTGTGGATTTTTACTCCTAGTTGAAGATTATAAGGTAAATCTTCACTTCTCTTGGGTTATAAGTCTTAGATTCAAGAAGGGAAAGCTTGAATCTCAGACCCTAGTTTTGGGTTTGTGCTTTAATAGTTAAATAGAAGTTGTATAACTTAGATCTATGATATTTTAACAAGGAAAATGTGTTCATAATATGGATATATGAAAATATGGAGATTTATGGAATTAGTGTTTTGGTAACTTGGGGGAAATGATGCTAGTAGTTAACTAGCCATGGAATATGTGGTTATTATTGATGTTTGATGTAAACCATTGTATTGGTTTTAATATTAGGTCATTGGTTGAAGGACTTGAGGTTTTCAAGTCTTGGGAAGTGATAATCTTGTTCAAGAGTCATATCTTGAAGTAAGCCTGGCTTTGGTGAGTAAATGTGAACTTTCAAAACTGAGTACATAGCTAGAAAATGTTTTATGTTTAAATATTTCATCGAGTCTATAAGTAATTTCGTCATTTATGTGATTTTTGTTTATGAACTGCTTATAGGATGATGAAATAATTGATTGATTGAGAAATGATGGAGCCATAAGCTCATAATAATAATTGACATATGATGATGATGACGATGTCTCTAGGACCGTGATAGATTAGAGGCATTCCGGTTATTACGGCACCTTAAGGTTAGTGGTAGATTGGAGGCATTCCGATTACCCAACACCAATGAGTCCCGGTAGACTGGAGACATTCCGGTTACCGTGGATATGACGGTCTTGATAGATTGGAGGCATTCCGATTATCTTGACATTGGCTAATGATGAATGAAATGAAGTGACCCGTACGAAATTAATAATATTATTTTCATATAAATAATATTACGTGACTAGTTGTTTATCGGGTCTAAAACCCATGTATCTCACGAGGTAATTTTGTCTCACGTACTATGTTTGTATTTTTGCTATGTACTCAGGTTCGGGATCAAAGATATAGGAGGCTCGATTAGAACAGGCCTTGATGAGATTAGCTTGGTGTTCATAGTTAGAGTCCTTATCCTATGGCTAAGATATAACTTGTAACACCAATTTTTGGTATACTCTGATAATCTCAAACAAGAAACCTTTAGTTTTTGTAAAATCGGTATTTGACACCGATACAATGTATGTATTTTGGATGAAATGTTATTTAAATGTTGTTTCGAAAATTGAGGCGTTACAATGAAAATGGAATAAGATTGAAATTACTAACATGATTGCTTTTAAACTCTGCTCAATCTTCTCGTGGCATCTGAAGAAAAAGAAAAGAAAATAAAGAAGTCGTCTATGGCAGCTATTGAAGAAGAAAGAGAGAGATGAGTTTTAAAATTAAATGAAAAAAATAAAGTAAGGGTATTTTGGTCACTTCAAAATATATAACAGCCTAATTTAACGTATGTAAGGATTTTGAACCAAAAGCAATACGAAGTATAAATCACGGTGACCACGGGTGTAATTTCTGTAAGTTAGGGACCAAATCTAAAACTTTTAGCAAACCACAAGGACTATTCGTGTAATTTACTCAAACTTTTACTTTAAAGTAGAAATAAATTTATGTCATATAAATTTTTGTAAAAACTTATAAAACATTATTGGCTTAGAATAGAAAATTAATTAATATATTGTTTATTTTTTAAAATTAAGTATAAAATACACTTTTTTTAGTAATAATCTTATCTAAATTTTTAATTTTTAATAGTATTATTTAGTTACTTACTTTATTTATATTTAAATCTTTATATGTTTTATTGAGTTATTAATTAATAAGAAATATCTATATAATCTACATCATTGATAACATTTTTCATTCATTAATGCTATTGAAACATAACAATGGAACGCAATGTACCATCTCATCCCGCCACACATTTTATTACCGAGTCCTTTTTATTCTTTTTCATTTCATTTTATATAACCAAACAAACCCTTAGGGCAATGTTTTGAATTTTCCTTTTGAAAGTAGTAGCAATATACACATGGCACACCATATAAAACTATTCGTAAGGGTGATTTGGGTTCGGTTACCGTTGTCACACTAGCGTTATATCAGTTTTTTCTTCTTCATACCAAACATGCCCGGACCCCTATAATAATAAATAAACTCACGATCAATCTTGATTTTATTAATATTATATCACTTACCATGCATAATATACAAGCGACAATTGCACAGTACACGTGACATCCATCGGTCACCCGGACAACCGAATAGAAGGAAAAAAGAGGGTTTCGTTGTGACATTTGATCGCCGTAATGGGGGTGGGTCGCGACTACACGACCAATCATTTCGTTTATTCTAATGCAAAATATACGATTTTATTGCAAGCGTAAATATATCTCGTTATATGATCAAAAAACAGCTATTAATAAAGTTGGTAGAATAATTTTAAAATTTTCTTGCCTATCCATTAATATATAAGTTTGTATAAGTACAATTGTCTTCAAGAAAGTCCAAAGGTTTTGCATAGTCTCAAGGGACAAATCATATGATTAAGATCAAATCCCTTAGTCACAGCCACCTAGAACCACCGCCGGCCGCCAACCACCGCCGATCGCCGACCACCGCCGACCACCGCCATCCGCCGCCGCCGGCCGCCGGTGGCCGGCGGCCGAAGGCGGTGGTGGTGGCTGACAGTGAAGGTGCTTGTGGTAATGGGGTGGTGGTGGTATTGATGTATTGAAACATATGCGCTTCACTAAAATACAGGTGTTTCAAAATACAAATGAACATAATAATGCGAAGCACATGTGTTTCAAGTCAGGAAACACATGTGTTTTAAGTCACTAAAAACATGAGTTTCTAAAACACAGAGGAGCATACGAAGCACATGTGTTTCAAGTCACGAAACACATGTGCTTGGCTGTACATATACACTCCTTTATTTTCAAAAGAACTGTTATTAGTGAAGCACATGTGTTTCTAGCTCACAAACACATGTGCTTCATTACTTGAAACACATGTGTTTGACTGTACATATACACTCCTTTATTTTCAAAAGAACTGTTATTAGTGAAGCACATGTGCTTCTAGCTTACAAACACATGTGCTTCATTACTTGAGACACATGTGCTTAGCTGTACATATACACTTCTTTATTTTCAAAACAACTGTTATTAGTGAAACACATGTGCTTCTAGTAACGAAACACATGTGTTTCAAGTCATGAAATACATGTGTTTGGCTGTACATATGCACTCCTTTATTTTCAAAACAACTGTTATTTAGTGAAACACATGTGTTTCAAGTCACGAAACACATGTGTTTCAAGTTACTAAAAATATTAGTTTATAAAACACAGGGGAGCATACGAAGCACATGTGTTTCAAGTCACGATCACCACCGCCGGTGACCACCTCCGGCCGCTGTCCGCCGCCCGCCGTCTCCGGCCGCCGGAGGTTGGTGGGGTATTGATGTATTGAAGCACATGTGTTTGTATGGTTTGAATCTTAATATTGACCTTTGACTTTTTCTTGATCCAATGGCTATTAATTGTCCCTTGAAACTAGATAAAATCCTCAGATGACATTAACATGTATAAGTAATATTAAGTTTATGGGTTTGGCAAATCTAAATGAACACTATTTGTCGTACATACCATAAAAAATGAACACTATAGCAACTATTGGAAAGCAAAAAAAAAATGTTTTAAAACAATTGTACTGTGTTTTAACTTTTAAACTATTTGTCATTCTCCACGATTACATAAGGTCACGATGCTTCAAATGAGCTTCACGCTAGATGATTTGACTAAAGTTGTACTCCCTCTCTCCTTAAATAAAGTCATCATTTCTCTTGAGTACAATTTTTTAGGAGATAGTTAGTGGTGGGGTATTTAGTATTACTTTTGATTAAAATATAAGGTTTGATTGGAGAGAGAAAGTGTTTTAGGAAATAGTTAGTGGTGAAAGTATTGACAATAATATTATTATATTAAGTGGGGCCCTTAAGTTTGAGAAATAAGAACTTTATTTAGGGACAAAACTTAGAGGAGAAATGAGAACTTTATTTAGGGAGGGAGGGAGTATTTTGTATCATTTGGCAGATTACTCGAGAGTCGAGACATTAGGTGGAGTCTCAACCGCATCGTCAACATATGGGAATTCATTTATACACCACAAGTTTTAATACCTATACCACACTTACAAGTTTGACAACTAACTGTACAATCAAGTTAAGCAATAATTATAGTACATAGCATAAAAGTTGTAGTGTAAATATCACCACTTCAACATATAACTTCTTTGGTAATACTACTCACTAGATTTTACTTCTCTCATTGATATCCATTTTACATCTGTTCCTTATCATGAGTTGTAGCTAGTTATATTAATATTGATTTAAGATTTATTATAGCTATTTTTAGCTCAGTACATTATTATTATCATTATCATAAGTTATATGTTAGTTATATTAATATTGATGATTGATGAGTAGTTTTGTTTAATATATCTGTTTTTTCGTTACAAAAAGTTGGGCTTTTTGAAAAACGTCAATAAAACTCATAATTTAAGAATTTCGAATTATGAAGTGCCTTTACATTTTTGTATGCTTTCTTTAAACATAAATAATACATTTAATTTAAAGTTAGAATATTGTACATATACTTATTGTGAGGATGATAATTGTTTTCCCCTACTAGACAACAAAAAATCATAAGGAGGCCTGGTTATATTCATGTGATTTTGATACGACAACGAGGCTATTGTCGACCCCACCCAACAATCCAACATTCAGTGGACCAATGCTTATGCCAATGATAAAATTAGAGTAAATTATACGGAAGGTCCATGTGGTTTGCCATTTATTATACTCACAGTTCCTGAAATTCGTTTATTACACTGAAGGTCTGTGGTGTATACAATTGGTTACACCCATGGTCCTTTCTGTCCTTAACTTTTTTCTAAATGACGAAAATACCCTTTTGACCTTTTGTAATAAACCGAAGATAAGGGACTGTGAATGTAATAGGTGATAAACCACAGGGACCATCCGTGAAATTTACTCTATTAATTGATTTTTTTCATCTCACTCTTTAATTCATGTTCTTCCGCCACATTCAGACTAACCACTTACCTCTATCTCTTTGAATTCAAACATCAATCAATAACCATCATCGTCGCGCCACCAAACCCCTTAAAAATTCAATCAATCACCAACCACTGCCTCCGGTTTCCTTCTCCAGTTGTTCCGAGCCGATGACGTTCTATCGACCAGAATTGAATCAGACAACTGATGCGCGTCACCAGAGGATTTGGTGGGTTGCACACGCGGTGATTCAGACAATTGATGCACGTCGCCAGAGGAGTTGGTGTTTTGCACACTCAGGTCGATAGAACGTCATCGGCGGCGGAACAACTGGAGAAGGCAACCGGAGGCAGGGGTTGATTACGCGACGATAATGGTTATTGATTGAGGTTTGAATTCAAAGAGATAGAGGCGAGTGGTGAGTAGAGATGCACACAAACCGGTTGTTGACCAAACCGGTTTCGGGTTTGACCCTAACCGGTTTTGGTCAACGCCGGCCGTAACCGGTTTCGCCAATAACCGGTTCGGTTAGTAACCGGTTCCGAGCCACGAAAACCCCAACCGGTGTAACCGGTTCGGTTACTACACGGTAAAAAAACCGGTTTTGACCGGTTACACTATAATACCCTTTTTTTTGCCGCAATTCGATATCAAACACAACCATTAAATGTTTTATCAAAACACAAACATTCATTAAGCATAGAAACGTTAAGAACATTCAAGTACACATAATTAAACATAAAATGATAAAAATTAGGGGTGAGCATGGGACGGTTTGGGGCGGTTTTTAACTAAAACCAAACTCAGCCCCGAAAGTTCGGGTTTTGAGAATTACATCCCGTTCGGTTTCGGGTTTTTCGGTTTCGGTTTTTCGGGTTTTTCAGTTCGGTTTCGGGTTTTTCGGTTCGGTTTCGGGTTTTTTCGGTTTTTTAGTTTCATTTAAATTTACCAATTTGTTACCTTAAAAACTAATATTATGATTCAAACTTTCAAACCTTAACTCATTTCATTATAAATAAAAAACAACTAGTAAGTTTAATATAATGTAATAATAAATTCAACTAACATAATCTGAAAAAAATTAATAATATAATAACATCCAATCATCTTTCGCAACAATCTTAGTCAATGTCTCCATCCATATAAGTTTCATTGCATGGTTGCTTTCCTTTTGCAAATAAATTTATATCAAATCTTTAAAAATATAAGAATATTTTTATAAAACTTGAAATATACATAAAGGCGGGGCGGGGCAGGTTTTTCGGTTTGGTTTTTCATATGCCCCCGAAAACCGCCCCAAACATTCGGGTTTTCCAAAAATCAAAACCGTTGATGTCGGTTTTTCAAATGGTTCGATTTTTTCTGTTCGGTTTTTTCGGGTTTGGTTCGGTTTTTCGGTTTTTATGCTCACCCCTAATAAAAATACGAAAGTTCGAAAGCCCTAACAATACGATTAAACTACAAATCATCGAGATTCGAGATTTACTACTCTTGTAGGTTTTGATTCCATTGTTGTGTGTCTTCACTCTTCGTCGTTATCTTCTTGTGGGTCATTATCTTCATATTCATAACCATCGGAGCTAGATGCTCGGGACGATCCACCCTCTTGAGCTATATCTTCATCGGAAAGTGAGGTTGCAAGACCTTGAGCAACTTCCATGTCGAGAAGTTCTTCTTCAACGTCAAGTTCCTTCTCTAGCTTTTGTTTGTCTAAAATCCGGTCCGATGCATCCAAGTGATCCTTCAAGCAAATACACATCTCCAAAGACGCCGGCGTGAGTCTTGTTCTCCTAAAAGATAATATCCTGCCACTAAGAGAAAAAGCCGATTCCGAAGCTACCGTAGAAGCTTGGACACTTAGTAAATATATGGCCATGGCGCTTAGAATGGGAAATTGAGGCTCCCTTTCTTTCCACCAAGCCAATATATCAAAATGTTCGATTTCTCGAGTGGTCATATTGCCTAAAAAGTTTGTTTTTGTATATCTCGACAATTCGCCATTAGCGGATTCTTCACTACTCTCACCCCTTTGTCGTTTAGTTGTTTCCTCTCTTATAGTATTAAATAAATGGGCTAATGGCGCGTCAATATTGGGTTGTCAAAGTGGTTGAACGGCAAACCTTGTTGAATCACGAATTTGGCCATATGTTCTCGACAACGTTCCGCTTGGTACGCAAAGATACCACCGTCTCGTGCCATAGTCGCTTGACCCTCTTGTTGTGAACCCCTTCTTACCGTTTGACAATGCTTTGCGACATGTGTCCTCATCGTCGAGTTGGAACTAGCTCCCATGAATTGACCACAATTTCTACAATGCGCCTTTATGAGACCATTGCTTAACTCCACGATGTCGAACGACCCACTTGGTCCAAAAAGTTCGGGAACTCGTGTAGTTGGCAAAACTCTAACAATACTTGCCGTTTCTTCATTTGTAGAACCAACGCCGGTGAAATCTTGACTACTTTGGCTTTGGTTTGGGTGTGAAATTTTGACGTTTTTTGCTAATCGAAAGTGTTTGGAGAGTGTTTTTGGAGAGTGGAAAGTGTTTTAAAGTTGTGATTTTAACCAAATGCAAGATATGTATTTATAGGGGAGTTTAAGGGGGCAAAATGGTCCAAAAAAACGGCCAAATTCGGTCCCCAACGGTCATAATACCGTTGGCCAACGGTCTGCTTCATTTCCCAGCGTAAAACCGGTTACAAACCGGTTACAACGTTTAAAACCGGTTTTCGGTTATAAAAAACCGGTTACGATCGGTTTTTGGTCGAAGTATGCGAACCGGTTCCTAACCGATCGGTTTTTCTATAACCGAACCGCTTATGGTCAAAACCAGTTTTGACCGGTTCGGTTTCCGGTTCGGGTACCGGTTTCGGTTTCGGTTTCGGGTATTTTGTGCACGGCTAGTGGTGAGTCTGAATGGCAGAAGAATTTGAATTAAAGAGAGAAGAAAAAAAATCAAGTAATAGAGTAGATTTCACTGATGGTCCCTGTGGTTTATCACTTATTACATTCACGGTCCTTTATCTTGGCTTTATTACAAAAGATCAAAAGGGTATTTTCGTCATTTAGAAAAAGTTAAGGGCAACAGGGACCATGAGTGTAACAAATTGTATACACCAGAGACATCTGGTGTAATAAACGAAGATCAGGGTGCTGTAGCTGTAATAAGTGGTAAAACACAGAGACCTTCCGTGTAATTTACTCATAAAATTATGAAAAGTGATTTGTATATCATAAAAGTTATTTTACACATCATAAATATTGTTTTATAATACTTGTATAATTTATTTTAGATATTATATAGTATGGTAAAGTACATTTTATTATGTTGTGTAGAAGTCACCTCTCAAATAGTTCATAGTATTTAGTTAGAACCTTAAAATTATATCTACACACTCATATATTATATACTAGCTTCATAGTCCGGCCGAATAGGCGGACATACTTCGAGAGAGATATAGGAAAATAATAAAATAGTGATATTGTTAAAATAACATAACAATTCATAATTGAAATGATGAGAAATAATTTTTGATACATAAATAAATGGTATAGGATATTTAGAAAATAAAACTTTTTATAAATCTGTATAACATTAAAAAACGAGTTTCATTTTCGATGTAGCATTTAATACCCTGCATCATAAGTACCATCATTGAATATCCATCTAACTCCCAAAGATGAAAACGAGCACATAACAACTCATTTAATTGCATCATTGAATATCTTTATTATAGTTGTTTCTGAAGTTGAGAAGCAGGAAACGTTTCATATGTTTCTGTACTAAAGTCTAGCCGTTAACGAATTAATTCTCCATGTATAATGATGAGGTTAGTAGGGGTTAGGCATGTATATATAGCTAACCCTCAAAACCTAAATACTGATGGCCCACGTCAGCTTGGAGTCGCTACGCGCATGTCCGCCTGTCAAAGTCATGATCGCCTGTCAAGTTATCAGGACCGGTCAGGTTATCACCGCCTGTCAAGTCATCACCCCCAGGATGGTCTGAAGCAGGCGTGTCTTATTGGCTGACGCCCGTCATAATGGCGCTTCATGACACTTTACTGCAGGCGTTACACGATCATTGACATCGTCATAATGGCGCTTCATGACTACTTTATTGCAGTCATGATGGGCCAACGTTCCACATACCTGGCCATATAAATACATGGCCTGATTCATTGTTCAGGACACACTAAAACAGATCAAGAAAGCCTAAAGCACAGAGATAACATACTCTCACTTTCACCTTCGCGCTCAACCTCGATCACCCTAGGTTCGCCAAGAGCTTGTTGGGTTTGCACTGTGATCATCACAGGAGATCCAAGGTTGACGTCGCCTGGTCTTTGTGTTTGACAATCGTTGTTCGAACATTGGCGCCATCCGTGGGACACGTTTTTAAACGGCGTTTCACTTCTCAATTTTTTTTTTTATTTTTCAATCATCAACCGTTCCTATGGCGGATACACAGCCATCGCTGATCACTTCTTCATCGCCATTAATAACCACTACTGTGATTACCACTATACCCGAGGCGGTGATAACCTCGCCTAGTCCTATCATGGAACCGTACGTCGATTCTGAGTGGACGGTGTCGGATGTCAGGCCACGAGGGTATCCCTCTTTAACAAGTCCATTTTTCTCCACAAGGCTTGTTGGATCAAGTTCGTTTACCTCGCCACAGCCAGTGACGCCCATCCCTTCATGTCAGCCTCTTTTGTCCCACGGGACAAGCTCTCAAGAGGATGGCACGGATCCGGTCAGACAGCATGTTTCCAACTTACCACAGGCCGCTATGCCGGGGGTTCGGGAGGATCCAATTGTGGAGTTACTCCGCAGGTTGACTCAGAGTACTCAGCCGCCACCACCTCCTCCACCATCCACTTCATCGGACCTGTTGTCTCAATTGGTGGCGGCGTTACGCCCAGCACCACAGCCAACGGTCGTGCAACCAGTAGATCCGTTGTCACAATTATTGGAGCAGTTAAGACAACCACCCATTCACACCCCACCACCACCTCCACCACATGATACATCTAATGATATGTTGCACGTGTTGCAAGCACTCGTGGCCGCAGCCGCACCACCCCGAGCGGCCACTATGCCTTTTTCGGTGGTTAGTTCGAAGTTTTGTGACTGGGTGGCCAGATTCCCTCTCCCAAATAAACAAAAAGTTCCGTCCATAGTTGGTACTTACGATGGTACACGGGATCCCGATGACCACCTTGCTCTTTTTGAACAGGCCATTATGACCGAGAAATGGCTAGACCCAGTCGCTTGTCACATGTTCCCTGGCACGTTGCAGGGTTTCGCTCGTGATTGGTTTGCTGACTTACCGGAGATGAGTATTCAAGACTTTGCAGATCTAAAGGCTAAATTTGTGACTCACTTTATCCAACAAAAGAAGCAGCAGAGAACTCATATAGAAGCACATTTGCTGCGACAAAGGGAAGGCGAGGGGTTACGCGACTTCATTCAGCGTTACACGCAGGAGTGCCAGAAAATTGTCGCCTTACCCGAAAGCCAACAAATTTCGGGTTTTACCCTCTCCTTGCTTCCAGGACAACTGCAAGAAAAGTTAATCAAGAGAACTCCAATTACTTTCAAAGAAACCACGGACAGGGCATATGACTATCTAAGGTCAAAAGAAACTGTCTCCCTGACAAGAGAGGTAGGCGGCAAGTCATGGACCGACACGTCAGATCGCAGGCATG
This sequence comes from Calendula officinalis, assembly GCA_963853835.1. Lineage (NCBI taxonomy): Eukaryota > Viridiplantae > Streptophyta > Magnoliopsida > Asterales > Asteraceae > Calendula > Calendula officinalis. Next base: position 24,735,639 of record OY970835.1, on the reverse strand, counting down.
ATGCTCTAACTGGTGACCATCAACGAGATGAAAGGAGCACCCGGAGGTTTGGCCCATACGATAAACATCCGTCTGAGCGTGCTCTTAGCAAAACACCAAAAGAAATCTTGATAACAGAGCAGGTGTGCGCTACCTTCACACCTCCACCCCAGATGGAGCATCGGTCGGGTACGAAAAACATGAATAAATACTGTGATTTCCATGAAGATCATGGACACGACACGAATGTCTGTAGAGAGCTAAAAAGGGAAATCAGGCGGGCTTTGGAAGAAGGCAAACTGGAACACCTTGTCCCTGGCGCTAAGCAGCAAGCAAATAAACCTCCACTAAAGAAGAGTTATGCCTGGCAAAAGAAGGGGGAAGACACAGAACATCCCGGACCACCTGATGGCCATATCCTCATGATACATGAGGGAGCCAATGTTAACTGACCTATCAAGGTGCGATAGTCTTTACTGTCATTTTTTCCTTTATGTTTTCAATACATGTTTCCAAGCACATGGAATGTCATGGTCATGCATGAAACTGGCGATAATAGCATTTGGTCTGATCTTGTATCCCAATATTATCTCACGATATCATTTTTCTAGGGTTTTTGCATAAACAAATAAATATTGAAGTAAGGATGCAATATAAAAAGCATAAGGCCACAATAGACATCTCAGTCTAAAGCCAACCATGCACTTTCATTACGTACAATGTTACAACTTGAACACGCATGTGCATGTCCACAACTAAGAACATAGTTCAATACAACATGTATGAAGCCAAGAAAGACAACCTTGTCTGGCCAAATAACATACCATCATACTCGTCTTTTAATCTACTTGATAAAAGATAAGCACTTCTCACTGGGAAGCGACAATCCTCGCGAGTAAACAAAGTAAAGGTTAACCAACAAAAGTGCCATTGGCATAGTGTCACAGACACAATATGAAGCATACATCAGATCTACCCAAATCTACCCAGGTCATTGACATACAAAGGCATCATGGGCTCTCAAGAAAGTGACATACGAACAACCAAATATACACACTGTCATGCACACCGAAGACGGTGTCATGGACACAACATCCATAATAAAAAAGATGAAAACAAAAATGTGTTATTGGCTTGATCATCCAATAAAACATTGTTTTTCAACGCGAGCAACTCAGCTAAAACCTGCAGCAAACAACATACAAAATAGTCTGCGGGTCAGGGACTGGCTAAATAAACCTTGTCTCAATGACTAATTCTGGCAATAACCGAACTTGAGTGTTAAGCCTGAATAAAACTCAAAGGATTTAACATAGATAACAACCAAACTTGCGCGTACTAAACTGCAAGAGTGAAGCACCTAAACTGCAAATCTACCTAGGCTAAACACTAAACCGTCGGGCACCCTAAAGCGCCGGTCAATGTGTGTCGTAACCACGCGCCTACAAAAAAAAAAAAAACGTCGGTACTGCAACTCTAGACCGCCGGTCAAAGTGGGTCGTAACCCTAAAACCGCCGTCTAAATCTGCCGGACGCCGACTTTGGCCCAGCGACCGCCGGTCTGCACGAATGCAGCCGGTCTACTTCTCCCCTGCGACCACCGGACGTTGGCTTGCGCCCACGCCCTGCGCCGAAAGCCGCCGGTCTACTCGCCGCTGCCCTACGCTTTTGCTTGTACCGCCGGTTCCCTAGCAGCCGGCCATATGGTTGCCGGTCCACCTCGCCACGGCCGGTTTGGGCAATGACCGCCGGTACTCTTTCCCTTCGTACAGCCGGTCCACATTGTCTCGATCAAGCCGCCTGGATTGCCGGTTCCCCAACCCGTAAAACCTACGACCCGTAAAACACCAAAGCCGCCGGTCGAAAACCAACGACCGCCGGCCGAAAACCTAAAACTGCCGGTAAACCCTAAAACCGCCTGTCATAACCCTAAAACCGCCGGCCACGAACCCTGAAACCGCCGGTCAGGCCCTAACACAGCCGGTCGAGGTGCTAATCTGCCGGTCATGGATCCGATTCGATTAACAGCCGGTCGAGGCACTCATCTGGGTCATGGATCTGATTCCGCATAATGATAAGCAATGATTTATCGGTAGATCCGAACGATACACCCTAAAACCGCCGGTCAAGGCGGTATGTCTAAAATCTTACAGCCGGTCGACTACCGACAACCGGTCTAAACGTCTCGGTCTAAAGCTTATCGACGGCCTACCATGTGTAAAAGGGACAGCCGGTTAAAATCTTGTGATCGAACGCAACCGCCGGTCAAGGTATAAAATCTTAGCCGGTCGATGGTGTAAACGTCTAAAGGTCTCGTCTAAACGACGAACTCTAACGATCGATCGAAAAAAAAAAAATGAAAAGGACTTACAAATGATGGTAGTTACGACTTGCAAATCGATGTTTTGGCAAATCCTAACTCGGGGGCATGATGAGGTTAGTAGGGGTTAGGCATGTATATATAGCTAACCCTCAAAACCTAAATACTGATGGCCCACGTCAGCTTGGAGTCGCTACGCGCATGTCCGCCTGTCAAAGTCATGATCGCCTGTCAAGTTATCAGGACCGGTCAGGTTATCACCGCCTGTCAAGTCATCACCCCCAGGATGGTCTGAAGCAGGCGTGTCTTATTGGCTGACGCCCGTCATAATGGCGCTTCATGACACTTTACTGCAGGCATTACACGATCATTGACATCGTCATAATGGCGCTTCATGACTACTTTATTGCAGTCATGATGGGCCAACGTTCCACATACCTGGCCATATAAATACATGGCCTGATTCATTGTTCAGGACACACTAAAACAGATCAAGAAAGCCTAAAGCACAGAGATAACATACTCTCACTTTCACCTTCGCGCTCAACCTCGATCACCCTAGGTTCGCCAAGAGCTTGTTGGGTTTGCACTGTGATCATCACAGGAGATCCAAGGTTGACGTCGCCTGGTTTTTGTGTTTGACAATCGTTGTTCGAACATATAAAAAACGTTCAACCAAACTTGGCAAATGCAATTTCCATAAAAATTAAATGATGAATTTTATTGAATAGCAACTGGTATGTATTGTTTTTAATTTTTTAACATTGAATTTTATTTTTTATGTGGTTATAGCATGTGCTCCGAATAACATGAATTTGTATATGAACATCACCAGACACTTCAAATGGTAACGTGTCTACAATCATTCCCTCCGGCAGATTTACAGCACCAAACACTTCAAACGGTAACGTGTCTACAATCATTCCCACTCTTATTCAATAAGTTTATACAAATAAACTTAAAAAAAATCTAACTTTTCACGTCATGATTCTTGATTTGATTTTGTGTTTGGTGTATTTTTTTTATTTAGGAAAGAAATGACGGCACCTATCATCGTATAAAATTTGTATGGTAAACTATTAAATAGTTGATGATGATTTTGATACCAGAAACAACATTTTCGATGGTTAGTATTGGTTAGGTTAAAAATTTTATGTTAAACAAATCGTTTATATTTGTATATGATTGACATGTTTTATATGTCTTATATATCTTTCATGCCTTCCCTCCTAAACATATTTATATAACCACCAAGTTCAGGAATACGTTATTAAGACAACATTTACGATTCAGTAGATGCACAAGGAGGCCAATAATAAGGCTTGCGTAACATAACCGGAGATGGAGTCACATAACCATGAACGGACAAAAAATCACCTGTACCTCGTACCTCCCACCATAGGGAGGTTTGATAGCTTAAAGTTATTTCTGCCACCAACAATAAAATAGGAAAAACACATATCAAATAACAATCAATTAACAATTTTTATGATACAAATGAACACTAAAATAGTACATTTATAAAGCAATGTAATGTGTATACATACTGGGTAATTCTTATGGGTCCCACTTATAAACATCAACTTCACCAATGATGTCGAGCTTCAACGTTCGTCGGCATCTTCCTTTTTAGATAATAAAGAACCAATTCTTCATGTGGAATCTGAAACCCGCATGAACAATTTTCCGGCAGACCACGATTTCAACTTTGATTTTGACTTTGGAACCCTCGATACATCGATCACTTCAGGACCCATCTCTCAATAACAAAAAGTAGTTGTTGTTCGATCGATTAAAGCTTAAGGTGTAATAGTTGATTGATTGAACTGATTTTGATCGGAAATTATTATTATTGAGAGATTCAAAAGAGGCATGATGGACAACGATTGTTAACCCCAAAAGGGGGAAGAGTGATCACAACACTATATTTCCTGGAAGCTACCTGAATTTTGACTATTTTTACTTTTACGACCCTAATGTTTGATCATTGACACATTCATTGAATTTTCGCTACATTTTTAGAGTTAAAAGATCCTAAGCTATGTTGATTGTGGTGGTGAGTTCTGGCCTCAAGCGGAATGAGTCCAGAGAGAAAAATGATAAAAATTGAGTAGAAATACTTAAAGGAAGCCATTGCAAAGTGCAAATGTAAAGGGCATTGAGTGATTGCAAAGTGATGAACAAACATAAATAATGGGAAAATAAGATAAAGCATAAAGAAATAAAGAAAAAACTTTGTATTAACTGGATTACAATCAATGGAAAAATTAACTACTTTGTGTGTCTTATTAATTCTTTTATTGTATAGTTTCTTATACGATACATTTAAGTTTATATATATTTTTGAACGGCAAATCCTAATATACACCTAGACCTTAATACAACCCCCAAGCACAAAGAAGGGGGCAAACACCTATCGTTAGGTCAAATGCCAATAGGTATTTAAGTTTGTATTTTATTTTTATGTCAAAACATGATTATTACATCTGAATATTTTATTGGGAAGATATTGAAAAAATGTTTGACTAATAATCTAAAATTTTGAAATACCCAATAATTTTAAAATTTTACGTGGAACGACAAAAATGAGCAAACTTGATTAAAAGAACGAACATCTTTATAGTGGCACTAATGTGTTATTCATAACATGTTTAGTGTAATGTTAATATAAGCATTCATATTTTTTTACTTTATATTTTCCTCAAGAACACTTTACTTTGTACATACTTTGTAATTGATACCAAAAACTTCTTATCATGAACGAAACCCGTGCATCGCACGGGCCATGCTACCTCGTAACATTTATTGTTGAGTTAGTGTAATTGACATCTTCAAATTTATTCCTACCAATGATCTTCACTTCATTTATTTGTGCTTAGCCTGGTTGTGAGATTGAAGAACATTGTCTGATTTAGAGCTCCTACAAAAAAAAAATTCTTAACAGCAAAAAAAGGAGCAACGGATAGAGTTTCGACAATATCATCACCCTCCCGAAGACTCCCACCACAACTTAAATTAAAAAACGAAAGCTAGCAAGAACTACACATAGAACATAAATTTAAAAAAATCACATCAAATACTTTTTATCTATGATTTTCATCAAATAGAAAAACATAAAACAAATTACCTGTTGTAAGATTTGCAAGATTAAGCCAGAAATTCTACCGCCTCGTGATTCCGTGTATGGAATTAGAACTTACTACTTACCATCCTAGCCCTACCGCATTTGTGGCATCAAGTATGAGTGACCTACTGAACCTGAAACAAATTCACCATACCCATAATGATTTTTTTTTATTTATTCTTTTTACATTATAAATTCTTTTCATGTATATCAGCATGTGTGTACACTTAGGTTTTCAAACACTATTCGTCACATTAAATGCTACTCGTATTATTTATGAACATGTATGACAAGTTTAATTTAATCAGAGTAGGGTTTTTAAATGGCAATTATTCATGGTGGCCAAATGAAGTGGTTGTAGCCTCTTCAACACCATATACAACACATGCGATCTAATTCTCATAAAAAAAAATAGACAAAATAAAATAAATAAAATAAAAACATGATAATAAATTCAATCTTTAAAATTCAAAATTGAAGCTACTAAAACTATATAATATCCCATGATGCTTACCTAAAGATGCAAAACATGTGAGCTCTTCAATATATGCAACCTCCACTCACAAATCATGATGTATGGCATCGATCCATAATTAGAAAAATGGACATACTGAATAACTAAATATAACCTTTAAATTAATCCTCATGCTGCAAATTAGATTAGCTCATTAATCACTATTGAAGATAGAAACAAACCTTAATTATGTAAAATGTTCATAATCATTCTCAAAATAAGGAAATTAGTTTTAACGGAACCAAATACTTCCTCCGTATCAAAATAAGTGACACACTTTCCATTTTGGGGTGTATCAAAATAAGTGACACACTTTGAAAACTTTCCTTATTTGGTAAAAATAGTAGGACCCATACCCACTAACTATCCACTTTAATAAATTGAAATTACCCTTATACCCTTACTTTTACTTTTAAAACTCATTAATATCACTTTATTTAAGAAAAGTGGGACCCATTCTCCACTAACTATGTACTTTAATCTATTTTAACCTCTACTTTAATCTTTTAACTCAAAAAATGTGTAAGCCAATTTGTGTCACTTATTTTGATACGGAGGAAGTAACTCAAATAGAATATTAGCAATTCAATTAGAAAGATATATATTTGAAGAATCTCAAACCAAGACATGTACACCTCAATTAACAAAAATTAGGGATTAAATCAATTTTATTACTGGATGAACACAAAAACGTACAAATTACTCGAAAAATCGAAAGTAATACCATTACAAAACACGAATTATAGCATAAAGTAGAGACATCGCCATCTTTATCCTTCAGTTTAAGTACTAATCTTTCAATATCTCCATATTTTACTTCAAATCAATTGTTCAAGAGAATCAATTGTTCAAAATAATTTGTTACAAAACTTTGAATCAATTTCTAAAATAATGGTTTATATACGGCCTTGAAAGTAAATACGGGTGTAGAAAATAAGGAAGTGATAAATAAAGACAAACTTTCCCTAACATTTTGAAATACAGACAGGTGCAGAAAATAAGGAGGTGATAAATTAAGGGAATGTCAATTTGAACACCACAATTTTCTATTCAAACACCCTAATACTAAGTACTTATTCCGTCCCACAAAAAACTTCTCATTTGACTTTTGCACAAATTTTTAGGTGATAGTTAGTGGTGGGGTCATTGATAATATTTTTGATTAAAATATAAGGTTGGATTGGAGAGAGAAAGATAGTTAGTGGATATTAGTGGTGAGGTCTTTAGTAATAATAGTTTTTTATTGTGTGGAGCCCATCAAATATGAGAAATGAGAAGTTTTTTGTGGGACAAAAATTTAGAGTGAAATGAGAAGTTTTTTGTGGGACGGAGGGAGTAATAATTAACTAATGATTATTAACAATGATTTCTAACATCCATTTATTTTATTTTACATTTTACTAACTAAGTATTTTACTAACTAATATTTATTTTTTACATATTTTATGATAACAAAAATAAACTATAAATAAATATGACACGTTACAAAAAAATAAAGTGTTAAATATATTTTTTGAGAATATCGTATTTTTTCAATAAATAATACAAAATATAAAAAATAACGATTACAAAATTAATTTTTTAAAAAATAATTTTTACAATAAAAATATTTTAAAAACATTTTTTAATAAAAATACGTATTACAAAAAGATGATTTATTTTAAGAAAAATATCATGGTAAATTATTTTTTATTTTTTTGGAGTCTTCTTATAATATCACGGTAGAATAATATGATTTATTTTACGAAAACTCAAAATTATAATAACTTTTTTTCGATTTTCAAAAAGTAATTAATTAAAACAAGTAGATAAATCTTGACAAAAGTGTCTTATTCTTTTTTTAAGAATATAAATTGTACACAAAACATTGATAATTGAGCATGTTTCTGAATTTGAAAATTTACACATTTAGAAAAGTAAGTTAGTCATAATTAATGATGATTGGACTATTAGGTGGGGTGTGTAAATGGTATATAAGGGTGTTCAAATAGAAGCACCCTAAATTAATTGTTTAAAAAGTCAGGTGACATTTTGGGTCATTACACGTTAGCAAATTCAGCCAATAAAAACACATGAAATGGACATGTTATTGGACCTAATCATGTGTAAGCTGCATATCTATCTACATGTATATATGAGGCCTAAATTTGATTTGTATTTGCCAACAAGTCCATTTAAAGCATTCTCATTGGCTTCCAATGATGACATGTAATTCACAATAAATGTCACTTGTCATCTACCTTTACAAATCTACAATTTAGAATGGAATTCAAACGGTATCGACTTTTGACACTTTTTTCGGATTTTTAAAACAAATCCAAAATCCCCATTAAAAAGTTTTCAAAAGCATTATATTTAGACTTAAATAGTTTCCCCATTAAAAAGGTTCTAAAAGTTTCCGAATATTTATGACTTAAACAAATCCATTCTTCTGTTACTCTTTTTTCGAAATTTCAAAACAAATCCCCCAATAAATAAATTCCGAAAACATAAATTTAGAAATATAATATTTATGAGTTAAACAAATCATGTATTCTGCAAAGAAACGTAATATCTTTTGGCCCAATATAAAATTGGCAAAATCATTAAATTTAGAAATACGTATCTCTATAATTCATACTTATTCAATCTTTAGGAAAAACAACTCTGATATCACAGCCAGTTTGTTAACAAAGATATATACATACTCCATAGATATATTTTAAAACAATCAATCTACATATTTTTTGAAAATCCATAAAAGATATGTAATACTATTTTGGCTCCCAAATCATTCGGTTATGATAAATGCCACCAAGAGAGTCTATAAAGTTCATTTATCAAAGACGCCTAATATCACCATAAAACTTTTTTGGTTCATCACATCACATAGTCAACTTTATGTCGATGTATCAAGAGTTAAGAACAAGAACAGATTGAATGTTATTTGTTGCGACAAATATGACAATTAAACTAATTCAACAATAAATGTCGTTTACAGAGAAGTCTTATTTCGTATATAAATTTTCTTTAACATGTATCAAAATTTGTACCAACTTATTATTGCAATTATGGATTGTTATGTCATTTAAATTGTATCAATACTTTTGTTATTTTTCTTAATATCTCTTTTGATGCATGTCCGCCCAATCGGGCGGGCTTTGAAGCTAGTATATATATATATATATATATATATATATATATATATATATATATATATATATATATATATATATATATATATATATATATATATATATATATATATATATATATATATATGAAGATGGGAAAATTATTACTAATTTCATGCGTACATAATTTCGAAGTGTAGCCAAATATACTCTATAAATGAAAGGTAAGTTAAATATGTATAAATAAAAAGTTAGAGGTCAATTATACAAATAGTTTATATATATTCTAAGACTGGGCGTAATGGGTGACCAAACCCAGTTTGGTCACCCCTGCCACATCTGCGCCACATCAGCTTTCTCTCTCCTGATCAAACACACGACCAGACAGCGACCAAATGCCCGTAATGGGTGACCGAATCGGCGACCAATTTTTTTTTTTAATTTTTTTTAGAAGTTTTGTTTTATTAACATATATATATAAATATAATATTTATTTTATATATAATATATTATTAAATTATTAATTATTAATATATATATGTATATGTATAAAGGAGAAAGAGGAAGAAGAGGTCCCTGTGAACGGTCGACTAGTCGACCATTCGACGTGTGGGACGCGTCCTCGGCTCGAGCTCGTAACGGGGTCGACGCGTCGGCCCTGTATAGGTGGCGGGTCGCGACCGGAAGTTCGGTCACCCTTTACGGGTGGTCTAACTTGTTAGCACATAACACATTTAGCGTAACATGCTATGACCTATTTGATTATATGGAAGTATCAAGATTATATCATATTCAACTCTCAACTTGTAAGGAAATTATATCCCTTTCTAACTGGTACGTTGATGTTTGCATAATACTCCAAGCACATAGTAACAAAGAGCAACACTTAGAGTAAGGGGTGTGGAGAGAGTTATTTGCTCATTATAGCTCATTAACCCAGTTTTTCCCACACCACCATTCTCGTTATAACCCCGTTATATGATCTTTGCCATGCTCACAATGATCGCCAAAGGAAGGAGCGCGCGGGGGGGGGGGGGGGGGTCCAACCAATCAAACTACATCAAATAATAAATGTGGGACCCCTATAACACCACTTTAACTATAATATCAGGGGGCCACTTTTTTCTCCCTAAATTATAACCAAATTATAAGCCAAAATTCCTATAACATGCCGACAGAATTATGGTGTAAAATTTTACATATTCTTTATTTGTCTCAAAATAAAAATTGCAGTTAGTTTATTCCTACACCTTTTCATACCTTGGATCCGCATATATGTAATGCATTAAATAAAATGAAATGGATTAAATATCCAAACTTCCACAGGACCACATATCTCATGTTCAATCAATTCATCAAAATCGTACCTTCCTAAAAAGATACGAAAATAAACGTGTTTTTTATAATAAATGCATAGAAATTATTATTATTATAACAATAATAATAATAATAATAATAATTATTATTATTATTATTATTATTATTATTATTATTATTATTATTATTATTATTATTATACATAATAGTCCATGTATTTTGCATTTGTGTATAACAAGGGTTGTATCGTCTGCACTACGTTGTAGGTATAATTAGCTAACACAATTGCGTAAAACAAGTACATATGTTTATGTCTGAAATTTAAAACATTTGCAGTGTAAATAAGTTTTTTAAAACCTATTGTTTGTATCATTAATTTGTTGTTTGTGTTCTAAATATACAAAGTTTAAGATATTTTTTTCAAATAAATATACATTATATGAAATAGATATACTTCCTCCGATTCAAAATAAGTGATACACTTTCCATTTTGGGGTGATTCAAAATAAGTGATATACTTTGAAAAATTACCTTATTTGACAAAAAATAGTGGGACCATCACCACTAACTATCTACTTTAAAAAGTGAATTGACTTCTTTACCCTTACTTTTTTACTTTTAAACATCATTAACCTCACTTTATTTAAAAAGTATGGAACTCATTCCCACTAACCATCCAGTTAATCCAATTTAACCATCATTATATATTTTGCCTAGAAAACCGTGAAACTTAAAGTGTATCACTTATTTTGAATCGAAGGAAGTATATTAAATAGATATACATATTAAATAATGGTTTAAAAATTCATGTATTAAATAAATATATAGGTCATTCAAGAAGAAAAAAAAAAAAAACTTAAAAACAGCTACAAAAGAGGATTGAACACCCTACCTTGAGGATGTAGCATTAGTGCTGTACGGCTGTACCAATTGGGTTGCCATACAATTTGTTTCTTATGTGAATGATACATATATTATACATCACTATAATGACTCATCTTTTTAACGAATCAACCAATCAAGGGAGAGAGTGAATAATAAATAAATATTATTTAATGTATCACAATTATATTATAGGTATAATAACTTATATATAATATAAGGCTCGTGTTATTATTGAGTTTTTCGAGCCTTATATGTGTACATGTATGTATAAAAGTATTTAAATATTTTTTTGAGTATTTACGAATCGAGTTCGAGTTTTTATTGAACAATATCTATGTATAAGTACAAACATATTATGTTATTCGAGTTTTCAAGTCGAGCTCAAGCCTAGTTTGTGTCCTCTCAAGCATGCATCTTGGAAGATCATCTAGCTATCATGCCGAGCTCAAGCCTAGCCTAAGTAAGTCGACCTGAGCTCGAGAGCTCGAGCTCGACTTGATTGCATATAATGAGACTTAACAGCTTTAGACGATAAAGAGACTATCTTAAAAGAACATATTTATTAGTGTATTTGTTTTAGTTTAAGAACCCAATCATAAGTTTGTATCTACAAGAGGGATAAAAATGTAAATTTGAGATTTTAATAAAATAATTAGTTTTGGAAAAAATATGAGAAATAAACCAATGTCACAGTGAGGGACAGTGGAGTGAAGGCGTGCCATCATGATCGCTTATCACGGTTTTTGTAGGCCACCTTCAAAAAGTTGTGGCGCCTAATTTGACAACTCTTTCCCCAACAAAACAACGAAACAGTCTTAAGAACCCCACACGGATGATAAACTTGATTAGGATTAGAGATGATACTATTGATTAGAGAGATGATTTTGATTTTTATTAAATTTTCTTACTTATCTTCCTACTAATTTGATCAATACAAATGTCCAAATTAAATAATGAAATTAAAAAAGTTAATTAATAGATTTCATATGTCAATTATTTTACAACAAATAGGACCCTACTACGGCGCTTGGATGTACTCATACTCTCGTTCATTATAGCATTTAAACTAAAAACTCTTTAAACTATACTTGTTCGCACAACACAAATTGTAAGTAACTATGCATGTATATATGACTTTATTATTTTTAATATTGCATTATGTATATATCTAGGAGTTGTGTCCGCGTTTTATGGCAGGTTTGTAGATATACACGTCATATTTATAAATTAATATATTAATAGCACAACACAAAACATTATTTTATAAATATAGAAAATATAACTAAAAAAAACTACTTACTAGATGAATAACTAATTTTATAATCGAGTTGACTTCATTCCATTACACATAGCAAAATAATAATCATTAATAAAGTATCTTAAAATCAATGAAACATAAGTTTGAAATACATAAGATCATACTACCTCCGTATCAAAATAAGTGATACACTTTCTTAAAAGGGGTGGAACAAAATAAGTGATACACTTTAAAATCTTTCTTTATTTGGCAAAAAAGTGAGACCCCTTATCCACTAACTATCTACTTTAATAAAGTAAAATTACACTTTTACCCTTACTTTTACCTTTAAACATCATTAATATTACTTAATTCAAAATAAGTGGGACTCATTCTCCACTAACTACCCACTTTAATCTATCTTAAGCAATCTTTTAATCTTTTACCTCAAAAATCATATTTCTCCAAATGTATCACTTAATTTGATACGGAGGTAGTATATGATTTCATTCATATAACAATATGATTAAAATGGAAGTTTGAAATATAAAATAATAATGATATAATCACGTGAAAAGATCTAAAGAGAACTCACACAACTAATAAAAAACAACTAAAATAATAAAAAAACAATTGTTTATTAACTGTAGATGAATAATGTTACTATTTAATAAATGTTATTTATACAATGTGAAACTTTAGGATTTATGTAGACAATGCTCGTATGAATTTGAATGTCAACCCAAAAGTTAATATAATATCATTAGACAAAATTTGGGCTGGTGGTTAATTCATCAAAAAAACAAAATTGTGCCCATCAAAATATAACATGATTATTGTGGTCGGTCACATTAATCAAAATGATATTAGTTGATTTATTTAATTAATCTTGTGTATATGTTGTTTGACTAATGTGAGGGTATGGTGATAAAGAGTGTAAGATTACATCATTTGAAATTATTTAACAAAATATGTTTGATATCTTGTTGGTATTTGGTTGTGTAGGGCATGCGTAAAATATCTTCCACCTATATATGGGGCAATACCTTAAGTCTATCTTTTGACATGACACTTTACCTTCTAATTATTGGTTGCTTATTCCACGTCAAAGGGTATATTGGGAATAAAAATTTACACGTCATAGGGGCATTTGCTTTTCACGTTTGGCAAATATTCTTCCAGCTATTTTCACTTTGCGCGTCATAGGGGTATGCCCTAATTCCTCAAACCCTTTGACACCTGCCGCCTCATTTCACTTTGCAATCTCTACTCGATTTCAATTTCTGGACGACTGTTTCCATCCTCAAAGAGCCTAAATCTCCAATCGAAGATGATAATGAACGACTTCAAACTAACGGTTGGTGCTTTTAAATTCCTACATGGTAAATTGAAATCGGCTCTGCTCTTTCACGAAACAGACGATTTCCACATGGTTACTTTTTTCGATTTTGATTCAAACTCTACAATAAACGATTGGCGTCTTACTTGTCTCTGCGATGAGCCTGATGTTTGTGATTTTTGATTTTCTTCGATTCAAACTCTACAATAAACGTTTTTTCCGGCGGTGTTATGCCAGAATCAAAATATACTTTTGGGTTTTATTAAATTAGTCTTATTGATTCAATATTGCTTATTACTTAATTGAAATCAGGCTCTTAATCAATTGTGCCTGATTTTGGGTTTTTACATCAACTGTTATTAGTTTTGGGTTTTTTGGGTTTTCATCCAAATCCTACACGGTGTACGATCACTCAATATGAGAGGAAAAATAATCAAAACATGATCTTAACGAATCTCTGCTAATACAATAAGCAGCTTCAGAAATTTAGGCAAGATCAAATTATGCTTCATTGCCTTACATGCCTTAATTTGGTGTGTGCAGATGGGCCGATCATTCTATCTAGATTCTTTTATCCTTCTAATTATGCTCAAGAACTATAATATACAGGTTACAAATGCTCTTTCATACTAATCTTTGGTTTCAATTGATTAATCTAAATTCACTAGGGCCTAACTTTTCTGTTAAATTCACAGATATGGTCACATGATTGACAATGTTGTCTTGATTGTTACTGGAACCTTGCATGAAACAGAAACAAAGAATTGTTAGAGAATTGCCACCCTTTGTGAATGTATGTCAGGTGATTTTTCTCAAAAACTTTGCTACAAAATGTTGAAAATGTAATATTTTTTTGTTTGTTTGTTCAGTGTTGCTACCCTAGCAGTTGCTCAGAATGTGCGTGAGCTGTATAGGCTCGTGCTTGTGGATACACCACTTGCTCCATACTTCTCTGAGTGCATCACATCAGAGGTAGGTCCCTATTTAACATATAAAATTAATTTTTTTCAGCCTATTTTTTGATTCTTTATAAACAAATAGTTAGTATTTGCAGGATTTTGATGATATGAACATTGAGATAATGACAAACAGTTTCTACAAGGCATATCTTGAGGATTTCTATCGTTGTTGCCAGGTGTTAGTTATTAATTTCAGGCATGCAGCCCTAAACCAAACAGGCGTGCAACCCTAAACCAAACATCATACACTATAAACCAACATTTTGCATGACAGGTTTGAGTTAATTTTTAGTATTAACTTATTTATGTTTGTTTTGAGTTGCAGTTTATTGAATCAGGCGTGCAGCCCTAAACCAAACATTACGTTTCTTTGGCATGCATGAAGATACACAATTATGACCTAGGTACTACACCTAATTTTACCCGGTAACCATCTACAGTCCATTACACCTAAGTATTATATTTTTAATCTTTTTAAATTTGTGTTTTCACAAACATGGTTTTTTTTATTGATTATAAAAAATTTGCCCAGGTGGTTCAATAACAATGACATATCAAATGGACATAATTTGAGTTTTAATTTCTTTGCTTGAGAAACTGCAACTCCACATCTTACCAGGTAATCACTCGCCTAAAACTTATTGATTACATTTAAGAAGTCAATATTAAAACATTGTGATTATTTAAACATTTTCTTTCCAAATTATATTTATACATTTTCTTTCCAAATTATATTTAATTTGGTTACTATAAATAAAGTCGTTATTTATGAACCAAAATTATATTTATTTCCAAAATTGATTATTCATATTAATGTAGAAGACTGTGAAATTGGGAATGTGTCATTAGTCAAATATATATTTATAAAACGGTTATAGGTAATTCTCAGTAATAAAGAAACGGATTAATTATGACTCTTAAGTCTTCTAAAACCGTATGACTTTTATAATAGAACTGTTTGACTTTTAAAAGTCAAACAATCGCAGTAAAGTTAAAGTGTTTTGAATTTATGAATTTTAACTCTTCTCTTTTATTTTGAATCGGCATGACTATAAAAATCAAACAAACACCATTTTGAATGACACTTTAACTTGTGATAATTTCGTGAATAAAAAAATCATGGCAGATTTTTTAACATTTTTATAGAAAGATGTCTTAAAACATTCCTTAATGGTCGCTTTTTCCATAAATACACAATGAAAACCTGCCTAAAAATTATATTTCGTGAATAAAAAAATTATGGATTTTTTAACTGCCATATTAATTATTTAGGTAATTGCCAATTTACAAATCTTATTGCCATATTTTTTTATTTAATTTGATTTTTTTACTTAAATAGAATCGTTATTTATGTAAATAATATAATTTTCGTTTTCCATAAATACAATTCGAAAAGTTACTTAAAATTATTTAGGTAACTGCCATATTTACTGAAATTGCCATATTTTTTTTTATTGAATTTGATTTTTTACTTAAATAGAATCGTTATTTATGTAAATAACATAATTGTTGTTTTTCCATAAATACAATTCCAAAACTTACCTAAAATTGTAATTTTCAGTTCTTATTTATACTTACATCTTTATTCTTTTTTCTTCATACCAATCTTTTGGAGATATAAATCAACTAAAGGAATTTCTCGTGAAATGGCCAAGAAGGGTTTGAAATCAGAAGATCGTCCGGATATCATTACCAGAATGTTTAAAATTAAGCTCGACAGCCTAATCAAAGAATTGAAAGAAAACCATACTTTTGGTCATGTTCAAGGAGGTAACAAGGCTACTCATCTTTATAAATTCGTTTTTAACTAATTTTGTTCTATAGTATATACAGAGTTATAATTTTTATCTATTTATTTTTTTGCCATATCACAGTTGTGTACACTATCGAGTTTCAAAAGCGAGGACTTCCACATTGCCACATCTTACTTTGGCTTGAGGTACAAGATAAGATAACCACCCAATCAAAGATTGATCAATTTATATCAGCAGAGATACCCGATAAAGACGAGAATCCCGAATTGTACCAGATTGTTACAGAACACATGATGCATGGCACATGCGGTCCTGAAAATCCAAGATGCCCTTGCACAGTTAACTTCAAATGTACAAAGAAGTTTCCCAAACAGTTTAACGAAAGTACCTTTATTGACGAAAGTGGTTATGCAATTTATAAAAGGAGAAACGACGGAAATACTGTCAAAAAGAGTGGAACTGATTTGCACAACGGATATGTCGTACCATACAATCCAGGTTTACTTAGGCGATACCAATCTCATATCAACGTTGAATAGTGCAACAAAATTGGTTCCATAAAATATCTGTTCAAGTATGTAAACAAAGGGCCAGACAGGGTTACAGTTGCGGTAGAGGGCGAAGAGGTCGGCGAGGTTCAAAATTATTACGATTGTAGATATCTTTCAGCGTGTGAAGCAAGTTGGCGTATATTTCAATTTGACATCCATTACAGGACACCGTCAGTCGAAAGGTTGCCATTCCATTTAGAGAATGAACAGTCTGTAATATTTGACGCGAGACAAAGTATTGATTACGCGTTAGATAAGTCATCTGTAAACGAAACCAAACGAAACCAAATTTGTTGCGTGGATGGAACTAAACGAGAGAGATCAAGAAGCACGTAAACTCCTTTATGTTGAGATCCCGAAGTTCTATGTGTGGAACCAGCAACAACGTATTTGGCAACGAAGGCAACGAGGTTCAAGTGTTGGACGTATACATCACGTACCCCCTTCATGGGGAGAGCTTTTTTATTTACGAATACTACTAAACAAGGTGGAAGGGCCTACATGCTGGGACGCTCTCAAGACATTTGACGATGTTATTTATCCAACATATAGAGAAGCTTGCTATGCACGTGGACTTCTGGAGGATGACAAGGAATACATTGATGGATTACTGGAAGCAAGTTTGTGGGGAATGGGTGATTATCTGCGTTCTTTCTTTGTCATGCTCCTCATGACTGATAGTATGTCACGACCGGAGGTTGTTTGGGGAAAAACCTGGCATGTTTTAGCAGCAGATGTGTTGAACGTAGAGCGAATGAAGCGTAATGATCCAAGTATTTTTTCTAAATGCTGCATTTTAATTAAAACTCCAATAACATTTTGATATGTCACATAACATAATCATAACTTTTTATTAATACTCCTGTGCAGCGTTGGAACTTTCTGACACACAAAGGATGAATATATGTCTCACGTATATTGAACACATGCTACTTTGTAATAACAAAAGTTTGAGATCTTTTTCGAATATGCCTTATCCAAACCAAGAATACATGATGGAAGGGTACAACAGATTAATATACGAAGAACAATCCTACAACAAAGATGAATTGCGCGTCCAACATCGAACACTTTATGGTAGTTTAACATCAGAACAGAAACGTATTTACGCAACAGTTATAGACGCGGCTAACAATGAAAAAGGTGGAATGTTCTTTGTATATGGATATGGTGGTACGGGTAAGACTTACCTATACAAAACTATTTCCGCTGCGTTACGTTCACAAGGGGCAATAGTATTGAACGTTGCGTCGAGTGGTATTGCATCCCTTTTGTTGGAAGGCGGAATGACTGCTCATTCTCGGTTTGCAATTCCGATTAATGTTGTCGAAGACTCAATGTGTCATATTCCCGCTGATAGTGACCTTGCTGACTTGATATGAAAAGCGAAGCTCATTATTTGGGACGAGGTGCCAATGATAAATCGACTTTGTTATGAGGCATTTGATAGGACATTGAGAGACATATGCAAGGAAGACCCTATGGTACCATCAAAAATTGTGTTTGGCGGAAAAGTTGTTTTGTTTGGGGGTGATTTTTGGCAAATTCTTCCCGTTATTCCAAATGGTAGTAGACAAGACGTGGTTCATTCGACAATCAACGCTTCATATCTTTGGGAACATTGCACTGTCATGAAGTTAACAGTCAACATGAGGCTGGGATCAGGAGCATCTGAATTGGAAAAAAAAGAAATAAAAGATTTCGCAGAGTGGATTCTAGATATCGGTGATGGAAATATAGGTGGAAAGAATGATGGCGAATCATCTATTCAGTTCCCGGATGACATATTGATTCCAGAGTCTGGAGATAATGTTGGTGCAATTATACAACAAACATATCCGTTGTTGCTACAAAACCTGTGGGACCCGTCTTTCTTTCAGGACCGAGCTATTCTGGCACCCACACATGAAATGGTCGACATGGTTAATGAACGGATGCTTTCATTAATTCCGGGAGACGAGAAGATATACGAGTCTTCGGACTCTGTTTGTGCTGCAGATGCTGATGATACTATGTTTAGCCTAGATCTTTACACCACCGATTTCTTAAACAGTATAAATATGTCAGGTGTCCCACATCATAGGTTGAAGTTAAAGATAGGCACACCTGTAATGTGTATGCGCAACATTGATCAGAAAGCCGGCTTATGCAACGGAATGAGGCTTCAAATATTACACATGGGAAATAACATAATTGAATGTAAGATCATATCTGGTGGAAAGGTTGTACTATTTGCGCTATCCCGCGCATGGTTATTAGTCCTTCAAACAGCAAGATGCCCTTCAAATTGAATCGAAGACAATTACCTGTTCAAGTATGTTTTGCCATGACTATTAATAAAAGTCAAGGGCAAACATTGTCGCAAGTAGGTTTGTTTCTCCAAAGACCGGTATTTTCACATGGCCAACTATATGTCGATGTCTCAAGAGTGAAGAAGAAAAACGGTTTGAAGGTTATTTGCTGTGACCACGATGGCAACTACACCAACTCAACGACAAACGTAGTATATAAAGAAGTTTTATTTTATTTCGTCTTTAACATTTTTTAATTGGATTATTCATGTATAACAAAATGTTTTTTTTATCATTTAATCAATAATTGACTATATAATGAATACGTTATTCTCATTGTTATAGATTCTATATCTCGAAGCATGCCCGCCCAACCAGGCGGGCTTTGAAACTAGTATATGTATATGCACAATTGCACACATCCACACATACATACCTGTGTATTGTATAGATGTTCGTTTTGACATTGATCGATATTAGATCGACACAAATTTATAACATAAATAAGAAAAATTCGTATAAATGTATGATTTACAACTTTGTTGAAAACCAATAACAACATATTCAATCCCCTCAAATGAGGGGTATGAGGAGATAAGATATAGATAATATATCTTTACATGTAGATAGAGAGACTGCTTCCAGGGAGACTTCTGACAAAAGTGCGAGTGAGGGTATATGAGATGTGTGTATGCATATAAAAATATATATAAATAATATTTGTGAGTATGAATATTTTAGGGAGACATGGAATGTGGTGTTCTAAAACATTAAGGGGGCGTTTGGGTTTGCGTTTTGTACCTGCTTATCTGATTATCTCAGTTTCAAAACGTAGATAATCACATTTGAGTGTTTGGCAAAATCAAAATCAAAATCAAAATCACTTATCTGAGTTTTGGAGGCATCAAAACGTCGTTTTCCAAAAGCATGTGAGGACCTGCTTTTTCCAAACGCAATTCAAGCTCAAGAGTAAATACCCGAAAATATCCTTCTTCCCCACGCTGCTGCAGCTCCCGACAATTTACTTGCAGCAGCTCCGGTATCATCTTTTGAATCTATAGCTTCTCTGATCTCAGAATTCAATGACCATGAAAGCTCTTCCATTTCGTTTTTTGGTTCATCTTCAATTTTGTTTTTTTGATTCTTCCATGGTGGAATACGTTAACAGCAATCGGCGTTCTTAGAATGAGGACGGAGGGTGAGTTAGGGTACTTAACCCAATTACCTATATTGGGCATTTGGGCTCGCTTTTATTGGGCTAATATATGGGAATCGCGAAAATTTATGATGATGTGTATCTATTTATAAGCTGGCATGAACACAAATGTATTATTAAAGAGAATATCTAGTTTAGTAATTTTACATATAAAGTTATTGGATAATCAGATTTGCCAAACACTAAAATAATTGATTATCTGATTATTGCGATTTGAAACGTTATAATCAAATCCAAACACTATTTTTTATAATCACGTTTTGTAACCGCTGATTATCTGATTATCCATTTTCAAAATGAATAATCTATTTTCAATAAGCAATCCCAAACACCCACTAAGACTACAAACAACTCTAATAAAAAATTGCCAAGTAGAGAAAACATACTCCTACTCCATATTATTATCCAGTTACAGCCTAAAAAACATGCTTTATACTTGTCTCTTTATAAATATATAAACTAGTTTCTCAGTCCAATCAAAATCAAAATATTAATATAAACATCAACATCGGTTGATGCGATTAACCATTTTTATTAAATTGTTGCTTGTCTTAAATTGACTATTTAAATTACTTAGTTTGATTAGAAGTCGACAAATATATTACTCCACATTATGATTATATAATATAAGGGTGTGAGTAGCAGTTTCTTTAATATACTTGTATATAATTAAAAACTAAGAGAATGTTTTCGCGTTTCGCGACAGATTTACAAAAATACTCATTATATTTATGAAATTAACATATTTGCACTAAACTTTATATATAAAAAAGCGTTATTAATGTACTGTAGATGAATAATAACATTATTTTATAACTTTTAATAATTGAACGAGAACATATGCTACTTTATTACATATTTACATATATGAAGGATTCGAAAAGTGAAATGATTCGTACACCACATATTTTTGTTATAGACCATTGACTCATGTTTTAGTGGTGTTGTACATATACAGTATTGGTGTTGTACATGTAAGAATTAGTTATGTATGATAATAATATAGGTAGTCTACAAATTATTAACGAAAAACTTTTCTTTTTTATTTTATTTTAAGAGGGTATTGTTTATACTAAGCTTTCTTGATGTGGTCGAGCTTTTATCATGTATGTGATCTAATTATTGTCTTGGGCATTTTCAAATCTTCCTCTGACCATATGATAGATGTTTACATAAAAAAATATCGAACACATAACCTAAAAAGATTATTTCGACATACTTACCACTAGGCCATGATTATCACCGAAAAAGCTTTAAAAAGGCGAACATATACGTCCCAAACAAATATCGGTTATGGTAATCGAACAGAAAGAAAAAAGGATTTTATTTGAATTTTTGGTTTCAATTTAGATTTATATTTTATAGTTGTGGAATCAATGGAATCGAAGGAACGAAAAGAGCGAATTACATCTAAGGTCCTTGTGGTTTACCACTTATTGCAGCCACAGTCCCTAAACTTCATTAAGTACACTGGGAGTCCCTGGTGTTGCCATTTTGTTGCACCCGTAGTCCTTGAAGCAAACGTCCATTAAAAAACCCTGTTAAATCACCCATGTGCACAGCACATGATGGGTAGTATGGTAATTGTCCACCCCTTCCTCATATTTAAACCCGAGTTAATTACATGGAAGGTCCCTGTGGTATACTACTTATTACAATCTTTAGTCCTTAAACTTCATTTATTACACCGGATGTCCCTGGTGTATATGTTTGTGTTCGTTTGTGTTCATTTCGTGTACGTTTGTATTTCTTTATGTTCGTTTATGTTTGTTACCCTCGTTCGCGAACCGTTCATGAACACTAAATTTTCTTAACAAACGAACACGAACACAAAATTCCGTTCGATAAGTGTTCGTGAACCGTTCGTGAACACATTTTTTCCTTAACAAACGAACATAAAAAGACACCACTCGTGTTCGTTCGGTTCGTTTACAGGCCTACAAATGAACACAAACAAGATTTTGTGTTCGTTTAGTTAAACAAACGAACACGAACAAATGGTCGTTCGTGCGTTTACATTCGTGAACATCTGTTCGTGTTCGTTTGTTTACGTTCGTTTGTTAGTGTTCGTTTGAGTTTGTTTACGTTCGTTTGTGTTTATTTCGTGTTTGTTTAGTGTACGTTTGTGTTGCTTTATGCTTGTTTGTGTTGCTTTATGCTTGTTTGTGTTTCTTTATGTTCGTTTATGTTTGTTACCCTCGTTCACGAACCGTTCGTGAACATTAAACTTTCTTAACAAACGAACACGAACACAAAATTCAGTTCGAGAAGTGTTGGTGAATCGTTTACGAACACGTTTTTTCCTTAACAAACGAACACGAACAAGGCCCCATTCATGTCCGTTCGGATTGACTTTTCAGGGGGTGGTGACGCGACAATAAAGGTTGAAGTGTATACACCAGGGACTTCCGGTGTAATAAATGAAGTTCAGGGACTAAGGCTGTAATAAGTAGTATGCCACAGGGACCTTCCATGTAATTTACTCGGGTTTAAATATGAGGAAGGGGTGGACAATTACCAAACTACCCATCATGTGCTGTGCACATGGGTGATTTAACAGAGCTTTTTAACGGACGTTTGCTTCAGGGACTACGGGTGCAACAAAATGGCAACACCAGGGACTCCCAGTGTACTTAATGAAGTTTAGGGACTGTGGCTGCAAAAAGTAGTAAACCACAGGGACCTTAGATGTAATTCACTCGAACGAAAACCAAAGTGTTCTGTTTTTGGGCCCATACCACACATCTGTAGCCCACTAATTTATTATCTAAGATATAATAACACGATTTACATTTAAAAAATCGTCCATCCACCTAATGAAATTGTCAAAGTTCATTATCTTGTTCCAAATTGACAAAATCTCCAATTTATAATTCATTAAAATGGATAAAAATGATAAATACTACTCCCTCCGTCCCTACATAAAGTTCTCATTTCTCCTTCAAGTTTTGTCCCTAAATAAAGTTCCCATTTCTCAAACATAAGGGGCCCACTTAATATAATAATATTATTATCAATACTTTCACCACTAACTATCTCTTAAAACACTTTCTCTCTCCAATCAAACCTTATATTTTAATCAAAAGTAATACCAAACACCACCACTAACTATCTCCTAAAATGTTGTGCCCAACACAAATAGGAACTTTATTTAGGGACGGAGGGAGTACTAATTATCTCTATGCTGTATTTAAGTAAAAAAACTAACAAATTAAGTAGCTATTTTTTTTTCAAAAGAAACACTAAAATATTCATATTTTAGGGCATCAACATTATCTTACACGTTCTACTTGTCTAAAAAGCATAATGCTTTTAAGTGTACTTAGTATGGGCATAATGGCGTGATGTGGTGGATGATGTGGCTTCATCACCACAGTATGTTAGAGAGGGGAACAGTGTCCGGTGGCCACAGTCACGGTTTGATACGGTGTTGTATCTGAGAGGAAAGGAGGGTATTTAGAGGGCCCTCCTTCAAATATGGGTGTGTGAGTGGGTGTGGTATATTGTGGCGGGTATTTCCTGTAAAGTGTTGTGATGTAGTTTACTTAGATGACATCTAATGTTGTAAAATTTTCAGTGTGAGAGTATTAATTCATACCCAATAGCCTAAGATTTATATTATCTATATATGTAATAAGAGCGATAATTATCCTGATATAAAACTTGCCATTAATCTATACTATTTTATAAATGATTTGGTCTTTTGTCTTAAAAAACTTAATTCTAAGTACTCTTAATCCCTCGTAAATTCATATAATTTAACCTATTCTAGGAAACCAAATAATTCTTACTATTATATAATCGTGATAGATCTCTTACTGTTTATTGACACCCTATTAATTGAAAAAATAGTGAATTAAAAAAAAAGGAAAATGTTGATTTTGGCATTGGATGCCACGTGCGTTATGTTAGAAAAATTTGACAACTACTGGAAAGAGCCATTCAAAAGGACAACCACTGAAAAGAGCCATTCAAAAGAAATGAGATTATAAAATGTTTTCAAAAACCACACCGTTGATTTGGTAAGTATTTGTTAAATACGATTTCTGTCCTTCAACTTAACACTATTTAAAACAAAGTATTATATACTTCAATGGTTGAAAATTTAACACTATTTAACACAAATGAAGCACTAACTAACCAGCAAGAAAAATTATCAAACCAAAATATCTTGAATTATTAAATTTTGCTATATTCAAATCATAAGTTAATAGAAGCGTGAAATGAAAAAAAAAAAGTTGAGTTAAAATTTTATAATAACATGTTATTGATCATCAAGTAAAGTTATATCATCGAGAGTTTTGATTTTTACGACATTGTTAAATTGTATAAATGAAGAATAAAATTCCGCAGCGTAACGCGGCTACTATTACGCTTGTTACTAAAAAGATGCATAAGAGATTATATGTTTCTGCTTATAACTATTGAATGGTCATGTCTATCAGCCACATGATCCAAATAAGTTATTAAAATTATACTTTTATGAGAAAATATAATTGCGTTTTTGTAAAGTAACGCAAAGATAATATTAGGCTCGTTCATTAACTATTTTAGTAACTGTTAGCGTCCTGATTTCGAAGGCTTCGGACCGGACGGTCTGGCGATGCTAAGTACCTGAAATCATGAGCAACCCTAAGTCAGACGTCCCCCGGAAGAAGCTTCCGGGAGGACACTCTGAAGCTTAAGTAAGTTAATATGATCGACGTGAGGTCGGATATGGACGGGAATAAGAGATTATAGGTGAGAGTAATAAATGATGAGTATTGAATGCCTCCTTCATTGAAGGTTACCTTCTATTTATGGATTCATCCTTTGAGCGGGAAAAGAGGCCAGGCTCCGGAAGCGGGAAAACGAGATACAACCGTTGGTCTGTATCCGCCTGTCATCCTTCAGTCTTTGCCTGCGACCGGACTGTATCTGCCGGACAATAGCAACGGTCAGTTTCAGGCCTTTACTGCATTAAATGCTTAGCGTGGCTCGAGAGGTAGCTTTTCCCCGAAATCCAGATACCCCCTACTTTCTGGGAACTTGTAATTTAATGATGACCACCTTCGGGCCCTTCCCTTCAACAACACGCGGGTTGTTCCGTCTGCCTAGTCATCCGGACGTCCGGATAGTATGGGGTTCGTACCATACCTCATTAAGTCCCCCAGATTAGAAGCAAATTAAATATTCGAATTAATTGGTTCTAATCTAATCTTGCGTCGTTTCTTTTACTCGTTATTCCGTTGTTGGAGGAAGTCTAAACGTTCGAGAGGGTTACCGTTGCTTTTGACTGAAATATAACCGTTACCTGTCACTTCAAACCTTGCGCCCCTTGACATCCCCCCTCTTACTTATACCCCTTGCCAGCCATCTTGCTTGTGTTAATGCTCTCTTCTTCCTCTCATATTTGAAAACGTCTTCTTGCTCTATTCTCCTCATTCTTCCCCCTTTTTCTCTGTTCTTAATTTGCTACTATTATGAAGAGAGAAAAGCAATCGCGAGAAAAACCCGAGAAAACCGTCAAAGAGAAACGGACGGGTTTCAATACTTTCCCCGATCTATCTTCTGATGTTCTTCCTGCACTCATTCGTGACTACCACATTGATCCTCGATTCGATCTTCGCATTCCGGGTGAGGGTGAGACCATTTGATCCGCCCCCACTGATTATGAGCCTGTTTATTTGCTATTTACAGGGAGGGTTGCGGTTCCCTGTTGATGATTTCATTCTTTCCCTTCTTCAAGATCTAGGTATTCATATTGCCCAACTCGTGCCCAACTCTTTTCGAAAAATTATTGGGTTCATCATGCTCTGTCGTGGTTTAGATATCCCCCCTTCTGCCAAACTTTTCCGCTATTTTTATATCGTCACCGGTCGCGGTGACAGGGCTATATTCGCTCTCCGTCCCGGACAGAGTGAGCGAATTTCTGGCTTGAGGGATTCAATCCACGATTGGAAATTTCAATTCGTCTATGTGAACCGCTCCGCCTTTCGTGGTATTACCCTGCCCTGGGGAAAAGTTGTTGGAAGACCTTCCGATCCCCTTCCGGATCTGTCGTGTAACACCCGTATTTTTATAACATCGTTTAAAACATTTAAAATACGATTTTTCAACATCTTCCATGTTGCCCAGAATATATAGTTTAACAAAAACTTTAAAACTTTTATCAGAGAATACAAAAATACAGTGTCACCAAGTATATCAAAACCATAGGCAAGGGATCTACCTACGAGCTCCCGAGCTAAACATCTCTAGGCCACTTCTAGTGCAACCTTCTATCACTTCGAACCTGTACCTGAGTACACAGCCACAAAACAAACATAGTACGTGAGACAAAATAGTCTCGTAAGATACATGGGTTTTAGACCCCAATAATAATAATCATTTCAAAAATATATATAAACGCATATATATACGACATCAATACCGTCTAGTCACCCTATTGTGACCCTATCAATTCTTGCTCCCCTAGCAATCATATCTAACTATCGGGTTGCCCCCGAACTAGCTAGAAGCACAAACATACCTAATACATAAACATATATGTACTAGAATCACATTAACTTACTAACCGAAATCCATCGCCATTAGTAAGCTTCACATTGACTTATTAACCGAAATCAATCGCCATTAATAAGTTTCACATTAGCTTATTAACCGAAATCCATCACCATTAATAAGCTTCAAGATACCGGCAAGAGGGATTCGCCCAATCTACCGATACTTGCCTTACTCGCCGGAATATGTCCAGTTAGCAAGACTACTAACGTGGATGAGTCGATGGGAATCCGATACCTGCCTTGACTTAAGCACGAAGTCAACTATACCTTAACAATTTCTTTATTCATTAGAGATTCCATTAATCAACCTTTCCATTACAATCGACCTTTAATTAATGATCCAACAATAATCATATACTCGGTTCCCAAATTCAACTATAAACACCCAACGGGTCAAAGTCACATAATTCGACTATCATTCTTTTAATTATTCCATTAATCTCCGCACATACACACAACCGATACATCATGCTCTCATCATTCACTAGTCATTCGAAACGAGAGTCAAAGCTCATCCTTGACCAAGCCAACCAAATCACAATTTGACTAACATTGACTTTTGCATAAAGTCAACCATACTTTCCCAAATCAACAAATTCCCTACTCAGGGGATATCATTCTCGACTTACCACTTCCGGTTATACTCATTATTGTTTCCTTAACAATTCTCGTTCTTCCAACTTTTAAATTTCTCTCCAAACAAATAGAAAGTCGCGCCTTTACTTAAGGTCACACTAACATTTACCGTTTCTTAACCTTCATTTGGTTACTTATACCGTTACCTCATATTCTTTCAATCATCTTTGTATCACATTGGTCATTTCCATAGCTTTTCATTCTCAACTATCGTTATTAGATTCTCTACTGCAACAAATTCCACATTTCTCTTCAAATTTTACCACATCTCGGTTATCAATAATAACCTTCATGCTAAAAGCATCTCTTTTCTCAAAATCTAAAAGTCGTAGGCATCTCCTACCCATACATGGCCTAAATGCAACCCGTATTTCACACCAAATTCTCACTTACCATACAATCATAACAATACACATTAACCACATGGTTCTACATTCATCACATATATAAATAAATATTATCATACGGACACAACAATCCATAATTTAACTATCACATCAAGATGATTGGAAAGCCTCCAATCCATCAAGATTCAAGCCGTCACAGTGATTGGAACATCTCCAATCACGGAATGGGACCATTGGGAGTCGCCCAACCGATTCCACCCCCAAACATCATAGTAGCCGGGGATCCCCCGAGCTAATCACATCCTTTCTTTCTTATCTTATCATGCATACTTCACTAGTATACACCTTTTCACATCACATACTTTATCACTATCTTACTCATTTAATCGTCTATTTATTCGCCATGCAATCTAGCACATTTCTCATAACATCACGTTATCATTTTCTTTCATATTTAACACATTTCCCATTGGACATATTACTTATCACGTTTCATATAACATTACCTTTTCATTAACATATGCTTTCAACGACTATCGCATAATACACATGCATTGTACCCCGCGGGTAAACTATTAAAATCTCCGATTACTACTTACCGTTTCCATTACACATTGACCACTCTTAACTGGTTCATTTCTTTCTTACCACATTCCCCAAAACTTTTGTCACCACCGGGTAACCACCAATCTATTCCATTAACCATATTTCACCGGCTAACCCGGTCATCTTTGAGTCAACCAACCGACTCCGGTCTACACTCGTGACCTATGACTTAGCACCTAATAACTCAACACTCGATGTTCCACTTTTATACATCGTGAGACTTAGAATTATTCCTTCCCCAACCGTAGTCTCACACTACTCTGCGTCATATACCGCCATACCATTACTATAACACGTAACTAACAATTATTTTCTTACCCTTAATATCGAATTCATCATCATTGTCACAAAGCTCGACATGGCTATATGCCACCTTTTTACCCAACCACTTTCGACAATCAAAATTCGTCATTCCCGACACTTATTATTTTCCACATATTTCCCATCTATGAGTTCTAAGACATAACTATACCTTAGTTATTCTTTTCTTTACCGTTCACGTATAATCTTATTACATTATTTATCCGAATTCTCGCCGGACATCCAAATTCCATTCTCCAATAATTCTATTTCTAGAATTCTCATCCACACTAACATTTCTTACCAGGACCTAGTACTTCCTTGTACTACCATCCTTTTGTTGAAACACATTTACCATCCTCGTGGTTCGTCCTTTGATACTTCATAATAGCATTAGCTCTTATATCCTTACTACATGCGACACACTTGTCTATAATCCTTTCAAATACATATTTCCTTACATATAACTAACCGCGAAGACTACTCCCAAAAATAAATCTTCACGTCATACGACTTATCTCCAATTTCTATAAGCATCAATTCGTGCAACAACCAGACGATTAAGCCATAATCACATAACATCCATTTTACCTAAGATTTCCGAGGTTGTATCATGAATCCTCCTCTAGGTTCCTTCCGGACAACTTTCCCTTTCAACTCGTTCGTGAATTCCTTTCACAACATCTTATATCGTGCTATCTTTCCCAAAGTTTCATACAACATTCCACCGTGTCAACGTCTCATCCTTCAATAATCGTGACCCCAAAGTCACCATATATTTTTTCTCCCTTCGTTTGCTACTCTTTAGCACTTGCTCAAACTACCGAATCCACTACACCGTGACCTCCGGCCCAGAACTTCCGAATTACCCAACAGTTTTACACGCTATGAAGGCCTTATACAACATCCTTCCATTTCTTCCGACTAGGTCTTGCTACCTTTTTATGTAGATACTTCCCACTACGGTCTTCGCCATTCGATGACTCTTCCTTCATTCGGGTATTCGAATCATTTCGTCTACCCCATTCATTCGGTTATCCAAAACCTGGTTCGAATCCTCATACATAACTCTTCCCAATTTAGTGGAGCTCGCCCACTTTCCACACATTCTTTCGCCATACCAACATATCCATCAACAAGATCCAAACGGTCAACTCAACAGTCGAAAACAACACCGTTAGATCAAATAATGACATTTCTCATAGGGGTCGGCCCTATCAAACAAATGCCCAAAAGACTCACATTGCACAATTCATAACAACTTCTATAGGTCCCCTAGGTTTAACCCTAAACTTAACATAAAGTCTCAAGGTCAACCTATCGATCTCAAGGAATCTTACATCCCTATAGCTACAGTCTAAGACTAGGATGGACATCCAACCTAATTCACTTAAACTATAGCTCTGATACCAAGTTGTAACACCCGTATTTTTATAACATCGTTTAAAACATTTAAAATACGATTTCCAACATTTTCCATGTAATCCAAAATACAGTTTAACAAAACTTTAAAACCGTTATCAGAGTATACAAAAATACGGTGTCACCAAGTATATCAAAACCATAGAAACGGGATCTACCTACGAGCTCCCGAGCTAAACATATCAAGGCCACTCCTAGTGCAACCTTCTATCGCTTCAAACCTGTACCTGAGTACATAGCCACAAAAACAAACGCAGTATGTGAGACAAAATAGTCTCGTGAGATGCATGGGTTTTAGACCCCAATAATAATCAACTCATAAATATATAAACGCATATATATACGACGTCAATACCGCCTAGTCACCCTATTGTGACCCTATCAATTTTTGCTCTCATATCAATCATATCTAACTATCGGGTTGCCCCCGAACTAGCTAGAAGCACACACATACCTAATACATAAACATATATGTACTAGAATCACATTAACTTACTAACCGAAATCCATCGCCATTAGTAAGCTTCACATTGACTTATTAACTGAAATCCATCGCCATTAATAAGTTCCACATTAGCTTATTAACCGAAATCCATCGTCATTAATAAGCTTCAAGATACCGGCAAGAGGGATTCGCCCAATCTAACGATACTTGCCTTACTCGCCGGAATACGTCCAGTTAGCAAGACTACTAACGTGGATGAGTCGATGGGAATCCACCCAACTGCCCCTCACTCCACACCTATCGTGGATGAGTCGATGAGAATCCACCCAACTGCCCCTCATTCCACCCTCTCATGACCGGGGGTCCCCCGCATCATCACATCATCTCATTCTTACCATAACTCATCAGTTATTCCAATCAAAGCCTTCGGCTATCACATCAATCATCAAACAAGTTAGTTATCCAATCATAACTATATATATAACTAGTTCAACATAGAGTGAACGTACCTGTATGGTCCCGTGGACCTGATCTTTAGCAACCCACACATACTTCTACATCTATGAACCCTATGAGGTCCATACTCACTTATTTCATAAGATACATTTCTTATTTATCGATATCATAATACTTTCATCTCTTCGTTGACTATAATACATAACTATTATCAGTCACATCATAATCATTTTCATATATATTCGTTCTTTTCTTTTATTAGTAATTCTTACCAATGGATACTCATTACTATCAAATCATTTCCCATTTGCTTTACTAATACATATTTATTAATCAAGACTCAGTATACATTCTTTTACTCCATAACTTAATTATTATGGTTCATTAATCAGGATTGCATAATTACCTTAGTTTATCATATTTAATTCCACATTCATCAAACATACTAGACTTATTCTAGTATCACATCACACCTACTTTCTTATCTTTTCAGTCCTATCTTTATCAAAATATTTATTAATAAAGACTCATAAAATATCATATGTATTTTCAAAAACCATTTGCTATGTACCCAGTTTTAAAAGTCCCATGTACTCACCTTAGCAATTAATGCTCCAAATGTGTTCTTCACACCCAATTCCTTGCTCCAGCAATCAACCAATCTTCCAAGACTTCATCAAAAGCCTAATACATTAATCATAAGATATTCAACATCACATACTACTAGCAATGTGTCCATTTATCTATAAACACCCTTTAATAACATTTTCCCCAATTTTGATGGTTTATAAAACCCTAGGTTAACCAACCCTTAAGATTCTTGCAAATCTTAACCTTACACTTGTTTCCTTTGTTGAAATACCATCTATTAAGTGTATACATCATTTATTTCACCATAACCCATACACCCAAGAACTAGGGTTTCAAACCCAAGCTTCAAGATCCATAGATCTAGAGCTACAACTACAAAGGGGTGAAGATATACCTTTAATCTTCAACTAGGAGTGAAATCTACCAAAGATTTGTTAAGAAATCGCCTTCAAACCGATCTTGAGCTTAAAAATCGCCAAAGGGAGAAACTAGGGTTTGTGTTTTGCATTTATGGTTGAAATCCCGAATTTAATGTCTAGTCGGAAGAGTTCGCGCCGCGAACTTCCCTTGTCGCGAACTCTTCCCGATCGTGAGCTGGCCGTGAACTTCGGTCACCAAAAACCCAATGCTACTGTCCATAGTTCGCGATCGCGAGCTCAAGTTCGCGTCGCGAACTCCCCAGAACAGCCAGACTGCATTTTTCATCAAGTGTCTCGACCCGGTTTCGCCCATAACTTTCTCATACGGTGTCCAAAAGACACGAAACCAATTTCTACGTATTTTATATGATTTATCCATAATTATCATATTTTTACATATTTTATTTATTTACAAATTTCGGGTCGTTACAATATTTCACCGGCCAACCCGGTCATCTTTGAGTCAACCAACCGACTCCGGTCTCACTCGTGACCCATGACTTAGCACCCAATAGCTCAACACTCGATGTTCCCACCTTTATACATCGTGAGACTTAGAATTAATCCTTTCCCAACCGTAGTCTCACGCTACTCTACGCCACATACCGCCATACCATTACTATAACACGTAACCAACAATTATTTTCTTACCCTTAATATCGAATTCATCATTACTGTCACCAAGTTTGACATGGCTATATGCCACCTTTTTACCCAACCACTTTCGACAATCAAAAGTCGTCATTCCCGACACTTATTCTTTTCCACATATTTCCCATTTATAAGTTCTAAGACATAACTATACCTTAGTCATTCTTTTGTTTACCATTCACGTGTAACAATCATTACATTATTTATCCGGATTCCCGCCGGACATCCAAATTCCAATTTCCAGAGTTTCTATTTATAAAATTTCCATCCACACTAACATTTTTTACCAAGACTTAACACTTCTTTGTGCTACTATCCTTTTGTTGAAACACATTCACCATCCTCGTGGTTCGTCCTTTGATACTACATAATAGCATCAATCCTTATATGCTTACTACATGCGACACACTTGTCTATAATCAGTTCCATTGCATATTTCCATACACATAACTAACCAGAAAGACTATTCCCAAAATAAATCTCCACATCGTACGACTCATCTCCAATTTCTATAAGCACCAATTCGTGCAACAACCAAACAATTAAGCCATAATCACTTAAGTCAATTTACTAAAAATTCTCCGAGATTGCATCATGAATTCCCCTCTAGATTTCCTTACGGGCAAACTTCCCCTTTCAACTCACTCGTGAGTTCCTTTCACCACACCTTGTACCGTGCTCTCTTTCCCAAAGTTTCATGCAACACATTCCACCGTGCCATCACCTCATCCTTCAATAATGGTGATGCTAAAATCACCATATCTTCCTTCCCTTGCCTGCTACTCTCTAGTACTTTCTCAATCCACTGAATCCACCCAATCGTGGCCTCCAGCTCAGAACCTCCGAATTACCAAACAGTTTTACAAGTTATGAAGGCCTTGTACAACACCCTTCCATTTCTTCCGGCTAGGTCTTGCTACCTTTATATGTAGATACTTCCCACTACGGACTTCGCCACTCGATGACTCTTCCTTCGCATGGGTATTGGAATCATTCCACCTACCCTCATTCATTCAGTTATCCAAATTCTGGTTCATATCCTCATTCTTAACTCTTCCCAATTTAGTGGAGCTCGTCCACTTTTCACATTCATTCTTTCGCCATACCAACGTATCCAACAAACAAGATCCAAACGGTCAACTCAACAGTAAAAAACAACACAGTTAGATCATATCATGACATTTCTCATAGGGGTCGGCCCTATCATACGAATGCCCTACGGTCTCAAAAGACTACATATGGCACATTTCATAACAACTTTTATAGGTCCCCTAGGTTCAACCCTAAACTTAACATAAAGTCTCAAGGTCAACCTATCGATCTCAAGGAATTTCACATTCCTATTGCTACAGTCTAAGACTAGGATGGGCATCCAACCTAATTCACTTAAACCTGGCTCTGATACCAAGTTGTAACACCCGTATTTTTATAACATCGTTTAAAACATTTAAAATACGATTTTTCAACATCTTCCATGTTGCCCAGAATATAGTTTAACAAAAACTTTAAAACTTTTATCAGAGAATACAAAAATACAGTGTCACCAAGTATATCAAAACCATAGGCAAGGGATCTACCTACGAGCTCCCGAGCTAAACATCTCTAGGCCACTTCTAGTGCAACCTTCTATCACTTCGAACCTGTACCTGAGTACACAGCCACAAAACAAACATAGTACGTGAGACAAAATAGTCTCGTAAGATACATGGGTTTTAGACCCCAATAATAATAATCATTTCAAAAATATATATAAACGCATATATATACGACATCAATACCGTCTAGTCACCCTATTGTGACCCTATCAATTCTTGATCCCCTAGCAATCATATCTAACTATCGGGTTGCCCCCGAACTAGCTAGAAGCACAAACATACCTAATACATAAACATATATGTACTAGAATCACATTAACTTACTAACCGAAATCCATCGCCATTAGTAAGCTTCACATTGACTTATTAACCGAAATCAATCGCCATTAATAAGTTTCACATTAGCTTATTAACCGAAATCCATCACTATTAATAAGCTTCAAGATACCGGCAAGAGGGATTCGCCCAATCTACTGATACCTGCCTTACTCGCCGGAATACATCCAGTTAGCAAGACTACTAACGTGGATGAGTCGATGGGAATCCACCCAACTGCCCCTCATTCCACACCTCATGACCGGGGGTCCCCCGCGTCATCACATCATCTCATTCCTATCATAACTCAACAGTTATTTCAATCAAAGCCTTCGGCTATCACATAAATCATCAAACAAGTTAGTTATCTAATAATAACTATATATAATTAGTCCAACATAGAGTGAACGTACCTGTATGGTCCCGTGGACCCGATATTTAACATCCCACACATACTTCTACATCTATGAACCCTAGGAGGTCCATACTCTCTTATTTCATAAGTTACATTTCTTATTTTATCGTCATCATAATACTTTATCTCTTCTTTGACTATAATACACATTTATTACTAGTCACATCATATTCAATTTCATATATATTCGTTCTTCACTTTTATTAGTAAATCTTACTAATAGTACTCATTATTATAAAAATAATCACCACTTGCTCTACTAATACATATTCATTTATCCAGACTTAGTATTCTTTCTTTTAATCAATAGCTTTATTATTATGGTCCATTAATTAAGATTTCCATAACCACTTTAGTTTATCATATTTACTTCCAAAATCACCAATCATACTAGACATGTTCTAGTATCACGTTATGCCTACATTCATATCTTTTCAATCACTAACTTTATCAAAATGTTTATCAATAAAGATCCAATAAAATATCACACGTATTTTTAACAATTATTTGCTATGTACTCAGTTTAAAAGTCTCATGTACTCACCTTAGCCAATAATGCTCCAAATGTGTTCTTCACACCCAATCCTTTTGCTTCAACAAGCTAGCACCTTCCAAGACTTCACCAAAGCCTATCATAAAAATCACAACTTGTTCAACAACAAATACTACTAATAATAATCCCTTTTTCATCACTAGAATCCTTTAACAATACTTTCCCACAATTTGGGTGATTTCCAAAACCCTAGGTTTTACCAAATCTTAAGATTCTTACCAATCTTAACCATACACTTGATTCCTTTGTTAAAATACCATTTATTAAGTGTATACAACATTTATTTCACCATTTAAGAAAACCCCAAGGACTAGGGTTTCAAACCCAAGCTTAGAAATCCATAGATTTAAAGCTACAATGATCAAAGAGAGAAGATATACCTTTAATCTTCAACTAGGAGTGAAATCTACCAAGTTTTGATAGAGAAATCGACCTTAACCAGCTCTTGCACTCGAAAATCGCCCAAGAGAGAAACTAGGGTTTGCCAATGACATAAATGAGCCAAAACCCGATTTAATGCTGTGACTGACAGAGTTCACGCCGCGATCAACCAGTTCGCGCCGCGAACTTCCCGTGTCGCGAACTTCCCGTGTCGCGAACTCCTTCGCGTTCGCTAGCTGGTCGCGAACTCCGATCTCAGAAATTCAATCTCTCTGCCCGATCCTCGCGATCGCGAGGACCTAGTTCGCGCCGCGAACTCACTGCACCAGACAGGCTGCAATTTTTGTTCCTTGTTTCAACCCGGTTTCGCCCATAACTTTCTCATACGATGTCCAAATGACACGAAACCAATTCCCACGTTCTTTAAATGATTTATCCTTATTTATAATATTTTTAAATAATTTATTCAACAAAATTTAGGTCGTTACATGTCTGACAAGGAATTGGAATATGTGACAAGTCTTTCCGCTGCCCAGGTGGAATGGGAAGATCCAGATGAGGTCCTTCTGGGGATGGCTGGCTTGAGCCCATTTTACGCTACCCGAGGGATTCACCCAATTTGAAAATTGAATGGAGAAGCCATACCGCTCCTTCATCGCCTTAGGATGCCTAAAGGTTCGTATCCGGAGACAACCGTTTCCGTAGATGACGGGGGTCTAATCCCGGTTAATGTTCCTGTTGATGAGAATATCAGTTCTGAAGGTACTTTATCTCAAGATCCGGCCGAAAGAGAAATGTCCGCCCATCTGAGTGCGGGGGACATCAGTTCTTCGGTTATGTCTGTAGGGCTTGGCTTTACCACCGAAGGGACGATGATTCCTGATTCGCAGGCTGAACATACCGCTACTCCTAAGACTCGCGCTGTTAATGTTCTAACTTCTGGGAAAGGGCTCCGTGCCAGGAGAAAGCAGGAGGCTGCCCGTTCTCCCCCTCAGAAACGTTCTCTAATCGTTCCGGAAGGTACTACTTGCCGTTTGTTCATACGCATACTTGCTTTCTTTTTCTTTCCCCTCTTTTTTTTTTGAAAATGAATCATGACAGTTCACTTTGGGTTTTCACAGGGTTATCGGAGCAGGCTCTAGCAGTTACCACCCCTGCTGTCACCATGTTAGTGACGGAGTTACCACTTCCTGCACCTATCGTCTCTTCTATTGCTGCTACACCTTTTCTCGCTCCCATAAGTGTTCCATCATCTGCTTCTTCCGGAGGTCCTATTGTACTCCGAAAATTACCTCCTGCGCGCCCTAGCTCCTCCGCCACTGCTAGGTTTGGAAGTCGTCTGTTTAGCTCATCTGTTCAATCCGTTTCTCCGGATCAGGGTTCAATATCTCCTCATTCTGCGAAAAGTCAATCGAATGATCCTGCATCCGGTCCGTCAGGTAAAAATTTGTGTGTATGCGTATGTGCCCGCTTTCTTGTTACGAGCTCGTGCACATATATACAATTGCTTATGTATATTTTTTTTTTGTGTGCACGGGTTTTGCTCAATTTGCCAGCTCCCCATCTGTGATTGCGTATACTGTTCCAGCCGAAGGTTCGAAGAAAAACATTGAAGCTAAGGTCTATCCACCGGCCCGTACCTATGTTCCATTTGGTACTATCTCCGTTCCTGTTTTGGAGCAATCTGATGTCGCCCAAGTGCCCCATATCGAGGGAACTACGGAAATTTCCCCAGATGACGCCATCCTTAAGGCCAAGGCTGGCCTGTTAAGTACCATCGAATTGCTTACTGATCTTCAATCTCAACAAGCCCGGCAGAAGCAAATCTCTATGAGTCAACATGCGGAGTTTACTCGGCTGTCTGAGTTAATGAAAACTACCAGAGATCTTTATGAAAAGGAGAAATTTGAGAAGAACCAATTGGCGGGGACCTTGAGGCAACTTTCTCAAGAAAATGATGATTTAAAAAACTCTCTGAGGCTTAAGGATGCTGGTCTTTCAGATCTTGAGAAGCAGAATAAGTCTTCCGCCTCCCGTATTGCCGAGCTGGAGGCGTCCCTTGTTGAGAAGGATAATCAGCTGGGAGATGCGAGCCGCCGTGTTGTTGAGTTGGAGGTGAGTAATGAATCGTTAAAAATGGAGGTTAGCGAGCACCATCAGAATGTACAATGGCTCCTTCATAAAGGAATTCCTGGTGCTATGGAGACTTTATTGTCTTCTGACGATTTTGTAAACAGGGATACAACTTTACAGGAGGAGACCTTGAAATATGGTCGTTACCAAGGATGCGTGGATACTCGGGTAATGTATCCAGATCTTCTTGGTAATGCGACGCTTCCTCATGAGCACTCCGGGGGTCAATCGTCCATCCTGAGCTTATTCGAGATCCTGGTGTCGCCAAACTATGACTTGATTCGTTCTTTTGAAGATGGAATTGTTAGTTTAGAAGATTTGAGGAGGCTAGTTGCTAAGCTTCCTACCGGAGCGGAGGAAGTAGGAGAGAGTTCCGCTCGCCCTTCTTAGTTGTTGTGTAGGTAGAAGTCTTTTGTATCTTGGGCCGATTTGTGTGTTCTCTTTTGTGTGTTTACTGTATTTCCTTATCGGTACTTGTAATGAAATCATGCTTGTTTTTCCCTTAGGATGTGTGTTGCATTTTTGTTTATTATTGACATGCTTATTCGTTATTTATTCGTTTCGTAAGCTCTTTTTGTTGTTTTGCTTAAAAAGGCGTCCCTAAGTAAGAAAACCACAACGTTCGAACCTTTCGTCGATATGTTATTCTTCCGGTTTTCGTCCGGATTGGGTCTATGGTTCCCTTTCGGTAGTCACCATAAGCCCTTCATAGCTATGAGTATTCGTCGTTCGTTTCGTGTGTTGTTTATATATATATTTTTATTCGAAAAAATTATGACAAAATATCCTGCTTCGGCAGATTCATTTGATCACTTCATTACAACACTAGTCCCAAAATCCTATGAACGTAGGCGGGAATTTTTCGATTACAAAATAAAGCACTTCAAGTACATTCATCTGCTTAGAAATAGAATTTTCGCAAGTTCTTCATATTCCACGTTCGTGGGATTGGTGTTCCGCCCATCGATTCTAATACGTACGAACCGTTTCGTCTTGCTTCCTTAACGCGATACGGACCTTCCCAATTTGGGCATAACTTGCCCGGCTTCACCTGTAGGCTTGCTTCATTCTTTCGGAGCACCAAATCTCCCACCTTGCATGCCAGCCCTCGAACTTTCTTGTTATAATGTTTCTCTGTTAACAACTTATACGCCGCTTGCCGGACAACCGCGTTTTCTCGACGTTCCTCTATCAGACCTAGGTTATGTCGAAGAGCTTCGTTGTTACCTTCGAGTCTAAAGTTGCCTACTCTTGGGGAAGTTAGCACCATTTCCAAAGGAATTATTGCCTCCGAGCCGTATACCAAACTGTGTGGGGTCTCCCCCGTAGCGCTCCTAGCCGTCGTCCGGTATGCCCATAAAACACTCTGTAATTCATCGACCCATCGTCCATCTGCTCTGCCTAGACGTTTTTTGATTCCCTTCACTATCGTTTTATTCGTGACCTCCGTCTGACCATTAGTTTGTGGGTGTGCTACGGATGTAAAGTTCTGATGGATGGACATTTTTGTACACCATTCCTTGAAGGGGTTGTTGGCAAACTGCTTCCCGTTGTCACTGATGATAGTATGGGGGAGGCCGAACCTACATACAATTTGTTGCCACACAAACTTCACGATGTTAGCACCCGATATGCACGCTAGTGCCTTTGCTTCCACCCACTTGGTGAAATAGTCGACCGCCACGACCAGAAACTGGACTCCTTCGACTGCTTTTGGAAAAGGGCCCACGATATCTATCCCCCACTGGCAAAATGGCCAAGGGCTCGTGATACTCGTTAGATTTACTGTAGGCCCTTTTGGGATATCCGAGTATATTTGGCATTGTTTGCATCTTTTGATATACTCCTTGGTGTCTGCGTACATGCTTGGCCAAAAATACCCCATCCGGAAGAGTTTCTGTGTGAGCACCCTTGGTCCGGAGTGTGACCCGCATAAGCCTTCATGAACGTCTTTAACAGCAAAGGCCCCTTCCGCCTTGCTTAAACACTTCAACCAAGGGGTAGAGAACCCTTTCCTGTACAAGGTTCCCTCTTTGATAGTGTACCTTCCTGCGTTGATTCGAATCTTTCTAGCTTCTTTCCTGTCATCCGGGAGCATTCCTTCTTGAAGGTATCTCCGTATCCCGAAGGTCCAGCACCCCTCTTCCGGACCGATCTGCATAACCTCGACCATTTTTTCGATACTTCTCCTCGCAAGAACCTCGACCAACACCTTTTTCGTCAGGTGGCAAAATAGCATAGATGCAAGTTTACTCAAAGCATCCGCCTCTTTGTTCTTTGTTCTAGGGACTTGAGTTATCTCGAATCCTTCAAACCCCAAGATTGCTTTTTTGACTTTCGTCAAATACCTCTTCATGTGGGCTTCTTTAGCTTCGTACAACCCCTTAATTTGATTTACCACCAGCATCGAATCTGTGAAAGCTTTTACCTTGTTAACCTCCAGGCTTTTTGCTAAACTTAAGCCGGCCAGTAATGCTTCGTATTCGGCTTCGTTGTTGGAGCATTTGAAGTCGAATCGTAAGGCATACGTTACTTTCTCATCCTTTGGGCCTTCCAAAACTACTCCAGCTCCGCAACCTTCCACACTTGATGCTCCGTCTGTATACATATGCCAATACGTATCAAATGGTTCGTCGATCGATGACGAAATCCCGTCCTCTGCCAGGGATACGCTATCCTCCTCTGGTATTTCTACCAAGAAATCCGTCAGAACCTGGCCTTTTATGCTTTGTCTAAGGCGGAAGGTGATGTCGTGTTCTCCTAATTCTATTGCTCATTTTGTCAGTCGACCCGAACGCTCTGGTCGAAGTAGGATGGTCTTGATGGGCTGATTTGTTAGCACCGTAATTGGGTGAGCCTGAAAATACCTCTTTAGTCATCTAGCGGAGTAGACAAGGGCCAGTATTAACTTCTCGATCATCGAGTAATTCAGCTCTGCATTCTGCAAAGCGCGACTGACGAAGTAGATGGGCACTTGTTTCTTATCTCGTTCAGCTATGAGCACAGAGCTAATTGCTTCGGTATTTGTCGATAAGTAGACAATCAAAGGCTCCCCATATATCGGGCTTGTCATTGCGGGAATGGTTCTCAGATATTGCTTTAAATTGACGAAGGCCTTCTCGGCTTCGTCCGTCCATTCCACCATCCCCTTCTTTGTACATCCATGCAGAGCTCTAAAGAACGGGATAGATTTCTCTGCTGACTTAGCCAGGTATCGACCCAAAGCCGCTAGCTTTCCATTGAGGCTTTGAACGTCTTTCACCGTACGCGGTGTTTTCATTTTTAACAGACTTTCCACCTTCTCTGGGTTGGCCCGGATTCCGGACGTGGTTATGATGTGGCCTAAGAATTTCCCTTCATCCATCCCAAAGGAGCAATTCTTGGGATTGAGTTTCATATTGATTCTTTGCAGCTGCACCAACGTTTCTTCCACATCTCTTAGCAGGTCATCATTTGTCCTGCTCTTGATGACCATGTCATCTACGTATACTTTCAAGTTCCTGCCAATTTGGTTTTGGAAAGCCTTATCTACCAAACGTTGGTAGGTAGCTTCGGCATTACGCAAGCCGAACGACATCTTCACATAGCAGAAGGTTCCCTTCTCTGTGTGGAAAGAGGTTTTCTCCTCATCTTCTTGGGTCATTTGAACTTGGTGATATCCCTTATAGGCATCCAAAAACGACTTCCATTGATATCCCCCCAGAGATTCAACCTTCTGCTCAATTTCCGGAAGGGGATAGCTGTCTTTTGGGCATGCCTTGTTGAGATCTTTAAAATCTACGCACATGCGCATCGATCCGTCCCCTTTCTTTACCAGAACCGGGTTCGCTATCCACTCCGGATATTGTGTGCTCCGCAGGACTCCTGCGGCTACTAAATCAACCACATCTTTATTGATGACCTCGTTCCGATGTTTAGCCATGATTCGCTTCGACTGTTTGACGGGAGGAAACGCAGGATTTAGGCCTAGCCTGTGTTCTGCCACCTCCCTC
Source organism: Calendula officinalis (assembly GCA_963853835.1). Classification (NCBI taxonomy): domain Eukaryota; kingdom Viridiplantae; phylum Streptophyta; class Magnoliopsida; order Asterales; family Asteraceae; genus Calendula; species Calendula officinalis. Next base: position 24,693,238 of record OY970835.1, on the reverse strand, counting down.
GAGACACCGGTCATGTCTTTCGGTTCCCATGCAAATACGTGCCTGTGCTTTCTTAAAAGATCTCCTAACTCTTTTTGTAACTTCCGGGGCAGCTTCTCTCCGATTCGAATTTTTGTATCAGTGTACTTTGGATTAATCACTATCTGAATTTCATTTTGCTCCGTCCAACTATCTTGGTGTGTAATGCTGTTACACTCCAAAGGGGGCATGGGCATGCTTCGGACGGTGATCACGCCGTGTTCCGAGGGAAATTTTAGCAAGCCGTGGATGGTGGACGGAACTGCCTGGAACTGCCACAAGCCGGTCCTTCCCTAGATGGCATTGTATCTTGATGGCGCGTCAATGACCACGAACTCCGCCAAGATGGTCTTACAATCGTTTTTCTCCCAATCAGCCAGCATGAAGGGAAGGTGTATCTTTCCCCTGGGCCAGACAGACTGCCCTGCGAAACCTACGACCGTTCCCATGGCAGGTTTCAGCAAAGATTTGATATCCGAAGGGAGCTTATCGAAGCAATGACTGTACATAATGTTAGCTGAACTTCCTGAATCAACATAGATTCGACGGACCATGACCTTAGCTATTACTCCAAAAATGATTAGAGGTTCCGTTCCAACGTATCCTTCTGGAACGGGCTCCCCCCTTCCAAATTCTACTATCCCCTTATACCTTTTTCCTAAGGAAGGGACCGACGACTCCCCCTCCAGGGCGAAGATTTCTGTGTTGTATGCCGCTACCTCCTTCTTGGGTGGCGGCTCGGCCGTGGCAGCTTCCGCCTTTGTTCCCCGAGTTTCTTTATCCCTCTTAAAGCTTTCGCATGAGGCTGTTGAGTGCCCCATGATTTTATGGAATTCACAATAGGCACTAGGGTCTCTAGGGTATCGTTTTCTGGTTCCCTTCACCTCCGGCCTGTGAGCCTCATAAGCGGAATAAGATTCTTGTCTCGACGGGCCGTAACGTTCCTGCGGGGGTCTTCCTTCCTGGGGCCGCCTTTGATACGAAGGTTTTCCTCCGTATCCGGATCGGAATGCTCCTTTCACTCTTCCGTCGTTTCTGTGAGAACTGGAACCAATCGTCCCTTTCTTCTCTTGTGTTTCAAACCTTAGTTTCTCCGCACGTTCTTCTTCCTGCTTTAGCACCTTATTCACCGCATTGATCATATCGTCCGCCTTGACAAAATCTCTTTTGGACAGCTCTCGGAACAACTCCCCTTCTCTCAGTCCGTATGTGAAAGCGGCAATGATGAGCGAGTCTTCTCGTACCGGCATCTTCCGGCTTTGTTCGTTGAACCTTTTGAAGTAAGATTTGTTGGACTCCCCCTCTCGCTATCTGCATGCCATGATAGATTGAGAGCGTTGCTGGTACTTCTTCTGTTGGATGAAACTGTGACAGAACTGTGTGACCAGCTCCTCAAAACTGGCTATACTCTTTTGGGGAAGACTAGACAGCCAATATCGCGCGGAGCCTTCCAGCGTTCCGGCGAAGTATAGGCACCAAAGTCTAGGATCCATGGGGATCATCCTCACAGCCCACCGAAAGCTCGCAACATGATCGTCCGGATCCCTAGTTCCGTCGTAGGATTTGACTCGTGGCCCTTTGAGGCCTTTCGGGATGGATATCTCGTTGATATCGTCAGTGAAGGGGACCGGAAGTTTCATGAAATGGAGGAGTGGCGTTGTGGGGTTTCACTTCTCTCCCAAGCATGACTTCTGGTTTCCATCCTCCGTCGGGGCCTTTCCTCCAGCGTCCGAATGGAAGAGGTTTCTTCCTTAGAGGCGTTCTCGGTGGGAGGACCTGCGGACTCCTCTTCGCTTGAGTATGTTAATGTCCTTCCCACTTCGTTTGCCCGCTCTCCATCTCTCTTCCTCTTTTGATTCTTCTCTGCATCTCTTAGCTTCCTGAATTTCCAAAAGAGCCTAAATTCCTCCAGGTCTTCTTTCGTTGGCTCGTTTCCGCTGCTCCCAGGAGGGGGAGGACATACGGTAGTGTCTATCAGAGTCGAGGCAGAGAGAGGAGTTTGCTCGTTTCTGATTAGAACCGGGGAGCGATTCCCCTCTTTCGACGTAGATTCGAAGACCATTTTGTTCCAGGTCCCACGGATGGCGCCAAATGTTGCGTCCTGATTTCGAAGGCTTCAGACCGGACGGTCTGGCGATGCTAAGTACCTGAAATCACGAGCAACCCTAAGTCAGACGTCCTCCGGAAGAAGCTTCCGAGAGGACACTCCGAAGCTTAAGTAAGTTAATATGATCGACGTGAGGTCGGATATGGACGGGAATAAGAGATTATAGGTGAGAGTAATAAATGATGAGTATTGAATGTCTCCTTCATTGAAGGTTACCTTCTATTTATGGATTCATCCTTTGAGCGGGAAAAGAGACCAGGCTTCGGAAGCGGGAAAACGAGATACAACCGTTGGTCTGTATCCGCCTGTCATCCTTCAGTCTTTGCCTGCGACCGGACTGTATCCGCCGGACAATAGCAACGGTCAGTTTCAGGCCTTAACTACATTAAATGCTTAGCGTGGCTCGAGAGGTAGCTTTTCCCCGAAATCCGGATACCCCTACTTTCTGGGAACTTGTAATTTAATGATGACCACCTTCGGGCCCTATTCCCTTCAACAACACGCGGGTTGTTCCGTCTGCCTAGTCATCCGGACGTCCGGATAGTATGGGGTTCGTACCATACCTCATTAGTAACCATATTTAAAACAAATCAAGAACCATGTCATCCACTTAAAATCAAATTAAAGTAGGTGGAACCGAACCGAACCCACCTTTTTCTCTTGACCACCCACTCCTCATTCTCTAATTTATATAACCAATCAACATATGGTTCTAATCATTTATATAGTTATTATAGACACAGCTTTCATAAATAATTTTCTCTTGTGGTTTCTCATAGAATTTAGTTTTCTTTTTCTTTTTTCTCCATACCCACCTCCTTTTCGCAAGAAAGCTGATGGGTACGGAGGTGTTGCACCCACAAGATTGTTTCATCAATGTTAATCCTCCGGTAATCCTTCGAAAAAACGGTAACTTGTACAGTACAACAACCAACAACGGTTTCAAGAAACCGCAACCGATTAGATCACTTTTACCGGAGAAAACGGGTTCAACATCCAAAAGAGAACGGGAGTTAATGCCGAATTGCATAAATGGTGGTGATTCATATGCGGGATCGGCTTTCTTTCATTCTCCCTCACCTATGTCTCTTCCTCTACCTTCATTCTTCAACAAGAAACAAGACACCTTGACTATGGCGGCAGATCATGGCGGTTTTGATGATTCCGCCACCAAACATCTATGCCGCCTTCTTCGGCTCGGTGAATTGGATGGAAGGATGGATTGGTGAAGGTTATGTGTATGTATGTAGATACATATATAGATATATGTATGTATATATATATATATATAGAGAGATACTCGGGATATCAGTATTCAGTAGTATGAAACGATACTTCAACTATGTCTAGATGTATCGTTACTCGAGTAGTATTAATGGAGGAGTTAGATTACATTCTTTCAAGAATGTTGGATGATCAACACATAATATTTGTTGCTTAATTTCAATATTGTTTACCCCCAAAAATGAATAGGTAATTAAGAAGTTTGTATTTTCTTTTTCTCTTTTGATTATAATTCGTGACATTTTTTGTAATATAACATGTTTATATTTCTGTTTTTATAACATTTGTAAACCATACAGTACCTTTAACAACCATGATGTTTAAGTTATTAGTAGTCCATAACAAATTCTAGCATAACTACTACACGATATAATAAATAAATCTATATATATACTGCTTTTAAATGCATCTTGGTCATTTCTAAAAGATGAAGTCTGAATTTCAACCTTTTCATTTTTAGCAATGCCCAAACCCACTTTAAAATCATAATTAAAAACTGATGCTGCCAAGATTCGAACCCAGGTGGGCAGGTACCCCATGCAGGAAGCTTACCACTAGGCTATAAGCAATTTGGTGACTATGTTTCGTAAACTATACATACTAACGGTCCCGAATAGATGAGTATTTTCTACATTTAACGTTTTTAATATTAGTCAAACGTTTTAATATTACAATTAATGTTCCCATAAGTATTATAGATAACCTTTATTTGTTGTCTTTTACCAGCCATACAAGTTTAAAACGTTTAATGTAGAAAATAGTCATCTTTCGTTTAATGTAAAAACGTTTACATCAAGTTCGACTGTTAGTATATTCATCCATTTAATTCGCACCCATAATTCAATGTACCACAAATGCATTTATGTAGTATAGATAATGGAGTTTTTTTTAATGATCGTGTTTTAATAAATTATATAACATTATCAACTTAAAATTTATTTAGAGCATTTACGCCATTACACACTTATTATTTGGGTAAGTTCATGAGTGTTTGGTTATTAGGGTCATTTTAATTCCTTTAATTTTTATTTTTTTGCTGTTACTTGGTTATTTGAAAACACTTATGACCCTAAGCTTGACTGATTGTTATACAGTTTATTTTTCTACCATTATTGTGATTTCAAGTACTCCTTTATTGTGGTTTCCATAATGTCAGAAAGTTCATAATTTTCCGTTTGAGTGACAGTTTTATCTTAAATCTCATCAATGTTGTTGTCTAATATTCGGTCATCAAAACCGGAATTACCATAGTTAAAAACCTTTAAACATCCGTTTTATAAACGTTTTTATTGACCGTTAAAAATGGCAATTACGTTTTTTAACCGTCTTTCTAGAAACTCATTAATAAAAAAACGTTTTCTCCATTAAACTTAGAAACGTTTAATGTATTAGTTTATTATACATTAATTTGCGAGTCTATTAGTTTTAAAAATGTTTTCTACCAGAAAAGTAGAAACGTTTTTCAAAATATTTATGTACAATCATAGCTTTAAATACTTTTTATTACATTTAATATAGATATACATTTTATAAACGTTTTTATTGACGGTTAAATATGTCAATTACGTTTTCAAATCGTTTTTCTAGAAACTCATTAATAAAAAAACGCTTTCTACATTTAACTTAGAAACGTTTAGTGTATTACTTTAATATACATTAATTGGCGATTTAAATAAGGCTAAAAAACATTTTCTAACGGAAAGGTAGAAATGTTTTTCAAAATATATGTACATTCATAGCTTTAAATACGTTTTATTACATTTAATATAGATATACGTTTTATAAACGTTTTTATAATAGGTTAAATATGGCAATTACGTTTTCAAATCGTTTTTCTAGAAACTCATTAATAAAAAAACGTTTCCTACATTTAACGTATAAACGTTTAATGTATTAGTTTAATATACATTAATTGGCGATTCAAATAAGGTTAAAAAAGCGTTTTCGACCAGAAAAGTAGAAACGTATATTAAATATTTATGTACATTCATAGCTTTAAATACGTTTTATTACTTCAAGATAATATATACGTTTTTTTTATTGTGTATAAATAGACAAATCAACCTTTATACCTTTGCATTCACGATACGAGAATTTCAATACCACCAACCATCACCCGTCATCCTTTTTCATCATAATTCGGCAAACCATGTCAACAACCGGATTTCACTTTGTAAGAAACATTCATGATTTCAAGGAAAAAATTCACCTCAAGGTCAAGGTTCTACGGATTTGGCCCCACACAAACTTCAACAACAAAAACGAGATAATTTCACTTGAGATGATTTTAATTAACGAGGAGGTATTACTCTTAATCATATTCGATAAATCATCACTAGGTATAGATATTATTTTTACAATATTAACTTACAATTAACATCATTTTGGTTACCCATTTTTTGTAGGGAGGCAAGATTCAAGGTTCTATTTACGTGAAGTTGATGAGTAGATTTCAAACAAAACTGAAGGAAGACGGTGTTTACTATATCAGAGGATGTAAGTTCTTGAAGACCAATTCAAGTTTCACATTTAGTGGCCTGAATGAAAAGCTATCGTTTCAATCAAGCACAACGGTTAAAGAATGCGCTGAGTGGAATGGTCTATTACATGGTTTTGAATTTGCTGCATACGAGAAAATTTTGAATAACTCATTACTAGCCTCAAAGTCAATTGGTAAAATTTACTCAATTTTATTATGTAGGAGTTATATATTATATTAAAACTATTTAACCGCCAATTAATGATTTTTTTCAGATGTAATCGGAGAAATTTGCGTCGTTGACAACCTTAATTCTTCAAGTGATGACAGGAGCAAACACAGGCTGCCAATCGAAATAAAAAACATAGAGTTCGTTTCAATGAGTATATATATAGATAACAACTTATTTGGTTTCAAAAATTAATCGTATTCGCTTAATTACATGGGTGCAAAAATATTGGTAACATTGTGGGGGGAACATGCTCATACTTTGAGTGATTATTTAGACTCCATACAACCAACCGATCGTGTCGTAATAATACTTCAATTTGCCAAGATAGACAATTGGAAGGGTACTTTTTAATTAATTATAACATATTTAAATAATTACATAACGGATACATAATTATACAAATTTATAACTTTAATGCTTGTTTCTTTCAAAACACATAGAGGAACCATCGGTTACCAGTTACTTTAAAGCAACACGTGTGTTTGTTAACAGTGCCATACAAGAGATACAAGATTTCTAAGATAAGTAAGCATTATCTTACCATTTGATATAAACACTATAATTCTACAAGTGATGACAGGAGCAAGCACAAGCTGCCAATCGAAATAAAAATATGTACTGTATTCATTATAAAAATATGTAACCAATGGACTTTTAATCGCCAGAAATATGTAGTTCGCAGCCCGCCGCATCGCGCGGGTTTTAACCTAGTGAATCCAAAACCGATCTGTAACTCTCTGTTTTGAATGTTGGCTAGTCTACCAGTTGTAACGAATTTGGACCGAATATTATCTATTCCTTATATATACAATCAGCATTGACATTTACGGTTCATTATAGATCTAAAACGGTGTTCAACTGTTCCGTTCCGTTCATCATTGAGAATTTTATGACACTTCAGTATTTCACATGTCATTGTATTGGATGGCAAAATATTAAAAAATTTCCTAAGTTAAACCCTTCATTTTTAAGAACTTTACAATTACAATCCCTCCACTTAAGTATACATAATATAAGCACGAAATTTGACGCATGTTTTTGTAAATTTGGTATAACTTAAATATTTTATGATAAAGAAAGCTTTACCCCCAAATAAATTACTTCCTATATTCAAAATTAGTGATACATTTTGGGTTTCACTATTTCTGACGCAAAATACCTTTCAATATATAAAATATGTGATTAATCTTGACCATTAGATCCTATTAATTAATGGTTGAGATTTGTTCCTTGGGACATCCTAAATATGATGGACCTCCTTAAATGTTTTTCTACATCAAATATTGATATTGTTTTATGATCAGTAAAGAAACAAATTAATATTCAATGTTTTCTTTTCAATTTTTGCAGCAAGATAAACGAAGAATTAAAGGTTTAAAATTCATGTCATGAAAATCTAAGAAAATCATGTTCAACATAAAGGGGTATTTTCTTTTCTTTCAAATACCATGTTTTCTTTTCAATTTTTGCAACAAGATAAACGAAGAATTAAAGGTTTAAAATTCCTATCATGAAAATCTAAGAAAACCATGTTAAACATAAAGGGATATTTTTTTTTCTTTTAAAATACCCCAAAATTTTAAATTTTTATTTTTACACCCAAACTATTACTAATAATCATTATTTTAATTTAAAATCCACTTACATAAAATTAAATATTTATATTTGATAAGCTCTACCACTAAAATGTTTCTAAAATACATTTATAAATTTCAATAATTTTTATTTTTAGATTTATAGAAAACACACATACATGTAACTATAAAAAAACAAGAAATAAGTATTATTATTTGAAGAAATTGAGGAAGCAATCGCAACTTTTAAATCAAGTTTTTGAAGGGTTGAGATTGCTTGATTAAAAGAAAATACCAATAATAATACTACGGACTTTACTTCATTGTTAACACTAATTTTATTTTATTGTTTTTGTTATATGATATGAGATTAAAAAATTTTGATCGTACATACATATAAAAAATCAAATCCCACATAAATTAAATGTAACTTTCGCTTAAAGAATATAAATGCTTTACCATCTCGTTGCAACGCACGGGCTCGACATTACTCGTATTATACATTAGTGATTCCAGGAACACTGTTCACACATATATTGATAAAATATTTTATCATTAAACTAGAATAAGCCAGGTTATGTTCACACAAATTTTTTATTTAGTGGATTTGAGTTTAGGTTTTCCAAATTCATAAACACACCCAAAACTTTAAAATATGGACGAAACTATCACGTAATTTTTATAAAACATGAATTTAATTTCCAACAATCATATACTTAACTCCTAATTTTTTATAATTTATAGTTTTAATTTTTGTAATATCTTTTTTCATTTTTGGTTACTATCTTACCTATATTTGCAAGGTTCAAAACTATACAAATGAAAAATAATAAAGCATTGTTCCAACTACATTTAGAATATCTTTAAATTAAAATTTCATATTTTAATGAAACTTTTGGAGTTTATAATTTTTTTTTAAATAAATAACCCAGCCGTAAAGCGCGGGAGGTTAAAAACCTTGTTATATACGTTAGATAACACACTTTCATGTTAATTTGACAACACTTTGTTTAATTTTCTTCTTTCGCTTAGCCTCACGACGACCACCCTCCTTAAGTTTGACTAAATCAACCTTAACGATATGGTGATCGGATGTGCCTTTTGAGGATACTACCGAGTAAGATCCGGGCACAAATTGATACGCCAATCCCTCTGAAGACAAAATATAATCCACTCGTGTACCGTACTTACATGTTCCTTGTACACCTGATCACACATAAATGTTAGAAACGTACAATTAAATATATTTTTTTAAATACTATATAGCGCGCTAGCTATGAAATTAGTTTTTGTAATTCGTACTTTGGCCTTTACTCACGATCACAACGGGTTCACAATCGCCTGCGAAATGTTTTGCATCAATGTACTTGTTTGTGTGTAGAAAATTCATCACGTCTGTTCTCGGTGTCGGTTTTCCCAACTCTTCGTAATACTGTAACATTGTTTTTAAAGCGAATATGCCATTTTGAATCATTATAATCATATAATTAAGTGTACATGTGTGATAAAACCGGGCTCCATAGACAATTTTTTTTAATCTAAAGATTGATATATGATATTGTTTCAACATGGAAATGATCGATTTTGTTTGGTTACCTTGACGATGTTAGTCCATCTATCAAACGAGTAATCAGATCCGCTGAGCGAATTGATGCCACCAGCCAAAACATGCGGATGATCGCTTGATTTGATGATGGCATTGATCTGTTTCATCCTCCAATTTTCATCCAAGTGATCGAGTTGTGTGCAATAGAAGTTTAGTTCACCCGTATGTGGGACATCGATTGTGGCCTTAAGCACATTCCTGTACAAATCCGTTAATGATACACGATGAGAAGAGTAAATTACATGGAAGGTCCTGTGATATATCACTAATTACAACCTCAGTCCTTGAACTTTGTTTATTACGCTGGATGTCTCTGGTGTATATACTTTGTTACACCCATGGTCCTTATTCCCTACCACTGTTAAAAAAAAATTAAATGACCAAAATACCCTTTTGGCCATTTGTAATAAAGCAAAGATAAATGACTGTGAATGTAATAAGTGATAAACCACAAAAACCATTCGTGAAATTTACTCTTTTACTAGATAGAACGTCACCAACGAACAACTGGAGAAGACAACCGGAGTTAGGGTTGGGATGGATCGATTTTTCAAGGGGTTTGGTAGCACGTTGATAATGATTATTGATTTGAGTTTTCAATTCAAAGATATAGAGGTGGGTGGTGATACTGAATGTGGTGGAAAAATATGGATAAAAGAGAAAATAATAATTAATAGAGTAAATTTCACAGATGATCTCTGTGTTTTATCAATTATTACATTCAAAGTCATTTATCTTCAAAATGATATTTTGGTCATTTAAAAAATATCTAATTGAAGTAGGGACCATGGGTGTAACAAAGTCTATACAATAGGATGTTCAATGTAATAAGTGAAGTTCAAGGACTGATGTTGTAATTAGTGATATATCACAGGGCCTTCCGTGTAATTTACTCTACAAAAGAAAGAGGGAATCATAAAAAACTGTGCCGACCCGACCCGACCCCTCTTAGCCTCAGCCCGTAAGAAACAAAAACAAGACGTACCTAAAATCTTGTTCATCGTATATTTTTTGAACCTTGGACCTGGTGATGGGCCATTTGGACAAAATGGCATTCCCGTACTCGGGAGCCCAACTTTCCGCAAACACGTAATTCATCCCGAGAGCAAACGCCAAATCCGACAACGGTTTCATTCCTTTCTCTTCTTCAGCTTTCACATCTTGCAAAACCAATACATCGGCCTCAACATCTTTAAGCACATCAAAAATACTTCTACTCCCATCCTCCATCCACCCGATTAACGGGAAGCAAATCGGGCTTCTTAGGACCCGATTTTGAGCCATTGATATCTCGTTTTCCGGAAGATTTATCGACACTTTCTTACCAATATTTTCATTCACAATCGTGCCCGAATGCAAAGGAGAATTCTTCAATATGCTCTTTGGTAAACCGTTTTGGTGTTCACGAACACCATCGACCCAATTTCCATCTGACTTAGCAACCGCGGGTGCGAGTGAAAACATTGCAACGTTAAAAGAAGCCACCCGAATGCGATCGGGTGCGGTTTGACCATACTTTTGACCAGGAATCGTGTTTTGTTTCTTGAATCTTTTGATCATAACTTTTCGTGTCCGGATCCTCCATGCGAGCACCCGGAGTCTGATTTTTGACCATATCCGACACACCTTTTTACTGAATTTTCGCAACATTTTGGAAAACGTGGGTATGAATGTATTGGATGATTATAACTTACATGGATATTGGTAATAAGTAGTAGAAAATAAAGGGAAGTAGTCGTGAAGTTGTTGAAATTAGTAGAAAATGAAGATGATTTCACCAACTGCACCATCAATTTAAAAAGGGTTATTTGACTAATTTGACACAAATTGTTGAAGTTGTGTTTTAATGACAGCATAAAACAACAACTCCTACCAATTAATATTTGACTTTTTTACAACAAGTCAAAATGCTGGTTCACTACAATACACCGAGTGACATCAATCAACTGTGCAATAATTTACGTTAATGATTGGCCCGGTGCCATTTGGTTCATCAATAATTCTTTTTATAACCATAATATTTATGTTTGATGGACGGCTATTTGGTAATCCACTATTAATTGGACAGATTCAGAGTGTGGTAAACACTCTCAAGTATCGTTTGATTTCAATTTTATAGACTTAACGAAAAAACAATTATATGGGAAAGTCATACTTTGTTTTTTATGTTTTAATCTATACAACATGACTTAACCCAAAAAACTATAAGATGATGTTTTCCTTATTAAGTCACAACTTTTTTTCTTTTTTATATTTATCCAATTTATAATGATTACAACTACATGTTTTTATATGGTCCAGACAAACACTTTGACCAGACAGAACTTTATAAGTAAAAAAACAAACTAAGCGTTAATCAACCTTTAATTATAAAATTAAATCTCTCGTGTCTCTTAATCAGGCAAATATAAGGGGAAGCTCTTAATTATTTATACATTTAAATTATTCATATATTATGTATATTACATTTACGTTTTGATGAATAGTAACACACAAGCAGGTCGTTTTTTTCTTTTGACGCTGTTTTTCTTACTCAGACGCAATTGTTGACTATTGCTTCTATTTCTAATACTCCCTCCGTCCCACAAAAAACTTCTCATTTGACTTTTGCACAAGTTTTTAGGTAATAGTTAGTGGTGGGGGTCATTGATAATATTTTTGATTAAAATATAAGGTTAGATTGGAGAAGTTTTTTGTGGGACGGAGGGAGTATTACTTAAGATAGATGATGTCAGCATACAAAACTTGAAAGTGAACTTCTACATGGTTTAATTTCTTTTCTTTTTTTAATTTTACAATACAAATTTATTATATTTATAAATATGATTGAAAATAAATACTGTGAAGTAGGCAGTTTAAGTTTTTTTTTATTTTTTTATTTTTCTTGATTTTTTTACCTACCTTTTTTCTTTATTTTTTTTCAATTGTAATATGTTGTGAAGATATACAATTTTCTACTGACAATTGAAAATTAAATCTTCGCTATTTTCTAATCGATATATTATCGATCATATTTTAGGTATTATATGAAAACACCCCGCGGCATCGTGCGGAGTAAATCCTACTAGTTATTATTAATTATCTAAATGCTACCAAATATCATCATAAGTAAAAGCTAGAATTTCAATAGATTCATGTGAAAAAGAAAATTCGGATTATACTTTATCAATAAGGGAGTGATATTGCAACCACACAAATTAATTCCTATACCACATTTATGTTTTACTATAATTGTACAGTCTGTTTTAAAATTTGTACAGTGTGATGTAGAAAGTAATTTTTATGGTATGAATATCAATTCTCTTATCAATAACATGTAATATGTGTAATTGTTTATGAAAAAAACTCAAAGTTGTTCAAAGTTTTACGACTGTATTATTTATAATGTTATTATTTCCAATATACAGTTTTCTATACATATTTAACACGTTTAGTATTTATAAAAATTCAAAAGATGTTTGACAACTTCTTTAACAAAAAAACATACTATCTAAACTACTCATAAATCTATATTATACGAAGTATTATCCATGACGGGACTCAAACCAATGACCACATGTCAATGAGAAACACCTTCCAAAACCTTATACCGCTAGGCTACAAGTCCTTTAGTATGTTGACCACTTAGCTAGCCTATTCAACCCGACTTTTTCCCACCTCAATCGACTTTATTCCATATATATTACTTAACTCAAACCAACAAATTTTTTCTTATAGAATATTTATGTAATGTCAAAGTAATTAAATATAAAATAAAATACAACGACAAGTACTACTTACATGAATTATTTTAATCCTATGATCTTATACTTAATGAAATGTTTAAAAACAGATGTAACTGAACCTGATGCATGGTGGTTTGTTTGAGAAGTGAATTCTTGTATATCAAACCAGGATATAACCGGTTATTTCGTGTAAACGTGATTTTTCTTTGCGGTAACAAGAATAAAAACGATGATTATTTATATACAAGATTCGCAAATGTGGAGGTGTAAACCGTCCTATTTCTGATGCTTAAACAGCGACTTGTGCTGCTGCTAGCCTTGCAATAGGGACCCTGCAACAACGATCAAAACAAAATAAAAAATAATAACCATTCAGAAAAAAACTAGCATTATGTAACACCCAACCCCAATGTACACCACATAAATTAATTAATACACCACATTTTGTTGTGTGTACGTTGTTGTACGATATGTTTTTGATATATATTGTACCATGTGGTCTGAATGTGCAAATAACTAATTTGTATGGTGTACAAATCATTTCTCATATAGGATACTTGCAAACCCGCACAAATACATGTAAAAAAAATAGGGGGTGATTTTCACACCACAATTTTTATATCATATATCACAACTATTGCTTGATATGCTTGTACAGATAGCTGTAAAGTTTGTACAGTGTGATGTAGGAAATAAAAGTTGTGGTTCAGAAATGAATTTAAAAAAAAAAAGACATATACGTACCTAAATGGAGAGCAAGACACGTAATCTAGTCCAACCTCGTCAAAAAACGCAACAGAAGAAGGCTCTCCACCATGTTCTCCACATATCCCGACCTGTCTATCCATCGTTAGTATTTGGTTTGATCATCTTAAGAGCTAGCTTTTAATCAAAACAAAAGATGGCAACTTTGACCCATTTACGTGTAAACGGGCCAATTTGGGTTATACTTTGCATCTAATGGGTCAAATGAGCAAATTCAAATTTTTGGTCGGTTACCCAAAATACATAAGAAAATACATTATCATTGTAATAACATTCGATCTTAATCATATTTTAAACATTAATGATTTGTAGAATTGATGTAAAACAAAAGACAGAACGCGTACGTGTTCCGGCCCAACCTGTTTTGCCACCTCTAAAATAACATAACAGCACAACACGAAATATAAAGAACCCATGTTCACCTTTAAGTTAGGATTTGCTGCACGACCCTTATCTGTTGCCATCTTTATCAATTGACCCACCCCTTTTTGATCAAGAACCTATGAAGAACAAATATAATTATTGTATCAAAAACATTTATCAAAATTCATGTGACTAACCTCAAAGGGGTCATTTTGTAAAATGCCTTGCGAAAGATAAACCGGTAGAAACTTGCCAACATCATCTCTACTATACCCAAATGTCATTTGAGTGAGATCATTGGTTCCAAACGAAAAGAACTCAGCTTCTTTTGCAATCTGCAAGTTCAAAATTTGAGACGCTATAAAAATAGTGACACAATTTAGAATCATTCATACCTCATCTGCAATCAGAGCAGCTCGAGGAATCTCGATCATGGTGCCAACTTTATACTTAACCGAAACCCCCATTTCAGCGAAAACCTTTGTCGCTACACCGCGAATTACACCAATTTGGTGCCCTAATTCCTGAAATCATCGCATTTGAAAATTAACCTAAGATGTTAATGAAGTAAAGAGATTGATTGTGAATTGCCTGAGGTGTTCCAACTAACGGAACCATGATCTCCGGTAGAACTGTTACGCCCTGGTTTCTCATAGTCACTGCAGCTTGAAAGATTGCACGAACCTGCATCTCGGTTAGCTCCGGGTATGAAATCCCGAGCCTGAAATTATACAACCCAACATGAATTACAATTATGTTCTAGTTTTGAGTTTTTCAGGTACAAACTGTACTATCCATTTTCTAATCTGTATTGATTTGGGGTAGGGGTGAACATTTGACCCCAAAAAACAGAAACAGGCCAATTCGAAACCCAAAACGTATAAGCGGCTCGGTTTCGCTTTTGAAAATTTATCATTTTCGGTTTCGATTCTATCGGTTTTGGTTTGGTTCGATCCTCGGATAGGGATTAGCATTTGGGCTAAAAAAAACTGAACCGAACTAAAATCGAAAACATGTAATTGGTTCGGTTTTGGTTTTGAAAATTCTTCATTTTCAGTTTCGGTTTTATCGAGTTCGGTTCGATTTCTGTACCTTGTATAGTTTTGAACAACTGTTATGTGATATCTAAAGTGATTTATGTGGTGTACAAATCCTGTACCATTTTGAACGCATCCGCTAAAGGTTTTTTGGATAACACATATAAAAAGAGATCTGGACCTTTAATTATGCGATGATTCAGTAATTTATGATATTAAAAATCATAATCAAAGGCCCAAATATCTTTGTATATGTCTTACAAAAAACCTTTTTACTGATCCTGCATCTACACATGTAAATAGGCATAAAATTAGAACCATGGTTGACTAGAAGCACACCTGCAGCCTCGGAAACCAAGCATTGGGTTGACTTCGGATAACTTCTCAATCCTCGAATAAATTTCATCCTCAGTCATGCCCGTATCCTCGGTTAATTCACTCACAATTTGTTCCAAATTTCCTTCGGGTAAAAACTCATGCAGTGGAGGGTCTAAAAGGCGGATCGTCACTGGAAGTCCTGAAATAATTAATATAGTTTAAGTATATAATAAGGGAAATCTGAAATAAAATATTAGTTAGTGTTTAAAATGCTAAAAAGTGATGGAAAAATTAACTAAATAACTACCATCCATTGCTCGGAAAATGCCCTCAAAGTCGGATCTTTGGTAAGGAAGTAACAGTTCAAGAGCCGCTTTTCTCTGCTCGATAGTGACGGCCATGATCATCTTTCTTACAGCTTTTATCCTCTCATCCGAAGCAAAAAACTATTAAAACGAAAAATATATGTTTGTGATAGTTATTAAAGTGGAAGAGATAAATAAACTTTAAATGGTCATAACTTGTGTTTTATGTCGCATATCGATAATAAGAATCAGAAAAACATTACCATATGTTCGGTCCTACAAAGTCCGATCCCTTGCGCACCATTATTTCTAGCTGTTAAAGCATCATTAGGTGTGTCTGCATTCGCCATAACCTATTCAAATACAAAAAAAAGGATCATTTCAAAGACTTTCAATAGCCATTTTATTTGATCATGCACTGTTTTTTTTTTTTTTTAAGTAATAGTCGGTACCTTGAGCCGTCTTACTTGATCAGCCCATGCCATAAATGTTTCTAAATCATCGCTCATTGCTGGTGGGGCCAGTGGTTGTTTACCTAATATAACTTCACCTGTTGAACCGTTGAGTGAAAGCCATTCGCCTTCTTTAATCACATGATCGCCGATTACTAGAACCTATATGAAAAAGATTTGTAACTATACCTAATAAAACTTTGTACATTGTGTAATCAAGGACAAATAGAAAAGTATGTTGATATTTTAGGCATTTAACACAAATAAATAACATTAGCTTCAAAGATAATCGGTCAAAAGCCGCGCAAATATTATAATTGAAACAATATAATAATTTCCATAATCATAGTTTAAATACTAATGTTCATATAAAAAATTCAAAATTTGGTCAAAAGGTGTTCAGGTCAACCCACTCATTTTGATCCCTCTATATTAAACATTCTAAGTTTTAGTAATATTTTTATTTATAGAGAATTACCTTCATATCATCGTTGACACGAATATCAGGACAACCAGAAACACAACATTTCCCCCACCCACGAGCTACAACCGCCGCGTGTGATGTCATACCTCCTCTGGCTGTTAAGATTCCAGCCGCTGCGTGCATCCCACCAACATCTTCTGGGCTTGTTTCTGTCCTTACCTTCATTTGTACACAGATTCAAAACCTTTTCTTAAAATGACAATTATTGGTTCCAATTTTGTGAAAAATAAGGAAGTAAAGAACATACCAATATGGCGTTTTTTCCTTGTGCGTGCCATGTTTCAGCATCCTCGGCATTGAATACAACCTGCCCCACGGCTGCTCCAGGGGATGCTGGCAAACCAGTTGCTACCACTTGCTTTTTGTAAGCAGACGGGTTCTCAAACTACACCATAGATTTATAATCAGAAATAAATAATATGTTCAAGAAAACTAATCCCAATTAATTTATAAAAGGTAAATCACATAAAATAGCAACTGTATTTAGTAAAATCTTAGGTGAGTCAATAAAAGTTAGCTTTTTGTCCTGTTTGAGTCATTAAAAGTTTGTTTTTTGTCCCGTTAAAGAAATCGGGCCATATCACCAATTTTACCTCAAACGGGACAAAAAGCCTGCTTTTAATGACTAACATGACACAAATGAAAAAGAAAGTATCAATTTATTGAAGTTTAGCCATTTTATTTAATTTACCCGTATTTAATATACCTGTGGATGAAGAAGTTGATCAAGATGTTGAGGCTCGACCATCTTAATTGCTGTTCGAGTATCAATTAGCCCTTCGTTCACCATATCTACTGCTATTCTTACTGCACCTTTACCCGTTCGCTTTCCTGCTCGACATTGCAACATCCAAAGTCTGTTTTCTTGAACTGTGAATTCAATATCCTGTCACCAAATTACCATTATTAATTCTTATATTATTATTATTATCATAATTATTTTATTTTATTTAAAAAAAAAAAAAACTTTCATGGAGGTGATGATTACCATCATATCTTTATAATGTCGTTCTAAGATCTCACAGTTTTCCACGAGCTCTTTGTATGCATCCGGCATGCAATTCTTCATGGTTACCAAATCTTGTGGTGTTCTTATTCCAGCAACCACATCCTCTCCCTGTTTCAAAGTTAAAAAACCACTTCGTAATCCAGATTTTAGTAATCATTTTCTATAAATGTTTAAATCTAAATTTTAAAAATTAATATTTACCTGAGCATTTATTAAAAACTCTCCATACAATTTGTTCTCACCAGTGCTTGGGTTCCTAGTGAAAAGAACACCTGTTCCTGAAGTTTCTCCCATGTTTCCAAACACCATGCATTGAATATTAACCGCGGTTCCCTTTAACCCGGTTATCTGGTTAATACTCCGGTATTTATTAGCCCTTGGACTGTCCCAAGAGTCAAAAACCGCGTTCACCGCCAACTCTAACTGTTTTTTAGGATCTGCAAATAAAAAAACTGATTATAACAACTTCAAGCCACAATAACCAAATAATTAACTGAAAAAACTAACTATTGTTTAGTTTCATACCTGTAGGAAACTTTTCACCCTTATATTCCACATACACATCTTTATATTGCTCAACAAGATCTTTAAGATCATCAGCAGTAAGATCAGTGTCGAGCTGAACCCCTCGTTTAGCTTTAAGTTGTCCTAATCTTTCCTCAAATAATGAATGTGGGATATCCATCACCTTGATCAATTATAAAACACAAATTAATTAAGGATGACTTAGGAAAAACATTTTAGTTAATTAATTAATTAATGACTGTTACTTACAACGTTACCAAACATATCGAGAAACCTTCTATACGAATCATATGCAAACCGTGCTCCACTTTTGCCAGCTAAACCAGCCACGACCTCATCGTTTAGTCCAAGATTTAATACAGTGTCCATCATACCAGGCATGGATATCTGAATATTAACCACAAAAGGTAATTAATTAACCTTAATTACCATATTATTTAAAAACGTATAATGATTATTTAAAAATTAGCGTAATATTTATAGATTTATCATTTGAGAATACATACAGCGGCCCCTGAGCGGACTGAAAGGAGGAGAGGTTTGGTGGGGTCACCCAAAGATGCCCCCATTTCACTCTGGACATACTGCAATCCCTCCAAAATCTCATCCCATAAACCTGGTGGAAGTTTTTTACCATTTTCTTGATATTCATTACATGCTTCAGTTGAAATAGTCAACCCTGGGGGCACTGATAGACCTATGCTTGCCATCTCTGCAAGATTTGCTCCTTTTCCTCCCAACTGTCATCAATCCAATTAACCAATTTTATTATTTTGAATTTGGGTTTTGCTAATATGTGCCGGCCGGTCACGGACATTTGGTGAACCAAATTTTCCTTAATTAGTGTAAAAAGATACTGATGAGTCATTAATTAGTGTAAAATGAATTGTTTTGATGAATTAGATGCATCGACATAAAAACCATTTAGTATTAACTATCATGTGCCCGTGGCTAGAAAACCATTAAAAATTTTAGTATTAAATCACATCGTTGTACTTTCTGGTTCAACACCATAATATTATAAAATGTTTTAATAATGACATTTAGGGCTGTCAAAAAAACATAAATAACAAACTTATAAATTCATTGTAACCGACTCCCTTCATAGAAAAATGTACAAATTTTTATGCTTGACAAACTCTATTATAATTCCTAATAACCTAATTTAGTAATTTAAATCCCTATAATTAATTTTACATATTAATTACACTAGTGCTATGATGTTTAAACTTTGAATCTTTCATGAAACTATCAAAATTTTCATATGATTAGTCTTTGGTACGATAAAATTACATATGAAAAGGATGTGATTTGCAATCCTGGCCTGATCTCGAAAAAGATTACATCTTGACAAAATTTTAAGTATAATAAAAAACAGAATAACAAAAGTTTAAATTGCTTAATTACCAAGGATTTCATTCCCTTGTTGCCTTCACTTCTTCCTTTTCCAAAGGTGAAAACCCTCTGCATGCAATCAAATTACACAAATTCAATATATTATCGCTAATTAATTAATAATAATATATTATTGATGAAGAGAAATTGATAATAAACCTTATAAGCCATGGTGTGATTTGATGTGATGCAGTTGAATGAAGAACTTAATTAAGGATTTGTGTAGCTACTTAACTAACTGTTACTATTTATAGTATGCATGTATCCACAGCTGAAACTATCTTACACGCCACCTACACGTAAGATAGGCCCCACGTGCCATCACCAACCAAAATTAAAGCAACAGTCATTCCACCATTTATTTACGGTGGGCGTTTGGAATTAATTATTGTAGATATATTATATCTTTCGATAGAAATAATATTAGGGGTGAGCATGGGGCGGTTTTAAACTAAAACTAAACCCCGCCCCGAAAGTTCAGGTTTTGAGAATTACACCCTGTTCGGTTTCGGGTTTTTCGGTTTCGGTTTTTCGGGTTTTTCGGTTCGGTTTCGGGTTTTTCGGTTCGGTTTCGGGTTTTTCGGTTTTTTAGTTTCCTTTAAATTTACCAATTTGTTACCTTAAAAACTAATATTATGATTCAAACTTCCAAATCATAACTCATTTCATTATATATAAAAAACAACTAGTAAGTTTAATATAATGTAATAATAAATTCAACTAATATAATTTGAAAAAAATTAATAATAGAATAACATCCAACCATCTTTCGCAACAATCTTAGTCAATGTCTTCATCCATAAAAGTTTCATTGCATGGTTGTTTTCCTTTTGCAAACAAATTTATATCAAATCTTTTAAAAATATAAGAATAATTTTATAAAACTTGAAATATATATAAAGGCGGGGCGGGGCGGGTTTTTCGGTTTGGTTTTTCATATGCCCCCGAAAACCGCCCCAAACATTCGGGTTTTCTAAAAATCAAAACCGTTGATGTCGGTTTTTCAAATGGTTCGGTTTTTTCAGTTCGGTTTTTTCGGGATTTTCGGGTTCGGTGCGGTTTTTCGGTTTTTATGCTCACCCCTAAGAAATATAACTGTAATTCTCAAAAATAATATTTAGATTTGATTATTTTGATTTTATAATATATGTCTTTTTGAGTGTTTGACAGATCTTATTATTTATTTTTGTAATAATCTATTTTTAGTGTTTGACAAATCTTATTATTTGTTATGTTAATACGTAGAATGTAATAATCAGTTTTCAAAATATAATAAACAGAATAGTTGATTTTTTCATACTTTTTAACAAACATTAATTTTAGATGATTTATATTTTAAAAAATCATCAGTAATAACACCACCCTCATAGAATCTGGATAAATATTAAAGTGGAATATCCCTCGATCCTTTTAAGTTGTAGATTGATGGTTGACGTGGCATAGACACTGAGACGTGCGCATCTTGGAACACGGAATAAGATATTCCTTTGTATCTATCTGATCCCTGAGGATGGCACGCTACTCAAGGTTTGACACTTGTGTGCTTCGTTGAAATTGTGATTTTAGCGACAACTCATTTGGAGGTGTCAATATTTAATGAGATAATGTTTCTGATCCTCTTTGTGAAGGGCTTCGTAAATTTGTCGTCATTAAATAAGATAATTTGTATCATTTGAAAACTTTCTGTTATAAATGGGGATTAAAAAAGTTGTTAATTTGAATCAATTTTGACATAGAATAGCATTGGATTTGAGATTCGCTTGTCGACGGACGCTTAAACATTATTGAATCCGTCTCAGATCCGTCGCAAATTATAAATCAATAAATAAAACTAAAGATTAACAATAACATACCATCGCAAATCTGTCATAAAAACTATCAGTTGCAAATTTATTGCAAAAGATTATGTTGTTTTTCCATTGTAAAGATTGAATACAGGATCTAGGAAAAAAACTGTTACTCGTTGTACATTTTATTCTTAGAGGTATCACTTAACTAACAAAAAAACTTCAAATTTTTTTAACACTACTTTACCATTATTTGAAAAAAATTCAGGGGTGACACGAGCAACCCTGAACATCATACTAGGTCCTTCCCTGATTGAATATGTCGCAAATATGACATTTTTCATTTTACGGCAGTTTAAAAAAACTACCTAACGGAAAAGTTCGTCACAATTTCATCCTGAAGTTTAGTAGTCCTTTGCAAACTGCTTTGGTGCACAATTTCATGTGCAAACTACCTAATGTTGTACTAGTGCATGTGCATAATTTCATCTTTACCAATTTGATCCAATGCCTAATCTAGATACGTAGGTTTGTGTCATTTATCAATTTCAACAGATCATATGATCACGAAGATGACCTTTAAGTTTAAAAAATTGCATATATGTCTCTGATTAATGTCAATATGTTACATATTTAAAGTGTTATTTTTTTTTTCTTCAAAAAACTTAACGCATTTACGTTGCACTTATGCATGCCACTTGCTACGTTTGTTGTCGAAATATCATATTTGTTGCTCGCTTGAATCTATAATTTCATATTTGTCTACTTTAATTCTATAATTGATTAATTTCATATACTACTATATACTTGTAGAGCTGTGTTGGGTATCCATCTATTTTATAGAGTCTCAAGGAATAGATCTTACCCATTGAATCAAAATGGTCAAGATCAAATCCCTTAGCTACTGACACCTCTGGTCACTGCGGCCGGCGATGGCGGTGGTGGCTGACAGTGGTGGTGGGGGTGGTGGGGGTATTGATGTATTGAAACACACGTTATTCACTAAAAACAGGGGTTCCAAAATACAGACGATCATATTACTTCGAATCACATGTGTTTCAAGTCACGAAACACATGTGATTCACTAAAAACATGAATTTTAAAACAGGGGAGCATACGAACTACGAATCACATATGTTTCAAGTCACGAAACACATGTGATTCACTAAAAACATGGGTTGCAAAATACAGACGAACATATTACTTCGAATCACATGTGTTTCAAGTCACGAAACACATGTGATTGACTAAAAACATGAGTTTCTAAATACATGGGAACGTACGAAGTACGAATCACATGTGTTTTCAAAAAGTGAAACACATGTGATTCACTAAAAACAGTGGTTTCAAAATACAGACGAGCACCGAAACATATGTGATTCACTAAAAATTTGAACACACAACCACCACCGCCGGCCAGCACTACCATTGCCGGCCGCCGTCCTCCGTCGTCGACCACCCCCGATCGCCGTCGTCTGCCGCCGGCGGCGGTGGTGGGTTATTGATGTATTGAATCACATGTGATGGTAGTAGTGGTGATTTGAGTGTTGATCTTGATCTTTAACTTTTTCATAATTCAATGACCAATAATTATCCCTTGAGACTTTAAAATATTATTTGACTACCTAGAACAAACCACTCTACTTGTAAAGTATAATATATATCATATACGTACATTGACTTATTTAATAATAATTAAAACTCTGAAATATTTGATAATTATCAATAAATTTAACATTTAATTCGTTGAGATATAATATACTCACTTGAATCAATGTTTTAGATAAGAACAAAGAGCTGTGGTGGAGTCGATGTACAAAGGAGTAAACTTCGATCTATTGTTGTGTCGATCAAACGGTAAAAGTTGAATTACATTAGTCATGATTTTTAGTGATTTCCAAAAAAAGATTAGAGATTAAAGAAGAAAGGTATAATAGTTAATGTTTGAATTTATTGATAGTCTCTAAATGTTTAGACTTAATAAGCATATATCATATTTATGATATTTTAAATTTAATATGAATATATATAATATTATGAATAAAGTTGGATAGATAAATTATTTTGAAGTTTAATGAGAAATAACTTTTTTTTCTTACTTTTTCTTTATTTCTATTCATATGTCTACTTCCTTTTAAATTTAACATGTGTCATTCACTAATTTTCATTAATCATATCATCTTCTAATTTTTACACTTATAATTAAATGGGTAGAAAGAAATGATATGAAGAAATACCATTACGCAAGTTTACTAGAGATATATGTGAAATTTAGGGGTGATCATTTGGGCTAAAAATTCCGAAGCGAACCGAAAACCGACCGAAACCGAACCGAACCGAAACTGATATCGAATCGTTTTCGGTTTTGGTTTCGATTTTGGTCCGGTCTTCGGATAAGGATGAACATTTGGCCTAAAAAACCGAACCGAAAACGAACCGAAACCGAACCAAACCTAAAACATGTAATCATTTCGTTTCGATTTAGAAAATCAATCATTTTTCAGTTTTATCGATTTCAGTTCGGTTTTTATCCGCGCTCACCCTTACTGAAATCCAATTCGACATTACTATTTGTTTTATTCTCCTTTTTTAATTAATTTATTTTCGAGGTTGATAAAGCTTGACCTTTTGAAAATCATTTCGATAGTTTTACGTCACTTGTTAGTATTTTTATATCTATATAAATGACAACATATAGTAGCACCTACATGCAAATAGTCCTAAACTAGTGTTTTCCCGAGTTTATAGATTAATCTCTTGCTGGATTCACGTAATTAGGTTGAACATGTCGATTCAAGTGAAATAGTTAAATCGAAACGATGAACAGTGAATACGTATATACGATCCCAAATCCAATGAAATTTGTCGTAAGGCCATATGCAACATGCTTTCAATTTTCAAACGTTTTGATCGTAAATTCGAAACCAATAACTAATGCAGTAACGAGTACATACCTTTTTAGTCGTCGTTACCGGCGGAGACACCGGATTCAGAACTGCTCGCAACGGAATTGAGCCACCGACCGGTGACTCTGTTCTGCGCGCTGCAGTCAAGTTCCCTCGCCGAATCCACCGGAAGACAGGGGATTGACGGTGGTGATTCAATCTACGAAGATCACCGTTTTCACCAATTCGCCGATGTCTCAATCTCGCCGGTGAGTACACCTCATCGGCTGATTTTAGAAGCATGCCTTTAACAAACAACGAACTCATATTCTCCCCTGCTCAGATCCGCACACACTTATTACGTAATATCATTAGATCAAATGGATTAAGATGTTAATTTAAGAAAATAATCAACAGATCATGTCAAAACAATCACCAATTTCAATAAAATGAGCGAGAAATTGCGATCACCATACCTGCAAATCGGAACAGCAACAGCAGCAGGAGAGAGAGTTAGATAGATTGTGAGATCGAGATGACGTTTTTTGTCTTTATGCGGTGAAGATATGATGATTAATCGACAAACGGAACAAACTTCGAGAAATTATGGGAATTTGGGCGGTAAGTGGAGATGAATGAAATTTGCAGGTTTGACTATCGTAGGATTCAAAGGCATTAGCTGTGTTCATTATGTTGAAGCTTTCATTTTCATGAAAGACGACAACAGTAGATGAATGGCACCCAATCAATTTTAATTTGAAATGTGTCGCTGACAAAAAGTGCTCCATGAAAATTTGATCGATCATCTTACTTGTGTTCAGGATTGGGTATGAGTGTACCATATCACTCTGCAACCAGAAAATGACTTATTTTGAATTATATTTACAATTTTTGGAAACATATTTTTTATAGATATTTGCTGAGGTGGCACATCGGACGCTTCAACTAGCTGGTAAAGATTCCAGAAATGTCGGGATGGATTGGATTAAACATTAAAAAAGGATAGCTTTTTCATTTACTTCATCCATTACAAAATAAGTCATAAACTTTTCATTTTGAGCCATTTTAAAATAGGGGTAGGGGCATACATTATGTGCAATTAATAAAGTATTTGGTTTCTTAATATATTTCGAATAACATTAATGAACTTTAATATTTACCATTTTTGAAAATGCAATAAATACGATTCTTTGTTTATATGGAAATTTGATGTTCATTGATTACACCTAATGTATGCCCCAGGGCATACGTTAGAAAAACCCTTTAAAATAAGTAATTCACTTTAAAACTTCTCTTATTTATTTGATGTAACATATAAAATTTTTTATATTGTATTTGTAAGTAGTAATTGAGTAATATTCATGTAATGTTTTAGCTTGGGTAAATTTATAAATGATAAAATCTGCATTTTGAGAAAGTGGGTGAGTGGGGTGAAGATTATAGAATGTCTAAGCAAAAGTTGCAGCCAACAAAGGGAGTTCGCGGTGCAAACAGGAAGTTCACCGCGCGAAGAGTGGACAGAAAATGTCTTCAGCGACCGCGAAAATAGTCACGAACGTGAAAATAGTCACGAACGTGAAAATTTAAGGACTTCACGGCGCGAATGCTTGGTTTAGAGGCGCGAATAAACTCTGGGGAGGGCTACGCGGCGAGAACCCCCTCGTCGCGGTGAGAACTATTATATATCAGACATAAAAACGAGTTTTGACCAAAATCCAGCCGGTTTCTCACACAAACACCTCCAAGCTCGAGTTCAGGCGAAACCTTGGCATTTAAAAAGTCGACATGTTTGGCTCTTTTGACTTATTCAAATCGTTAAACTGTTTAACCCATTTAATTAATCTATTATATAGGTTGAGTTCTGGTTGAAAATAAACAGATTAAAGTTTTGATATCTGACTTATTTATATAAAAATACTAGGTTATAACTCGTGAAAAAACACCGGATGGTCAGTAATGTTGTTATACTGATTAGTGATTATATAAAAAAATTCTTCTATACATGAAAATTATGCAATAAAATTGTCAAAGATGATATATAAATGAGGTTATGCGAGTAATCAATAATAAAAGGATAGAAATATATAAAAAAAATGCAAAAAAAATATAGTTTAACTAAAAATAATATGATAATCAATATGTTGTCTTTGAAAATATAATGTAAGTTGACCTAAATTTTTAAATTGAATGTTTTATTTGTTAGGCAATCATATGAAATTAGAATTGATTGCTTGGATTCTTCAATCTTCATTGTTGATGGTACAAAATGTCATCTGATAAATATTGCAATGTATTTTCCCATACAACTTCTCTAGACAAACTATTTGTCATTAACATTATTGAAAAAATAGCACGTACATAATACCGAGAACCAAAAACGCTTAAAAATGATGTTTTTATATTTAAAGTTATTCCTTGTTCTGGCATATATGAAAGTGTTGTTTGCGTTAACAATAGAAATCTAATATTGAATGTTGATTCATCCAAAGATGTGTTGGATAAATTATGTCTATGGCACTGTCGCTTAGGCCACATAAACAAGAAAAGGATCGCCAAACTCCAAAAGGATGAAGTGTTGGAATCGTTCGATCTCAAATCAAATTATGTATGTGAATCTTGTTTACTTGGCAAGGTGACAAAGGCGCCATTCACAGAGACTTGTGAAAGAGGCAAAGACTTGTTGGATCTTGTACACACTGATGTGTGTGGACCATTCAAGTCAAGCACTAGACATGGTGAAAGATACTTCGTCACATTTACTGATGATTTCAATAGATATGGATATGTTTATCTGATTAAACATAAGTTTGAAACCTTTGAAACGTTCAAAGTATTTCAAAACGAAGTTGAGAATCAATTGGGAAGAAAGATCAAGATGCTCCGCTCTGACAGGGATGGAGAGTATCATAGTCAAGAGTTTATCGATCATCTCAAAAGTTGTGGAATAGTATTCCAACTATCGTCTCCTAGAACTCAACAACTTAATGGAGTGTCTAAGAGGAGAAATCGAACGCTGTTAGACATGGTTCGATCGATGATGAGTCGAGAAACTCTACCAGTGAGCTTCTGGTAGAAACAACAGCTCATATCTTAAACCTTGTACCAACTAAGAAGGTATCCAAGACTCCCTCTGAAATGTGGACATGGAATCCTCCCTCTCTCTGAAATTTGAAGATCTGGGGTTGTGAAGTTTATGTAGGACATGAAACTCATGACAAGCTAGAAAGAAAATCAGAAAAGTGTCATTTCATTGGTTATCCACGACAGTTTTTTGGATATCAGTTTTATAAACCTGCAGAGAACAAAGTGTTCATAGCTCGAAGATGATTCTTTCTTGAGAGAGAGCTATTATCCAAAGAAGCTAGTGGGAGCAATATTGATCTTGAAGAGTCTCAAGAGTTAAACAATGAAATAGAAACGGAACCTATAGTGGACACTAACACTCAACCATGGGATGAGACTCCTGTTGAATAAAATGATATAACTTCTACCATTCCACGTAGATCCTCTAGAGTTGTTCGCCCTCCTGAGCATCTTGGTGATTATTATGAATACCATATTGCTGAAGGAAATGCATCGACTGATAATGATATACCAGTTGATGATGATGAGCCATCAAACTATAAGGAAGCTATGGAAGGCCCTGAGGCTGATAAATGGAAAAAAGCTATGGAGAGCGACATTCAATCCATGTATGACAACCAAGTATGGAACTTGGTTGACGTTACACCTGGCACTAAACCGTTGGGTGTAAATGGATCTTCTAAAAGAAGACAGACATGGATGGGAATGTACACACCTTTAAGGCTAGGCTGGTTGCAAAAGGTTATACTTAAACTCATGGGATTGATTATGATGAAACCTTTTCACCAGTAGCCAAGATAAAGTCTATCACGATATTGCTTGCAATAGTTGCATCTCATGATTATGAAATTTGGCAGATGGATGTGAAAACTGCTTTCCTGAACGGAAAGTTAATTGAGGATGTCTATATGGCACACGCATAAGGTTTTATCCACAACTTTTGGCACCTATTTAAGCGAAACTGCAGATCTGGATTAACAACTTTTGACCTAGCATTGTGGTAGCCGAAAATAAAAACCCTGGAGCTCTCAACATCAAGATATTAAAGCTTAAACATTGGTTTTTATTGTTTGTTTATGTTATTGATTTCTTACATTTGTTTTGATGATTTTTAGCATGTCTATGTGCTAATCATCTTATATTCGCTATGTGATATTGGCATATTTACACATAGATTTATATGCCAATATACTTGTTTTTGTATGTGTTTATTGATTAGAACATGATGTTATCACTCAAATATAGTTCTCATTGTATTTTTCAGGCTATAGAAGAAAAAGTATAAAAAACGAGCCAAAACGACACAAGAAATGAAATTCTGCAGAAAATCCAGAGATAGCGCCGCTATCTATGCCGCTATCTATATCGCTATTTTTCATTAAAAAGCGAAATCGAGTCGCTGTTTGCCATCAAAAAGGGCAGGTCGCGCCGCTATCTTTGAGATAGCGCCGCGATTTAACGCGGGAGCACATTCGCGACGCGAAAGTTGATTTAGCGACGCGATTTCCAGCGATTTGACGTATATTTAAGCGAGAATTGCAGATTTGAACACAACTTTTGACCTAATACGATTTGGCAGCCGAAAAATACCCTAGGAGCACTCAAGATCAAGATTTCAAGCATTAAACATTGGTTTTTTATCACTTTTAATTACTATTATGTTTATGTTTATGTTTCTTCACGATTGTTTGATGATTTTTAGCATGTCTATGTGCTAATCATCTTATATTCGCTATGATTAGATGAAGTTTAGGTTTTAGGTTTGGATATTCTTAGGATTTTATGGTGATTGTTTGAACACTTGTGTTTTTAATAAAGAACCTTTTTGTTAAACCTTTACATTTGCATTATTGAATCTGTTTATTGTTAGATTGATAAAATATTGACAACATTTAATTGATCTAGTAATACCCTTGACTTTTCATACTGATTGACCTAGTCAGCGACTCGCTAGAAATAGGGGTCCGAGATTCGACCAATAACTTAGGTGCAACTTAAAGTCTGATCTTCAGAGAAGAAATTCCTAGGATTAGAAGGTCTCGGAAAGCCGGGCCTAGTTAGAAATAACAAGCAGGAGTGTGAATTTAAACAGGTTTCTTAAGAAGAAATTCCTAGAGATCATATTAGACTCATTGTAAGGTTTTGAGAGAAATCTAGTCCCTTAAACTCCTAGAACATGAATTAAATCGGTACTTCAAAACCAAACCTAGACCTAGACGGATTCGACTCATAGTGAATATCCTCCTTATTATTAAAGGACTTTCTCTTCGTTTTAGTTGATTGTTTACTTTTAACAACCATTTTTAGTTTTATTATTCAGTTTGCAAATAAAAGTATTCCAAATGAAAACCCCTTTTAATTATTTGTTCAGTTTAATTAATTAGTTTTATATTACATAATCAGCTTAATTGTTCCCTGTGGATACGAATATACCCGAATTTACTTACCTGAACTATATTGCTCACGATTAGGTCATACTTGCCTAAGAGTGTGGTAATCTAGGAAAGGACGTATTTAGGTAATTATTTTATAACTGGTTTTATCACATCACTATGATTAGATGAAGTTTAGGTTTTAGGTTTGGATCATTTTAGGATTTATTGATGATTGTTTGAACACTTATGTTTTTAACAAAGAACCCTTTTGTTAAACCTTATTCTTGGCATTATTTTAAGTGTTTGTTGCTAGATTGATAAAATATTGACAACATTGAATTGATTTAGTAATTCCATTGACGTTTCATATCATTTGGCGTAGTCAGCGACTCACTAGAAATAGGGGTCCGAGATTAGATACCGATAACCTAGGTACAACTTAAAGTCTAATCTGTAGAGAAGAAATTCCTAGGATTAGAAGGTCTCGGAAAGCCGGACCTAGTTAAGAGTAATAAGCCGGAGTGTGACTTTAAACAGGTTTTTAGAGAAGAAATTCCTAGAGACCATATTAGAGACATTGTAAGGTTTTGAAAGAAATCTAGCTCCTTAAATTCCTAGAACATGAATTAAATCGGTACTTCACAACCAAACCTAGATCTAAACGGATTCGACTCATAGTGAATATCCTCCTTAATCTTGAAAACTCTTCCACTTTGTTTACTGTCAATTGTCTGCTGATGAGGTTAGTAAGGGTTACCTATGTATATATAGGTAAACCTCAAATCCTAAATATAATGATGGGCTTTTGTGTTTAAAGCCCGCAAGATGGATTTAAAGCCCACTCGACTGTCAAGTTTGGATTGACTGTCAAGTCGACAGCGCCCGTCAAGGTCATCAACGTCAAGTTGTCACCGCCTGTCATGTTGTCACCGCCTGTCATGTTGTCACCGCCTGTCAGGATTGTCATGTCATTGGAAGCGCCTGTCTTATTGGCTGACGTCGTCCCGTCATAATAGTAAGGCGTTACATTAGACGATTGACGATTAGGCTAGCTCAAGCACGATCATCATTAATGGATCAACGTTCCATATACTTGAGACTAGCCATATAAATACATGGTCTAAATCATTGTCCATGACACACATGGAAAAACCAAAAACACAGAGTTCATTTACTCTCACTTTCATTTTCATATTCAACCTTGATCACCCTAGGTTCGTCAAGAACTTGTTGGGTCTGCACTGCAGTCATCGCAGGAGATGCAAGGTTGACATCACCAGGTATTCGTGTTTGACAATCGTTGCTCGAACATTGGCGCCATCCGTGGGACCCGTTTTTACACGGCGTTTCACTTCTTCAAACTTTTCTCCTTCTCAGTAATCAACCGTTTATATTGAGGCAACACAACCATCGCAGGTCACTTCTTTAGCGCCAACAATAACCACTACCGTGACTACCACTGCACCGGAAGTGGTGATGACCTCACCTATTCATATCACAAGGCTGGAACCATACGTGGATTCTGAGTGGACAGTGTCTGATCTAAGGTCGACACGAGGGTATTCCTCTTTAACAAGTCCCTTTTTTTCCACGATGGCTGGAACAAGTTGGTTTACCTCACCACCACCAGCGACATCCATCCCTCCATTTCAGTCTCTTTTGTCCCAGGGGACAAGCTCTCAGGCGGATGGCACGGATCAGGTCACACATCATGTTTCAAACTTTCCACAGACCGCTACTCAAGGGGTTCGGGAGGATCCAATTGTGGAGTTACTTAGAAGGTTGTCTCAGAGTACTCAACCACCGCCACCACCGCCTCCTCCGCCACCTACTTCATCGGACCTGCTGTCTCAGTTGGTGGCGGCGTTGCGCCCAGCCCCGTAGCCAACGCTTGTCCAACCTGTAGATCCGTTTTCACAATTATTGGAGCAATTAAGGCAACCACCCACTCACACCCTACCACCACATCCACCACAGGACACATCTAATGACATGTTGCGCGTTTTGCAAACACTAGTGGCAGCAGCCGCACCACCACGAGCAGCCACCATTCCTTTGTCGGTGGTTAGTTCGAAGTTTCGTGACTGGGTGGCCAGATTCCCACTCCCAGATAAGCAAAAAGTTCCGACCATCGTTGGCACTTACGACGGTACACGAGATCCCGATGACCACCTTGCTCTTTTTGAACAGGTCATTATGACAGAGAAATGGCTAGAT
The DNA here is from genome assembly GCA_963853835.1 of Calendula officinalis. Taxonomy (NCBI): domain Eukaryota; kingdom Viridiplantae; phylum Streptophyta; class Magnoliopsida; order Asterales; family Asteraceae; genus Calendula; species Calendula officinalis. Next base: position 24,661,212 of record OY970835.1, on the reverse strand, counting down.
CCGGTCGCTTGTCACATGTTCCCTGGCACTTTGCAGGGTTTCGCTCGTGATTGGTTTGCTGACTTACCGCACAGAAGTATTCAAGACTTTGCAGATCTAAACGCTAAATTTGTGACTCATTTTGTACAGCAAAAGAAGCAGCAGAGAACTTATATAGAAGCACATTTGCTGCGACAAAGGGAAGGCGAGGGGTTACGCGACTTGATTCAGCGTTACACGCAGGAGTGCCAGAAAATTGTCACGTTACCCGAAAGTCAACAAATTTCGGGTTTCACCCTCTCTTTGCTCCCAGGACAACTGCAAGAGAAGCTGATCAAGCGAACTCCGGTGACTTTCAAGGAAGCCACTGACCGAGCATATGATTTCCTCAGATCCAAGGAAACTGTTACTCTCACAAGGGGAGTTCTCAACAGGAGAGACAAATGGGGGAGCTCGTCAAGCGCTAAACCTGACACTTGCCAGGACACTAGGCAAGATAGCAGACGAGACAGCCGCAGATATTTCCGACGAGATGACATAAATAGCAGGAGGCCTACTCCCTATGATCGTGGTACATGTCCCAATCTAAGTAAAAGTCCGAGCGAGATATTGAAGACAAAGCATGTGGGGTCATCTTTCAAAGCACCTCCTCAGATGTTACACAAGTCTGGAAAGAAAAATATGAGCAAACGTTGTGATTTCCATGAGGATTATGGTCATGATACCAATGCATGTAGAGAGCTAAAGGCTGAACTCAAGCGTGCCTTAGAGGAGGGGAAATTAGAACATCTGGTACTAGGGGAAAGACAACAGGCAGCAAAAAATCCGGCCAAAAAGGCTTATAGTTGGCAGAAGAAGGGGGACAATGGTGATCATCCTGGACCGCCTGACGGCCAAGTACTCATGGTTCGAGGTGAGGTATCGTCTAAGAGAAAAGCATCGGTCCTCCAAAGCTGGATGATGGTTCCTATTTCATTTCCCCCAGTAGCAGCTACTTCCAATAATCCTGTTGTCATTAAGATCCGATTGTCTAATTATGAGATTAACAAATCTTATGTTGATACAGGCTGTTCTACTAACATAGTGTTTGAGCATTGTTTCAGGAAATTACCTCAAACTGTCAAGGACACAAAACGACCAGCGCAGGCACCGTTGGTCGGTATTTTTGGAGAATCACACTGGCCTGTGGAAGAAATAACTTTACCGATGATGATGGGGGAATATCCACAGTATAGGGTTGAAATGGTGGACTTTGCCATTGTCAACGCCCCTTCAGAATACAACGTTCTTCTTGGCAGACCATCGCTAGAGAAGTTCAAGGCCATACCTTCCACTATTCAAGGCATGGTGAAATTTCCTACTCCATCAGGAGTTGCTACTGTCAGGGGGCAGATGTCATGGCCACAGGAATGCAAGCAAGCCGAAAAGCCAAAGCAAAGCACCGAGCAGGCTACGCGGGCGGAGGTCACGGAAGGTCCAGAAACCAAGGTAGTACTCAATGAGAATTTTCCTGATCAACCTGTCATTATTGGCTCACAATTACCTTCGCAGATAAAAAACAAACTCATTAGTTTGTTAAAATCCAACCTCGATGTTTTCGCATGGCAGACATCTGATATGACAGGTGTCCCTAGGAGTTTTGTCGAGCACGCTCTGAATGCCAATCCAAACATTGTCCCAATCAAGCAGAAAAAACACGGGCTTGCGCTTGATCACAGCAAAGCTGCATGTGAACAAGTCAACCAAATGGTGGAAAGTGGAATCGTCAGGGAGGTAAAATACCAGACCTGGATTGCTAACCCAGTCATGGTCAAGAAAAGTGATGGTTCATGGCGGTTATGTGTCGACTTCAAAGATATCAATAAAGCATGTCCGAAAGATAACTACCCACTGCCAGAGTTTGACTGGAAGGTAGAATCCTTGGATGGCTTCCGGCTAAAATGTTTCTTGGACGCTTACAAAGGTTATCACCAGATCTACATGAAGCGTAGTGACGAGGATAAGACAGCTTTCCATACAGACCAGGGCATCTACTGTTTCCAAAAAATGCCATTTGGTCTAAAAAATGCAGGTGCAACTTACCAGCGCTTGATTGATCAGGTATCTACTGTTTCCAAACAAAAATTCCATTTGGTCTAAAAAATGCAGGTGCAACTTACCAGCGCTTGATTGATCAGGCGTTCAAGGATCAGATTGGATGAAATGTGGAAGCTTATGTCGACGACATTGTCATCAAAAGCAAAGTGGAGGATATCATGTTGGCAGATATAAACGAAACTTTTGAGGCACTACGAAGGATCAACATGAAGCTTAACCCTTCCAAATGCAGCTTTGGCATGGAAGAAGGCAAGTTCCTAGGGCACATCATCACGCCAAGGGGTATTAAAGCTAATTCTAAGAAAATACAGGCTGTTTTAGACATGGTCTCCCCATCCACCAAAAAGCAAGTGCAAAGTTTGAATGGTAATCTAGCAGCACTCAGCCGCTTCCTCTCAAAAGCCGCTGATCGGTCTCTACCATTTTTCCACACTTTGAAAGGCTGCATAAAAAAGCAAGATTTTTCATGGACACCTGAAGCTGAATTAGCATTTCAAGAGCTAAAGCATTTTTTAGCCACCCTTCCTACGCTCACAGCCCCTGTACTAGGAGAAACATTGGTGGTATACCTGGCTGCTTCTAGGGAATGTGTTAGCGCAGTTCTGACGGCGCAGCGTGGGTCTACCCAAATGCCAGTTTATTTTATTAGCCGGGTGTTGAAGGGTCCGGAAATAAATTACCCGTGCTTGGAAAAATTAGCCCTTGCTTTGGTACATGCAACTAGGCGTTTGAGGCGTTACTTCCAGGCTCACCCTATTCATGTCTTAACAGACAAACCAATCAAGCACGTACTAGGAAAGCCTGAGGTGTCAGGACGGTTGGCTAAGTGGGCAGTGGAATTGGGGGAGCATGAAATCTCTTTTCATCCAAGAACTTCTATGAAAGGTCAGATCTTGGCCGATTTCCTTGCTGAGATAGACGGGGAAGAAAAGGAAACGCAAGTGCAGGAGGAGGAAGATACCCCGTGGACACTTTTCACTAACGGTGCCTCTAACTTGGAGGGTTCTGGAGCTGGTTTGATTCTTACAGACCCCAATAAAAATGAGTATACTTATGCCCTTAAGTTCGAGTTTTCTACGACTAATAATGAAGTAGAGTATGAAGCTTTGTTAGCAGGCTTGAAAATCGCCAGGAAAATGGGGGTCAAAAGTATATATGTATTTGTAGATTCACAGCTTGTTGCCAACCAAGTCAGTGGAGCATTCGTTGCGAACTAAACCTCCATGCAGCTCTACTTAGAAGAAGCTAAAAAGGTGATCTCAGAGTTCACGAAATTTACCATTGAGCAAGTGCACAGAAATCGCAACAATTTAGCTGATGCACTGAGCAAGTTGGCTTCGTCCGCCTTTGCCCATCTTAAAAAAGAATTACTGGTGGAGATCTTGACAGAAAAGTCCATTGCCCGACCAAAGGAGGTGATCACTGTTGCAGAGGAAGAATGTTGGATGACTCCGATCTTAAATTTCCTCAAACATGATGTACTACCGGCTGATCCACAGCTAGCAAGAAAAATTCGTATGAAGTCACCAATGTACACGTTGGTGGACAACTTCCTGTTTCGCAAATCTTATCTAGGGCCACACCTGCGTTGTGTTGGCCCAACACAGGCTAAAAGTATCATTGAATCTGTACATAGCGGCACATACTCCCTCCACGCAGGTCCACGCTCTGTCACTGGTAAAATCATGAGATTGGGGTACTTTTGGCCAACGATGCATCAAGATGCAAGAGAGGAAATCAAAAAGTGCACAGCCTGTCAGCAACATGCTTCTGTCGCCAAATTGACAAAGCAAGATCTTATTCCTGTTACCACTGCGTGGCCATTTTACAAATGGGGGATCGACATTGTTGGGCCATTTCCGCCCGGCGTTGGCAATGTCAAGTTTCTCATTGTTGCTGTCGACTACTTTACAAAGTGGATAGAGGCAAAACCCTTGGCAACTATCACTGGGAAGCGGGTTATCAATTTTGTCTAGGAACACATAGTTTGCAAGTTTGGGGTACCACATGTCATGGTAAGCGATAATGGCAAGTAGTTTGCAGAAGGCCCGTTCAAGGCTTGGTGCTCCGACATGAACATACAACAGACATTCAAGTCAGTGGCACATCCTCAAGCCAATGGCCAAGTCGAAGTCATGAACAAAGCCATCGTGAAAGCGATCAAAGCAAAATTGGGTCGGCGCAAAACTGCATGGGTGGATCTATTACCAGGTATCCTTTGGGCTCATCGAACCACCACAAGTACAACTACATCTGAAACACCTTTCAGCTTGGTTTATGGCACGGAAGCAGTCATTCCTCCAGAACTTACTCATCCGACCCAAAGGGTTATGGACTTCCACCCTGAAGAGAATGAGGAAGCGCTACGAGAGAACTTAAACATCGTAGAAGAGCGTAGGGAGATCGCCCTCATCAAACAGGCCGCCGGTCACATGCAGATGGCCAAATATTACAATCAGCGAGTCTGTCCTCTCTCTTTTCAGCCAGGCGATCTGGTATGGATGAAGAATGAGGCCAGCAGGGTGGAAAGTCAAAGCAAACTAGGCCCTACCTGGGAAGGCCCTTATCGAGTACTTCATGCTAATGGCAATGGGTCTTACACCTTGTCAGACATGGACGGACAAGCTATGCCTAGGACATGGAATGTCATGAACTTGAAGAAGTGTTATGTTTAATAATTTGGTTTGATCATGTATCCCAACTTTTATTCAATAAAATCACTACGATAGCACTTCTTATTATGTACAATGTTACAACACATGCATGCCCAAATGACATAGTCAAGAACATCGTTCAATATAAATTATACTAAGTCAAACAAACAACCTTTGCTTGGTCTATACACATGCATTCAATTTCATCTTTTGATCAACTTGATAAAAGATAAGCACTTCCTATTCGGAAGCGACATCCTCGCGAGTAAAACATTTTTTCACCGGTTAACCAACAAATACATACATAATTTAATTTCTTTAGCAAAGTACACACATAGAAAGAAACCACGTAATTTCAATCGTAAGAAATTCCGCAAAATTATTCAAAGGCTACAAAGCAATAATCCAACCACACAATAAACCAAGTCACAAAGTCATAACGTATCACATGCAGGGACAAACAAGCTAAGGTTGTGGTTGTGCCGACAATAGGGCAATAATAGCTGGAAGTGGCAACTCCAAATCTTGCACCAGGGTAGTCATAATGGGAAAAGCCCTGCTTGCAAATATTTCACTCACACGAGTCATATTACCACGCGTTGCAGGGTCCAAAAAAGGCAAGCTCTCGGGAGAAATATTGGGGAATGCATCTTTCACTTTTTTGCTGGCAAGATGTCTCCTAAACATATGCGAAGCACGGTTAAAGTCGTTAAGAACATTCGCAACATCAGGATGTTTAAGCATCAAATCAAATAGCTGAGGCAATGCGGCAACTAAATCTTTCCTCATGAGCATGGCAGCATCGCGTTCTTCACACATCTTGATCATCGCTTGCCTCATAGTCTCCAGCTCAACATCTTTTTCCATTACCTATTTCTCTTTTTGCGCCAACTGCTCATCACGGGAACTCAGGGTTGCGGACATCTCCTGTTTTTCCGTTTCAGCCTTAGTCAAAATGACCCCCTGCTGGGATATTTTCTCCCTAAGCACGCGCACTTCCTCTTGGCAGCGACAAGCTGTCGTCTGCTCCAGCACTAGACCTTTCTTTAGCGAGGTAATCTCATATTTGCTATTATCAACTTGCACCTGTAACTCGGCGCACGACCTCTTTAATTCCCCATGTTCATTGCTTACAAGCTGTCGGACATAATCCTTAAAACAATTGAACATATTTATATCTGCTGCGTCAATTACACTCTCTGCACTACCGTTTATAGATCTTGATGGCACACCCTCGCTAGTTGAAATAGGCAGGGTAGTACATTGCAAAGTGGGAGAGTGTGTCATGCCGAAATTTCGGCTCGATCCAAAGCTGGTAGACCCAAAAGGAGCGTTGATCGCCCCAAACATACCACAGGTTGAACCGATTGTGACGCTTGCTCCATATGATCCAGTATTACCCCCGCGATTTACCAAAGTAGCATTCGAGGGAAGATTCGGGGGGAAAGTCACTTTTGGCACCTTCGGCAAAGGGATGTCATAATCGCTTACATCTAGGCTCACCGCCCTTTTACCAAGTCCTAACATATCTCAGTCATCCAATCTGGGATCTGGAATTGACGTTGCCCCCAGGTCGTCGAAGCCGTCTGCATATTCACAATAAGATTGTTAAGTAACAGGTAATAAGTTGGCAACGACTATAATTATAACGGTACCTGTTTCATCTTCGTTGTCACTCTCAGCCATAGTCCTGGACAGTGACTTTTCATTATCAGTGGCACCTGTGAAACATAAAGCATACGCTTACCTTTTACCATAGTAAATACATATGTGTCGAGGTTGTGCAATTACCTGGTGTCGAGTTTGATGTCACCTCGTTGGTTGAGGTCGTGTTTATCCCAGAATTAACATGCGAAGTGGCACCAGTTTCTTGTTCACCAAGGGTAACATCAGCAGGATGACTTTCAATCTCATACTCCATAAAGGCAGGATCTCCCTCCATAAAATCCATCAAGCTCATGGCTGCAGGAAACGTACAATGCGTCAGTACCTGTAAAAAGATAATATAAAAACATGACAATATAACAACAAGCACCCACGTTTCCCGGTATCCGAGTCCACTATCACAGGCTTCATCCCTTCAGCCCAATAATCCGAAATACCAGCTAACACCAAGGCACCTTCCTCATAAACTCGAAATACAATTGACTTTCGTGAAATATGCTTGCACAGCCTTCCGCTTTGAGGCGTCAGGGCTGGAGCATCATTTAACGATTTGTCAAACCCAGTTCTCCATTTAAACAAGTTACTAGCCCAAATATTTCTGAAAGCGGCATCGACAAACACATATTTATATCTCCAATTCCTATGACTAGTAAAACACTCCCGAATAAATTTTTTATTTCTATCTTTTAACTCTACCGAATACCAATCATGAGATTTCATCAGCTTATAACACGCCCTAAACAAGGGTACTGACGGTTTTCTTCCCATTGCCACCAATAACATCTCAAAAGTCGTGATTTTTGATACAGCTACTGGGTGTAACTGTGCAAATCCCAACTTGAAGTAGTTCAACACACTCAAATAAAAAGCGGTGGCCGGAAATCTAAAATTGGAGTGGGAAAGGTAATGGATATAGAGGGCTACTTTTCCTTGCGGAGGGGAATGGGCTCGTTGGTTTGACGTGGGTATCACAGCATTATATTTCCTAAGCCATGGATACTCATCCATAAGTTTGGTTAGCATTTTGTCATTGACTGTGCTAGGACTCCGAGCAACTGATGAAGTTTCCACCACAATCACATCTGGCTCTCCCATGTTAAAACAACGACAACTACAATATGCCTAATACATAACAGAGGATATAAGCTGTTACTAACTACAGGGGTATAAGCAAAACAACGCAATGGAGAGGCAAAAAATACGTACCTGTCCGTAGCGAGCAACTCAGTTAAACCTGCAGCAAGACGTACAATTACAGTTAGGAAGGGGTTAATTATTTAAAGCGTACAATATAGTGGCTCTCTAAACCGCCGGTCTAGACGAAAAACCGCCGGTCACTTGCGCAACTCTAAACAGTCGGCTCTCCTTAAACCGCCGGTCTCGCCAACTGTTGCCGCCGCTGGTCACACTCTGAACCGCCGGTCCTGCCCCACCTGGCACCGCCGGTCTCGCCTACGGCCGCCGGTCTGGGCCGCTGTTGGTCTGTTGCCGCCGTCGGGTCACACGCTGAACCGCCGGTCCTGCCCCACCTGGCACCGCCGGTCTCGCCTACGGCCGCCGGTCTGGCCGCTGTTGCCGCCGGTTTGTTGCCGCCGGTCACACACAACCCTGAACCGTCGGTCCCGCTGACTGCCGGCCCGCCTAGCACCTTACGCCAGTCTCATCGCCTATGCCCCGCCGGTCTCGCCTCTGCACAGCCGGTCTACCTAGGCTAAACCATAAACCCTAGCGATCGACCGCTTGTACCGCAGGTTTTGCTTCGCCCCCCGCCGGACTGCCCTGCGTTGTCGGCCCGACTCGCGCTGCCTGCGCTGTCGGACTCGTCGCCGCCGGTCCAGGTCTGGCCGACGGTCAAGGGTTGACAGCCGGTCGGAGACAAAAAAAAAATCACACAAAAAAATAAAAAAAAACAAAATGAAAACGGCAGAGGACTTACGAGAAGTGTTAGTTACGACTTGCAAACCGTTGTTTTGACAAATCCTAACTCGGGGGCATGATGAGGTTAGTAAGGGTTACCTATGTATATATAGGTAAACCTCAAACCCTAAATATAATGATGGGCTTTTGTGTTTAAAGCCCGCAAGATGGATTTAAAGCCCACTCGACTGTCAAGTTTGGATTGACTGTCAAGTCGACAGCCCCCGTCAAGGTCATCAACGTCAAGTTGTCACCGCCTGTCATGTTGTCACCGCCTGTCAGGATTGTCATGTCATTAGAAGCGCCTGTCTTATTGGCTGACATCGTCCCATCATAAAAGTAAGGCGTTACATTAGACGATTGACGATTAGGCTAGCTCAAGCACGATCATCATTAATGGATCAACGTTCCATATACTTGAGACTAGCCATATAAATACATGGTCTAAATCATTGTCCATGACACACAGGGAAAAACCAAAAACACAGAGTTCATTTACTCTCACTTTCATTTTCATATTAAACCTTGATCACCCTAGGTTCGTCAAGAACTTGTTGGGTCTGCACTGCAGTCATCGCAGGAGATCCAAGGTTGACATCACCAGGTATTCGTGTTTGACAATCGTTGCTCGAACATCTGCTTTCAGAATAAATTTTATATAAATTAATCAGTTTGCAAATAAAAGTTACACAAATGAAAAGCCCTTTTATTTACTTGTTCAGATTAATTAATTAGTTTTGCTTTACATAATCAGCTAAATTGTTCCATATGGAGACGAAATACCCTAAAGTACTTATGTGAACTATATTGGTCACGATTAGGTCATACTTGCCTAATAGTGTGGTAATCTAGGAAAGGCGTATTTAGGACATTAAACTGATAACTAGTTTATACACATCTCTTCGTTTGGAATTTCGCCTTCCCAGTTTCTTGAGAAAGAGAACTCTGAAGGATTGAATTCGCGATATTCATCTTCTAGCCGATGCTCCTCAGATTCTTCAAATTTAGCCATCAGACATCTACAATCTTTTAGATTTTCAGAATCGGAAGCGAATTCTTTTTCTATTTTTTGCAAATAGACCTTTTGTATTACTTACAATCACTTCTTCATCACTTGTCTCTAAATCACCTAACCAAGTTTCAGCCGTTGCTTTCAATGCTTTTGCATCTTTCTCAGCCTTGGCGATCTGAGCTTTCAGCTGCTGGTACTTCTTCGCAGTGTCTTCGTATTTCTTTTTATAGTTTGATGAAGAGCTTGAACTTGATCTTTCAGACCCTGAGTTTTCTTTGACTCTGCAGTCAACTTTGATATGGCCCGTTCTTGCACATTTAAAGCATACCGTCTCTCATTTATCATTTTGGCCTCCTGCTCTGTTTCGATTTAAGAATTTTTTGTATATTGTGGCTAATAACGCCATACTTTCATAAAGTTCTTTTATATCATCATTATCACACTCTTCTGAGTTAGACTCACGCTCTTCGAGGTCACCATCTTCAACATCTTCAAATTTTTCATCATCAACATCATTTGGATCGACATCACTTTCCACCTTTGCTTTTAGAGCTTTTCGAGAGGATTTGGAAGAGCTTGCGATAAGAGCAGTTGAGGTGGGAGCCTCATTCAGATCATCGTACATCTTGTTTTCATTTTCAAAGTTCATCAATGTACGGTAGAGTCTGCTCATGTTCATGTCTCTCATCTGACCAGAGGTTCTTAGCACTGTGGACATAACAACCCAGTCTTTTGGAAGAACTTCCAAAAACTTGTACATTAGTTCTTGAACTTCTTTGTTGATTCCAAACTCCCTTAATTCATTTATGAGGATGGTGAATCTTCTGTAAGACATGTTGAGTGTTTCACCTTTGATGACCTTGAACGCTTTATACTTTCGATTCAACTTAGCTTTTCTGCTAGCCTTAACTTCGTCAGTTCCTTCATAAGATGTTATCAAAATATCTCATATTTCTTTTGCAGTTTTACATTCTTTCACAGTGATAAGAATGTGATTTGGGAGAGATGTTTGAAGGAGGAACCGGATTTCAGCATCTAAACCTGCTAGCTTTTTATCTGCCTCTGACTATTGATCTTTGGGTTTGGGTTCTTCAACATCAGACAAATCTTCTTCTTCTTCATCTTTATCATCTCCTTCCTTTTTCTTCTTCTTTGAAATAGTTGTACTTGGAACGAACATTTCTGGAATGTATGGACCATTGATAAGAATATCTGGTCCCATGTCATTTTGATGTTCGACAAATCCCAGAAAGCGGATTTTCCACATACCAAAATCATCATCAGTAAAAACATGAAATGTCTTAGAACCAAGGTTCATTTGTGATAACTTTTCACCCATTTGATCAGTAAGTAAGCAGATCAACAATTATGAATTAATTTTCCTGCTCTGATACCAATTGTTAGTCCCGTGATAAATGAATTACTGCACTTATACGCTTTCACTGACCAAATAAAATTAATGGCAACACTCAACACTTTTTAAACTTATCTTTATTAATCAATAATGATACAATAAAGATGCAAGCAGTTTACGGAATAGCTAAGAACAAATCCTAACTAAACTGTTTGCATGAAATAGACAATAACATATACTATCTAAGACAAGTTCTGATCAACAAATGATCAGGCACAAGACCAGACACTTTTGTTACAGAGATTCAATTCTCAAATCAAGTAACGAAAGGTTAAATGGTGGTTTACACTCTGCTTAAAGGAATAAAGGTCTGGAGTAATTCTAGCAGCGTGTAACCTTGTTGGGTGCACACAGAATTCGATCGCTAAGTCCTCAATTTATAGCATTGGGAAACGTGGTGCCAAAGGAATAATCGATCGATTCCACGTGTGAGAATTCCGTTGGTGCAGAGGATATTTCATGGGACGAGCTCGACTAACGGAATTCTGACAGTACTTTCGGTCGTCTTGTGATCGCCGATATCTTCTAGAATATTTGCAAGATATTCTCATAATCAGCGATGCACTAACTCGTGCTTTACTTGTGTCTTTCTGTGACATTGAAACTTCGGGCCTTTGTGCGCTTCAGGTAGCCATGAGTCTTCGGATACTCATGCTTCTTCAGATGACCTTCATCTTCAGTGACCTTCACTAAGAGTTTTGCTTAGAGAGGTATCTGTCTTCAAGACTCGGCGTTATTGTCAAGTGTACGTACGCTGAGCCTGCTACAACTATCTGATCTGTTGATCAGTATCTGATTCCGCACGGGGAACTGATCGTTGTTTCAGATGGTTGATCAGATAGTGTAGCTGGGTAACTGAAATCCGAACTGATCAAATTTAATTACCCATAATCTGAGGAACTAATCCTCAGATTGTCTTCTAACTATTTACCTGTTTGTCTTCATTAAATCTCTTCATTAGAGAATGGGTCTTTTTGGGTTGTGTTTAATCTCAATTGTTTTATCTGTAATTTGTAAAAGAAATGTTTTGTTTTTCTAATAATAAAAATGCTAAATCAAGATGGCCCGGCCCGTTTCGAGCAATAATGTTTGTAAGGCCTGAAAATTCAAATTCAAATTATGAAACAGAACAAAAATTAAGAAAATTAAATTGTGCCAAAAAGTAAGAAAATCGTACTAAATTTACATGCCTAGAATTGCAAAACCGTACTAAACTTCAAAAAAGGAGGAAAGAAAATCTTGGTAGAAATCATAAAGATTTAGAGCATTTTAAACAGCAATGAAATTTTATGTTAAACAGGCCAATCCCGAAAATTCAGAAAACAGGTCATCTAGAAAACTAGATGAATCAAGTTGATCTGGTTCAATTGAAACTCTTCAATAACATGTCAGATTCAATACATGTCAACTTGAAAACTAGGTTTACCTTAGAGTATTCACATAATTGAAATGCTTTAGGGTACCGAGGAGAGTGAAGGATGAAGAAGCAATCGAAATAGAATCGAGGAGTTTCTGGTAGGAATCGAGGAATTAGGTTACCTTCTAAATATTAATTCTGAACGAAATTCTTGGTTTGAGAGTTGCGACCGCAAAATCAATGAGGGGAATGGGGAAGGACTACATTCGGCACGCATGACTTTATGATGATTGATGAGAACGAGGGTTTATTTTTCAAATTGATGATAAAGATGGACGTCATTTAGTGAATGTTTAATATTTATTAATTGTAGCCGGCTTTCGTTCACATGTGTGTTTCGAGTGTAACGACCCGAAATTTGTAAACAAATAAATTGTATAAAAATACGATAAATAAGGATAAATCGTTTAAAGAACGTAGGAATTGGTTTCGTGTCGTTTGGACACCGTATGAGAAAGTTATGGGCGAAACCGGGTCGAGACAAAGATGAAAAAGTGCAGCCCTGCTGCCCTAAGGAGTTCGCGACGCGAACCTTGGATCACGATCGGGAACAGTCTTCAGGGAGTTTGGTATTTGGCCGCGAAATAGTTACCGACGACTTAGCGATCGCGAATTATGGAAAACGCATAGTTAGCGACGCGAACTATTGTTCGCGTCGTGATCTTTGGTCTGGCAGCATTTAAATCGGGTTTTCAGCCATTTGTGCTATTTTCAAACCCTAGATACCTCTTTGGCGATTTTTGGAGCTCTAGTGCAGTTCTCGAGTGATTCCTCCACGAATCTTGATAGATTTCACTCCTAGTTGAAGATTAAAGGTATATCTTCACTCCTTGATCTTGGTAGCTTTAGATCTATGTATTTTGATGGTTGGGTTTGAAACCCTAGTTATTGGGGGTTATGTTTATGGTGAATAAATGTTGTATACACTTAACAGATGGTATATTAACAAAGGAAACAAGTGTATGATTATGATTTGTAAGAATCTTAAGGGTTGGTTAAACCTAGGGTTTGGTAAATCACCATAATTGGGGGGAATGAGTTAATAAGTGCTATCTAGAGATAGATGGACACATTGGTAGTAGAATGTGATGTTGATAATCTTGTGATTATTGTATTAGGCATTTGGTGAGGTCTTGGAAGGTTGACCGAATTGTGAAGCAAGGAAACTGACGTAAAGAATACGGTTGGAGCACTTATTTGCTAAGGTGAGTACATGAGACTTTTAAACTGGGTACATAGCAAATGGTTTTCGAAAATACATATGATATGTTATGGGTCTTTATTAATAAATGTTTTGATAAAGATAGTGACTGAAAAGATAAGAAAGTAGGTGTAATGTGATACTAGAATAAGTCTAGTATGATTGATGAATTTGGAAGTAAATATGATAAACTAAAGTAATTATGAAATCTTTACTAAGGAACCATAATAATGAAGTTATGGAGTAATATAATGTATATTGAGTCTTTATTAATAATTATGTATTAGTAAAGCAATTGGAAATGATTTGATAAGTAATGAGTACCTATTGGTAATAGTTACTAATAAAAGAAATGAACGAATATATATGAAAATGATTATGATGTGACTAGTAATAATTATGTATTACGGTCACGAAGAGATAAAAGTATTATGGTGTCGATAGACAAGAATTGTATATTATGAAATAAGTGAATATGAACCTCCTAGGGTTCATAGATGTAGAAGTATGTGTAGATTGCTTATGATTGGGTCCATGGGACTATACGGGTACGTTCTCTATGTTGAACTAGTTAAATATAGTTATTATTATATAACTAACTTGTTTGATGATTGATGTGATAGCCGAGAGCTAGATTGACATAACTGTTGAGTTATGGTAGGATTGAGATAATGTGATGATACGGGCGACTCCCGATCATGAGGTGTGGATTGAGGGGCAGTTGGGTGGATTCCCATCGACTCTTCCACGTTAGTAGACGATGTGATGATACGGGCGACTCCCGATCATGAGGTGTAGATTGAGGGGCAGTTGGGTGGATTCACATCGACTCTTCCACGTTAGTAGACGATGTGATGATACGGGCGACTCCCGATCATGAGGTGTGGATTGAGGGGCAGTTGGGTGGATTCCCATCGACTCTTCCACGTTAGTAGACGATGTGATGATACGGGCGACTCCCGATCATGAGGTGTGGATTGAGGGGCAGTTGGGTGGATTCCCATCGACTCTTCCACGTTAGTAGTCTTACTCATTGGACGTATTCCGGTGGGCAAGGCAGGTATCGGTAGCGTGGGTGATCCTATTGCCGGTACCTTGTTTCTAGTTAGCTCGGGGGCGACCCGATAACTAGATATGCATGTGATTCTAACTAGTTCGGGGGCAACCCGATAGTTAGACGTGATTGCTAGGAGAGCAGAGATCGATAGGGTCACATTAGGGTGACTAGACGGTATTGATATAGTATATATATATATATATATATATATATATATATATATATATATATATATATATATATATATATATATATATATATATATATATATATATATATGTTCATATATATTTGTGAAATTGATTATTATTATCGGGGTCTAAAACCCATGCATCTCACGAGACTATTTTGTCTCACGTACTACGTTGTTTTTGTGGCTATGTACTCAGGTACAGGTTTGAAGTGATAGAAGGTTGCACTAGAAGTGGCCTTGATATGTTTAGCTCGGGAGCTCGTAGGTAGATCCCGTCTGCCTATGGTTTTGATATACTTGGTGACACCGTATTTTTGTATACTCTGATAAAGGTTTTAAAGTTTTTGTTAAACTGTATTTTGGACAATATGTCAAATATTGGAAAAATGTATTTTAAATGGTTTAAACGATGTTTTAAAAAAATACGGGTGTTACAATTTGGTATCAGAGCTATAGTTTAAGTGAATTAGGTTGGAAGTCCATCCTAGTCTTAGACTGTAGCAATAGGAATGTAAGATTCCTTGAGATCGATAGGTTGACCTTGAGACTTTATGTTAAGTTTAGGGTTGAACCTAGGGGACCTATAGAAGTTGTTATGAATTATGAATTGTGGGTCTTTTGAGACCGTAGGGCATTGGTATGATAGGGTCGGCCCCTATGAGAAATGCCATGTTTTGATCTAATTGTGTTGTTTTCGATGGTCGAGTTGACCGTTTGAATCTTGTATGTTGGATACGTTAGTATGGTGAAAGAATGAATGTGAAAAGTGAATGAACTCCACTAAATTGGGAAGAGTTATGAATGAGAATGTGAACCAGACGTTTGATAACCGTAAGAATGAGGGTAGGTGGAATGATTCCAATACCCATATGAAGGAAGAATAATCGAATGGTGAATCCCGTAGTGGGAAGTGTCTACATAAAAGGTAGCAAAACATAGTCGGAAGAAATGGAAGGGAGTTGTGTAAGACTTTCATAGCATGTAAAACTGTTGTGTAATTCGGAAGTTTTGAACCGAAGGTCACGATGTGGTGAATTCGGTAGCTTTAGCAAGTGCTAGAGAGTAGCAAATGAAGGAAGAACAATATGGCGACATTGATGTCACCATTATTGAAGGATGAGGTGTTGTCACGATGGAATGTGTTGTATGAAACTTTGTGAAGGAGAGCACGGTACAAAATGTTGTGAAAGGAACTCACGAGTGAGTTGAAATAGGGAATTGACCCGTAAGGGCCACCTCGGAGATCTTGGGGTAAGATGAATGATTTGAGATTATGACTTAATTGTTGTTGTTGCACGAATTGGTGCCTACAGAAATTGTAGATAAGTTGTATGATGTGGAGAATTAATTTCGGGAATAGTCCTCCCGGTTAGTATGTGAATAGAAATCATACATGGGAAATGATTGTGGGCCGGTGTGTCGCATGTAGTAAGGATATATGGGTTGATGCTACTATGTAGTGTCAAAGGGGGGGGGGGACCATGAGAATGGTAGATGTTGTCAACAAAAGAATGATGGTATACTGAAGTGCTAAATCTTGGTATGAATTGCTAGTTTGGATTAGAATTATCGAAATATAAACTTTGGAAATGGAACTTGGATATTCGGCGGGAATCCAGATAAGTAATGTAATATTAAAAAAAATGGTAAAGGAGTGTACCATTGACACTGGCCACATATTGTGACCGGACACCCGACCCAGCAACAGGTGCATTCCCCGTTTGATAACCAGACGTTTAATGTAACACCCTAAAAATTAATGTAATTGAATTATTACTTTTATTAAATAAATTACATGATATTTATTTAATTGGGTCTTATATGTGTTATATATGCTTTGAGGGGTATTTAATTCGAATAAATTAAGTACGTAGTGATTCGATTAATGACAAGGGTGTCATTTAATTCATGTTAATTAACAATGTGGGTTAATTAATATTAGCAAGAGTGCTAAATAATTGTGTGGGATTATGAGATCAATTTATACGAGACGCTTTAATTAATACCTAGAGCATTACTTATTCCGAGATTCCATGATGATTACGGGTTTAGCTTATTATCTTAGACGTTTATTAAAGTTTCGAGGCCGGCCGATAGACCAAGGTCTTTAGCCGTTTTTGCTGGGCTCCGTTTCACCCCTTGTGCGTCTAGACCGAGTTCAGATTTAATGGAGTGTGGACTAGAGTTATTTGTTAATTCCTTCACGTGATTTTTTTTAATCACAGCTTATTCTAGTTTTCTTCGGCCAATGGAAGCCCGAACTGCATTGCATCTTTTGTTTAGCCCACATCCGATTGAATTAAAGGTTGAGTTGCAAATGGGTCCCAAGCCCAAGAGAGGGAGATTTAAATTAAATGTTGCTTTCCCTAATCCCTAGAACCGACTTCTACTTCATCTTTGTCACCAGCCGCAGCAACCACACACGCTCCACCATTCTTTCTTCCTTTCGATCGAGCATCCCCATTTCTCTCTTTTGTTCGAAGCAGCAAATCATCAAGAAGAAGTAGGTCATAATTCTCAAAGTGTGTCGGCAAGCACCTCCCTTTTAATTAAGGTGTTTGCTTGCTTGCTTCCTATAATCATTGGTATTTGACGGAAAAAGGAAGAAGCAGGTCACGATTTAGCAAGCACCTCTCTTTAATTAAAGGTGTTTGCTTGCTTGTTTCCCATAGTGATTAGTATTTGACGGGAATAGGAGAAGCAGGCAACGATTCTTAAGGATTAGCCGGAGACATCGAGTAGGGAATATCGCAGCCACCTCTTTCCTTATTCCGAGCAGAGAGCAATTGAATTCCGAGCAGAGTGGTCGCCGAGCAGTTCTGTTAAAGGGTTCGGGTTGTCCGAGCAGGTGTAGTTCGGTGATCGAGTAGAGATCGAGCAGGCATGATTCGCCGGTGTTGAGGACGAGTGAATCCAATTCATTCGAGTATCGACTGTGATTTAGGTAGTTTCCTAAATCCCGTATCCAATTCTGTTTTATTGATTCCGATTCTTAAATTGTTGTGTGCTGAGTTTTTGATTAATTGATTGACCGAGCAGGGCTGAGATCGATAGAGTCCCAAGTCGCATATCATAGTTTCGGTTTAAATGGTTCGAGTGTTTTAATGAGTCCTTGTCTAACCAACGTTTGGATCCCGTTTTGTATTAACCAATTTCCGTGTCTTATCGATTTGTTACTGTGCTGATTTTGGGACAGCTTACTGTCGGGTTTTTCGTGGCTGTTTTTGACCTACTTCGGGTCAGATTCTGGACCCCATGCCTTCTAGACTTTTGTAGATCGCTGTTTTACCTTTCCGTGACCGCCGATCGCTCGTTAATTGAGTTAACGGTTTGTGAAATACGACCCGTTTTGTAACTGACTGCAGTGCTGAAATACTGCACGAATTTGCCTTTGGCAGGCCTGTTTCGGGACCCTTCGGGGCAGAACCGGGCCGAACTTTCTATATACAGTTTGTAGTGTCTTATGTATACTATATGCTGTGAGAATTTGGTGTCATTCGGTGTACCGAGTTGAAAGTTATGGTCAACAGATTTTGCTTTACATTGTGTTTTGAGAATGTTGATTTTCAGGAGACTTTTATGATCTTAATCGGGCTTTTGATATTTTATTCATTTTGAGGAAACTGAATTTTGATGGTGTCGGGTTGGGTAAAAGCCTTTGGTTATAATTAGACGGTTTATTAATCGAGAAACGGAAACCGAACCTTTAGGTTCTTGGTTAAACCGGAAACAATTTCATAATAACCAAATTAGATTATTTTTAAATGTAGTTTCTGAGTTAAATGGGTTTTCAATGCTGTTGGGTGTCTCGGGAATGAGTTGGTTGTTGTCGGGATTAAAAACAAGTTTTAATATAACAAACTGATTTTTATCAGAATCTGTTCTCCGAGTTCGGGGATGTTTTTACCACACTAAGATATGATTTTGGATTTTTGGCCCGTGCTGGTTTCTAGTTTTCTGAGTCCTCTTTCCAATGCCGCTGATGGCTCGTTAATCTAATTTACGGTTTAAAAGTTATCGCTGTTTTAGTAAACCATCGCAGACTAGTTTTCGGTTCAGCTATTCTGTCTCGTGAGCCTGTTTTGAGCCCTCTCTGTTTGGATTCAGCTTCCGATGTCTTCTGTAAAATTTTAGCCCTCTGAGTCATTGAGCTACTGTGAAACTTTGAATAAAAACTTGTGAGCGGTTGGAGAGTTATAGCCGTTCCCGCGAAAGTGCTGTGTGCTGTTTAGTTCTGCTGAAACAACCTTTGAGCCAAATCCTAACCCGCGCTTCCTTGTACTTTGTAGGACCTTCTAGGACCTGTTAGAGATGCTCTTCAGTACCGAGGATATTTAGGAGCTTACGGTTATTCGAGGTGGGTAATCTCACTATAAACTTGTACTTACTTTCGATTCATGATTTTGTGCTATGTGTTGTGAATTGTCTTGTTGATTGAGCTTGAGTATTGATTGGGTGAGTTATTTGAGTTATCTGTGATTTGAGTTATCTGTGATTTGAGTTATCTGGAGCCTGAGTTATCTGAGTTTTGAGTTCTTGAGTTAAAACATTAAACATAATATACTTGAGTTGTCTTGGCACCGAAGAGTACTGGTGCCAGACGTTTTGACTCAACACCGAAGAGTACAGGTGTTGAGCCTTGAGTTGTGTGAGGCGGGTCGAGGTTGATCTCTCGTCCCAAGTCATACAAGCGCGCTATATAAATTTAAAATCGGAGAAAATAAATTTGAGTAATTGAGAATTGAGTAGAGTCTCTAGGGATCACTTACGTGGCTTGAGTTGTTTGTATTTATTTGTTTATTTTGATATTATTCACTCAGCGGTGGCTGACCCCAATCACTCCCCCTATTCTACAGGTACTAGCAAGGGCAAAGAGAACGTCAATGGTTGATGAGCTGCGTTTCTATTTTTATATTTATGGATTTGGATTAAAACATTTATTTCGAGTCAAACATGTTTTGTTTTAAAACCTTTTATTATTCCGCATTTAAACCACGAGACGTTTTATATTTTTATTAGTGAGTTGGGACCTTCGAGTTACTTGTACTCTTGGGGAAATTATTTATTTTATTTTTTTAAAATTTCCCCTGATTTTTGGGATGTTACAAGTTGGTATCAGAGCTCTGGCTTGAGAGAATTGGGTTCACAAGGGGTGGATTCCAAACTCAAGTCGAGACACGAGTTTTCAAAATGAGTTTTCAAAAGTGTTTTTTTAAAATGAGTCCAAATCCAAATCGAGAAGCAGCGCATCACAACGACCTTATGCCTCTAGTACTTATTTATGAGTTATTTAGTTTATTAAAAAAAACGTCGCGAGTGACATTGATTACTAAGAGAATAAAATAAAATTAACTCGAGATGAGCGTGAATTGTACGACTATATATGTATATATACTATATGTACTGTTGTGAACTACTTGATTATGTGGATGGTATAAGGATGGGAGATAGTGGAATTTTTGTAACTGACTCGAAACCATGACACGGGTAGGTGCGGCTAATAATAGAGGGCCCCTATTATTATACGCACAGGACTCGTGCCTATGTTTCGAAAAGGATTCAAGGAGACTATTCGTCAAGCATCTAAGTATCATGAAAACCCTCAATTATTATATATAAGTTTATAATAAAATCATTAAAAGAGATTTATGAGAAAACAGTGCAATCAATTGAATAAGAGATTATTGATTTAAATTGATAAAGAGTTATCAAAACAAACCAAGTGAAAGTTTACTAAACCCAATTTGAGTAAAAATCATTAATGATAAATTGTTAATCTGAGTAATGAGGAAGTAAACTGAATGCTTGAAAGAAAAAAAAATAATAACAAAAAAAAATAGAGAATGATGATTGAGTAAAAGTAAATGATTGAGAACAAACTAATTCTTGTTAAATTATTAACCTTATGAGGAATTAATAAATGAATGATGAACGACAAATTATCCCATACAAATTTAAATGAGATTACATGAAACAATGAAGTACCGCTAAATTTAAATTAACAAGTAAAATATTAATGAGTGATAAGAGACATGAATATATAATTGAGAATAATTAATTCATTTAAAATGGTGAGTTATGAACCGTGAGAAATTAATAAATCAAGAGATAAATGAACATTTATGTGAAACGAATTAAGTACAAGATTATAAGTAACTACTAATTTAAGTCAAGATGTTTGACCTAATAAATAATTGTGTTGAATAAATATACTTGATTATTGTGATCTTTTAATTAAGTAAGAGACAAAATTTTAATAGAGTTAATAAAAGTTGTAAACATTGAGACATCACTAATTGAATGAGATGAGAAACCCGAAACGAGTTAATTAATGAGTTAATTTGACAAAAGAAAATTTCCAAGGTTTATTCAGTACAAACTAAACGAGAATTTTATATAACGACAGATGTTGTTATATGGTAATGATAATACCAAACATGCTATGAGTAAACCAAAATGATGGTTAAAATTTCCCCTGATTTTTGGGATGTTACAATTAATAATTATGTATTAGTAAAGCAATTGGAAATGATTTGATAAGTAATGGGTACCTATTGGTAATAGTTACTAATAAAAGAAATGAACGAATATATATGAAAATGATTATGATGTGACTAGTAATAATTATGTATTACGGTCACGAAGAGATAAAAGTATTATGGTGTCGATAGACAAGAATTGTATATTATGAAATAAGTGAATATGAACCTACTAGGGTTCATAGATGTAGAAGTATGTGTAGATTGCTTATGATTGGGTCCATGGGACTATACGGGTACGTTCTCTATGTTGAACTAGTTAAATATAGTTATTATTATATAACTAATTTGTTTGATGATTGATGTGATAGCCGAGAGCTAGATTGACATAACTGTTGAGTTATGGTAGGATTGAGATGATGTGATGATACGGGCGACTCCCGATCATGAGGTGTGGATTGAGGGGCAGTTGGGTGGATTCCCATCGACTCTTCCACGTTAGTAGACGATGTGATGATACGGGCGACTCCCGATCATGAGGTGTGGATTGAGGGGCAGTTGGGTGGATTCCCATCGACTCTTCCACGTTAGTAGACGATGTGATGATACGGGCGACTCCCGATCATGAGGTGTGGATTGAGGGGCAGTTGGGTGGATTCCCATCGACTCTTCCACGTTAGTAGTCTTACTCATTGGACGTATTCCGGTGGGCAAGGCAGGTATCGGTAGCGTGGGCGATCCTATTGCCGGTACCTTGTTTCTAGTTAGCTCGGGGGCGACCCGATAACTAGATATGCATGTGATTCTAACTAGTTCGGGGGCAACCCGATAGTTAGACGTGATTGCTAGGAGAGCAGAGATCGATAGGGTCACATTAGGGTGACTAGACGGTATTGATATAATATATATATATATATATATATATATATATATATATATATATATGTTCATATATATTTGTGAAATTGATTATTATTATCGGGGTCTAAAACCCATGCATCTCACGAGACTATTTTGTCTCACGTACTACGTTGTTTTTGTGGCTATGTACTCAGGTACAGGTTTGAAGTGATAGAAGGTTGCATTAGAAGTGGCCTTGATATGTTTAGCTCGGGAGCTCGTATGTAGATCCCGTCTGCCTATGGTTTTGATATACTTGGTGACACCGTATTTTTGTATACTCTGATAAAGGTTTTAAAGTTTTTGTTAAACTGTATTTTGGACAATATGTCAAATATTGGAAAAATGTATTTTAAATGGTTTAAACGATGTTTTAAAAAAATACGGGTGTTACATCGAGGTTAGTGGTTTGTTCTTTTGCTGTTGAGCAGGAGATATTATGTTCAAATCTTGGCAAGCCTACTTATTTTTTCCCCTTCTAATCAACTTTGCTAAAATTACAATTTACTCCCCTAAACTTTAGATTTGGTAAAATTACAATTTATTACCCTTAATATTAATATTAATATTCAATATCTATATATTATTAAAAATAATGATTTGCCACAAAATTTTTATAAACTTATAGTTTCTTTTAACTATTATTTATTATAATAATTTTTAATTAATATACGATAAATGTTATTATTGATATTCATTCATTTTAATTATACAAAAACACATCGAGTTATCCTAAATGCATTATATATTATACAAAAACACATCGAGTTATCCTAAATGCATTCTATAACCGGCCCGCATAGAATAGGCCTTATAAACGACCCGCAATTAATTCCCACTCATGTGATTGTGTCATCATCTATTCACTTATTGTTTGATCTTATTCACTAAGTAATAGGCTTGTTGAAGTTTTTGTTAATTTTTATGATTAAATTGCTTATAGCACTTGATTGAAGTTTTGAACTGAATTTTCATATTTTGCATTTTATTATGTAAAACATGAATCAAGGAGTTGATGAAGAAGTTGTATTTTAATTTTGGTTAACTCAAAATGCTGATGACTTAAGTCCCCCTTACTAAAAAAGTCTATTATCAAGCCAATTTTTCTTTTTGGTTAACCCTTCTTAATTATGTTTTGATTTTAGTTTCGATTAAAGAAGGTGGATAATTTCTTATTTACTAGCAGGGTACCCGCGCAATGCGGCGGGCACCCGTAACTAAATTGTCCGACAGAAAAAGAAATTGTTAACTGGACGTTTTAAGTTTATGCGTTATGTTGGATGTTTTTTTGGGATAAAACAAAGTATCAAGTAGATCAATTGGTTAACACACAGTTCGTACTCGTAAAAGGTCTTGGGTTCGAATCCCCTAAGCAATATTTTTTATTTTGTGGTGTTTAAGATGTTTCCCAAAATAGAAATTTAAGATTAAGACCTTCTATACTTAGAAGGCTTAAATGTTTTAAGAAGGAGTAAGATAAGATTAATATTATTTGTTTTTAAAAATATTTATTTTTCGTTAATAACACATAATATGATAATCACATGTGACTGTATATTTAATCGCGTGTGATTGTATACTGAATCACATGTGATTGTACTAAAACATCACATGTGATTAAATATATAACTACTAGCAGGGTACCCGCGCAATGCGGCGGCGGGCACCCGTAACTAAATTGTCCGACAGAAAAAGAATTTGTTGACTGGCGTTTTAAGTTTATGCGTTATGTTGGATGTTTTTTTGGGATGAAGCAAAATATCAAGTAGATCAATTGGTTAACACACAGTCCGTACTCGCAAAAGGTCTTGAAATCGAATCCCCTAAGTATATTTTTTTATTTTGTGGTGTTTAAGATGTTTCCCAAAGTAGAAATTTAAGATTAAGTTTAAGATTAAGATCTTCTAAACTTAGAAGGCCAAATGCTTTAAGAAGAAGTAAGATAAGATAAGATAAAATGTTTTGATTAAACTAAGTAATTGACTAATTTTGTTTGTGTTTCTATTAGTTCAAGAAGCAATATGTTCTCGAAAAGTGAGCATGTTTCAAGTGATTGTTTTGCACTCCATATTGATTTTGACTGTAATAGATTGCAATGCTCACGGGACATCACTAAGTAGGCCAGCTGTAATAACATGAAATTACATAAGCCTTGAGCAAGGAATCTAATTACCAGGATAACGGGTCAAAATGGTACGGCCAGATTTGAGGCACACGGAGAAAACAACCACACTGAAAAATAAAAAATACATATTTATCTTTGAATTCATTGTCATTTTCTTAGGAATCAAACTATTAATGTTTTCAGTCAGTGTTGAGAATTAGATTAGAAAAACACTATACTATTTATAAGCAAGTATATGATGATTATATATCATGTTTTCACGATTTCCAAAGTAGTCATAACGTTTTATTTGGAACTCTGTATGATTACGCTCATTTGTATATGATAAAAAAATTATTTAATATTTTTTCCTAATTTTTTTGGTGTTCCGGGTTGACTCGCTGGTTCAAGCAGTTGAATCATTGACCCGTGACCCGGCCATCGTACCGGGTCGAGTAATAATTCGGGGTTTTAAACATTTGTTTCATGCCGCTAAGTTATAAATTGGACTAATGTAACAGTTTTATTATTTGTGAGGTTTTTCTTCTTGATTTTACACATCAAATTGACTTTTCTAGTCAACCAAATTACATTCATGGTCATCAAATTGTGAATATTATATACAAAATTGCATCATCACCTGAAAGTATGGGGTTGAAGCTATACTAATAAAAACCTGAATATCGTCTACTAATTCGAATAACATTTAGAGGTAAAAAACTTATTTCTTGATAAAAAAGATAAAATAAGTGGTTTGTGTACAGTTTATTGGTATAAGTTTTTTTTGTCATATTGTTTCTTTTAATTCAAGGGTATCTATATATACACATGATTTATGTAGATATAGAGGAGAAATAAGGCACATCATATTCTTTGAAATTAGTGGTGGACATATTCATTTGTAGGATTAATGTCACAAACACATAAACATTGTATTTTGTAAAGGATAATACCTTCTATTTTTGTAGTCTATCAACGAACTGTCATTTTTTTCGAGTATATACATCAGAAAGTGATTATAATATATAAAAAACTTGCAACCAAACAATAGTGATTCGTCATAAGACATAGTTACATTATACTTACTGTCACATTGTATGAGTACCCTACTAATAGGTATAAATTTAGATTGGTTTCAAGTTGAATACATATGATCCAACCCGCGAACCGAAAGCCACATACCCAACCTGAATTGTCGGTCTAAACGATACTATAAATAGGGTAAATGTCAGAAATTGTCCCTTTAGTCTTGGGTTTTCTGGCATTTTGTCCCTAAACTTTTTTTTTTCAAAATTTTTGTCCCGTACTCTTTAAAATTCTGGTTTATTGTCCTTCCGTTCAAATTTGACTGTTAATTAACCCCACATGCCAAACATGTGAGGGTATTCTGGTCTTTTCTATACCTTTCTTCTTCATCATTAGAAAACAATCAGAAAACAAGAACACTGTTAACAAAATCAAAACCCGTGAAAAAAAATGAAGCATGAGAGATCTGGAGAATCAAAACCAAATCAAAACCCAAACTAAAATCTACAAAAACCAAAACCCACACATTTCTAAAGAATCAAAACTAAAGAACCATTGATTTTTAGGTTCAAATTAAATCCTTCACTTGCAAATTCCTTCACCTGCAACTAACAAAAACCAAAATTGATGAACCCTAATCCCCCAAAGCTAGTTCTTCGACAAGATCTGAACATTTTCGTTTTGCATTTACCGGATTTCCATTGATTTCTTCGAGTGATGACCATTGATTTCCAGATCCGTAGACCACCCAGATCTGATCGATTTTTTGTTTTTGTAAACGAACGTGATGTAGCTGTCGGGGCTTCATTTTCGAGAGCTTCAAGCAATGAAACCAGAAATCGAACGGGAATATCACCATTATTGTTGAAATCGAACCAGAAATCGAACGGAGGTAGTAGGTTCTTTTGAAGATGATGGAAATCTTCTTCACCATTGTTGTGCTGCTTCTTTTGAAGATGATGAAGATCTGGGGATTTAAATCGACCATCGCCATCTCCCTTGTAGGTTAGTCTAAATTAGGGGTTTTTTTTTTGTTTATTTGTAAAGTTCTCTAAGTTTCATATGTGTTAATGAAAATCAAGGATGATGAAAAACATGGTATATACAAAGGGATCTGAGTTTGAATAGTATTTGTAATTCTTAGGGTTTTGATTTTATGTGTTGATTTTACGGGGAAGATGATGAAAAACATGGTTTATACAAAGGGATTTGAGCTCTATTCTTCAAGCAATGAAATTAGGGGTAATTTGGGGAAAATGACAAAAGTATCGTCAGTTAACGGAGGATTTTGGACGGAAGGACAATAAACCAGAATTTTAAAGAGTACGGTGACTAAAATTTTGAAAAAAAAAAAATTTAGTGACAAAATGCCAGAAAACCCAAGACACACGGACAATTTCTGATATTTACCCCTATGGATATTATGTATGCACACATATATATTTCGTGACATATACATGTTTGTATTTTGACTCTAAATTGTTCATCTGAATTGTTCAGGATTTAATCCCAAAATCCAATCTTCTACTACCGATCTCCACAGTCGAATCGAAGTAGGTGTCGTCTTTCAATCTCCGTCACCGGCGACCATCTGACGGTAACATAATGCTACTTGATTCTTCCTAGCATCCCATCACACGCAAACCTGTTAAATTTCTTCCACTCGATCATTCATCTGAATACTTTGTTGTGTTTTGATATTCAGATAACAGGGGAACAACGGTGACGTTCAATTGCTTCTTGTGCGCCGGCGACCAAAACCCTAGAGTTAGACATCTGTGTGGTACGTACGCTAGTTCATTGCTGACCTAGTTTTTATAAGATCATACTGTATCTCTAGAAGTACACAATCATAGAAGTACTAATTTCTAGGGTTTGTTATGGTAGTACGGATTCTTGTGAGAGTAAACTAAGTATCGTTGCAGACTTGCAGTTGTTATTGAATGTCGAATCTAATTTATTTGATTGCAAAATTCTATATGAATTGTTCGTAAATTGTACACCAAAACTGTTATAGTTTACTGTTTATATAGCAATTATTCTCCTGGACCAGTTACAATCCATAACAATTTTGAAGTTTAAAACCTAAGAAGGAGTCAGTTTAGATGTTCTGAGCTTAGGAATCATGGGGAATTGAAAGTGAATGGGTTACCTGGTAATTGGGCTTGATATTTTGAAAAATACTAAACAGTGTGGCAAATACATACACGTATGTACTAAATAGACAAATTAATTAAGCATCATACGACGAATTTTTGACTTCAACATATACTTTTTGCACCTTATTATCCTTATTTACATGGATTTTTCCTGAGGATTGATTCTTTAATTCGATAATCAGTAGCATTATGGAAGTAAAGTACATGGTATTAGTAGCCCTTATGTTAGGAATGGGTCTATGTGTCTTACTAATTTGTTGTTCTGTAAAGAAAAGATCATTCACTTATAATGAATCTATGTTATTATTAATTCATTTTTTACTGTCACAGTTGGATTAAATTTTTTTTTGAAATAGGAAATGGATACAAATTGGAGGCCTACTCAAGGTGGAAGTGGACCTGTTGGTGATTCCTCCATGGAGTCTGGTGATTGGAGGGCTCAGCTGCAAGCAGATTCAAGGCAACGGATTGTGAACAAGATGTATGTATTTATATCATTTTATTAAAATTTGTTATTTATATGTTTTTTTATGTTATTTAAGATTTGTAAATAAATTATATGTAAAATGATGTGTTCTAGCAGTAATATCTGTTAAAAATACCTACATTATTGACTGACAAATGTTGCTCTTGCATAGAATGAATACCTTGAAGAGACATCTTCCATTTTCTGGACATGAGGGGTTACAAGAACTTAAGAAAATAGCTGTCAGGTTTGAAGAAAAGATCTATACTGCTGCCACAAGCCAGGTTTTTGTTTCCTTATATTATATAAATAAATAAATATATTTTAATTTTTTGTTTTGATTGTTTTCTAGAATGAAAGTTTAATAGAATTGAATTCTTTAATTTAATATGTTTGCAGTCTGATTATTTGCGTAAGATATCCTTAAAAATGCTGACTATGGAGACTAGATCACAAAATCCCATGCCAGATGCTTTACAATCCAATTCTGCTTCTAATGTTATAAATCCTTCTGATCCAGGTATTTCACAAATTCAGTTCTTTTTTAAATTTTGATCTCTTTATTGTTAAAATATAAATTATTTCTAAAAAATTTATTTTTTTCACTTGAATAAATAGGTTCTCAAGTAATGTCACAAATAAACAGCCAAGGATCACTACCAATGTCCTCTAATCTTACGCAACCAGGACAACAAATGATGTCACAGAACATGCATAATAACATAAATTCAACTGGAATTCAAGGTTCTTCTAGTTTATCATCTGCATTGCCACCTGGCAGTGGTTTACCACAATCCACAATTCCAAATGTGGGCCCCCAAAATTCAAATTTGCAGAACATTCAACAAACTTCTGTAGGGAACACAATGGGGCCCACTAGTTTTGCAAATCAAAGACAAATACCAGGAAGACAACAACTTGCGCCCCAACAACAACAATCTCAAAACTCACAATATCTGTATCAGCAGCAGTTACATCAACTTGCAAAACAGAAGCTACAACAGAACAATATTACACCTGCAATGCAATCACACATTCAGCAGCAGCAACAACAACAGCAACAGAATTTGTTGCAACCGAATCATCTACAATCATCTCAACAATCTGGTATGCAACCGACAATGGTTCAAAGTCAGCAGCCAGCTGTACCGCAATCTTCCCAACCGTTGATGAACCATCAGCAGTCGGTTCTAAGACAACAAAGACAGCAGCAGGTACAACAAACACAGCAGCAAGTACAAGTACAACCAACACAGTCAAACCCAATGGGACAACAACAGACAAATGCTACCAACATGCAACAAAATAGCTACTCTGATATGCAACAACAACAGAGATTAATCGGTCAACAAAATAAGCTTTCAAGTGTACAACAACCACAACAACATATGATTAATCAACATAACAATCTTTCCAACATGCAACAGCATTTGGGATCTCAAAGTAATGCATCTGGTCAACAACAACAGATGATTGGAACTCAATCTGGTAACTCCAGTTTGCAAACCAATCAACATTCAGTACAACGCATGTTACAATCTAAAATGCCAATTCAACAACAGAATCAACAAACACAAGTACAACAATCACAACAGCTAGTGATGCCACATATACAGTCACAATCTGGTCAGTTGCAACAACCAAATCTGTTGCAACAAAGGCTTCCAACAACAGGTGGATTTCAGCAGCAAAATGTAATCGATCAGCAGAAGCTGTTTCAACAACAGAGAGCTATGCCAGAAGCTTCATCAAGTAAGTTTCTTATTATATTTGTTTAGCTTATTAAATATTAACTTTATTTCATGACAGGTAGATTTTTAATTAGCTAATTCATGCAACTTTTAACTCTTTTGTAGCATCATTAGATTCGACAGCTCAGACTGGCAATCCAAATGGTGGAGATTGGCAAGAGGAAGTGTATCAAAAGGTTCTTTGAGTTGAACAATATCATCATGATTACTATAATTAATTACTGATAAATGTCAAGCATGTATACTGATTTTTTGCTTGTAATCATGCCAGTGATGTGATTTCATTATGTATTTATATACGTTTTATTATTGTGATTACAGATAAAAGCTTTGAAGGACCTGTATCTACTGGATTTGAATGACATGCACCAAAAAATTCTTGGCAAATTGCAACAGGTAAAGTTAGTTACTCATGAAAATTGGAAACTAATAAAACAGTTAAAAAACCAATATATCTTTTATTCCATTGTTTAATGAAAGAATTTTGTTGTCCAGAATGATTCTCTTCCTCAGCAACCAAAGAACGAGCAACTGGAGAAACTAAAAGTATTTAAAAACATGTTGGAACGTTACATGCAATTCTTACAAATCCCAAAACATGGAATATTGGCCAATTATAAAGACAAATTGAGTACTTATGAGAAACAAATTGCTAGTGTCATCAACTCAAATAGGAGGAAACCAACACCACAACAGCAACAACAACCACAACAAACACATTCTCAGTTGACACAAGTCCAATCACATGAAAATCAGATGAATTTACAGAGTTCTATGCAACAAAATAATATGCAGCAAAATTCTGTTCCTACTATGTCAGGTGGTCAAAGTGGTCAGCAAAACATGATGAACTCGATACAACCAAATTCTAATATTGACCAAGGTCAAACCAGCAGTATGAACTCTTTACAACAAAATCCTGTTAGCAACATAAATCCAATGTCATTACAACCAAACTCCAGTATGCTTCAACATCAACATATAAAACAGCAGGAACAACTACTTCAAAACCAGCAATTAAAGCAATTTCAACAACGACAAATGCAACAACAGTTTCTGCATAAACAGCAACTTTTGCAACAACAACAACCACAAACCAACAAACAAAACAACAACAGTTGCAAGGAAACCAACTAACTCAACTTCATCAAATAAATGATAGTGGTGATATAAAACTTAGACAACAAATGGGTGTAAAACCAGGTGGTTTTCAACAACATCATGCAGCAGCACAAGCACAACGTTCAGCTTATCAACAACAATTGAAATCAGGTACTATTAGACAAGATATTGATTAGGAGTTTTCTCAGAATTTGCTTAGTAATCTCTTTCTTTTTAGTTAATAGAGTAAAATGACATAAGTCGTCCCTGTGGTTTGAAACTTGTAACATAAAAGGTCCCTAAAAACTTAACAACTTTTTTTTTGCTTTAGGGACCATTGGTGTTACAAGTTCCAAAATTAGGGACTATCCTTGTTATAAAAGAAGTCGAGGGATGAAATTCGTAATTTCATTCAAACCACAGGGATGGTAATACGATATATGTACTTTACTCTAGTTAATATATATCTAGATTAGTTTGATTAGGTTTCCTGATAGGAATAGGTTTGTTATACATCAATATTATCTTTTAACCATTTAATCTAATACTTTTGATTTATTAGGTGCTCCATTTTCACCTCAACTTTTATCAGCAGCATCTCCACAGATGTCACAACATGCATCTCCTCAAATTGACCAGTCAAACATGTTAAAATCTGCAAATTCACCATTTACTGTACCATCTCCTTCAATTTCTTCTGCATCACCAATTCCAGGAGAATATGAAAATAGAATAAACAATGGTGTTTCATCATTGTCTAATGTTGGAAATAATCAACAACAATCTGGTGCAGTGTTGCCTAATCAGTCTCTTGCTATTGGGACACCTGGCATATCTGCTTCACCTCTACTTGCAGAATTTACTAGTCCAGATGGAAATGGTGTTGTACCTTCTGTTGCTTCTGGAAAATCTAGTGTTACAGAACAGCCTCTAGAACGTTTACTCAAAGTGGTTAGTTAATTTGTAAACTTTAATTTTATATAGATTAAGATAAAATGGGTCTGTTTTTGCTAATGTTAAAATGGGTCATTTTTAGTACAGGTCAAGCTGACCACTTGACCGAGTAAACTCTTTTGTGTGCGTCTTTCAAAGAAAAAAGTTATAAATTGTTAATGATAAAGTTAAGATTACAAAAACAATTTAAATAAAATTTACCAGGGTGAAACCCTTTTACACACAAAAAAGAAAAAAAACAATATTAATATAAATGTTTGAAGGTAAAAATGCATTATAAATTTCAACCCATTTGACCCATTGTCCTTTTGGCTAAATTTATTCAAGAGTAAATTACATAAATCGTCCCGGTGGTTTGTATGAAATTTTGGATTTCGTCATTCGACTTATTTAATTACACGTATAGTCCCTAGTCCCTAGTATTGAAACTTGTAACATCAACTGTCCCTAATATCTAGGGACCATTGTTACATGTTTCATAGCTGGGGACTGTACGTGTAATTAAATAAGTCGAAGGACGAAATCCATAATTCCATACAAACCACAGTGACGATCTATGAAATTTTTATTTGATTTGTTTGAGGTTAAACACAATCCAAATTGACCACCTAGACTAATTAGGTTGTATTTCAGACACTTTTATCATTCTATATAATCATATAACTAACATCTCATAATTCCTTTTTTTTAAAGGTAAAATCAATTTCACCAAAATCTTTAACTGCATCAGTTGGTGACATTGGTTCAGTAGTGAGCATGATTGACAGAATTGCAGGATCAGCACCAGGTAATGGATCTAGGGCTGCAGTTGGTGAAGATTTAGTTGCAATGACAAAATGTCGGCTTCAAGCAAGAAATTTTGTAAATCAAGATAATGGTGTTAGGAAAATGAAACGTTTCACAAGTGCAACACCTTTAAATGTTGTTTCATCTGCTGGTAGTGTAAATGACAGTTTTAAACAGTTAAATGTTGCTGAGAATTCCGAGCTTGATTCAACTGCTTCTTCTGCACTTAAAAGGCCACGACTTGAGGTACAATCTTTTACCTAACTATTCAGTTTGACCAAATCTGACCAAAAACATGTAATTGATGAAAATTTTCTTCAAATTATTTTGCTGTTAGCTAATTTTTTACGTTATAGTATAGAAGAAGTATCCAAGGATATATGTGTTTTTTCAAAATATCTGCTGTTATCTTCACCATCCACAGTGTTTTTCCCCAGATTTAGTATAACATAGAGTAAATTTAAATTACATAAATCGTCCCTGTTGCTTGAATGAAATTATGGATTTCGTCCCTCTACTTTTTTACAAGTTTCAAATTTAGGGAATGTTGATATTACAACTCTCAAAATTAGGGACTATTCGCGTAACAAGAAAAGTATCAGAGACAAAATCCATAAGTTCATTCAAATCTCATGGACGATTTGTTTAATTTACTATATAAAGTATAAAAGAAACTAGATGCAATACTTGGGTAGCCTCATTATATATTGTCCCTTTTATGTAAAAAAATAATAATAATAAATTTTTTGTATATTGTGTATACAGAGTAATGATGGGCTTTTAGAAGAAATAAAGGAGATTAATGGAGGATTAATTGACACTGTGGTGGATATTAGTGAAGAAGATGCTGCAACTACAGAAGGTGGTGATGGAACCGTGGTTAGATGTTCTTTTAGTGCTGTAGCTCTTGGTCCAAATTTGACGTCACAATATGCTTCAGCCCATATGGTGAGAGTGTTTTTTTTTTATAATTTTTTATGTTGGTTTTATGCTATAGTTTTTGTTATGTTTATTGCATACTTATTATATTTTCTTTAATTGATGTGCAGTCTCCTATTCAACCATTACGATTGCTTGTTCCTGCAAATTATCCAAATTGTTCTCCGATTCTTCTGGACAAGTTCCCTGCTGAAGTCAGGTGAGAAGTTTATTTTAGTTATAAATATATAACTCTTTTGATATTATTTTTTCTATCTATTTAAAGCATGATATTTTTTTATTTTTTTAAAATCTTTTTAAAGCATGATATTTTTTGTTCTCTACTCTTTAGATAATTAAAAAGAAAAAAAAAAGAGTTGCTATAACTGCCACTCCAAAAAAATTTGTGAGATAATGTTAATTCGTGGTCTTATGCTTGGTGGGAAAGCTTTGAAGCTAGCTGCTAGATTGACCTATTTGTCCATTTTCTAGTTTTGGTTTACACGCTGGAAACTTTTTATCAAGTTTTAAAAAACGTAAGACGCAGCTGCAACCTCAAGCTTTACGAGCATGACGTTTTTTAAGTCCGACAATTTAATATATGATTTATATATATGTATTTTAAGTTCATAAAAAATTATAGATTTATATGTATATTATATTTGTAGATAAATTATATCTGAAAGTTTACGTAATATGTTAAAGATAAATTTTAAATTATAGTTTCATAATACGCCACGAAAAAACTACGATAAGGAACGAGCCTTATGCCGCCTTATCGCGTTTTATCTTACGTCACACCAAACACCGTCACCATGAGCTATTTTGTAATGATGGGGTCACACCTCACGCCTTGTCACGACACATTTTTTAGAAAGTAACAATTTTTTTTGTCCTTGAAAATGGTTTCACTATATGGTTTAAATTTCAAACACTGTGTGAGTTACTATTTGGTGGTTTGTACATCTTAATCATGTATAAGGAAATTTGTGGTGTACAAATCACATTTTTTACATTATATTAACTGAACTTTTCTTCACAATTCAGATCCGAAAAGTAAAACTGTGATGCACGCCTTTGATTAATCTCTTAATGTGTAAATTAGATTTGTATAGTTGCTTAAAAATAAAAAATAAACATAACTAATAAGCTACAATTCTCTTTTTATGTGATGCTGAATAGAAAGAAAAAAAAAGGCATGAATGTAATTCATAGGATTAATTTGAAAATGGTCCATGTTTGTTCACATGAAAGGTTCTCTCAAGGCTGTAGGTAAGTTGAGTTCAGGCTCAGAAGTAGGAAGTGGTGCAAAATAGCAGTCAACCATCTCCTTACTTACTTCTTTCAAACTTTGACTATCCCACTGCCAAATTCCACAAAATTATATCATATATCAAAATTGGGCGGGTCGGGCTAATATCTGTGTATGTCGAAACGGGCCTGAGATGAACCACTTCCCTTTCAAAAAAAATCTGATAAATAATCGTGTTCCAAATTTCACCTTTGTAAAGCACAGTTTTTAGGAATCTAATTTTGTAAAAATGTGTAACCAAGGATATAATGGGAAATTTGGAAAATTAATTTTTAAACGGACACACTTTTTGGGACAAAAAAAAAATGAATGTTGACATTTATTTCGGGACGGACGGGGTAATCTTTTCTATTTTACTCATCTGACCCATTAGAGATAAAATCACCCAAAATCAACCCATTATGTAAATATAAACAAGACAAAATTTCCACCTCTATCTCTAGTAGTTTTAAAGTACAGAAACGGGTACCTTAGGAGCAAAGTCCTTGTCAACTAGTCTTGCTCGAATACCCTACAAAAAGAAATTAAGGAAAGATTGATCAAAATAACAAATTCATGCATGTATAAGTTTATTATTTTGTTAAGTTTTATATATTTGAGGAAATGTGTCCTACCTCATAAAAGTCTCCAGAAACCTGTTTGGAGATACAATGCAACGATGTGCGATATTCACGAGCCAAACACTGATCAAGTGGTTGGAATCTACCTTCCCTTATCTGTTGCATTTCACCACATTAAGTTTTTGAAATTTAATCTTTAAAAAATATACAAAAAAAGTGCACTCACAGATTGCAAAGTGATCTTCAAGCTCAATGGGGAGGCTTCCTTCAGTTTCTTTAGGGCACTCGAACACAATTCATCATCAGACTCTCCTGCACTCTGCATAATTATGGTACAAGCAATAATTAGCATCTGATTTACAAGCTTATTTTGATAGATTAATAGATGGATTATCAGCTAATACATGTTTAATCATAATCAAACATTAATAATCATGCAACATTAATAAAAGATAGAGAGAGACTTACTAAAGCATCCACAATTTCCTCAACTGTATCATGGCAAAAATATTTGTCTATTCTGTCAATCCTAAAAAAAACAGAACCAGTGTATATGGTCAATAAAAATGTATTGACGATAAATAAATAATAAGAAAAATATCTACTAAGGTGCATAACTTTTTAGACTTGTTTAAATGTTCTGAAGCATTCAATTCATAATATTTAAGGGTACAACGAATTATGAAACAAGTAATATTTTGCATGTTTCTTTATTAAAATATAAATAAATAGGGGGAGTAGAAATATTACTTGTGAAGAATACTGTTTTTATCAACATAAACAAGATCGCCATATTGAGCAAGAGAATCTGAAATGACAGAAGGGTCATCTGTCATCAATTGTCCAAGTCGTTCTTCAATCCAACCAAGTTTCTGT
Source organism: Calendula officinalis (assembly GCA_963853835.1). NCBI lineage: Eukaryota > Viridiplantae > Streptophyta > Magnoliopsida > Asterales > Asteraceae > Calendula > Calendula officinalis. The sequence goes on along the minus strand of OY970835.1, from coordinate 24,625,214 downwards.
ACAGATTATCATGGTTATATAAACTATGTTATTACATTAATAATCTGTTATTTAAAATAAAACAATTTAGGAGGCTGTAAGATGCAATTTGGACTATCTTCAACCCATATGGACCCAATCACAAATAAATGGGCTAAAATTGCCACTTGTTGACAAGGATACATACTGCATTTAGTGAATAGTGTGTAGCAAGACCACATGCAACCAGTTCAGCACCATTAAGTTTTTCTCCAGTCAAACCCAAGAATTCACCTACAATTAACATGAGAGATTAGCCACTAATCATCATCATGAAATTGTTAATCAATCTGTTGATATTATCCTTAAAAAGTTACCTAGATAACCAGGCAGACGAGACAGATAAAATGAAGCCCCTGCATCTGGATGGAATCCAATTTGAACTTCTGGTGTTGCAAAAACCTACATTTCAAAATATCACCAAATACCTAATTTTCAATTAAAATAAAAGGATGAAAAGAAGATAGTGCATACAGTCTTGTCAGTTGCAATACGGAACATTCCGGGAACTGCAACACCTGCACCACCACCCATGGTGATACCATCCAAGATAGCCAACTGTTGAATGGTCAAAAGTCAACCACCATATTTTAAATGTATTTATAGGAAATGAATTAATATGAATGTTATAAGATAGAAGAAAGCTGGATGGATACTCACTTCAAATATGTTCCTAAAAGGTATATAAACTGATATAATGTCCTCAAAAGTTCTTCCCTTGCCTATATTGCAGCAATTTCAACAAAAAATAAAAAAATCAATAATCACTTTACATACATTTATACATATAAAACATAAAAAGGGTGCTTACTCACCTTCTTGAAGCAAGCGATAGATGGCTACCATGTCTGCACCAGAAGAAAATGCCCTACCACTACCCTTCAATAAATCCAAATGACATTGATTTATATAAACCCTAATAAAAAATAGTGAAATATTTATATAACCATTAACTACCTTCATTGTCACAAATCCAATCTGTGAGTTGTCCTCCCATGACTCATAAAGTCTTTGTAACCTACCAGCCTGCATATAACATTACAAAATTCAAATACAGGTATCTTTTGGTAGCAAAATGTACAAGTTTTTCATTCTTCGATCAGCAATATAAAAAAAATTTGTGAGGGAAAATTACATAAAAGGGTGTTTGTTTAAGGCTTATTTTCGGGTTTATGAGCTTATTTTGTTCGACTTACTTTCATAAGCTCATTTTTCCAGCTTATGAGTTTATTTTCTAGTTTTAAGTCATAATAAGCCAGAAAACAAGCCGAATATAAGGGCTTACGAAAAGCTAAGCTAACCAAAACACCGTCAAAATAGCAATATACTAACACAAATGATCATGTTAAAAATATGAGTCTTATAACCAAATTTCGAACAAATAAAACATACTTTTATTTGTGTAAGCAAGTGTCTTTTTATGTAAAGTCGAATAGATACAAAATGAGCTCAATTTGAAGGAATAAGTAAAGAGGATGAAACCATAGAGGTAGTAATAGCATTGAGTTGAGATGGTCTATTGCAGCTCTAGAAGAAGCTCCACTAAAACCTAATTTCATTACAGAAATCAAACATTTAGAATAAATTTTGAAAAGGTTGAGATCGCAATAGAATTAGAGATAGACCTCATCTTGAAAATGATCGTGTTGAGTGTAATTATCACGTTGAGCAGAAATGGTGGAGTAGCAGTTGTGAGACTGCCATTGCAACGAACGTCTTAACAGTGTCAGTGATTTCAATCGCTAAAACCCTCTTTTCCCTGTGCCGGAAAACTGGAGGTTGTAATTGGTTCATGGAAACAGAACCATATTTGGATCTGTTAACTTTCTGGGCCGAGCCCAAAATATGTCTGACGTGATAGGCCCAAATATTGAACTAATAACAGCTTATGGAAAACTGGTTAGGTTAGGGGCGTTGGTATATTTTTCGGGTAGTTTGAGTTTTTTTTTTCAAATATAAAAAATACCTAATTTCCAAATTAAATTAAATTCGGATATTTAGGTATGAATAGTTCGGGTAATAGGTCGGATAGGAGTATATCCAATAATACCCAAAATTTTATGCCTAAAATTATAATGAACAAAAATTCTAATTAACTATATACATTAAAAGATGTGAACATTTTAAAAGAAATATACATTAAATCTGAAAAATATGTTCAACCAGTTTTCAACTATTAGCTAGCTTCACTCTTTTTTGTCAGAAATAACATTTTAATGAGCTCAGAAAAAAAACTAGTAGATCTTTAAATTAACTTTGTAAACACTAACTAATAGTTGAGCTTAACCAAATAATTGAAGATTATATCTTTGAACTATATAGTTGAGTTTTAATCGATTAACTGAAGATTTGCAAGAGGCAAATAAACAATTATTATAAGTTTTTCCCAAATCAGAATATAACCAATAGAAACATCGATGGCGTAGACAGTTTGACGAAGACGAACCGCCTTGCTCCAATCCGAACAAATTGTTCATGAAATCCTTTGGTTGTTAAGACATTTATTTTACGTATTTGGAGAGAAAAGTGTAGAGAGAAGTGTGAAAAAATAGTGCTGAGTGAAAGGATATTTATAATGAGTTATTATTAACAATAATAATTCGAATTATGGTTGTTGCCAAATGTGGTAGCTTCCCATTCGTCTGCTGGCCTTGCTGATGGAACCATGAACGTGGCGTGCGGTTTTGGGCCGACGTGACATTTCACGCGTGTGGGTGTACTAGCTTTTATTTGTATTATAGGTATAGGTATCGAATAAATCTACCATGACTTTATGTCATAGTGTGTGACTGTATGTAGTGTTTGTGTATGTACTAGTGATATGTGTAAGTGGAGTCTTGGTGTCCATTAGTAGTGTCATCAATAATAGTTGTCTAGCCATCAATGTAAGATACGTATTGTAATATCTTGTCTATATAAGGCGGTACTCTCCATGTAATAAAATCATCGATCTTTATGAATATGAGATTCATCGTTCTATATGTTGAAGTTATAAACTTCTGAATAGCAGATTATACTCTCTTAAAAATACTAAACACTCTTCCATTAAATATAAGTCTAAAAGAGACTTTGGCAACCTCTTTGGCGTACTGTGCTCTAAAAGTCAACATGGGCCATTAAGTTATAACTTTTGATTTGGTTCTGATATTCTCGTCTTCTCTTTGTATTTAAGAATTTGAGTTGCAGATTTTAACTTCTGATTTGAATAATTTGTACAAAACATGAGATTGTATAGTATATGTTTTGAAGTAAATTACAGTTTTGGTTCTTGTGGTTTGATCATTTTCCATGTTTAGTTACTAAATGTCTAAATTAATTACACCGTTCTTCCTGGTAGATTATTATTATTCCCAATTTCATTCATTAGCCAAGTAAATTCATCAGATAGCCTGACTTTCAATTAATGCCTCGATACATGACACACATCCATAATCACAAACCTAAACACTTTGTAATTCATTAATTAATTAATATACACTTCATTAATCATAGCTTGGTTGACATATATACTTTCATCTCAATCACATTGCCTTATGCAAATATGCAATCTTAAGATGATTTGTACATCTAACAAGATACTTCTCACATCAGTATCTGAACCAACTGCTACTAATAACTTGATATTTGTAAAATATAGTGCATGAAGTTAAAAAAAAAAAAAAAAAATTGGTATCTTGGGTTCCGACTTGCTTTGCGAGCCGACTAAAAAATAAAAGGATCAACTAAAACGAGACTTCAACCTTGCTTTTCTACACTATGAAAAAATAAAACCCAACATGAAAACAATCAAATCCAGATAAGAAAAAGTAACTTGTACTGAATATGGTCCACAAGGTTAAAAAAAACCTGGGTTTAATGGTTTTCAAAAACAAGCTAGTCAACTTAGTATGTACATATATGATAAGAAAATAAAAGGAAAGACTGACTGACACGTGTAATTTGTAACATCAAGGTTTTGGTGAAGCCTTGCAAATGGGACACCAATTCTTGAGTTGCAGCCACTGGTTTATACATGGAGTATGGTACCCATGCCCACATCCCACCTTTCCTATTTTATCTCCTCTCACAAATTCCTCCTGCATATACCAAACATTTATTTTGTAAAAATCAATTTGTGTGTTAATTAAGAGTATATAAAATATATTAATATTAATCTTTTATAATAATCACCTGACAAATACTGCATTTGCTGTCATCTGCACCCAAAGTGGATTTCATTCTTCCCTCCTCTATTTGTGATGATTCATATAAGCTTGTTTTGATGCATTTTGATAATTCCTCTTCAGATAATGCTGTGCTCACTGTACCCATTCTCTCTTCAAGCACTAGTAGTTCCTATGAAGACCACAATTAAGTTTGATGTACAACTTTAGTTCCTATTTTGTATGATTTTGATGGTTATTGTGAAAATAAAATATTGACAAATTAATAATAGTGTGAGAGACGAGAAACTAAACCTCGTATGACATGTCATCAATATCCAGTCTCATGTCCCTATGTTGATCATACAAGTTAAGCCCGCCAAGAAACAAATTTGACTCAAGCGACAGTAATTGCTGTAAATGTAGAGAAATGCAATTTAGAATTATGTGCAAGTTTAACCCCCTAATTCATTCTGACATTTTCAACCCAAAAACTAGATTTTTAACCTTATAATCTTGTTTAATACATTAATATCCATGAAACTCATAAAATGAACAAGAACTGACCCACCATTAAAAAATAACCCATTACCCAACCCGCAGGGCCCACAAAATTTGCCACCTTTGATTGAATTTGAAACCAATAACTGTTTACCTCATATGTTAACTCTGCATCTCGTTTAATCCTATCAAGTGCCAATAGTACCTGCAAATTACCACATTACAAAATATAATTATTAAATTCTATATTACACAAACTACCAATAGTAAACCCATAAAAAGAGGACTCTTAGTGATAAACTCAGAAAACTTACATCTGTAATCCCATCAATATCATTCACAAACTGAACAATCGAACGGCATGAAGAACTGATGGTTGATGAAGTTGATACACTTGTACTGTTAATACCACCATTAACACTTAATTCTTGAGTTCTTGGCATCTTGGGAATCACATTAGTAGGTTTGACTTTGACCAATGAGAGATCGTCTCCATGTGCCTGACTCATTGACTTTTGAGCCCTAACTGATGAACCCCCATTTGTTCTACAAGAAGTCAAATTTCTTGAAGTTTTGGGATCAGAAACACGTGCTTCGTTTGTTAATACCCCAATGATCTTCTTACCTTTACTAGATGAACTGATTTCTCCTTGAGTAAACCTCTTCTTCCTAACATTGTTTGACTCTGTGTTTTGATCTGATATTAAGCTTCTAGATTTCAACTTTAATTGGGTTTGGGTCCCACTTCTTGAGGTATTAGGTTCTTGAAGTTTGGACTCATTTGAAACACTTTTTGATTCAATTGGGATTGTTTCTATCTTAGAAATCACCTTTTTCTCTACTGGTTTTTTCACATTGGTAACTGAAGAACAGTTCTTGGAAGAACTTGCTATTACTTCTTTACCAGATGATGATGGACGGATGAAAGGCTTCAAAGGTTTGGGTTTTTCTAAGGATTTATTTTTAGTACCTCTAGAAGTGTTAAGTCTGCTAGAGCAACCGATTCGACTGCAGATTTGAGCACTTCCATTTTTAGTGCCAGCTGTATCTTTCAGTGCAGTGACTGACTTCTTTTTTGGGGCAGTAATCGCACCAACAGACCGTTTACTAGAATATACATCCATATAACTATTTTGTTAAGTCTCTTATCTGCCATAAAAGTTTCAGATATTAGGGCTTAATGATCAACAAATCTCTATGTTTCAAGTCAAAGAGTTGACACAATATGCTAGTTTAATTTATGAAAACAATAATAATGATGAGCCACCAACTCATTAGCCCGAATTTAACTTATAGATTGAATTATAAACATTTCAAAATTCAATCACAAAGTTCAAGCATTAGTAAAACAAGTTGTAACACCGCAAAATTTAGGAAGCGTTTTTTTTTTTTAAATGCCCGAAGGCGATTAGGTTATCCTCTAGGTTAGTTTAGCGGAAGCATAAAGATAATAATAAGTTTAGGTTTAGGTTTACAAACCAATGTCCCAAAATAAACTTCAAAACATTAATTATTTAAACGGTGTCACTTAAACGACATGGCTCATTTTTTAAAACATAACAACTGAGCTTGGTCAATCATCCCGTCCAAAGCACCGATCACCTGAAAAGATTCAACGAGGGAGGGATTAGCACAAAGCTAAGTGAATGAATATAATCTACAAATTCTGTGAAGCCCAACGAGCTAGCATAGACATCTCTACTATCTAAAAGCCACCTAACCACGCATCACTGTTCACTAGAACACAGAAGTTATAAAACATCTCCGGTTCGGTCATCACTTAAACCCGGAAGTTTAGATAAACATCTCCGGTTGGGTCATCGCTGGAACACGGAAGTTTACAAAACATCTCCGGTTCGTTCAAGAAGATCGGGGTCCTGCCGGAGCCTTAAACCATGGTCGGCCAAACCACGGTAACCGATAGCGGTTCGTGACAAACACCCGGGCAACTCCCTCCCCTTGACCATGCAACAAATACAGGTAAGGTCGGATACCCTTTAGTCGACACCCATTGCCCAGCGCACTGACTTCTCAAACCTCGGGTACCAAGTCAAACCGAGTTGTAGCTACCCGTCAAGCCAAGTCTCTTCACCTATGTGCACATAACCTATTTGACTCATCTCTAGCAAATAGGTACTAAACTAGCAAGCTAGATACAACGAAACTGCATCAAAAGAAATGCAACTGAGTTCCCATCGCGAACTCGAGTTCGCGTCGCTAACTCATGTTCGCGTTCGGGAACTCAGTCGCGAAGTGTTCACGGCCAACACCTAAATTCTCTGTCTCGAGTTCGCGTTTCGCGAACTCTAGTTCGCGTCGCGAACTACCTGAAGCTGGCACAATTCCTGCATTTTCAACAAGCATGCATATACCAAACCAATTGTAACCAAACACAAGTTGGAGGTTAAATCCACTCACCGAAACCTTCCACTTGTCGAACTCAGAGGTCTAATGTTTCTGAGTCTCGATCCCGATTCCTGTACACCAAAGGAATACCGAATTAGTATATAATTCCACCAATTTATAAACAATGTTAAATATACATTTAACACTAACACTTGCACTAACTAGATAACCAACCACTTAAATCATCATCTACACATGGCATGACCATTTATATGTATCTAACAAGTCAACTAGTCATTTGCAAGTCTTGCATTCAAACGGGTCAAACCGAATTAATAAAACAATAATGCACTCTACAACTACAATCATGTCAACAACTTACAAATCACCAAATTATGTAATTATCATGTTGTTGTCATTCATAAACCAAGTCAATCCATACTAAAATACATTTAGTCAAACTTTCACTATATTTGCCCAAACGGGTCAAAAGCTTATATTCGACTTCTACACTTTCCAAACACCACTTTAAAGCTAGAATCACACCATTTAACAATTCATGACTAACTAGTCATTTCAACAAGACCAAATTATATCTCCTATACAAGATCACATACAGTCCACTTACTAGTTCATAATCTAACACAAATTATCCAAACACTATAAAAACTAGCATTTTTATCAAATCCCACCAATCCTTGTCATAAAACATAACTAACATATCTAACATGTTATTTTAGCATAACCAAGTAACATAACCCATAAAAATCTATCAATGACATATTTTTCACCAACTAGATATTTAACCCAATAACTAGTTTATAAATTATACATAAACTCCATACAACTTTTTAACTAACACTTTCATCCAAACAAGTCATACTTCCACCAAAACATCCAATACTTGATTTCTCAACCTAAGGAACAATTCCAAGCATTTAAACAACAAGAACTCCAAGGTTTGTCAAAACCCACATAACCTACTTTTAGCATAAACACCCTAACTTGTACATCTTGCTAAAATAGTTGTACCTTGTGCTAAATTACTTGTACATAAGCAACAAAACATGTCAAACTTTGCATAAACACTTAAGATAACATTTAACACCATAATCACCACCCAAATCTCAAGAACACATAAACCCTAATTTATCAACTATCATGAAATCGAAAATGAACACATATAGGTTGAAGCTTACCTCAAGAGCTTTCCAAAAACGTGTTCGGATTAAAGATTGGACAAGAAACTAGCTATGAATCTTCAAGATAAGCTCAAGAACACTAATGGGGTTTTTTTTTGTTTTAGAGAGAGGTTAGAGAGAGAGGAGAGAGACGTAGAGAGAGAAAGGAGAGATGGATTGAGATGCCAAAATGGGGCTTTCCCCATCTCAATGGCCGGTCAAGGGTGGGGGTGGGACCCACTTCACTTTTTTTCATTTTTAACAAATACAACACAAAAGTCCCTTTCGTAGATAATTTATTTAAAATACCAAACGGACTCCACTTTTAAAAACGAAAGCATTTCTGGAGACGATATCAAAAGGAGAATCCAAAGATATAAAAATCACATTTTTATATAAACATTTCAGAAAACAGATATTTTAATCCCTTGATTAAAATATCACAAAAGGACAAAAGGTCAAACAATTCATTTAACACTTAATCAAATTATTCCACATAGGGTCAAATAGATATTTTCAAATATCAAAATATACCTAAAACATCTAGGCCAGTTTTAGGATGTTACAACTCTACCCTCCTTAAAGAGGATTCCGTCCCCGGAATCCCACAACAATATTCAATTAGCACGTATTTATCACAGAAAGTTTACGACACTATTCCAATCACTTTCACGTATACATGCTCAAATAAAATTTCATTCAATTTGTCATACACTTCATAGTATATTTAGCACTTCCAACTTTTCATATTATGTTCCCGCAAAACATCGTCATTTCAATTAACAATCTATTCATTTCTGTAGTCTACACTTACTCCAAATAATCTCATTACTCATATGGCATTTACCTTAAAACATCCAATCAATTCATTTCATTTTCTCGATACACAAATTCAAACATCTCGATAAACAAATATCAACTACCATTCATGGTTGAGTTAGAATTCCTCATGACATACAAGCGATCCACATGCATAAGTTTAAGAATTATCTTACACCAAGTCACAACAATTAACCCAAGTCTCAATTATCTACTCATTTCCTTCTTTATTCTAACAAAATTTACAACCTTGACCCGCAATTTTAAGAATCTCCAATAAAATTTCCGGTCTTAATCAACTAATTTTCAAAAGAATACACTTTCACAACACAAAGTCACATCAATTTTCGCATACTAAGCACAAACTGGTCAAAATCAAGCAATTCATCGTGACACTATCAAGGTCCTTAGTTAACAATACTTCTAACAATCATCAACTATTATGCATAATCAACCACATTACAAGTATGGCCAAATTTTACAAAGTCAAGTTGCACGTTTTGACAAAACTAGTCACAGTTTACACAAGTCAAGTCTACCCCACATATCTCATTACAATCATGGCAATACAAATAGCAACATGTTTTATACCCAGTTAGTCATACCTGGGACCTAACAGATCACAACAAGTTTTATTACATCCATAACATGTTAAAGTATTTAACAAAACCAACTTATACAATTAACAACAATTATCATCATAATCAAGGTCTAGCAACTAAATGCATCCAAACAAGACTTGACACTAATTACCTTTAACAGGTCAACATTAAGAAATTTATCATAACAATTTCAAACATACAATTCACAGTTCATTAACATGACAAACTCATGTGATGACTAATAAGCATTTTCAATACATGCCAACTTTTACTTAGACTTCAAATTAACCAATCACAATTCAACTAGTTCTTAACTCTTACCTATTAACATCCAAATAGCATGGTGAATTCAACAATTCAATTCACAATTAAGCATAAGCAACTTCTATCATTTCTATCATGATATTTGATCTAGAGACGTGTCCCCTAAGACATAAAACCTCAAAACCTCAATTCAACAGCTTTTATTACAATCAATAAAACATCATCATCACTTTGAGTAATTTCAAAATTACAATTTCAAACTATGATCAATTCTTATTAACATAAATCATTTCTATACAATCATTTAAATCTAAACACTAGATTTAAGTATAAATCACCCTTTCAAACTCTTCTCAAACAATTTCACAATCAATGCAAATCATTTAACAAACTCATTTATCTTCAATTATGATTATCACTAGTCATTTCAAAAGATCTACACATACAGTTCATTAGTCACTTTCAGACTCCAATTTCAACATGGGAAACAAATCACAATTTGCATCATAACATTTCAGGTCATTCAGATATTTATCACTGACTATCTGCCACAATTAATGTCTATAACAAAAGCAAACATCAATTTTCTCACATATCTCAAACATTTCTGATTCAACTATACGAGTAACTACATGTGACCCGACATGTCACAATAAAATTTCACTTTTCACATAACAAATACTAGTCCTACTTGGACTATTCAATTCACGCATACAATTCCATCCATTTTAATTACAAGCATCTCATTCCCACAGTTTACAATAATTACTATTATACTCAATTTGTTCCATGGTCACATACGTTGTGACCGAAACCGACATACAACCGATTCTCTTCGCTTCTCCTAAAGTGAACGAACAAACAAACAGTTACAATCAACTTATCACCAATTTGCACATTATGAAAACGAGTAACTCTAACCACCGCGACACTAAGTGTGTCCCAACAACCAGAAAAGAAACAATCTTTTAAAACTTATCAAATCACTCTGAACTTAGTCCGAGTTTCAATAAAAGGAACATATAAGCATACATCACTTATCTCTACAAAACTCCTGACACATAAGATGTATCCCAAATCAACAAGCAGTCACTTATTCCTATTCAAGTGCTATAAAACACCACGGGTAAGCAGTTCAGTTCATCACAACATTTCCCAAATCTTAGCTAAGCAATCCTCTCAATTACTAATTTTACATAAACACAAGTATTGAGTTTATAAAAACATACCCGAGCTATCACTGTCAGTGACATCAGCACTCTTTCTTTTCCTTTCTACAGTTGATGAAGATTCCCCGACCACCACCGCACTTGACCCATAATCCATTTTCTTTTTCAAAGGACATTTACTCTTTTCATGTCCCTCACTTTGACAATTCCAACACACAACCCGTGGAAACTCACAATCCATACTCTTGTGCCCAAAGTGGCCACATTTAACGCACTTCATGGTCTGGGTTGTGCACGTCCCCGAATGAGCGGACTTACATTTACGGCACCATGGGTTCTTCTGATCCGATCTACGAACAGTCTGTTTACGACTCATGTTTCCCGGTGGTTTATAGGCACCTTGGTACCCTAACTCTAGATGTGACGGGATTTCCAAACGTGGGTATGGGTAAAGTCCCTGAGGTGGTAGTGGATGATTTATCTGAGGTGGAGAGGGTTGGTTCATTTGTGGCGGAAATGGATAATTTGCTAGTGGTTGTGTTGACGGGAGAGTAAGAAGCAATGGGGCGAGGATCGATGGTGTCATTCCTTTGATTAGCCGTCGTTGTTGTACCTGATTTCTCAACTCTTGCACTTTGTTTTTCCATCGCCTTTATATGTGCTTCCCGGTCAGTCTCCACATTGTTACTTGAGGTAGCAACTTTTTCTGGGGTCAGGGGGGTCGGGTTCTCTTTATCCGTCATATCTGTAGCAAAACACAACATCTCACGAAAGCTTAGTTTAAATCGTTAGTAACTACATACTAACTATAAACTAACTTCATTCACATTTGCTCTAATCCCGCTCGTCCGGAATGCTTGACCAAACTTGAGCCACGATTTGGGAATGTAACACCAACCCCGTGTATCCATCGCCAAACCGAAGCTCTGATACCAAGTTGTAACACCGCAAAATTTAGGAAGCGTTTTTTTTTTTAAAATGCCCGAAGGCGATTAGGTTATCCTCAAGGTTAGTTTAGCGGAAGCATAAAGATAATAATAAGTTTAGGTTTAGGTTTACAAACCAATGTCCCAAAATAAACTTCAAAACATTAATTATTTAAACGGTGTCACTTAAACGACATGGCTCCTTTTTTAAAACATAACAACTGAGCTTGGTCAATCATCCCGTCCAAAGCACCGATCACCTGAAAAGATTCAACGAGGGAGTGATTAGCACAAAGCTAAGTGAATGAATATAATCTACAAATTCTGTGAAGCCCAACGAGCTAGCATAGACATCTCTACTATCTAAAAGCCACCTAACCACGCATCACTGTTCACTAGAACACGGAAGTTATAAAACATCTCCGGTTCGGTCATCACTTAAACCCGGAAGTTTAGATAAACATCTCCGGTTGGGTCATCGCTGGAACACGGAAGTTTACAAAACATCTCCGGTTCGTTCAAGAAGATCGGGGTCCTGCCGGAGCCTTAAACCATGGTCGGCCAAACCACGGTAACCGATAGCGGTTCGTGACCAACACCCGGGCAACTCCCTCCCCTTGACCATGCAACAAATACAGGTAAGGTCGGATACCCTTTAGTCGACACCCATTGCCCAGCGCACTGACTTCTCAAACCTCGGTCACCAAGTCAAACCGAGTTGTAGCTACCCGTCAAGCCAAGTCTCTTCACCTATGTGCACATAACCTATTTGACTCATCTCTAGCAAATAGGTACTAAACTAGCAAGCTAGATACAACGAAACTGCATCAAAAGAAATGCAACTGAGTTCCCATCGCGAACTCGAGTTCGCGTCGCTAACTCATGTTCGCGTTCGGGAACTCAGTCGCGAAATGTTCACGGCCAACACCTAAATTCTCTGTCTCGAGTTCGCGTTTCGCGAACTCTAGTTCGCGTCGCGAACTACTTGAAGCTGGCACAATTCCTGCATTTTCAACAAGCATGCATATACCAAACCAATTGTAACCAAACACAAGTTGGAGGTTAAATCCACTCACCGAAACCTTCCACTTGTCGAACTCAGAGGTCTAATGTTTCTGAGTCTCGATCCCGATTCCTGTACACCAAAGGAATACCAAATTAGTATATAATTCCACCAATTTATAAACAATGTTAAATATACATTTAACACTAACACTTGCACTAACTAGATAACCAACCACTTAAATCATCATCTACACATGGCATGACCATTTATATGTATCTAACAAGTCAACTAGTCATTTGCAAGTCTTGCATTCAAACGGGTCAAACCGAATTATTAAAATAATAATGCACTCTACAACTACAATCATGTCAACAACTTACAAATCACCAAATTATGTAATTATCATGTTGTTGTCATTCATAAACCAAGTCAATCCATACTAAAATACATTTAGTCAAACTTTCACTATATTTGCCCAAACGGGTCAAAAGCTTATATTCGACTTCTACACTTTCCAAACACCACTTTAAAGCTAGAATCACACCATTTAACAATTCATGACTAACTAGTCATTTCAACAAGACCAAATTATATCTCCTATACAAGATCACATACAGTCCACTTACTAGTTCATAATCTAACACAAATTATCCAAACACTATAAAAACTAGCATTTTTATCAAATCCCACCAATCCTTGTCATAAAACATAACTAACATATCTAACATGTTATTTTAGCATAACCAAGTAACATAACCCATAAAAATCTATCAATGACATATTTTTCACCAACTAGATATTTAACCCAATAACTAGTTTATAAATTATACATAAACTCCATACAACTTTTTAACTAACACTTTCATCCAAACAAGTCATACTTCCACCAAAACATCCAATACTTGATTTCTCAACCTAAGGAACAATTCCAAGCATTTAAACAACAAGAACTCCAAGGTTTGTCAAAACCCACATAACCTACTTTTAGCATAAACACCCTAACTTGTACATCTTGCTAAAATAGTTGTACCTTGTGCTAAATTACTTGTACATAAGCAACAAAACATGTCAAACTTTGCATAAACACTTAAGATAACATTTAACACCATAATCACCACCCAAATCTCAAGAACACATAAACCCTAATTTATCAACTATCATGAAATCGAAAATGAACACATATAGGTTGAAGCTTACCTCAAGAGCTTTCCAAAAACGTGTTCGGATTAAAGATTGGACAAGAAACTAGCTATGAATCTTCAAGATAAGCTCAAGAACACTAATGGGGTTTTTTTTGTTTTAGAGAGAGGTTAGAGAGAGAGGAGAGAGACGTAGAGAGAGAAAGGAGAGATGGATTGAGATGCCAAAATGGGGCTTTCCCCATCTCAATGGCCGGTCAAGGGTGGGGGTGGGACCCACTTCACTTTTTTTCATTTTTAACAAATACAACACAAAAGTCCCTTTCGTAGATAATTTATTTAAAATACCAAACGGACTCTAATTTTAAAAACGAAAGCATTTCTGGAGACGATATCAAAAGGAGAATCCAAAGATATAAAAATCACATTTTTATATAAACATTTCAGAAAACAGATATTTTAATCCCTTGATTAAAATATCACAAAAGGACAAAAGGTCAAACAATTCATTTAACACTTAATCAAATTATTCCACATATGGTCAAATAGATATTTTCAAATATCAAAATATACCTAAAACATCTAGGCCAGTTTTAGGATGTTACACAAGTAATTCATAAAAACACAACGAACATATAGAATCCTTCAGAACTCCTAAATTGAAACAAGTAACTCATCATAACACAACCAAGTGATATAATCCTTCAAATATCCAGATATTCTTCTCCAATACAACAGAAATAGAACGAAACAACATAAAAACCTTGATTAACTATATGTATATACACACATATAGGTCATTTGCATGCGTTAGGGCTAGGGGTGTTCAAAACCGGGTATCCAGAAATTCGGGTATCCGAAAACCGGGTATCCGAAAATTCGGATAGTAGTTTTTGCTAACCGATAACCGTATCCGAATTTTCGGATACCCGGTTTTCGGATACCCGAATTTCCGGATACCCGAAATTCGGATACCCAAATATCCGAAAATAATCAGCATATTCAACATTACATATTTACCTAAATTAAATAAGTTAAGAGTCTAAGACATATATAGAATTTCAATAAATAAAACCTAAATTAAGAAAAAAAAAATCCTAATTTGAATCCTTTTAAGCCGACGAACTGAAAATACAATACAGTATATAGTTCGATACTTCGATTTACAGACCTGTGAAGTGAGAAGATGACGAACGACGACGATGGCGGCCGACGACCGGAGCGGAGGAGCAAGCGATTGACTTTCGAGCGGAGCAGCAAGGGTGGCGACAGGCACTGCTACGGAGGTTTAGGGTTTTTGAGTTTTTGAGTTTATAGTTTAAACGACGATTGAATCATCTCTTTGAAGTTTGAAACATTGACTTTCGGTAAGTGAGTTGATTGCTGAGGACTAAAGGGCAAAGGCCAAAGGCCCAAAACGGCAAAACCTAAGGGATTATATTTTAAAAAATATTAAAAATAAATAAATAAATATATATAAAAACCGGATACCGGGTATCCGACTATCCGAAAATTTCAAAATTTTAGCATCCGTAACCGTATCCGGATTTTCGGGTATCCGGATATTCGGGTATCCGGATTTCGGATAACAGATATTTTTTCGGATACCCGTTTTTTCGGTTATTTTTGAACACCCCTAGTTAGGGCAATTATTCAACGAAGCAAGTGCACCATATAAGAACAAAAAACATACGTATCGTGTAAATAACACGAAGAACGATGTGAGTAAATTTATCGTCCCTTCGGTATCGATTAAATTTCAATAACAATCACTCATAAACTTACCTAGGAAAATCAATACTCTAAATTCCTAAAACATCAAAATCGATTCAAGAAATCAATATATCACGCTAATTAACACAATTGAAGGAAAATCATGTAAACAGATTCGAAAACATGTAGTTCGATCAAAAAACCTAGATAAATCCCAATCGCTGATGATCGAAATTATAATTAACTATTAGGTTTGTTAATTTAGGTTTTTACCTTATTGTTGTTGCGTATCAGACAAAGTAACAAGAGGAAGTGGAGGATTATGGAGAGAGAATCCGAAGGTAATGTAGGACTATTCCTAATCCATCCACTATATAATAATCATAATCGTAATCTGAATGATGATTATGATTATGATGACTATGATTTATGATGATGCAAAAAGATATGAATTAAGAGGGATAGAAGACAAACTGGAAAGGCGAAAATACCGGCCTGCCTATAGAAATTGTCGCATTTTGCACCTTTGAGGCTTTGATTTTGTAAAGTCAACCGGCCGGCTCAGGTGGATCATCATCTGACCCTAAACCCAACCAGGTTCAAAATAAATAAGGTATTAACAAAATAGACTACGAGTAGGTTTGAACATTCACATCACATTTGTTTTTCTCTTCTGATTAAATACATGATAAATATTGACCAAATTCATGTAGCATACAACCAAATCTTTTCCCCTTTGAAATCAATCATTTCCCTTTAAAAATCAAGCGACTTACAACGGTCGCTGCTAGGCAGCGCGTCACAGGCCACCCATGTAAGGGTTTGGACGCGTCTGGTTTTGGGTGACGGCATGCGAATGTTGTCCAGGGACGGACCTTTACGCCTAGTCTTAAACTCGGTAAATTTTGCATGTACCAAACCGCATTGGCCTAGTGATAGGGTGTTTGCTCTCTATCCTTATAATCAAGAGTTTAGGTCCTATAATAGACATATCTGATATTTAAGAGTAACTTAGTATTTTCGTTAATTTTTTTTTGTGTGTGTGTGTAGGTCAGTTAAAAATGAGGCACATTGTAATGAGTTCAATCATTAATACCGAAGTTTTCTTTTAGTTTTATAAAGGTTTTTCTAACGTACACTAAAGTTCAATTAATAAACATAAAATTTTCTTTTAAATGGGAAATTATATTTAAATAATCGCTTCACCTTAATGTATACACTTAGGTCATAAGTTAGAATTTCTTATAAATATTTAATAAGTTAAGGATTTTGTTAATGACAGCCCTTAGGGCTGTCATTAAGAGGTGATTATGTGCATAAATCGTTTGTACTTTCAGTAGTGGTGGTTGATTCCTAAAATGCAGAGGGTGGTTATTGATTATTATACAACTTTTTTATGCGTAACTTGACGTCTTAGTGACAGCCCTTAGGGCTATCATTATCATTTCCCATAAGTTAATATAAAACATAATAGTGATTAAATCAAGTTGGTCCAGTGAGCACTCATGCCCGATACGTCCCCCTTTTGAGCACTCATGCCCAATACGTCTCCCCTCTCTTTTGGTTCGGTTTGATCGCCCACCCGGCCAAACATGCACACTCCCAACGGTTCTGTTGGGTCTCCATTACGACCATTCAAAATGGAAAGTTCTTATAAATGTTCTATTTTGATGTCACAAGAGTAGAATATGCAATTGGGTTGCTCTGAGACTCTAACTACTTGCGCACATGTGCCCGATCTTGCTTCTCCAAACCTACACAGAATAATAAAACAACTCGAATCACTTGAAAAAACAAAGAAAAATAAATCATAAAGTTATAATATCTGAACTAATTTATACGGTTATTTCTAGTAATAACGAACTCTTGGGATTGTAAGAGGGTAATCATATTTTTAGATGATAGTTGAAGCTTAGTATAATTTGGTCAAATCGTGTGGACAACTTTTGCAATTTACTCTACTTTAGTGTTATTATTTTATGCCCTTTAAAACACTAAGTCAAGATATATTCTTAATAAAATACTCTGTCCCACAAAAAACTTCTTATTTCACTCTAAATTTTTATCCTACAAAAAACTTCTTATTTCACATATTTGATGGGCTCCACACAATAAAAAAAACTATTATTACTAAAGACCACACCACTAATATCCACTAACTATCTTTTTCTCTCCAATCGAACCTTATATTTTAATCAAAAGTATTATCAATGACCTCATTACTAACTACTCCCTCCGTCCATAAATAAAGTTCCCATTTCTCCTTATATTTTTATCCCTAAATAAAGTTCTCATTTCACAAGTTGATTGAGTCCACTTAATAAAATAATATAATTATTAAGGACCCCACTACTAACAATCCACTAACTATCTTTCTCTTTCCAAATCAAATTTATATTTTAATCAAATTTATTACTAATGACATCACCACTAACTTTCTCCTTAAATCTTGTGCCCAAGACAAATGGGAACTTTATTTAGGGACGGAGGAAGTATCACCTAAAAACTTGTGCAAAAGTTAAATATGAAGTTTTGGGTGAGACGGATGGAGTAATATTCTTAACTACTAAAATATTATTATATCATATGTGTAACATATAAACGTGACATTTCATGAATCGGATTCCAGCTTTTATCCAAATCCATACCGTGGTCATACCTCAATAATGCCAGCGGTAGACCCTCCACCCATTTTGGCTAAGACTCTACCACGTGGCAATCTTTCATTGGCTTTCTACTCACTTTGGATAGCAATCATTGTTAGATACCGGAGAGAGAATGCGATTTCACTTGCAAGTTGCAAGAAGCAAAAACCAAAACACAAAGGCTATAACCAAAAACCTCAATGGGAAAACAGAGCTGGAACATGGCCGTAACCCTCTGTGATTCCTGCAAAACGACGTCGGCGAGCTTGTTCTGCAGACCAGATTCCGCCTTCCTCTGTATACCATGCGACGGTAAGATCCACGCGGCAAACAAGCTCGCGTCTCGCCACGCGCGTGTGTGGTTGTGTGAGGTTTGTGAGCAAGCTCCGGCAAGCGTCACCTGCAAAGCCGACGCTGCGGCTTTATGTGTCACATGTGACCGTGATATTCACTCTGCTAATCCGCTAGCTCGACGCCATGAGCGGTTTCCGGTAGTTCCGTTTTACGATCCCGCCACCGCAGTGGCGAAGACCCGCGGTGGAGGTGGAGGCGATAACAATGATCACCATTACCTACTCGATTTTGATGTTAATGTCGCCGGAACTGAAGCTGAAGAAGCGGAAGCTGCTTCGTGGCTACTATTGTTTAATGTTTATATATTCGGTGATTAAATAATTAGACAATTACGATATTATAACCGTATTTGATATTGATAATTCAATATCAAAATCAACAAATAAGAAAGAACCAAATGGAATGAACACACCTGATTTTTTATGAAATAACGAACCGCACGGAATTGTGATTCCTGTCCTTTAAGGTTTTTACGCGCTCTATATGCTGTAAGCCTCAGCGTAGAACCCCATGATTTGATGCAGTTGATCGGTATGTTCTTACAGCAAAAGAATCACCGACAACACAAAGTTGTTTACTCGGACATAGGAGGAACAACAACAGCAACACGTAGTTGTATTAACGAGAGAGGAGTTTTTGTTTTTCGTGTGTTTTAGAACTCACCACTTGAGTCCTTTATATAGGGTGAATATTCAAAACCGTCACGGTTAATGCACGTCTTAAATTTGCATTAAGAGTCAAAAACCGTTGGAGCATTAACAAGCCATAACTTGGTATTAACTGTCGGTTCTTCAAGAGTCTCAACCGAAAAACAAATCTCCCCATAGGAAATTTGCCAACTTGCAAATAACCCTTTATTATTCCAACAATCCCCCACCAAGTTGGAAAGTTTCCTTTCATTCAGACAAATGTTATCACTTGGGTGTCACGAAGATTAAACCCATGTTTAATGTGAGCAAACAAGAGGAGATCAATTCAATGGTATCCTTATAGGTTTAAACCAAGAACCTTAGTAACCTCCCCGGTTTACCCCCACACAACATCCGCCATCTTTGTGTTCTCTCTGAGCACTAATATGGCCATGTGCTAAAATCCTTTTCATGACCCTTTAGAAGACAAACCAAAAGTCTTCATTTGAGGCGGCACCACCTCTAGATCAGATAGGCAAAATTTTACAACATCTTCGTTGCTTAGATATCTCCAAAATTTTGTTAAGAGTATTAACTCATCCTCGTTCTCGACGACGACGTACTATCCTACCTCACATGGATCCATCACGATTGATGGTACCTTCTATCATTAGTAATTTCGTTGTTACCCATTAAACTTGAAAATAGGAGCACTAAGTTCAAGTTGGGTTTCCATTACTAACGATTCTAGTTTGGTTTTAGACCCATGACTCTCGCGGTAGATGTAACCAGATCTCTCGTCAGAGGTTTGGTAAACGGATCTGTCAAGTTCTTTGTTGTCTTGACATAAACAACTTTGATGGTACCACTATCAATTAGTTGTCTCACAGAATGATGTCGAAGACCTACGTGTCTTGACTTCCCATTATATTCATAATTATAAACTTTAGATAATGTGGTCTCACTATCACAGTACATGGGAATTAAAGGCATCAGAATATCCCACAAATGGATATCCAAGAGTAGATCTCTAATCCACTCTGCCTGTTTGCCTGCAGCGGCTAAAGCAATAAGCTCAACTTCCATCGTTGAATGAACTATATATGACTGTTTCTTGATCGCCCAAGAAATAGCCCACCAGCTAGTGTATAAATCCATCCACTTGTGGATTTAGTATCACTCATGTTATCAATCCAACTGGCATCTGAATACCCCCACTAGTATATTAAATTTGACGTGTAAGTCAACTCAAGATTACTAGTCCTTTTCAGGTATTCTAGTACTTTCCCACTGCCTTCCAGTGCTCTGTACCGGGATTTACAGTATATTGACTTAGTTTGCTTACAACAAAAGCAATGTCATGTCTAGTACAATGTGTAGCATACATCATGCTTCCAAATTGCACTAGCATATTCTAGTTGAGCCAATACTCTACCAGAGTTCACTTCAAGTTTTACACTAGAATCGAAAGGAGTGTAAAATTCCTTAAAATTCAAGTGTTGAAACTTTGTCAACACTATCTGTCCTTTTGACCTTAATACCAAGAATGGTATCCACTTCCCTTAAATCTTTCATCTTAAAGTTCGAGGGTAGGTATTTCTTTGTATCAAGTATACCTTGTAGGTGAATGCCAATGATCAACATATCATCAACATAAAGACAGATAACTACGGTGTATTCAGTTGTGCATTTAGTGTAGATACATCCATCAACACTCTTATGCTTCAAACAAAGGATACAGTGGTGTCAAATCTCTCATGCCACTGTTTTGGAGCTTGTTTCAAACCGTACAATGAAACCTTCAGGTTGCTCCAAGTATATCTCCCCCTTGAGATATCCATTTAGAAAGGATGTCTTCACATCCATTTGATGAACGTACAATCCTTTCAATGCTGAGATTGCTATAAGAGTTCTAATAGAACTAATTCTAGCAGCCGGTGCATATGTATCGAAATAATAAATACCTTCTCTTTGTCTATAACCTTTCGCAACTACTCTTGCTTTATAGACAGATATTGATCCATCTGGATGAAACTTCCTCTTGAAGATCCATTTAGATCCTATGGGTCTCATACCATTGGGAAGATCAGCTAACTCCCAAGTTCCATTTCCCATACTTGAATCCATTTCATCATTAATGGCATCATTCGATAAAGGATCATCATCTAAATTAATAGCTAAAATGACATCTCTCGTCACCTTAGATTGAGATCCTTCAACCAAGTATGAAAGAAAACGTCTCCAAAATTATTTCCCCTTCTAACCCTTGTACTTCTCTTTGGTTCTTTTACAACAGAAGAAGATGCGATAATATCTCGAGAAGTCTGGGTGCTAGAATATGATTAAAGCTGGGATTGGAGTTTTCATCATTTCCTATTAACTTATCCTCGAAGAACTCCACATATCTGGATTCTACACGACACCTGATTCTTTATCCAACAATCAGTAGACCTTTCTATTCTGAGCATACCCAATGAATATACTCTTCATAGATCGAGCTCTCAACTTGGATCGTTTAGGATAAGGTGTACAATAATAAGTTAAATACCCTCACACTCTTAGATATAGGTTTTCTTCCATTCCATAACTCATATGCACTAGAAGTAATCACGCGACTAGTGATTCTATTGTGCACATAACACGCAGTCAACAATGCTTCCCCCCACAGATTGTGTGGCAAACCCGATTGATTCAACATACAGTTGACCATTTCAACAAGGGTTCAACTCTCTCTTTCAGCTAATCCATACGGTTAGGGAGTATATGGTGAAATTCTTTCATGCTTGATACCATTCTCTTCATAAAATGTATCAAACTATTCTCCGCTCTTTTCAAGCGAAAAATCTTAATGTGTTTGTCATGTTGATTTTCAGCCATGCACTTATACAGTTTGAATGCATTAAAAGCTTCATCTTTTGAATGCAACAAGTAAACATGTAAATAACGGCTAGAGTCACCACAAAATGTAATGAAGTATCTTTTACCTCCACGCGTGAGTATTCCATTCAGTTCACAAATATCTGAATAGATCAACTCTAGTAATGATGTAATTCTTTTGACACTTGAAAAAGTTTCTTTGTAAACTTTGATTTTATACAAGTTTCACATTTGTCAAAATCTTTATTATTTACTTTTAGATTGTGTCTTTTCAATATTTCTTTTTTTTAATGTTAGTGTGAGCTAACTTTTTATGGCACCAAGAAATTGAACACGCAATATAATTTGAAAAAAAATAATATTTCATTAATTCGAAACTTAGTTACATCATTACTAGCTATATTGTCACTAACGCTGACAGTATCATATTCTCACGATTACAAAGATCAACATTTAACACATAATCATTGAATATAGATACAACATTATCTTATCCATCACCACATAGATCAAGCATAAACATTACACCCGTATTGATGGTTTGACCCACAATAACCCATCTTTGGAGAACACGATATGACCATTTTTTATTATTACCAGCTTGTAACTATTTTTGTCATATTTGTTCTCCGATATAAGTCCCTTGGAAATTCAAGGAACATGTATGACCTCTCGAAGGTAACCATAATTCCATTTCGAAATGTTAGAACCATTGTGCCAATGCCATGAACACGTACTATATGGCCATCAACACATGTCACCACATGTCACCACAGTTCCTTCTCGAACCGTACTATAAATCTAGAAACTATCACGATTTCCACATACATGGATGTTTGCTCCAGAATCCACAAACCAGTCTCGGGCCTCTATCACCCAAGTGGGTAAAATTTTCAACAACATTTGCAATTCCTTTTACATAAGCAATATTCGAGTCCCCACCTGACACGTGGTAAACACTCAATCTGACTTTACTCTTTTGATCTCTTATGAGATTTTCCTTCTCAATACGGAAGTGTTTCAACAAAACATCCAAAGAGTAGTCCTCAAATTTGTGAAACTCCAAGTATTTAACCACATTCAAGGAAAACATTATTTAGTCAACCATTTTCGGTAGCTCTATTCGAATACAACCAGGAAAGACGGTGAGGGTAGACAGCGCTAGTGCGTATCGGAACCACACCCATTTGGAGTCAGAAAAACCGCCTTTATCTTTCCTAGACATTGTAATAAGAATATGTGAGCCTATTTGGGGATGATTGATAATTTATTCCACTTATAGGTTCAATACAATGCTTAATGATACACAGCTGGAAAGATTCTGTTTAACACTAAAATTATTTAACTTGTATAATCATGATTTTTCAAATAGTACACTTTTCAAACATAAAAGTATCTTGAAATAATCTATATACAAGATATAATAATTAACTCAATTATAATGCGTCAACCATAAGCATGATAATTAATATAGCATCCACTTTATACGAGATTATATTTTTTTTTACTAGAAAAAAAACTTCTTGTTTTTAACTTGTCTATCAGATTAAAATAGATATTTAAATGTGTCAAAACAAAATAAGTCTATTAAATACCCATAATTAGAAAAAATGTAACTCATACGATTTAACTAAATAGTCATAATAATCTCTTTTAAAACATTTAATTCATAACAAGAATATATATATTAAACATTCACATAATGAACTCTATTTAATATATATATATATATATATATATATATATATATATATATATATATATATATATATATATTTTACCATTGACACAATATCTCAATGTTTTATTAATCACCGAATATTTTGTAAAAGAAAATATGTGTATATATTATATATACACAATAATATATAACAAAATAAAAACCTTAAAGATTGTTTTTTTAATGTTTATATATTCGGTGATTAAATAATTAGACAATTACGATATTATAACCGCATTTGATAGTGATAATTCAATATCAAAACCAACAAATAAGAAAGAACCAAATGGAATGAACACACCTGATTTTTGATGAAATAACGAACCGCAAGGAATTGTGATTCCTGTCCTTTAAGGTTTTTACGCGTTCTATATGCTGCAAGCCTCAGCGTAGAACCCCAGGATTTGATGCAGTTGATCGGTATGTTCTTACAGCAAAAGAATCACCGACAACACAAAGTTGTTTACTCGGAAACAGGAGGAACAACAACAGCAACACGTAGTTGTATTAACGAGAGAGGAGTTTTTGTTTTTCGTGTGTGTTTTAGAACTCACCACTTGAGTCCTTTATATAGAGTGAATATTCAAAACCGTCACGGTTAATGCACGTCTTAAATTTGCATTAAGAGTCAAAAAACCATTGGAGCATTAACAAGCCATAACTTGGTATTAACTGTCGGTTCTTCAAGAGTCTCAACCGAAAAACAAATCTCCCCATAGGAAATTTGCCAACTTGCAAATAACCCTTTATTATTCCAACAGCTACTGCCTAATCCAAATCCAAATCTCAACAAAATCACTGATGGATCTGAGGATGATAACCACAAAGGTACAGAATCGGAATTGGAATACTTGTTTAACGAGATCGATTCATACGTCGATATAGATCTTAACACGCCGGATAAAAAAGCAGTGGCGGAATTATTATGGTGCACACGGTGGCACGTGCTACTACTCGAAAAATTTCCGTACGATATATTTTCGGGACTTTTTTATTGATATATAGTATTTTGAATACATTAATATATATCCAAAATGACGAATTAAGACACATCCACCTACTAGTGCAGCTGGCTATCACTCCTTCTATGTATATAAGGAGGTCATGAGTTTGAATCTTGTTGTTGCTATTTTTTTTAATCAATTCTTTTTTCCTTTTTTAAGCCTCTATATTACAAGGATTTTCTTTTTTGTCAACCTTTTTTCTTTTTTTACCCTATATATTTCAAAAAAAAAATCTTTAGTCCAGACATTTCAAATCATTTTCTTTTATTTTCCCTTTTCAATACTTTAAATTGATTTTTTTTATTTTATAAAATATAATATAATTTTATAAACCAAATTTTTTATGGATTAAAAACCTATTAAATATCTCAAATCAATCTTAAAATAAACTTCTAACTATTAGCTAATAGTCCACACTCAAAGACAATCCGAACATTTGAACCAAATAAAAAAACTTAAAATGTGTATTGCATATTTTGTAATATGTTTATAAAATTAGTAATTCTTTCATAAGTTTATGAAATTCATTCTTAAAGATTTGCTGGTGTATGTAATTAATAAGGGTGATTTGTAATATAATTTTTTTGTGTTAAATTTGTTTTGTTTCATGACATTGCCACTGGAATCCCACTAGAGGTCGCAGTCCCTTAACACCGCAACTTTTTTCACCACAAGGGTGCCACCGCTGGTGGAAGACTCTAATTCCGCCCCTGTAAAAAAGCAAATCAGATCAATCGGAGGTACGATTCACCGGTGTTGTTCCGGTACAGAATAGGAACAATACTCAACATTACCAAACATCGTCATATGCACAAACTTCTGAATACGCTTCTTCAGATGTAGTTGAAGGATTACCGGCATATGACGTCGATTACGCCGGATCTAAGCCGTTCATGTACAATTTCACGTCTCAATCGATCAGTCAAAGCGTAAGTGAATCCAAAAACATTTCAAATTTTCACTAAATCACTAACTAATCATGCGATTTTTCTATTTTTGTAATCAGATATCGTCATCTTCAGTAGAAATTGAAGTAGGTATTGTGCCAGAACACAGCGCTGCCATGGAGGATGTATCAAACAACAACCAGTACCACCAGTCATCGGCGGACGTTTATCCGACTCCGGTAATGGGATACGATCGTGAAGCTAGGGTTTTAAGATACAAAGAAAAGAGGAAGAACAGGAAGTTTGAGAAGACGATTCGATACGCTTCAAGGAAGGCTTACGCCGAGACAAGGCCACGAATCAAGGGAAGATTTGCTAAGCGAACAGAAATGGATGTAGAAGCTGATGACGCCTTGATCTCGCCGGAATCCTCATACGGTGTCGTTCCTTCCTACTAATTATGTTTTCCCAATGCTTTTTGTGTGTAAAATGTGGCAATGTGTGTATATCATGTGTATATATAATAACAATAATAAACTATGTATCAGGTATAAGAGCATCCAAATGGTTAACCTCACAAAAGCTTATTACTTTTGTCACATCAACATTTCACTTACCAAAAACATTTTCATAAATAACATCTCCAATGATTAACCTTTACAAAAGTTTTTTCTTTTACAATATTTCTGATTTACCTTTATCTATCTCAAATATTCTATAAATACCCCTTATATATCATTTGACAATTTTTTTTTCACATCTTACTAAATGTAATATTTTTTAAAATTTCTCATATAAAAATATTATAATAATTGGCATTAAAAATTATATAATTTATTTATTACTAAAAAAATATAATAAAGAATTTATATACTTCCTCCGTATCACAATAAGTGATACACTTTTCATTTATGGGTGTTTCACAATAAGTGATACACTTCAAAAGTTACTTTATTTGGCAAAAATGTGAGACCCAACCTCCACTAACTATCCACTTTAATAAAATGAAATTACCCTTATACCCTTACTTTTACTTTTAAAACTAATTAATATCACTTTATTCAAGAAAAGTGAGACCCATCATCCACTAACTATCTACTTTAATATATTTTAACCATACTTTAATATATTTTAACCCTACTTTAATATTTTGCCTCAAACTCCGTGATTTTCCAAATGTATCACTTATTGTGATACGGAGGAAGTATAACATATCTAAGGTTTAAAATGAAATGTTATTAAACATAAGAGACTAAAAAAGACAAACATTAAAAGATGGTTAAAAGGTTAGTAGAGAATAAGTCTTTGCAATAAGCTTTTTAAAAAGCTAG
This sequence comes from Calendula officinalis, assembly GCA_963853835.1. Lineage (NCBI taxonomy): Eukaryota > Viridiplantae > Streptophyta > Magnoliopsida > Asterales > Asteraceae > Calendula > Calendula officinalis. Next base: position 24,597,941 of record OY970835.1, on the reverse strand, counting down.
GTATTCCAATGGTAAAAAGTCTTTCAAAGACTTATTGTAATAGTAATAAGTTTTAGAAAAAGCTACCATTGGAGATGCTCTAACTACTAACTCCTAATCTTGCATGTTAACTGCGATTTTGCCTTTGCTATATTGTTTGATTAAATATTAAATATTGGAGTAATAATCTTATCTTAGTACTTTATAATCAATTAAAGGATACCCGGACAATGAGGCAATGACTATCATATAATTATATTCAGTGGAGATATTGACCGTGGTGGGTGGTTGTGCATAGTGATGGTAGGTGGCGGTGGTAATGATTGTAGTGGTGGGTGATGGAGGTGGTTGGTGGGTGATGGTGGGTAGTGGTGGTAAATAGTGATGGTGATGAAAGGGTGTTTACGAGTCGAGCTTTTAACGAGCTACTCGAACACTTTTCGAGTTTGTAAATTAGTTCATTAAAAAAATATGGACTCATAAACGAGTATCAAGTTCGAGCTCGAACACTATATAAATATTCGAGCTCGAGCTCAATTTTAAAAACTTATTCGAGCTCGAGTCGAGCTCGAGCCGGGTAATTATTAAACGAGTCGAACTCAAATTTCTTGATATTCGACTCGAATCGTTAACACCCCAAAGTGACGATTAATAGAATAATAGTATGAGTTTAAGGATTAATAAACATAATAGCATACATAAATAATTAGAGTCAAGTAATTAAAATTTGCCGGGTCACTTGGTTAAAACCCCTTACTAATAACATGATGATCGCATGTTCAATTTTTGTTATATTAATTTTTTCAAAACGATTTTTTTTTCTCATAAATATCAAGTGTGGAGTTTTAAGAAATTAATTTTTAAGTATAAACTAAATCTTGACCTTTTCATTTTTCTTATGCTACTCGGTATGAAATCATAGGACTACAACAAATTTATTGGCATATCAGATATCATATAATCATTTTTGAGGAACTACTTAGATGACATATAAGCAATCACATCATACCATTTTGTAAGAAAAACACAACATATGACTAATTAGATGTCACTTTGATGACTACCACATCGTGCTCTTTCGTGGTTGTGACCACATTTTCATCACTAGACACATTATGGCGTGGAGGGGTGGGTACCAGATATGAGGAAGTAGAGGTGGTTAATACTTGAGACGAAACAATACCAATGTTATAGTATCGCGTCGTCTCTTGACTGTAGTTTTTGAACTAAGTTTTGGTCCAATGGTTCAAACTTAAATAGCGTTTAGGTTTCGACATCTTTGATCTAAGAAATTTAGATTTAGTTGAAAACATATCATGAATAGGGTATCCAAGATTTCAAAACCGAACCACATCGACTCAAACCGTCTCAAATCAGACCAATTGATTAACCGCTTTTGGCCGAAAAGGCGATCCGAGAATAGGAGAGCGTGATTCCGATCGTTCCAAGTCTGGTCGGTTCCTGTTATTATATTTATTTACATAAAAATTACTTCAGTTTGTAATAAACCATAATATACGTAACCAATTTAACAAGAATATGAAGATCAAATCCGCATTCTTACATTATAAATACCTTCGATTGATAATTTACCGATTGAATAGGTTGGGACAAAGATAGATTTTGAGAGAGACGAACTCAAATATGAGAGAAAATCTCGGTAAATATAATTATTAGATGTATTGGCTTTTGCCAATGATGGCCAGCCTAGCTGGTCTGAGGCACTGTGTTTATACACATGTGGGCTGCAGGTCGTGAGTTCGAATCCCTTTGGGAGCGTTGCATTAGCGTAATTTAACTCATACCTCACACGGGCACATATGGGGAATTTTCCTTGGAAATCCCTTTGGGGGCTGGGTTTGCCCGCTTATGTGGAGCTCGAACTCGGGGTGCTCGCTGAAAAATTACGAGTAGGCTTCCGTTATTTCATTTGCCGTTTCCAAAAAGATGGTATTGGCTTTTTTCGGTTTAGGTCGTTTTAGGATTGGGACCGAACTACTGAACCGTTTTTTTGTCTTCGGCCGAACTGTATGATTATTATGTAATTATATTTTGAAATGTTGAAGTTTAATATGGATGATTATATCAGGAGTTTTGTTAATGACAATGATAATAGCTATCTTTAAATACATAAAAAAATTAGGGATAATTTCATACACGTCTTTGCAAATTTTTAATATTACGTATATATCCTTCTAAAATCTCAAGATTCTCATATATATCCTTTTACCTAATTTAATAATATTTAAATCTTTTAAAATTTTAAAAACATAAATCCTAATCTAAATTAATGGTAAAATCACCTAAAAACCCATGACGAAATAAAATGCAATTGTCGAATTTGGTAAGAAAAATACCCTTGCCGAAAGAAAAAACCCTTGACCATTAAAGGTATTAAGGACTTTTTACCATTAATTTAGATTAGAATGTATGTTTTATTAATTTTAAATGATTTAAATATTATTAAATTAGGTAAAAAGATATATGTGAGAATTTTGAAGTTTTGAAATGATATAAACGTAATAATGAAGTTTGCAAGGATATATACATAATATTAGAAGTTTGCAAAGACGTGTATGAAATTAACCCAAAAAAAATATACATTAATTAATGGATGTGTAATTTCTAAAATTTAGAATTTAGTAATAAATTAATATAGAAGTAGAAGTTTCTAATGCATATCTTAAGATTTTAATAACAATCTTTATAATTGTTGTTATTATTTTCCATATTTTAAATATACTTTTAGTTGAGTAATGATATTGATTTTACCATTTATTCTACTTATAGTCTTACTCATTATAGAAGAGATGTGTCAAAATCAAATTATAATATTATGAGAGAGAATTAGTGGATTACACATGTCATCCTTGGATAGGACTATGAGTATGAACAAATGGTAGGACTTAGAGCATCTTAAATGGGAGGTTGAAGAAGATGTTGATACTATTTGATTAACCTTTAAAATGACTTTTTACCATTGGAATGAATGATTTTTTTAAGAGGTCACTGCAACCACTTGATCTTCCCCAACCACTTGAACAACTTTCAATGTTTGATTCATTTAGTCCCTATATTTAATAATTTTACATTTTAAACCCATGTATATATTTATATATGAATAATTTATTATTTCTATAACTATAAATTATAATTTATCATATTTCAATACTTTTTAAGGTCAAGCATTATAATATTTTTATAAGAGAAATTTTATAATAATGTTAAGTTTTGTAATGCTTTAAAAATTGTTAAATTACGTAAGTGAGGGGCATTTATAAAACATTTGATGTAAATAAAAGTAAATTAGTAATATTAGTGAAAAAGTCTTTGGAAAGGGTTACCATTGGAGAGGTTTTCAACTAATAGGTTATTAGATGATGTTTTTTTTTTTTTTAACCAGCAAATATTATATATGTTAGTGGTTAGAAATTAGTATCACCTAGTTAGAATACACCTTTGCCAGGGTTTGAACCCATGACCACCTAGTTAGAATACACTTTGTTAACCATTGTGGATGCTCTAAATATCATTTCTCTTTATATTTTATATACTTCCTCCGATTCAAAATAAGTGACACACTTTTCTTTTTGGGATAATTCAAAATAAGTGACACACTTTGAAAAATTACCTTATTTGGCAAAAAATAGTGGGACACACACCCACTAATTATCTACTTTAACAAAGTAAAATGACTCCTTTATCCTTACTTTTTTCTTTTAAACATCATTAAACCCACTTCATTCAAAAGGTGTGAGACTCATTCCCCACTAACAATCCAATTAATCTAATTTAATTATCATCATAATCTTTTGCCTCATAAACCGTGAAACCCAAAGTGTATCACTTATTTTTGAATCGGGGGAAGTATTAAAAAAAGGTAAATTACAGAAATTGTCCCTGAGATTTTCCAGATTCTGTATTTCTGTCCCTAAACTTTTTTTTTCGTTATTTTGTCCTTAAAGTTTTAAAAATTCTACTTTTTTGTCCTTCCGTCCAAAATCATCCGTTAACTAACGTGAAATTAAAAAAAAAACTAAGGGTATTTTCGTCTTTTTTCCTCATTCTTCATGTTCTTCATCTACCAAACATTATCTTCATCTACCAAACATTCTTTATGTTCTTCATCCACCGCCACCATCAGTGAACTCCACCGCCACAAACACCGTCAGCCACAACCATCGTGAGCCACCATCAGTGTTCTTCTTCCGTCATCTCTGTTCTTCGTCATCTTCACCATCGATCATCATCTGCCCAAGATTCAAAATCCTAAATTGAACCCCCCCCCCCCACACACACACACACAAAAAACACCAGATCTCTGCTCCTCCGATCCCCTTTTTGGTTCGCAACAACCACCTGCCGCCTCCGTGACCGGCCATTTCTGAGGTCTGAGGTCAGAGATGGTGAAGATGAAGTTTCCAAGATCTCGAGCAGATGGGGTTTCCCCTCTTCCATCTTCCTTTTCTTATTCTTTCTTTTACCTGATTATTATGAACATTCAAATAAATCCAAAATCAAGAACACACAGGGACAAAATCAAGAACACACAGATTCCAAAATCAAAATTCTGCTTTCAAAAGGCTTCGTCTTTTTTGTTCAACATCAAAAACACACACATAACAACCATGACGGGACTCAACACCTTTGTTAATTTGCAGGTTTTAGGGTTTTTAATTTCCCCCAAAATGATTTGATTTTTCTGATTTCATTTTGGATTAAAAGAGGAACTTAGATTTCAATTTGTATGCATATGTATGCTCAATTAAAAGAGGCTAGATGTTGTAAGTTTTGTGATTTTGAATGAATCCACCATCAAATTCGGAACTGTGATTTGTTAATCTTCATCTTCATCTCATAAATGATTTGAGAAGATGAAGAGAGAGAAAGAAACAAATAAAAAGAAAAAGAAAATGTAAAAAGAAAAAGAAAAATGTAAAAAAAAGGTTAAAATAGGGTAATTTCGAGATATGGACAAAAAAATCGTTAGTTAACGGATGATTTTGGACGGAAGGACAAAAAAGTGGAATTTCAAAAACTTTAAGGACAAAAAAACCAAAAAAAAAAAAGTTTTGGGACAGAAATCCAGAATCTGGAAAACCTCAGGCACAATTTATGTAATTTACCCAAAAAAAGAAGAAGATAAATTCGAGTAATGCATACTGTCCGCTTAGATGTCACTGCGTATGTCGAACAACTAATTTATTAACATGTCGTTCAAAAGAATATATATATATATATATATATATATATATATATATATATATATATATATATATATATATATATATATATATATATATATATATATATATATATATATACATCTTCCGTTTCAAAATAAGTGATACACTTTCTATTTTGAGGTGTTTCAAAAAGTAATGGGGCCCATACACACTAATTATCTCATTTAATATAATAAAATTATTCATTTATCGTTACTTTTACTTTTAAAAATCATTATCATTACATTATTCTAAATTTGTAGGACATATCCCCAATAACTATCCAGTATAATCTAATTAACTTTCATTATCATATTTTAAGTCAAAAAATATGAAAGACAAAATATATCACTTATTGTTTTGAAACGGAGGAAGTATACAAAATGCGACAAAGAAAAGTACTTCGCGGGTAAAAAGTCAAAACTACCCAACTCGTACTAAAAACTACTCATATAGTCATATGACCGTACTTAAGTGACTTATTTGACCATACCCATTTTGACTTCTTAAAAAAACATGTCAACGTTTTGCTATCTCTAACGTTAGTATATAAATTAGCCTTTAATGAGCTAGTGTAAAACACCACCATGATAGTCGGTAATTCCATGGTGTCGATACACCACATGACAAAAGCAATTTTTCGATAGGCATATATTTGTTTTACCTAATCGTCTTACTCGTTTTCTTGTTTTGTATGATTCCCGACACATTTATGTACGGAAAGGGACCCGGGTTCGTCATAATTGCTATATCAGAAAAGTGTTTATTCACAAGGCAGATGTTATAAATTAACAACTTATTTTGGTGGTTGTATTTTTTTTCTCTTTCTGAATCGGCTATTCCAATGGTTAATATGGTAAATATGCAAATGATGTCTAACCCAGCTGAATTGATGCATGAGTTTTACTTCCATATGAGGCGTGAGGTCGGGAGTTCGATTCCTGTAAACACCTCTTGTGGTGCCAAGTATGGAGGATTTTTCCCTGGAAATCCCTATGGGGGCTGTGTTTGCCCTGTAAATGAGCTCGAACCTGAGGGTGCTCGTTGAAATATTGCGAGTAGGCTTCCGTTGATATTATTTGCCGTTTCTAAAAAAATATGGTAAATATACTTTAAATAAGTTATCATCCTATTTAAGAATGACAATTACCATATTAGAGCATCTCTAATGGAAGCTTTTTACAAAGCTTTTTACCCTTTGTGTAGGTCATTTAAGGGTTTATGACCTTCTAGCAAAAAACTTTTACTACAAAAGCTTATTATTGTCTAAGTCATTCACAAGACATAAAAAAAAAAAGCTTTATTTTACTAGGGGCATTGGAGCAAAAACTTTTTTGAAAGCTTATTTATCAAAATTGGATGAAATGTCTATGTGACAATTTCAATAAGTCTTTGCAAAGACTTAACCATGGGATGCTCTTAGAGCAAATCAATTATAACTATCAAATTTCATATTACAAAGTGAGTTATTATATGAGATATGTCTTTATTAGAAATTAAATTGGATGAGGATTTAAATTTTGGTGAGGACTGTAAGGATAATTATCAACTAATCATTTTAAAAAATGTGGATCATTTTCAGAAATTTTGGATCATTGTTAAAAAATGTTTCCTCATAAAGATCTAAATTTTTTAAAATGATTGGTTAAGAATTGTTCTCGCAGTCCTCACCAATTTTTAAATCTTCACTGGATCCTAACCCGCATTTATTATAAGGTATGAAATAGATTGGTTGTAATTGGGTTTTGTTGGAACTACAAACAAAATTCACATAATCGTATAATTTTAGGATTGCGATTTAAAAAATATTACTATCTACTTATAGTGTTAAAATATAAACAATTTAAAATAAGTGTTTGGTAAAAAATTTGAAAAATCAATTAGCTGCGTTTTATAACACTCAAAACATAGTTTTGGAAGAGCGGGTGGGGATGTGTGTATCACATTTTACCTATTAACTAAAATCGAGGTTTTCAAACATTAAGTGTTGATTATTTGATTATCTATTTCCATAATAAAATAATTAAAATCCAAACACTATTTTTAATAATCATATTTTTTAATTATCTGATTACATATTTTTAAAATATATAATCTATTTTTAGTAAGCAATCTACGAAAACTACTATTGGATTTCCAACCTTTTAAAATATATAATCTATTTTATTAATATATATAATATTTATTATATATATAATATAATTTAAATTATATATATATGATATATATATATATATATAATATTATATGATACAACCGGAGAAAGAGGGGTAAAAAGGTGGGAGGAAGCATGTAGCGGTCGTCCACCACCGGTCGTCCACTCGATCAATACCACTTGAAGACGCGTCGTGGGAGGAAGCATGTAACGCCGGAGACGCGTCGGGGCCGTCTTGCGTGGCGGGCGTGACCGGCATTTCGGTCGTGCGATACGGCAAGTCTAACAGTTAAATGAAACCAAACCAAAGTGAATATATATCGTTTTTTCTTGGAAATGAAAGAAATATGAAGAAAGAAAATATATTGTGATTGAATATATGGTCTTTAACTTTCTTCTTATGTTTGTAACCCTGAATATGTAAAATGAGTATTTTTGTCTTTTAACAATGTAACATTTTCCATTAGAAAAATTAATTAATAGAAAGAACCTTGGCTAGTTTTGGCCATTCACCTTACTTTAGACTACCCCATTTCCCCCCTAATATTAAATTGTGCATTTGTGCAAGATATGTTTCGGTATTTTAAACTTGATTAAATAGTTTCTATGTCATCCAAACTATTAAAGGTAAAATACACATTTTTAAATCTGTTTAAATTTTCTCTGAAATTCCGCATTTCATTTTTAGGATGTATATGGATGGTATTTGTCTAAAACTAACGTATGTGTAACGAAACTTGTAGGTCATCTACATATTAGTTTAGTTTTACATATAGAGTTGCGACAAAGAAACTTGTATTTTCCATACGTAAATGACGGAATGCCTGTAACCAATGTTTTAAGACCGGAGTTTTGAACCGGACCGGCCGATGCCTTAAAAACGGTCGAACCGGTTGAACCGGACGGTTGAACCGGATTACAATATTATGCATGAAAAGAATATTTTATATCTATATTTTAAAATCAACTCATATAATATTATAAAACTCAATTATGAAAAGAATTTTATAGAACAATATTTAACAATCCAAATACGAAAATATTATTCGTCCAAAAATGAAAACTATAATACAATATTAGAGATAGCATTAGCCAGCCCATCTCAATTCGTTTACATCTAAATGGTGTACGTGTACTCAAACTAATAGGAAAAGGAAGAAAAAAAAACAAAAGATAATTTTTTCCATCCCACATCGCTGTGGAGGAGAAAATACAGTATGTATCAGCAGTATATATATAGCACATGCAAGGAAAAGTTCCAGCAGCTCAATGAAATCTCATTTAGGATTGGTTTATTTGAGTATAGTTTAAACTTTATAGGTTAAAATCCAGATTTAAGCAGGTTAAAACGGGTTTTTGATATCTGGTTTGACCTGGGTTTGTTAAAAACCTGGTGGTTCAATCTGGTTTGTTTTCGGTATGTTGACCCGCTTAACTCGGACCGGCATTCTATCCATTTTCAGGTCCGACTGGTTCAACTGGCCGGCCCGACCCGGTCACGAAAACATTGCCTGTAACTTCAAAACTTTGTGTAACGTATGGAAAATTCCGATAATGACAAAATGCTATAAATTCAAAACTGTGTAACATAGGGTGTTGTAAAGGTTAAATTACATGGGATTTCATGTAGTATATCATTTATTATAACCCCATAAATTTCATTTATTACACTTGATGTTCTTGATGTATGTAAATTGTTACATTAGTGGTCCCTAAAGCCAATAAAAAGTTTTAATTGACCAAACTAACCTTGATTTACTCTATTAATTGATTTTTTTCCTTCATCCATATCCTTTCACTACATTCAGACTCACTACTCACCACTATCTCTTTTATTTCAATGCTCAATCAATAACCATTATCGTCGCGCCATCGCACTCTGTGAAAAGTCGGTCCATCCCCCACCCCCTACCCACGGTTGCCTTCTCAATCTGTTCCAGCGCCGATGACATTCTATCAACATACGTCTGCAAAACACCAACTCCTCTATTGACCTGCATTAATGGTTTGTTTTTAATAATTGGTGGTTTCCATGTAATTTGATTCAGACAAAATACATGTCGTCATAGGAGTTGGTGTTTTAGAGACGCAGGTCGAGAGAACATCACAAGTTGCAGAACAACTGGAGATAGCAATTGACGATAAGGGATGGGGATGAATCGATTTTTCAGGGGATATGGTGACACGATGATAATGGTTACTGATTGAGCTTTAAAATCAAATAGATAGATGTCAGTAGTGAATCTGAATGCAGTCGAAGAATATGGTTAAATGAAAAGAAAAAACAAGAATTCAATTAATAGAGTAATTTCACGAATGGTCGTGTGGTATATCACTTATTACAACTCAGTTCATGAATTTCATTTATTACACTTGATGTTCTTGATGTATGTAAATTGTTACACTGGTGGTCCCTACATCTAATAAAAAAATTTAATTGACCAAACTACCCTTGATTTACTCTATTAATTGATTTTTTTTTTCCTTCATCCATATCCTTTCACTACATTCAGACTCACTAATCACCACTATCTCTTTTATTTCAAAGCTCAATCAATAACCATTATCGTCGCGCCATCGCACTGCGTGAAAAGTCGGTCCATCCCCCACCCTACCCACGGTTGCCTTCTCAATCTGTTCCAGCGCCGGTGAAATTCTATCAACATACGCCTGCAAAACACCAACTCCTCTATTGACCTGCATTAATGGTTTGTTTTTAATTGGTGGTTTCCATGTAATTTGATTCAGACAATATACATGTCGCCATAGGAGTTGGTGTTTTAGAGACGCAGGTGGAGAGAACATCACAACTTGCAGAACAACTCGAGATAGCAATTGACAATAAGGGTTGGGGATGAACCAATTTTTCAGGGGATGTGGTGACATAACGATAATGGTTAATGATTGAGCTTTAAAATCAAATAGATAGACGTCAGTAATGAATCTGAATGCAGTGGAAGAATATGGTTAAATAAAAAGAAAAAAACAATAATTCAGTTAATATAGTAATTTCACGAATGGTCCCTTTGGTTTATCACTTTGTATATTAACAGTCTTTTATCTTCACTTTATTGCAAAAAGCTAAAAGGGTAGTTTGGTTTTAAAAAAAATTCTAATGACTTTAGGGACTACCAGTGTAACAAGGTACATACAACAGGGACGTCCAATGTAATAAACAAAGTTCAAGTACTAAGTTTGTTTTAAATGATATACCACAGAGATCTTCCGTGTAATTTACCCTATTCCCTTTATAAGGGCTTTCATAGGGTAACTGCATTTTACTTGTCACATACATGATCTAATCATGATCAAGACTGTTTTTGAATTTTTTTTCCTAGACAATATGATAAATTTTTACTCGAATGAACCAAATCATTATCACCATACGGTAAAAAAATGTCAATATATAATTACAAAATTTAGAGGGGAAAAATTATGACTTTAAACTTTTGGAAGGACGAGACTTGATTTTTCTAAAATTATAATTCTGAAGTAACTTTTACGGCCTGGATAATTTTTTGATGAAATCAGGTCTTTTTTGTGCAATTGATGTACGACCAGCACATTTTATTTTTGTGACGGACCCTTGTTAAATTTTATGTGCATTTACACTGAATGATTTATTTAAAAAAAAATTAAAAGTGAAGTATTTTTAGACAATTTGTGTATCTTATCAAGTTTATTTTTAGGAATAATCCATCGTTTTAAAAAGAATTCCAGAAAGCCACTCTCTTGTATTTGCGCGTATATGAACTAACAGACGAAAGAAAACTTGTAAACCCGAAACTCAAAATCGAGAAAAAGAAGAGAGAGAAAGAAAGGAAAAACCAGACGCACAGTGTGTGAAATAACGATATATAAAGATCCATCACAAAGATAACTGATATAAAACCCTCTTCTTTCTCTCACTATAAAACCCGATCGAGTAACCCACATTCACAAGATTCGATCTTTTTGAGTTTCTTGAATATGTGTGTATAGTGTTGATAGATTGATTACATACATAAATATATTTATATCATTTTGTATAGTTATTTATATATAAAAACTGTATTTGTGTCCACAATGGAGATGTCGGGACCCGACCCGGTTACAAATTGGACCTCATCTGGCGATCAAATAGGGCTCGAAGGTAAGTACACTTTCACATTTTCTGATTTTAAATTGGGGATTTTTGTTTTAATGTGTAGTTCATAATGTGAATTTGGAATTCGGGTGCTGTTTGATTTGATTGAAAATGCAGAGCCCATGTGGCAATTAGGGTTAGGAGATGATTCTGAATCGTATCCTGAACGGTCTGATGAGGCTGATTGCATCTATTATTTGAGAACCGGGTTTTGTGGGTATGGTTCACGGTGCCGGTTCAACCATCCTCGTGACCGTGGCTCGGTAAACTTTCTTAAAAATACGATAGCGATTGTGTGTTTGTTTTTTGTGCATTTTGGTGATTTCTTATGTGTGTTTTAATATCATCATTTTTTGGGTATATAACAAAATTTGGGCATTCAATGAATTTGGGGAAATTATTACATTAAAATTAGTAATAACAAAATGTTTTCTCATAACTGCTTCAGGTTATTGGAACTTTGAGGGGAAGTGGAGAAGAGTATCCTGAGCGAATTGGTCAGCGCGTGTGTCAGGTACATTCGGTTGAAACACTTGTTTTTAGTTACAAATTTTGGAAAGTTTTTGTCTTCATTTTAGGGCTAGAAGAATGTAAATCATAATTACAACTCATGATTAAATTGGTAACTATATGACATAAATCCAGTATTATATGCGAACGGGAATGTGCAAATTTGGTGTTTCTTGCAAATATCATCATCCGAGGCAGGGAATCGGATCACCAACGACAGTGCCACTAAATGTATCTGGATATCCACTTCGTCCTGTAAGTTCTTTTTTTTAATTAATTATTTAATAATTATATTTTTAATGTATAATCAACAGATTCATGGGCCAAATAATCAATTTTTTGTCATCAATTTCATACCAACTGCAAAAAAACTGATTGCCCCTTATCTTAACCTAATTACATGCAAATGTTTTTTTGGTCGGTTTATCTATATTAATCTAAAAAATAATTAGATGTACAAAGCAATAAAATGTCTAGTTATCTTATCTTGATACCTCAAGATTTTTTATTTTTTTGCACAGGGTGAAAAAGAGTGTTTATACTATGTGAAAACAGGGCAATGTAAGTTTGGTGCCACCTGTAAATTTCATCACCCGCAGCCAGCTGGCATGGTACCTTCACCACCGCCAGCAGTACTGCCAGCTGGACATTTGTCTCCAATGGCTTCTGCTATTTACCCAAATGTTCAATCTCCTTCTGTTGTTTCTTCACAACCGTATGGGATGTTAGCAACCAACTGGCCCGTTGCAAGACCTCCTCTTCTACCAGGCTCGTATCTTCCCGGGGCATATGGGCCCGTCTTGGTTAACCCTGGAATGGTTCCGTTTCCGGGCTGGAATCCTTATCAGGTATTATTTATTTATATTTAAATCAGTTTATTTAAATTTTTTATTATATTTATAAAAGTTAAAACCAAAACAAGTCAAGGGTATTTTGGTCATTTTCCTTGAGCAAGGGACCAAAAGTGAAATCCTGTTCTTTTACACCTGATTATTTGATTATAATATCTTAGTATAACATAATCAATTTCAAAATTATCATTTCATTTTGTGCAGACACCTGTACATCCTGCAGCCTCTCCTACTTCACAGGCTATTCTTGGAGGGCCCGCTTATGCAATGAGTCAATTATCTTCTTCTTTACCTTCTTACCCTTTGACCAAAAGTCAAACGGAACCCATGTTCCCACAAAGGCCCGGTGACCCTGAATGCCAATTTTACATGAAAACGGGCGATTGTAAATTTGGTTCCTCTTGTAGATACCATCATCCACCACAATGGACCCTACCACCAAACACTAACTTTGGGCTTAGCCCAATGGGCCTTCCTCTACGTCCGGTAACCATTCCTTCATCTTTAATCCTTGATATATATTCAATAAGACAAAATAATAAAATAAACTTTTTGTTATCATGTTTCAGGGTGCACCACTTTGTTCACATTATGCCCAAAATGGTGTATGTAAATTCGGGCCATCATGCAAATTTGACCACCCAATGGGAACCCTAAGTTACAGCCCGTCAGCATCTTCACTAGCTGACATGCCCGTTGCACCATACCCAGTGGGCTCGTATATGGGCACTTTAGCCCCATCATCCTCATCATCAGATCTCAGGCCCGATGTCACTTCGGGCCCCACCACTGACCACCAATCAACCACCATGCCAAGTGGCTCAAGTTTCTCAAAAAGTATGCAAATTTCTCAATCAAGTGGTAGCAGTAGTAGCATGAAAAATTGAGCACAAGATATGGGCTAACAACACTTTAATCTTGTTTTTTTATTTTGATTTTGTTTTTGTTGTTGTGAGAATGTGAGCCTTTGATTAGGGCCCGAGTTCCTTTTTAGTCACTTGATGGTTTGATGAAAAGGTGAGGCATTTGTATCCATCCTCGTGTTCATATATATGTATATGGCATTCGTATGCATATTTGAATAAAGCCGTATTGAACCATTGAAGAATCTTAATTCCATTTCTGTTTTTTTTAATAATATTGTCAATGGTTTAAACATAGAATTAAAGTTGTTAAAATCAAGATCTTGCTCCAGATGACTGGACGATCTGGATACTAAACCCTAATTATAGAAAACATACAATTGAGATTTCAATAAACCAAATAAATATAGATAAGCTAACAAATACAGAGTGGCCGTATGGGCAAAAGCATTTATTTCACTTTATTAACGGGCTTATACTTGTCATCTTTTTTCAACCAAATTGTGGAACGGGTTCTTCACATGATCTACAAAGAGCCGATGCCTGCCATTAAAGATGCAATAATATTGGTTAAACAACATTTATTAAACAAATCATGCAACTAATGACTCATTGTTTACCATTTACAGAGCTAGCAAAACGGGTCAAAATGGGTAAACTTCTTGCACGAATACCAACTCATCAACGCTAGTTTGTCGGGTTTATTGTAATTTGTATATATTTTCAATGTGTTCAATATGATTCAAGAATTATATTATACATATAATAAGATAATTTATTTTTAATAACAAACATTTAAGACACTATAAGTATTTGAATACACATTTGGACCCGTTCAGCCATTTCGACCCGTTTCACTTTTAGCTAATTTTCTAGAATCAACCTGTTTGACCCGTTATCAATATAAAGTCCGAATTGACCTGTTATGAATAATAGAGGGCCAACCTTTCATATTCCAGTCTTTGGGTAACAATGCCATTAAGTAGAAGCTCTGAACTATAAATTGCTGCTCCTGCATCAATGGAAATTTCAACTAATGTTTGATAAATATGCAATTTAATTTATTTACCAAACAATAAATGTTATTAATAAATATACGGACCTTTTTCAAGAAAAGGCAAACAGACCGAGTAATCTTCTTCACATGATAAAATCAGTAATCCATCAGGAACTTTTAATCCACTTCTGCCCATTCGTTCAACCGCCTAAATAAATTCACTTCACATTTTTAAATGGAAATAAATCACACAAAAATTTAAAAAAAAATCAAGAGAAATTACGCACCACACCATGAACTGCTTTGACCAAACTAGATAATATCTCTTTACCAGGCTTTGTGTTTGGTGTAATCAACACTTTCTGACCCTGCATAAAATAAAAAACAAGGTTAGACATTTTATTTTATATAAATAAGTCATATAATAATTTTAAGCCACACGATATAATAATTACATGTAATCTAAGCCACGTAATATATCAACTACACGTGCAAAAAAAGTATAAAAATTACCAAAATAGCCAATCCAAAGTATTTAATTACTAAAACGGAACAAAGATTTAAACTTTTTACCTTTAGAAGAGGATTTTGGCGTGCACGTGCTAATGAATTTGGAAGACTAAAACCGAATTCTTTTTCCTTTTTTGCATCTTTGAGTATGAAATCTTTTTCATCTATGTGACAAGAAGCTTGCCCACAGTTTTCAAGCCAGAGATGTGTAACAACCGGTTTTCCAAAAGCAATTGCTTCCAACATATTTCTTGTACGTACAAAATCATCTGCTATAAAATGTGTTGCATCTGTCATTGATGATGATTCTGATGCTCCCAATTGATATAAAATCTGTTAGTCATACAAATGATCATTAGCAACCTGTAAATATGATTACTAGAGGTGGTTTATTTATAAATAAAAAAAAGACAACCTTTTTTTGATGTTTGATTATATTTTCATCTAAATGGCGACTAAACAAAACACGAATTGAAGAAACATCTTTTCTTTTTCTTGAATCTTGATACGATCCTAAGAGATTAGATAAGTATCATTATCAAATAGATAATATTTAAATGTCGAATGCTTATCCTTTTATTTTTGAATTCGTTTCCTGTTAGGATTAGGTTAGGGTTAGGAGCCGAGTCTATATAAACATAGATCAGGTCTTTCGTTTTGGTCATTGAGAAATTGAGTCAGTTTATTTGTTTATCTTGTCGTTTATTGTTCTTAGGGAGAAACTGATACGAACCCAGCCCATACTAGGCTCGCACCATGCTCATAAGCTCAAGTGTAGAACTCACTCCCAAAAGCTAGCTTGAAGGAGGAGGGGACACTTAGGCTTATAAGCCACCATTTAGTTTTTATTCTAGCCAATGTGGGATCATAACAATACCCCACGCTTTGAAGAACCAACGTCCTCGTTGGTCACGGCTATGTTGGTCACGGTCGGCACCCTCCTTTCGGGTCCGAGCCACCACTCCACAGGCCACCACTCCGAGCTCGTTGGTCACGGCTATGTTGGTCACGGTTGGCACCCTCCTTTCGGGTCCAAGCCACCACTCCACAGGCCACCACTCCGAGTGTTGGAACCTCGCAACGTAGGGCTAGCTCTGATACCAATTGATACGAACCCAGCCCATACTAGGCTCGCACCATGCTCATAAGCTCAAGTGTAGAACTCACTCCCAAAAGCTAGCTTGAAGGAGGAGGGGACACTTAGGCTTATAAGCCACCATTTAGTTTTTACTCTAGCCAATGTGGGATCATAACAATACCCCACGCTTTGAAGAACCAACGTCCTCGTTGGTCACGGCTATGTTGGTCAATGTGATTATTTGTTAAGATCGGCACTCAAACAACAAGAAACAACTGCAATCGGTGATTGAATCAATGTGATTCAATCGGTCAATGTATTACTTTCACTTTCGAGAGGTGAAAGAACTCTCCCAATGTTTACACACACTTAATATCTGAATGAATGCAATAGAAAGGACTACAACTGACTTATATCACTAACCAACTAACTGCTAGTTTACAACTGACTCAACAGAATTAACACTGCAGCCTAGAAACAGTGGAATGAGTTGACCAGAAAAGTCAACTCATTAAAGTCACTCTTGATCATTAGTCGACCTCTTCTTTCTTCTAGCATAAGTGACCCGGAAATCCCTATTCGTAACAGAAACCTGGTTCTCCAATTCCAGGATTATCAATAAAGCATTCGATTGTTTGTGTCTTTAACTACCGGTTCGTATCAAATTGGTATCAGAGCTATTCGGTTCTGGATCAATCGTTCAAAAAAAAAAAAAAAAAAACATTGTTCATCGCGGCACTGTTCACGCGATTACTGTTCATCGCGAACACTGTTCATCGTGATCACTGTTCTTCGCAAATACTGTTTAGTTCAGTGTTTTGGAGTATTCAACGATTAATGGCTGATTTTAAAGGAATGTTTGATAAGATCGAAAAATCGATTAGAGATTTCAGGGAGGCAGAACGACAGCGCTACGAGGAGACTGAAAAACGCCAGAATGAAATTATAAACATCCTCCGAAGTTTATATGAAAACCAAACCATAGCAAAAGGGGCAGCTTTACCAAAATCATCAACCACAACCATGAAGGAGATGGAGGAAATAGCCGCGGAAAGCGGTCGGGCGACAGACGTCAGTGAAGATTGCCCTGATGCTGCGGAAGATAGAGGAGAGCCATGTTTGCAATCAACAAGAGAAACCAACACATAGCGATGGCAGACAAGACGAGTCAAGGCGAGAGAGTTTTGGAAAAAGTTTGTCACTGCAACGAGTCAAACCAGAAAAGTGAAGCCACAAACTACTGGTCAACGAGTTGGAGATGCATCTTATCACAAAGGCGTTAATCTTTGCCATGCTAATTTAACTCTACAAGGGCCAAATAGAAAACAATTAAGCCAAGACTCTTTTGCATGCGCTTTTCAGTTTCATTTTGATTTGCAAAAGATGGACCTACAAGTCAAAACATGGGATCCAGGAATTGCTTGAAGCCACACCTTGAGGACAAGGTGTGTTTTGGGGGCGGAGTAATGATACGATCCTAAGAGATTAGATAAGTATCATTATCAAATAGATAATATTTAAATGTCGAATGCTTATCCTTTTATTTTTGAATTCGTTTCCTGTTAGGATTAGGTTAGGGTTAGGAGCCGAGTCTATATAAACATAGATCAGGTCTTTCGTTTTGGTCATTGAGAAATTGAGTCAGTTTATTTGTTTATCTTGTCGTTTATTGTTCTTAGGGAGAAACCTGGTTCTCCAATTCCAGGATTATCAATAAAGCATTCGATTGTTTGTGTCTTTAACTACCGGTTCGTATCAAATCTTTATTTGGAGATATAACCGGTGTTCTTGTTAGAGATGAACTCATAAGTTGTTGAATAAGTGAAGATCTTCTACATGACTGTTTAAGATATTCATCTCCCATACAAATTGGAGATGATTCCCTGATGGTATCATGAGTTATAGGAGTAGTAGGGTCAATTCTGGTCAAACTACCGGTGTTTGACCTTGTTAATCTTGTAGCAGATTTGGCATCGGGTTGTTTTAAAGATGATAACTTTTTGCATTTAGGATAAAACCCAGAAAGAATATTATCAGTTGAAGTTGAAGCATCCTTAATTTTGTCAAAATTGTTATTTTTTATTGACTGTCTAGTTTGTCTAGCAGCAGGTGTCACATTCTGAATACACTGTTTCTTGACCGACATTTGGTCAACAGATGTAATTTCTTTTCTTTTTAGGGACACTTTTCCTTTTCTTTTTGCCACATCAGATGACACGTTGTCAGGATTCTCAATGTCATTGCTGACCATCTTCCTTTTAGAAGCTTGACCCGCGCTCTTGAATTTGTTTGACTGGTCAGCATTTGTCTTTGACTTGGACTTTGACCGTGTTTTTCTGACTACATTGTTAGACAAAGGTGGCTTTTGACTTTTATGAGAATCCTTTGACTTATAGTTTGTAGAATCATGATCAATATTTTATAACCCAAAGTACAAGTCTTCCATTGATTCAACAGCCATTTGAGTGTCAAAACGAACATTTGTTGTTTCTTGAATTTTTTCTTGAATATCAATGCCAGCTGGCATATCTGTTGACTGCTTACCTAATTCAACCATAAGATTTTTTCTTAAACTGCCATCTTTTATATGTGTTCCTAAACTTTTCTTCGGGTTATTATTATTTTTATTTTTACACAACACCAATTTCGAGTCAGACTGACACAATTTCCTGCTTTTTTCAGAAGAAATGGACGATTTTATTACCCTTGGACTACCACTAGCAAAAAAAGCTTCCTTATTTTTTCTGAAAAAATCTCCTTCAAGATTATCATCCCAATCAAAAACCCTAATTTCATCAACTGCATTAATTAAACAAGCACTTTTTGCAAAACTTTGAGTCCCTTTAGCGCTTAAGACAGGCTTTGATTTGCCTCCAGTTGACTTACTAAAGTCAAACTCATTACCACACTCGATATTAACTTTTAAAAAGTTATCCACAAATTCAAGTGCATTTGCTTGTGATGCATCCCCAGGTTCTTGAGAATCAATATAGCTTAAACCAGCCAATTTATCTGCTCCACGAGGGGTAATATCGTCATTTACATCTTCGGTTTCATCATCAGCAAAAAGTTCTCTTGCAGTTGACCTGCCAAATCTACACCTTCTTACAGTTTCTGACCCATCAATTCGATTATCATTCTCTAGGGTTTCAGATGGACTTTTTTCAAATAATATTCTTCTATGTTCAATATCAGGTTCTAAACTTAAATTAGGGCATGATAAACTTTTACTTTTTTGAGAAGCTTTATTTAGTGCTGCCAGCCCAGCAGCCCTCATAGATGCTGCACGATTACAAGTAAATGTCTTGAAACCAACTCCTGTAATAAATAAATAAAAAACATATTAGAAAAAAACATTAATTATGATAAACCCCAGGTACAGAAAAATGGGTAGATTCAGGTTATGTCATATCTCTAACGGGTCAAAAGCACCCGAAATGTATTTTGAAGCAAAAACCTCCTAAATCATTTTATTTGGAAAATCAGGTAACTGAAAAAACATAATCATCTTATCATATTTGATTTGATAGTTGAGACACTAATTGTTCAAAAAAAGTTTGAATTTTTAAACACACAGTGTTTCAGGACGGGTCAATCCGACCCGTTTCAACTCGTACTAGAATGGCCCATTTAAACTCAAACCAATTTTGACCCATAACCCAACCCATCTTTTCACCTCTAATTTTCACCAACTACCTGAAGTATGTTGTTCACTCTTTTCATAATCTGTTCTTGAATTATTTTCCTTTATATTTTCATTGCAATGATGTAAAATCTGTGTATGCTCAATATCTGTTGAATTAGCACATTCTTCCCTACCAAAATCTTCATCAGAATCTTCCACTACTTCAGTTCTCTCAGATTCTTCATGATCAGAAACTACAACTTGTTCAGTATCAAAATCATTGAATAACTGAGTTTCGTTTTCTTCAGCAGAATCAGGAATATCCATCACTTCCATTTCAGCATCAAAGTTTACCACTTGTGTGTCATCATAAAGGTTAAAATGTTCAGTTTCACCATCAGGTTCCGTCACTTGGGTTGCTAATTCATCATCGAACGCAACAGTATCAATTACAGGAATGCCATTATTGAATTTATTACCTGTTGCGATTAAATTATAATGATACTTAAGAATTATTACATGTTTATTAAAATTTGTTTTAGCTTGCAACATATGTAACAAATTTATCATCTCTTAAACTAGTAACTTTCTGCAAGAATTTAAAATAAAAGAGGAAAAAAAACACTTGAAATTAATCGATCACATTAATCATTATACACATAAGAGTTACATTCTGAAGACACTTTGAACTGCCTATTAAATGTTATGCTAATTCAATCGCACTTGAAATTAATCAAATATTCTGCATTTCAACAACCCCTAACTTTATTCTATTCTGCATATGATGATCCACACATCCAATTGAATTAAACTTAAAATGTATTTCTTATAAAAAACTGCATTTTCTTACCAGACGATGAAGTTGGAGAATCAGAAATCTGACTATCGAAAATTTGAGTCTCCTCACCGCCGAAATCCCAAGTACTACTATCCGATTCGTACGATTTCTTATTACCATTGTCGTCGTCATCATCACCCATATTATCTCACCTGCAATCAAAATTACGATGATTTTATTAATTTCGCAATGCGTTAAGAAAATCAGACGTTATAAAAAGTAGAAACATTACAGAAATTCGAGAAATCGATTGAACAGGTGTCTAATAGTGCTTAGCGAAAGTATGCGATGTAGAAGTGAGATTAGGTTTGTTTTCTCATTATTGGAAATTGGAGGGAAGTTTGGGGAAAGTCAAATGTATTTTTTTAGAGGGAAAACTGAGCCCTAGAAATTTTATACTCAATGACAGAGAATAGGGTTTTCAGTTTTCCATTGTCCGTAGTAAAAGTTTCATTTAGCCCCTCATCTTCATCTCTTTTACGTTTACCGCCCGCACTTTCCCAAACCCTAAAGGATGAAGATTGAGGAACATCATTGATATCAATGTTTTTAGCTTCTACACATGGTTTAAATTTTCATATTATCTATATCAAGGTCCACATCATATATCTCGAATTCATACAAATCTTTCTAAAATGGATAATTAACATACGCTCCGGGAGAAGCTGAGTTTTGCTCCTAATGTATGCGGCCTAATTATTATCGTGACTGTTTCCAAACCTTTTCCTGGTTATTTAGTAAATGTTTACCAGTAAAGAGATCAAACCAATTATGCTTCTGTTAAAGTTTGCTTCTAATGTACGTAGTAAAAGTGTTAAAGTTAGTTAGATAGAATGACTTATTTTTCCTTGTAATTATTAGGTTGTTTTTCTAGCTTCTCGCTAGTTTCTTTTTTTATATATATGAAAGATGTTTCCAAAACAAAAAAAAAACATCCATATTCCTTTTTAACCCCAATTATTCTCATTTTACTTCTTACTCTTTTCACATCTTCAAATCTCCCAACATAATCATAAATATTAGCCAAAAGTGTATGAATACTCGACTCACAATCTTCAATTTCACCCAACCGATCCGCTAATGTTCACCTAAATCAACATCACCCACCATAAACCGGTACCAAAATCTCGTCTTTTTCCTTCGGGATTTTTTTAACAATATTCTCGGCTTCTTTTAATAACCCTACACGCCCTATAAGATCGATTAAACACCTGTAATGTTCTATTTTCGGTCCAATTTGATACACTGATATCATCGATTCAAAATGCATCATACATTTATCAACTAAACCCCCATGACTACACGCGTTTAAAACACCGATAAAGGTAATATCATCGGGTTTGAACCCATTTTCCTTCATTTTATTAAATAACTCGAATGCTTTACCCGGTTTACCCTTTAAAGAAAGTGCACATACAATCGAAGTCCATGAAGCCGTATCTTTTTCATTTAATCTATAAAATACGTCTAAAGATTATCATTTTATCTTCATTCATGTATTCGTGACTCCATTTTCCTTGTTCTAGGACACCATTGTGTCCAACAAATTACATTTTTCTTAGGCAATCCAACAAAAATCTAACGTGCTAAATTTAAAAACGCATGCTGAAAGTGTGCTTACAACTGTGTCCTCACCAGGCTGTAAACTTACATTTCATCTCATTAGTAAATAAAAGTTAACAGCATTCTCAAACCTCTTACACCTAACATACCCTGAAATCATAGAACCAAATCTCGTTCAGGCATTTCATCAAACACCTTCTGTGCATCTTCACTACGGCCCAATTCACTGTACACATCCATAATCGAATTACAAACATAGCAGTCAAACTCATCACCAGATTTCAACACGAACCCATATACCTTTTTCGCCAATTGAAACTCGAATTACAAACATAGCAGTCAATTCACTGTACACATCCATAATCGAATTATAAACATAGCAGTCTCGCTAACACCCAATTGATTTAAACACAACGGGTAAGTATAATTATGAGGACATGATTCATCTACCCTCCACATTTGATCAAACAAATTAATAGTTTTTTTCTGAATTCACCACCTTTTGTGTTTACTTCAATCATTACATTGTAAGTTTGCAATGGATGTGAAAGCCATGATCTACAAAACCCTTTCGGGTGTGAATCTGTGATTAGTTAAATTTAATTGATTTATTTAACTAAAACAGAGTTTTAGCATCAAGGCCCATTAGCTCAGTTGGTTAGAGCGTCGTGCTAATAACGCGAAGGTCGCAGGTTCGAGACCTGCATGAGCCACTCTTGTTTTATTTTTGACATTTAAGTTTCTAGAAATTTCTACACCTTCTCTTTACTTTTTCTTTCGCCCCTCCTTGTTTCCTATTATTACAATCAGTTAATATTTTAATTTAATCAATAAAATGATTGCAATATGATGATAATGTAATCAACATTATAATTACAGTATTAATTTTTAAAAGTATTAATGGTTGATAAAACAACATACCAATAATATCACTAGCTATTTCATGGTTACCAAGTAAAAATGGTTCAAAATAAAGTAATTTCCATTGAAATCTTAGTTTTATCACACAATTATTTCCATACAAAGTGACTTTTGTATAACAAATCTCCATAGAAAATGTATGATTGCACGGTGTACAATTCCTTGTAGCACAATTCATATATGAACCCAAAACAAGAAAGAAGACATATATTTTGAAGGTTAATCAATAATTTTGTCATCAATGACAACATATTTTGTTTTTCTTTGTGTGCATCAAATTCCTTGATTGTCTGTGTGAGCTGGTGGGGGCTCGAAACCGTTGATTCTCTAAGATTTATTTTATGAAAAAAGCAAAATTACTGATACAAACAAATAACAAATGATACAGAAACAAAAATTCTCTGCTTCCTTGCAGTGTGTACCATTTTGCACAACACATTGCTTTCAAGCCTTCGGTTTCTGTATAAAAAAGTAGCCAAAACTTCATTAAAACCATAATTAAGAAGCCATGAAGATTGAAGAACAGCTTGATAAAAATAACTCTGATCTCATGTCAAATGTACGATTTAAGTCTGAAAATTAAATGAAAATGATGCAAGGGATATAATATTATAACTTTATAACATACCTAGGTGAATGACCATGACAATCAATATTTAGCCATAATCTCCCTAAATAATTCCTTTGGTGCTGCAATTAAAAAGTACAATAAAACTCATAAGAAAAATCATATTTATTTTTTTCAAGCGGAGAAAAACGATCATAATTTGGAATTTAAACTCTTACCTGACAACCCTGTAAATCTTTCATATTGTTCATATGCTTGCCCTATAAACATCTCCACTCCTGTTACAATTATGGCTCCACATTCTCCTGCTTCCCTAAGTAATCTGGTAATTTTTGGTGTGTAAACAGCATCAAATACCAATGCATACGACTTCAAAGCTTCCTGCCAAAATTGTAAAAAAATAATAATAAGAAGAAAAATGATCTCGTGTAATAATTATAATAATAATATGAATGAATGGTAGATAGACATAGACATAGACAGACCTTAGAAATTGGAGTGTCATTAATATTTGGCTGCATACCAATTGAAGTAGTGTTTGCAAGTATCATTCCTTGTTCTGGTCTGTAACTACTTAAATCAGTTAGAGATAAAGCTTCTCCACCAACTATTTCAGCAAGTTCTCTAGCACGATCTATCAGGAACATTTTTTAAGCAGTTGGTTTATAAATAATAAATTATAATTATTGAATTTTTAGTAGAATCTAACCATAAGTTCGGTTGGCTATCACAATTCTTGCACCCTTCTCTTTTGCTCCATAAGCAAGTGCTTTTCCAGCACCACCAGCACCAATTACCACAAATAATCTACCATCCAATGGGGACCCACTTGCACCATTTTGAACCCCTGAACCTGTAAAACAGTTGGCCTGCTTTATTCAAATTTTATAAATGGGTCAATTTCAGTTATGCTTTATCAAATAATATAAATCAGCTAAAAAAAGAACGTGCCAAATAGGTTAAACGGGTCAAATAGGTTTAAAAAAAGTGTTTACGGGTCAACCTGAACCCGTTTTGACCCAACCCGCCCAGATGCCACCTGTCATAGGAAGTAGAGAAGGAAACCTCGTAGACTATCCTCAATAGCAGAAATGGCGCCTACATAGTCTGTATTACAACCATATAACTTCCCATCATTTTGTCTCCTGATAACACAATTGACTGCTCCTATTGACTGTTACATACAACCAATAAAAAAATACATAAAAAAGAACATACTTCACCATTTATCATTTATATGCATAATATGTAAGCTTTTATATGAATAACAATGAAATTTACCTTTGCAACTGGATCAACCTCATCACAGCATTCAACTATAGATTCTTTATGAGGAATGGTACAACTGCATCAAAAAATAATCATTTTTATTAATTTAAATTAATTTATAAATAGAAATTTTGGTCCGTCTAATACTTGTTAAGATGCTAACCTGAATCCAACAAAATCTGTAGATGAGTAAGTATCGAGAAACTTCTTTACATTATCCACCAACATATGTACATAAACTCCATTAAAATCAACTGATCTGAAAGCTTTATTATATAACAAAGGTGATTTACTATGTCCAACTGGATTCCCAATAATACCAAACACTTTTGTATCAGGCCCTAATTGTCTGAAATTAAATAAATCCAAAAGATCCCTAATTGTAGGCTGTCCTGGTGCAGATACCTTTCCATGTTCAAGGGTACCAAATGTCAAATATCCACCAAATTTAGGGCACAAAACTCGAGACATCAAACCCTTCTCGCCCATCACCATTGCTATTATTGGAACCTAAATTTTTTTGATGTTTTATCTTAGTTTCTCTACTTAAAGAAGTCGCACTAATTAAAAAAAATAATAATAAATTAAAACCTACACGACTTACGCCGCTTACTTGAGAATTGGCAGTTATTTGAAAAACACGTGCAACATCAGTTACATCTACAGCAGTTGTTGCAAACTTTACAATATCAGCACCTGTTGATTGTATTCTGACCACAAGGTTGCCCAATTCTTCTACTGAAGGGGTATTTTGGTAATTGTGGGAAGAAACTATAAGTTTGCACTTTGTAGACTTATCTCCACGGATTAAATTGTTGAAATCATCAACAGCCTGTAATTACAGTGAAATATTTTGTTTAAATATTATGTTTGATAAAAAAAGATTTTCATTTTTGTCAAGAAAGTAACCTGAAGCTCAACATCAATGTGATCAGCTCCTAATTCCATTGCTAACCGAAGAGCAGCCAATCGACTCTGTTCATCCCCATCATACTGACCACCTTCCCATGTTGGTCTACAAAATCATAAACCTTTTAGGGTAGCATTTAGCAAAAACAAATCACCAGAAAATGCAAAATTGACACTTGAATTTACAAAATATAATCCAAAATTAGTTGCTAATTTAATACTTATTTGTTTGCATATACTTCAAAGTGTAAACAATTCAGGAGTCTAAAATACAAAATACTGAAACTACTGCATTCATATCGTAACGGTTTATTATAGCGAAATAGCACCTGTAAGTGTGGGGAGAGGACTGAGTTTAACTAGGGTTTGTATATCCTCTCGAGCACTAAACGTTTTCAAGCTATCCAATCGGATTTCAACAAGGTCAGCACCACTAGATTTCCATTTGAATCAACATCTGATCCACCGTATCCGCCATTATCGGTGCACAAATTAGGGTTGAATTCCTCCTCATTTCCCCCCATATTCTGAGCAGCAGGCGTTACCTAACCAGAAATTCAAATCCCCAAACTTCAATCAATTGTCGCAGTAGAATAAACTCAAATTCTACGTCGACAAAATCATTCCACTGAAACTTAAATTCAGCATAATCAATGCAAAAACTCAAGCGTAAAGATAGATTCTGGACTTACGAGCTCCATTTGCTCAGATTGAGGAAAGAGATTTGAAGCTGTTGTAGGTGGGACTGGGGGTTGGTGGAGAGTTTGGTAGGTGTTGCTGCAATCGTGTTAGTTGGGAACCTAGTTTGACCGTTAGATTTCTATAAATTAGCAACGTTCTGCAATTT
The DNA here is from genome assembly GCA_963853835.1 of Calendula officinalis. Taxonomy (NCBI): domain Eukaryota; kingdom Viridiplantae; phylum Streptophyta; class Magnoliopsida; order Asterales; family Asteraceae; genus Calendula; species Calendula officinalis. The sequence goes on along the minus strand of OY970835.1, from coordinate 24,571,107 downwards.
CGTACGTACAAACCAAACATTCCATAAATAACAAAATTTGTCATGTTACAGAACTTCGGCGGAATTCATAAATATAAACATCCCACTATGCCAATATCATCCTATTTTTGGCTTATAGTCCGATAAGAAATGAAGTTACATGTACATTTTCTGCCCAAGCACAAACTTTCTCAAATTTAATCCAACCGTAGATAGGTAGTTTAGCTTAGGTAATGTTTGATAACATAATTAGTAATTTGAAAAATGCATATGAATGAAAATTTTTTCTTGGAAAAAATGTACAACTTTTACTTTAGATGTTGATTAAAAATATTTATCAAACACTCTAATCTGTATGATTAAGAGGTTGTTTTTATAATAAAATCAATAAGAAGACTTACTACTAAGAAGTCAGATCGGGTGGAGATTTAAAATTTGATGAGAGTTATAAGGATAATTATCAACCAATCATTTAAGAAACATTGAATTATTATTAGAAATTTTGAATTATATCAAAAAATATTTCCTCCTAAAGATTTAAAATTTCTTATAATGATCTATATTTTTTTTAAACAATTGGCTAAAAATTATCCTCATAGCTCTCACCGATTTTTTAGTCATCACCGGAACCTAACCCACTGTTCTAAAATGTATTTATCTAACTAGTACCTTTTACCAAATAGGGTAATTATCAAAATCTATCACTTATTTTGAAACTGCCAAAAATGAGAAATGTATAACTTATTTTGGTATATATGATGTGTGCTTGATGTTAGGAGCAAGGAGCTACAAGAGGAGTAGCATATGAAGCACTTACACTGGTTTTTGCATGAAAGAAAAGAGAAGAAAGTTAAGGAAAAGAAGAGAAATGAATGAATTTATGAAAGAAAATAATGTTCTTTTATGTGTTCCAGAGTCGGAAAGATGATGAAGGAAAATAATATTTTTTTGTGTTCCCGAGTTGGAGAGAAAGGAAAAAATTTATTAAATTTACAGTTTTATCCTTAAAATGTAAATTAATTAGGAAATATGAGGGATAATTTAGTAAATATAATTTTTTTTCATTAATTGTAACTTCCTTTCTCTCAAAATCTTCCCATTTTTGGGAGGAAGATTAGGAGAGAAATAATGACAAAAAATGTACCTCATCTTCCTTTCTCTTCTTTTAATAACAAAATCTGAACCACGATACGTTTTGTGATCATTTGGCAGCTTCAGGAGTTGTTTCGCTACTAAACTCGATGACACTCTTACTACTTGTTTGGGTCTCCGTTTTTGCGATTGCAAAGAACAATGGAAGGCAATTAATTAGTTGTCATATGAAAGTTTACTTTTTTAAGAAATTTACCTTGAGTGCAAGTCATATGAAAGCGAAGGTAACAGTCCAAAAAGATTTACAACATTTCCTAAGGACTATTCTCCAATAATTAAAGCGTCATCCACGAGTTGCAGATGTAAGAGTTCAAAATTTCTATTCCGACTATTGGCAAAAAAGAATTTTCCGTTAACCGAATTAAATACAGAGATCCAATCACATTTTGTCAACCACATAAACTCATCTATATTTTAATTTAAAATTGATCAAGTCACCTTCATAAGGATAGAATGATTATATAGATCCAAATAAGACTTTTATTTTCTCTTGACTTTTCTTCAAAATTTTCAATATACATCACCAATTTTTTTCAGTATACCGACAATTAACCTCATCACGTGACATGATCCAACACTATCCAATCGTTAACGGAAAACATTTATCCAAAATCTTCAAAATTTTGTTAATTAATTAAGATTTTTTAAAGTGTAATGGTATTACTTCTTACTATTTGTTCCTACTTATCTTCATACTCATTAGATCAAGACATCTGTTAAAATCAAATGATAATATTAAGCAAAAAGAATTAGTGAATTACATATATCATCTTATTAAGTAAATAGAAAGAAGAGTATGAACAAATAAGAATAAATATTATTTCTCTTTTTCTAATATATGATATAAGAGGACATGATAACAAATATGTAAGAGTAAATTACACGTAAAGTCTGTGTGGTATACCATTAATTACAATCGCAGCCTTTGAACTTCGTTTATTATATTGGACGTATCTGATGTATACACTTTATTACACCCAAGATCCCTGCTGCCCTTAAAAAAATTTAAATGACCCAAATACCCTTTTAGTATTTTGTAATAAACTAAAGATGAAAGACTGTAAATGTAATAAGTGATAAATTACAAGGATCATCCGTGAAATTTTACTCTATTAATTGAATTTTTTTCTTTTTTATTCTTTTATCCATATTCTCCACCATATTCAGACTCACCAACCACCCCTATCTCTTTGAATTCAAACCTTAATTAATAACCATTATCTTCGCGCCATTGAACTCCCTGAAAATTCGTTCCATCATTAACCCCTACATTCGGTTGCATTTTCCAGTTGTTCCACCGCTTGTGACGTTCTATCGACATGCGTGTGCAAAACATCAACTCCTCTGGTGACGTGCATCAATTGTATTAATCAATTCAGGTCGATAGAACGTCACCAGCCGTGGAACAACTGGAGAAGGCAACCAGAAGTAGGGTGTAAGAATGATCGACTTTTATGAGGTTTGGTGGCGCGACGACAATGGTTATTGATTGATGTTTGAATACAAAGAGATTGATGTGAGTGGTGAGTCTGAATATGGATAAAAGAGAAAAAAATATTCAATTAATAGAGTAACATTTCATGGATGGTCCATGTAGTTTATCACTTATTATATTCACGGTCCTTCATCTTCACTTTATAACAAAATGCTAAAAAGGGTATTTTGGTCATTTAAAAAAAATTCAATGCAGCAGGGACTTTGGGTGTAACAAAGTGTATATACCAGGGACGTCCAATGTAATAAACGAAGTTAAAGGACTGAGGTTGTAATTATTGGTATACTACAGGGACCTTCCTTGTAATTTACTCAATATGTAATCAATTAAATTTTCCTTAATCAATAAAAAATGATATAAATAAGTAATTAATTTCTTTGGATTAAACTAACTTTGCCCATACTATAATTACGAATCAAAATTTTAAAGGTATTAGAGCATCTCCAATGGTAGCTTTTTTTAAAGCTTATTAATATTTGAATAAGTCTTTGGATGACTTTTTACCCATTAGAATAACTAGCTTTATTAAAAGCTTATTCAAAGACTTTTTTCTACTAACCTTTTAATGGACTTTCAAAATTTATCTTTTTTAGTCCTTTATGTTTAATAGTTTTTCATTTTAAACTTTAGATATATTATATATAAATTCTTTATTATATTTTTATTAGTTAATAAATAAATTATATAATATTTAATGTCAATTATTATAATATTTTTGTATGAGATATTTAAAAAAATATTATATGTAGTAAGATGTTATAAAAAGTGTCAAATTATATAAGGGGTATATATAAAACATTTAAGATAGATAAAGATAAATTAGAAATATTGTTAAAGAAAAAGCTTTTAAAAAGGTTAACCATTGGAGATGCTATTTATGTAGAGGTTTTTGGTTAGTAGATTGTTGATGTGTTAAAAGTAATAAGCTATTGTAAGGTTAATCATTGGAGATGCTCTTAGAGACCTTTAGTATTTGTTATCATGTAATATTAGCAAAACTCATTAACTAAATTATCATCCTCCTAATATTGAATAAGATGGGTGAGAACAGTGACGCAATTAACGTCATCAGTTTTTGTCAAATCAGCGTCACGTCAGCTTACACTTCAACTAACATACCCATGTTATCAATACCCCCTCCTCTTCAATTTTTGAGCCCAACCATTATAAAATATATACACACAAAAAATATCAAATACCCTTTTATATTGACATGGGCCTTACCAATTCAGCCTTTCCACTCTTCCCCTAGGGGAAGAGTTTCACCGACAAGCATCAAAGGATGTTTGGTGCAATGGGTGATGGCAAAATCTCCTCCAACCGAAGCCATCGGTAGGAACTGTTTGGCAGGAATCTAAGGTGTGCATGATACTCTATTACGTTTTTTCTTAAAGCTTTGAAATACTTGAGCATTTATGCCAAAAAAAATTGAATCGAACTGAAAATCGACCGAAACCAAACTGAACCAAAACCGAGAACATGTAATATGTTTTTGTTTTTGGTTTTGTAACTTCATGATTTTTGGTTTCGGTCATATTTGTTTTGGTTCGATCCTCGGATAGAGGTGAGCATTTGGGCTGAAAAGACTGAACCGAACAGATAACCGACCGAAACCAAACCAAACCAACACTGAAATCATGTAATCGATTTGGTTTTGAAAATTCATAATTATGTGTTTCGGTTTGTTTTCTAGACCGCGCTCACCCCTAACTTCATATAAAGGGTATGAAGAGGTAAGATGTGGATAATTTTAACATATTGAGATATAATAAATATCCAAAATAAACCATCAAGACATTGTAATCTTTACTAATCATACACTTCACAAACACAAAAGTAGCACAAAGTAATATATGTACATATAAAAATTATAAAGTAAAAAAAAAGATAGAAAAACATCAAACTAGTACATGAAAAATACTTCTTGACATGATAAACCGAACTATCGCCTAGCGATCTTCTTGGAAAGCACGTAAACCGAGAGCCAAACGAGCAATAAAAGCGTTATGGACGATATGAGAGAGAGGAGAATAGAAGCTTTAAAGTGTGAACAGTATGTATCAAAATTGTTACAGATTTTGTTCCAATTACTATGAGAATTCCCTTTCAGTCCTATATATCCTACTCCCGCTGATGCTCCTGTTGCTGCAGCCACAATACCTAATAGCAGCTGCACCATAGTATATATACACACATTAATTAATTAATGATATATATATATATATATATATATATATATATATATAGATGTAAGTATAGTTGTATTTAATCTTTGTTTTTTTTTTTCTACAAATAATATGATTCGAGAGCTTACCGAATCAAGTATCACAAAATGAAGCTTTAGCTTGGCGGAATTCCCTCCTGGTTTCATTAAAGACAAAACCGACACGACACCCGTGATGATGCTGTACAAAACCGCCACCGAGAGTGCTGCTACAAAGTATCTGCATCATATATAGCAAAAACAATATCATCATGTATTTACGTTATTATTGTAACTTATTTCTCTACGTTTAGTGACATTTTTCTTTGTGCCGCTTACAAAAAAATCGAGTGTTTTATTATATTAAAGTAAAATGATGAATTTCGGATCATAGTTACACGGAAACGTTAACCCCCCCACGAACCACGATCCTGATTTTACGTACCAGAAACGGGTACACTTGCGTTCCGATCGCTACTCGATACACGATCCAATTAGTCTTTGTGGCGTTCCCGATAGAACACAGATTTCGAACCCTACGTATTAGGGAACACGATTTCAATCGATACGATACATCGATTTAGAAGCCAAATCGTATCGGACTCAATTTTGGAAGGTGAATTGGTAATGGAATCGGGATATTTGGATACATCGATTTCAGTTTTCAAAACAGAATCAATTTTAAAAGGAAAATCGTTGATTTTGAGTAACCAAATCACGTGAATCAAGGAGAAATCATCACCGATGTTCTTTATATATCCCTATTGCCATTTTGAAATTAATCATACTTCATTCTTCACGTTCAATTGTTCAAATTAGTCGCCGACTAAGTTATGGTATTTGACCTTTTGATTTTTGAAGTATTAATAAAGTAATTTTTTGGAGTTAATTAGTGTTATATTTATATTTTTTAGTCATATATGGTACATCGTACCACATTATATCGTACAACGTTCCGCGTACCGAAATAGCGTTCCGGAGAAGACTACCCACCCTCGTACCCAATTTTAAAGATTAGTGATCCCCGTTCCCGTTTCCGTTTCGCGTACCAGAGCGTCCCCGTTCCCATGTAACTATGTTTCGGATATCTTAATTATTCCAAAACAAATAATCATGTTACTTACACATAAGCGGGTGAGTAATTGAATTTTGCATCTCTAGAGATAAAAACGCCCGGTGCAACCTGAATCATTTTGGTTTCTCCAGAAGTGACCATAACAATGATAGCAACCAAAGCCGTTGCAAACAAGAAAACCCTCAAGAACACGTCAACCACCGCATGTTTTTTGAAACTTTGAGCACGTGAGTCATACTCTGGCGGTGGTGGTGCTGACGTTTTAAGCGGTACCTCCATACTAACGCCGGCATGTGGAGGAGTTGCGGTGTTGCTAGATGCCATTGATGGGTAGGTATAGAGCAAAATTGCTTAAGTTGGTTTTTTGTCTTGTAAAAGTGTGTACGGATTCATTTGTGGCACAAATTCTACACTTATATATATACAAGATTTTGTCAATTAATTGGCACCATATTTGATAGCATTTTCACACACGCATAGGCGAATTTGAAATTGTTCACACAATATTTGGTGATATGGTCAACAACGGTTTACCAGATTTGTGGAGGGCTTGCTTTGGTGTGATCATCAGGATAAAAGTCAAATGTGGTTGGGCCATGGCCTATTTATTGCACACTTTCTTCCATTAACGTAACGCCGCCAGGTCCATAATCTCATACTTCTACGATTTAAAATAAGTCATACATTGTTGATTTCATGGTTTTTGAGGCAAAATATAATAATGATAATTAAATTAGATTAATTGGATGGTTAGTGGGGAATGAGTCCCACAAATTTTGAATAAAGTGAAGTTAATGATGTTTAAAAGTAAAAGTAAGGGTAAAGATGTCATTTCATTTTATTAAAGTAGATAGTTAGTGGGTGTGAGTCCCAATACTTTTTACCAAATAAGGTAAGTTTTCAAAGTGTATCACTTATTTTGATACACCCAAATATGGAAAGTGTATCACTTATTTTAAATCGGAGGAAGTATATGTTATTTTAATGAGTTTTGATAATTACTCCTTAAGGACTATCATTAAAGGACGTATTAGAAACTTTTACATTAATCTTTAATCACCCTAAAATTTTAGGAATTACCCCCTCCATCCCTTAATAAAGTTCTCATTTCTATCAAAATATTTGTCCCAAAATAAAGTTCCCATTTCTAAAATTAGAGGGACCCACTCAATAAAATAATATTATTACCATGTACTTCACCACTAACTATCTTTTAAAAACACCTTATCTCTCCAAAATAACCTTATATTTTAATTAAATCTATTACCAAGACCCCACCACTAACTAACTCCTAAAATTTTGTGCCAAATTGAAATGAGAACTTTATTAAGGGACGTAGGGAGTACTTTCTTACGAATTAATGTACAGTTTTTTATTATACTCAAAAAGTATAATAAAAACGAATTAAATTTGTTAATTAATAATTAAATACAAAATTAAAATCCGAAACTTTTTTATTCAGGATTTAATAATTAGGAAGAAAGGTTTCTAGTTTTTGGCACTTATATAAATATGAAGAATAAGAAGCTTACATTATAAGCGCGGATAAGAGGTTAAAATAATTCTCACATTTGTTACCGTAGAAAGTGTTTGCGCCTATAAACGTGAACAAATACTCCCTCCGTCCCTAAATAAAGTTCCTATTTATCTTGGGCACAATTGGTAATAAATTTGAGTAAAATATAAAGTTGGTTTGGAGAGAGAAAGATAGTTAGTGGATTGTTAGTAGTGGGGTCCTTAATAATTATATTATTTTATTAAGTGGACCCCATCAACTTGTGAAATGGGAACTTTATTTAGTGACAAAAATATAAGGAGAAATGAGAACTTTATTTAGGGACGGGGGGAGTATAAAACATGTATCTTACTCCTTTATAATGTGTTTAGAACTACTAAAAATAGCAACTCCTTAAACTTAAAGTTCAACATATTTCCACTTTTAGTAACAACTTCAACACCACAAAAATAAAAAAGTGGTGCTTACAGGGTTCGAACACAAGACCTCCTATGAGTACTAAGTGTGTATTAACCGATTGCTCTAAATAACATTTTGTTTTATCCCAAACAAACAAAATAGATAACACTGCATAACGTTTTTGTGTCAAAATGTTGCTTCCAATCTGACTATTGCCAAATAATTTGCAAACCCCATTCATCTTCTACAATGTAACGTTTGGCCAGATTAAATTTGGCACGTTTGACTATTGCCAAAACATTTGCAAACCCCATTCATCTTACTACTTATTAAAGAGTTTAGGACTACTAAGTATAGAAGTCCTTAAACTTAAACTTATTTCCACTTTGGGTAACATCTTAAACACCACAAAAATAAAAAAATATTGCTTGCAGGATTCGAGCACAAGACCTTTTACAAGTACTTACTGTGTGTTAACCGATTGATCTAACTGATATCTTGTGTTTTCAATGAACATTTGTACTAAAAAAGGGTAGATACTCGCTGTCCCCTTTTAATTAAGGGGGTGCTTGGTTGAAAGCAAGGAAAGGGAATGGGAAAAGGAAAGGGAATACTAAGGAATATAATGAGTATTGCATAGTATTATCTTTACCTTTGATAGTGTTTGGTTCATATAATCAATCATTACATTATATATATAAAAGTGTTTATAAATATATTAATTATTATTTATAATAATATGTATGTGTTGGTTTAAATTTAAAAAGTAAAATAAAATGGAGAAAATGTAAGGAGAGTTGAAAAAATAATATTACTTTGTCCATTACCCTCAAAATGGTGAGGAATGGACTATTACCCACTAGTAGGTAATGATTCATTATATTATATCTAACCAAGCATTATCAATCATTACCATTTCCATTCCTCACCCCATAATACTCCCAACCAAGCACACCCTAAGAATATAAGTCCGGTTTTAAAGGGTAGAATGATACGTACTAATTAATTAAGAATTTAAGTCCCCTTTTAATGTTTTCATCCACATTTGGAATGACGCGTAGTAATAAATTAGGAATTTATGTCCGCTTTTAGTTTCACATAATAATAAAAGAGGGATTTTGAGTCCCTTTGTAATTTCGCTAATATGTATATCATAATTGACCAACTCTTTTATAACGGCTTCTCATACATCCACCAATTTAGCCCCTTCCTAAGGTTCTTAAATTACCATTCTTAATGCAGACGAACTTCTTGAAATAAGACGCAGACCTTGTCAAGAATCTGTACCCATTCCTATTCACATCACAAACCACAACTATGAAATTGGAGGCTATGTGAATGTTGCAGGTCAAGAATAAAGGTTAGTACTTAGTTCATTAAACAAAATAAATATTCAGCTTATTTATTGTTGATATAAGCTTAAACGTAATTATAATTACTAATTGAAAAACAAGTTTCATATTATCTTGGTGGTGACAATTATGTATTTTGGGGCGTTCGTGAAGGTTTATCACACTCTTTTAAACGTTGATATGGAGAGAAAACTTGATCACATGGTAAGATCAATCACCAAACATTTTTAGTTATTTTTCTTAGTAACAAAAATTCATAATATTGAAGATGGATATATCAGGCACGTTTTTTTATTAGGAAATATTGATGTCTACACTGATGACCCTCAAGTTGGTATTGATAATGTGAAACGCTACTTTAATTTGATTATTTCTATCTTTCTGTACTTATTCAAACATGAATTATTTATTTATTTTGATTGATAACAGGTTGTTATTACAGTTTTTAATGGATGTTAATGAAGCAACATTAATTATGCTCCGTGTCATTAAAACGTAAGTAGAACATACTCGCCAGCACAGTGGAATCTTTTTCTTTTATTTCTGATGGTTGATTAATTTTTGACTAATTTGGTAATTACAGGTTGGACTTTCGCCCGATGGCTTCAATTTTGATGCCAAAATGTGTGTAAAATTTTAGTATGTAGTTTGTTTTGATTTTGATGATTTATTTCTCATATTGCTTGTATGAATACCTTGGCACGTGGTCTTCGTAATGTTACAGAGCTTATCGACGTATTTCTTTCTATCGTTTTTTATTTTAAATTATTAAATTATCGTAATCACAAGTTACGTAGAACGAATATAATGGTTTTATTGAAGCATGGTTCTTTGGTTGAGCTTGTTCACAAGAGGTATTAGATTTTTGATTCAGAATTTGGTGCCCAAATCGAGGTAATTGCATATTTCCTTCGAGCAATCATGTAAACGTGACTTTGGTTTAAGTGGTTAAAAGTTTAAACTGTTTTTTGTAGTTTATTATTTGGTAATGATTTTAAATTTCGCAATTTGTGCAGGAGCTTGAAGAAATGATTTTCCAATCTGCAATGTTGGTTACAATTTTTAAGTAGAAATTAAGTACTACTTTTAGTTTAGTTTAGAAGTCAAGTACTTAAAATAAGAAAACATAATATTATGTCCAGTGGTGTCAGTATCAGTTAATTTAAGTTACTTATGTTTGATTCGACTTATCTTTGTTTGCCTTATGACGATCAGTCGGTAGATTCAATATACTTATTCCATTATGTGGGTAATTCGATTGATTTTGGTCACTAAACACATGGATCCCAACCGTTCAAACTATTTAAGAAGTTGAAGAGAATCAATCGAAATACAATTCTGTTGAATCACATCATGCAATTCGGAGATCTTTACTTGAGTGATTGATGTTAAGTAATTGAGTGCAATTAGTTTACTTGACCACAACCGACATCCACCTCCATCTACCGCTGCCATTAACTATCATTATGCACACCACTCACCACCAAATCACCAATCCTACTGCTACTCCCCACCATCACTATGCCCAACCATCATTATCGTCACAGGGTATCTACCGCCGCATTACGCGGGTACCCTGCTAGTATACTTAAAAGTGTAGTGATTAATTTGCGATTCTCAATTTTTTTGCGCTTCCTCTAGCGTAAACAATTTGAGTATAACAAATCATTTCAACGCACTTAAGTGTACACAAGTTTTATAGTTGTACACTCCTCTAAATGCAAGCTCTTTTTCTTTGTGTAATTATTCATATTTATTTGTTGCTTATAAAACTTTATTGTAAACGTGTATAAGTGTAAACAAATGAAATATTCTTGTAATGACTAAGTGGATAGTATCTATATTAAACATAACTTATAACTATTTGGTCATATAATAATATTTTATTACTAACTTTTTGTTTTAATGAAAATCATTTCCAAAAATATATATACTTCCTCCGTATCACAATAAGTGATACATTTGGAAGATCACGGAGTTTGAGGCAAAATATTAAAGTAGGGTTAAAATATATTAAAGTATGGTTAAAATATATTAAAGTAGATAATTAGTGGATGATGGGTCCCACTTTTCTTGAATAAAGTGATATTAATTAGTTTTAAAAGTAAAAGTAAGGGTATAAGAGTAATTTCACTTTATTAAAGTGAATAGTTAGTGGAGGTTGGGTCCCACATTTTTGCCAAATAAGATAACTTTTAAAGTGTATCACTTATTGTGAAACACCCATAAATGAAAAGTGTATCACTTATTGTGATAAGGAGGAAGTATATATTTTAGTACTAGTCTAACTAGTTACTTTCACTTGAAAATGATTGTTTTTGAAAAAATATCTGATCACCACAAATACATACGTAACTTGAAATTTGAAAAGTATTAATAATGGTTCAAATTTCAATATTGTCTTTTTCAGAATTACCAAGATTTTTCTCTAATTATTTGTCTATCTTGTACCAAAGGGCTTTTGGCCTAGTGGTATGGTGTATGACTCTCAACCTTGAGGTATGGAGTTCGAGTCCCGTCGTGGACATACGTGATAATTAGGAGTAGATTAGATTTGCCGTTTCAAAAAAAAATTTTGTCTATCTTGTAGAATGAGGAATTTTCTTTCAATTTGGTTAGAATGGGAACATTTAACATTTATGGTGATATAGATATATGTTTCAACATGGTTACAAAGAGATTGTACTAATAATTAAATAGAATTCATTTTACTACGCCATTGTTATAAGTACAGGAACGCTTCATATAGTGTTCGCATATGGAATCCTAAGTGTTCACATTGTCTAATATATTCAACTACACATATTTCAATTTTGGGTTGAAAATATTCAAAATAATACTATAAATAAAATATTACAACTAAAGATTTGGATTATGCATATTTTGCGTTTCTAAAAAAAAGTAAATCTGGATTACGTAAATTTTATGTTTTTTTTTTTTTTTTTTTTTTCATATATTCTTGGTTTTGCATATAATTGCTCCAATGGTTATGGTTGTAGAGAATATTTCCTTATAATTTTAAGATAGATGTTAAAATTCAGTTTTTTTAACTAGTCACGTCAATTTATTATTTATGATTCCCAATCTCTTAACAAATTTATAAGGAAATTTTATAGTTATTTAATAAGTATTGTCTTCAAAACTAGGGGTGTTCAAAAATAACAGAAAAAATGGGTACCCGAAAAAATATCCGATATCCGAAATCCGGATACCCGAAAATCCGGGTACCCGAAAATCCGGATACCCGGATTTCGGATAACCGGTTTTCGGGTATCAAATACGGGTAGTGTTTTTCTAAAAAACCGGGTAATTGGGTACCCGGTACCCGAATTTTATTTTTCCAACTTATTTTTATATATATTTTTATATTATTATTAGACATTAATTATCATTAGATATGGGCATATGCTTTAACACCCGGAAACCCGGTCTAGTAATTTTATTATATTCAGTAAATAATAAATGTTATTTATTATTTTATATAATTTTATTTGGATTTATTTGTATTTTTAACCAAGGGGTTAAAAATTAAAAATACTGAGATAGATATATATTTGAATAATTTTTATATATCTGGGTTCTCTTTTGAACCAGGATTCCAACGGTATTTTTAGAATTAAAAGCAGAGTTCATTTAGGATTCCGAATTAAACATCACAGTTTCAAAATTATACTGTAAAATCAAAAATTTGGGCCAGCTCAAGCTGACCACGTGTGAGTCTTGGGCTGATTTCAGAATATTGTCTCAATCTCACTCTCACTCTCTCGTTTTCTTCTTTGTTCGCTCGTTTCACCCACAAAAACACACTCTCTTGAATTCTTGATTTCTACCAAATTGGAGCTTCTATGTTTGAGGAATTCAAAATCCTAATATCGAAATAGAGCAGAAAACAAGTAAGTAATCATCTCTTCTATGAGTCTAGGGTTCTAATTTGGGTGTTCTTGCGTTATTGAAAATTAGGGTTCTTGAGGGTTTTGATGAAATTGATGAAATTGTTAGGGTTTTTGGTGTTAGTGATGTAGTATTCATGACTACTTGATGATTGATATTCAAATTTATTGAGTTATTCATGAATCACCATGGGAGGTGATTCATGATGAAGAAGATGATCATGACCTAGTTCTTGAATTGTGATAATTATATTCAATTTGTTAATTACATGTCAAGAAGTGTTAAGAATTTGAATAATTTGATAATTTGTGGGATTTCGATTAAGATCAAAATCTGTAAGGTTGACTTCGGTTGAAGTCAAACCTAGAATTGACTTGTAAATATAATGAAAATTGACTAAATTAAATTTTGGTAATTAGTTAAAGTGTTGGTTTGTAACTACAAGGTACTAAAAGTGAAATAGTTGGTTTATATGTTTAAATTGTTGTTATTAGACATGTAATTAAGCTTCTGATTGCCCCTATAAGTATTTTATAACTTGGGGTTAATGCATACAAGGGTTGGGAGTTGGATTGAATTGATTTTGTATAGTATTAACAAATTTCGGAATTTTGGCAGCATCAAAATTAGAAACATTGCTGTTTTGTAAAAATCATAGAAAAATAACCGTAACTCGGAATTTAGTGTGGTCGGTACTGTTGGAAAGGTATTCGAGTCTACTTTCTAGCCAAATTTGCTTTAGAACCAGATTCGAAGTTTAAGTCAGTCGGATGAATGAAATGGCACAGGCTGTTCAGTTTTTATAAAAGAAATGTTATTTTGGTGGGATTTTGATTTTAGTCAAAATCTGGAATTTGACTTTGGTTGACTTAGGAAGAGGTCAAATCTGAGATTTTAACATTAATTAGATGTTAATTGTGATTTGGTTTTAAATATAAATGATAGTTGAAAGTGTAGGGTACTAAAGTGGACATTTTGATCCGTTTGGTCAAAATAGGTCAAAATGGTGACAATTGTGATTTCTTAGTTTTGATAATTGAATGTTAAATGTGATTTGAAACTAGTATGACTATTAAATGGAATGATAGGGTATTATAGTGGTTAAATGGGCTTTTTGACCCGTTTGAGTATTTTGGTTTAAAATTGATTAAATGTGCATAAATTGGATGGGTTTGACTTTTCTGAGTCAAATGGTCAATGTGCAGGTTTCTAAGTGCAAGTTTTGAGTTTGTACAACCGTTTTCATGACCTTATAGTGTATTGTACAGTTTTACACATTTTCGGGTCAAACAGTTACTAATTCGGGTGTTAACTATATGTGCAGGAAAGGATATAGGAACTCGTTGACATTAGACTACTGAGTCAAGAAGCTTTTGCTAAGGTGAGTGGATTTATAACCATTAAGGTGTACTACTTGCAATGGTTTCGGGTTTCGCTTCGGTTTGTGCAGAAAATGCAGGATTTCAGTATTTGCAGACTCTTCGCGGCACGAACTTTAGGTTCGCGGCGCGAACTTGGGTATTTGGTTGCAAAATTCGTTTCTTTTCTGATCCGGTTCTTGTTTGGGTGTTAGTTAACCGAGCAGTGTGTTAACTAACTGTTATATGCGCATATACACGGAAAGAGGTCAGCCTGAGCAGTTAGGGGCTGGGCATCGTATGCTATTGGTAACACGACCAGGACTCCTTGGACACGGGTAGGTCGAGGAGCACTGGTATTGTACCAAGTAGCATAGGGCTATCGGTAAACTGTTGTTCGGCCAACAATAGTTGCTGGTTTTGCAGAACCGCCGCTCCTCTGGTTATTGGCTCTATGAGCAGGGTGTTATTTGGAAAGGGTGTTATCGACTCTACGAGCAGGATGTTATTTATAAAGGGTGTTATTGTGTATATGAGCAAGGTATTATTTGTGAAGGGTGTTATTTGCAAAAAAAGGTGTTAACTTAAATTGTTGTGGTTGTGCAATTTAATATTTATAAATTCATTCACTTAGCTTTATGCTAATCCCTCATCTCGTTGACTCTTTTCAGGTTTGACTAGGTGACCAAAGAGGCGGGTTGGAAGAATGTTTGTCGATACTTTGATATTTTAAAAATGGGTCAAGCCTTGGGTTAGTAACAACGGGTGTTTTTAAAATAGTTTAAATTTGTTTTGAAAATTATTATTGGTTTGTAAATATTTACTAATTTGTAATAGTTCGGGAAGTTCAGGACGCTTCCGGTAGGTTATGGTTTGTTTAAAAAAAAAAGGCTTGAAATATGCGGTGTTTCATGCTTGACTCATTTTGACAAATGTCTAAAATTTAAAACCCTGTCTCAATTCTCACGTACAAACCATCTAATTCTCACATCCGTCGTTGAATCATGGTTTTGAATCATCGGATGTCTTTAAAGATTTGGTCAGATTCATTACTAGTAACGATTTTTCTTTAAAGAAAATCATAACGTAAATTTTTAATAACAAATTTATTAATAAGATTTAAAGAAATTAAATATATAAACAATGGCGACTTCCATTTATGTAATTTTTGTGACAAAGAAATTATATTTCCGGGTACCGGGTACCCGAAAACCGGGTATCCGAAAACCCGAGTACCCGAAAACCGGGTACCCAAAAATTCGGGTACTGATACGGGTACCTAAATCTACTACCCGAATTTTCGGGTACCCGATTTTAGAGTACCCGGATTTCCGGGTACCCGATTTTGAAAACCCCTATTCAAAACTCAATACTGTTCAAGCAAAACTTCTTATATGGGCATAGGGTTTTTCTTTATTCATAAAGTTTGTTTAATCGATACCAATGGTGACAATACCGGTGTTTCATTAATAGCTTAAACAATTTTTAGAATATAGTATATATTAATCAACTTTATTGATAATAACAAAGAATATTGGTCATATTTTATTACCGCAATATCTGGAATGTGTGAGGATTTACAAAATTGAAATAAAGAACTTTATGTAAACTTCAACTATAATGCTCTCCGATTCTCCAAAAGCATTTATAAAGTTGGTTAAGGGACGGTTTTCAGATCAAAATCTTATATCATTTTTATTTGAAACATCAAATAGATAATTCTAGAGCTACATTTAGGACATGTTTGTGAACCTGCTATTTAATAACTTATAAATTAGAACTCTATAGGTATATGTTTTAAGCTAGTATATATAATTAGAGTAAATTACATCAATCCGTCCTTATGATATATGTTAAATTTCACGTTTAATAACCATTCAAACATAAATTAAAGCCATACATTCTTGTAAAGCTAAAGTTGCACAATATACAATACCAATCTTCACTCTCTCAATCTCTTTCTCTTCTATATATCTCTCCTCTTTCTCTACTCTATTTTCGCCCCTCTTTTTTCTTCTTCTTCCCTATTTGTCCAAAAAGACAGACCCTTTTTTTTATCGGAAAATTATATCTTATCAGGTCATTGGACCTGTGACATCAGAATTACGTAAAATAGAAATAAAAATAAAATGACAAATTACGGAAATGTATTCAAACTAGATGGATTATGAAAATATTTTTTGTGTAACAACAGCTTTTAAAACTTACAGTACACACCAATAGAGTTATATATAATACATAGTTACATACAATAAAATTAGTATTGTATATGCCGTATGCATCATATGTTTTGAAAGTTTATTATATCAACAAGTAATTTTCTTAGTTCACTACATACAATAGTATATCATGTATAGTCTTTCCAAAATAAAACCTCCATATTATAACACAAAAACAAAAAAAAGATTCCGTGTACATAGCAATTGAAGTGATTATCGGGTATCGGTTTGCTGATTCAAATGATCGAACTATGGGGTTCTAAAACGGCATTTGAGTATTGATTGACCCATACCCATTTTTTACCAAGTAAAACTAAACCTATTTAACTAATCGAATCATGCCGGGCTTCAAATATTAGAAACTACCCGTTTCTGAACAATGTAACATGAAACCCAACTCGATTCCGTTAATTAAACATGTCGACTTTTTACAAGGCCTTTTAACTCTATGTTCTGTCTGTTAAAAGTTGAGCAACAATTATTCTATTCATCTATACAGATATATATAAATATATAAATATATATATATATATCTGTTTTTATACATTAATGAACACACAAGAATTCTCTATGACATAACCTCCAAAGCCTCTCTTGTTTGCCCAATTACATTGAAGACGGTTGCGGCTATATGCGATGGGGCTTCGGCTAATTGGTCAGCAGGTGCACCATGGTCAATGTAACGGTCTGGAAGCACCAACGGTCTCCACTGCAAACACAAACATTAAAGTCTATAGCTTTAACCTCATTTTATTGTTAAATGAAAAACAATCTTGAAATATTTAACAACATGATAATTATTTAACAAAAAAAATTGAAAATTTTAGACGAATGGGTACCTTTAATTTTCCGTCAAGAAGACCGTCTAAAGCCATGAAATGTGCAACATGAGACCCGAACCCTCCTATTGATCCTTCTTCAACGGTGATTAAAACCTCGTGAGACTTTGCAAGGGCTCGGATAAGAGTATGGTCTAATGGTTTGCAAAACCGAGCATCTGCAACCGTTATATTTAAACCACGTTCTTTTACTAAACCGGCTGCAGCCATGCAACTCTGGACAGCTGTCCCGTAACCTAGGAGAGCTACTCGTTGCCCTTCGATCAGTATTCGACCTTTTCCAATCTATTTTCCACAAAACAAGAAAGAATAGTGTTAATATTATTTCATTTTTCTTTGTCTAGAACAACAAAAAAAGTACTTTCATATTTGTTCATCTTTAGTTATTATACAAAATTTTAATTTGGTCATTATAAGATGGTTTGTGTCTCAAATGAATCATAAAAAATAACTGATTTATTATAAATATATTAAAAAAAAACTTAATAATTACTCGTATATGATTGATATGGGCAAACAGGTAATTTTAGGTTATGAAAGAAAGTACCTCGAGAGGAATGCCTTTGTTGCCAGGTGGCAAGGGAACCCCTATCCCATTTCCTCGTGGGTACCGGAAGCAACTAGGTCTGTCGTCAATGGCGGCGGCGGTTGCCACCATATGAAAAAGCTCCGCCTCATCGGAAGGAGCCATCACCACCATGTTCGGTAAGCACACCATGTAAGTACGACCCCGAATGTGTGGGACCGTCCGCCCCAACTAATCCTCATCGCAAATCTCACCGGCAATTTCTGCAAATCTACATCGTGCACCACCTGATCATAACCCCTCTGTAGAAACGATGAATAAATTGCACAAAACGGTTTAAGTCCTTCACACGCTAATCCAGCAGCAAATGTAACCGCATGCTGTTCCGACATCAAAACACCGACCGCCGGAGAAATAGATTCATTCCGGTACCGCCGCCGCATGAATTTCGATGACTCTTTTATCTGCCTCTGCTTCTGCAATTAATGCCTCTGCAAAGTAAGTTATTGAGTTGGTGCACTTGATTTGAATTGCTTCCCCGTTGCTGGATCAAACTTCCCCACACCTAAATTCAAACAAATTAAGCTATTTCAATTTCGCATTCATGCCCAAAATTATTCAAAATCAAACAATCAACCAATTGTTTCTAGATCCAATAACCTAAATTAGCAATGCCTGTTTACGTCATTATACTTCAGTCGTACCAATTTAGTCGTTAAACTTATAAAACGACTAAAAGTGATCCATTTTCGCTATTTTCTTATCAGAAATCACGAAAATATATGATTTATTTTCAAAATTTAATGAAAGAAATGGTATGAATTTAATGATCAACGTATAACACGCCAAGCATATACATAATCATATCATAATATTATTAGGGGAACTAGTTTTTACACCATATTTTCTGATGCATACACCACATTGTACAAGTATTTATGCAAACTGTACAAATATATAAAGCAATTATTTCGGTATATGAATTAAAAAATGCAGTATAAAAATCACCCCCTTATTATTAGCCCTTATTTTTAACTTATTTACCGTGGTACTTATCGGCGGCTTTCTCAGCATACGGGTACCCTCTACCTTTCTCAGTAATAACATGAATCAAAACGGGACCGGTAGTTTTAGTACTCTTAACCTCTTTAAGAATAGCAACAAGATCATCGACACTATGACCATCAACATGACCAATATAATACAACCCTAATTCCTCAAACAATGTCGATCCGGACCCACTAATCATCCCACGGGCATATTCGTCAACTTTAGCCGCAATTTCATGCATGGGCCCACCAATTTGTTTAGTAACTTCTTTAGCAACTTCACGGAGTTCTCTTAATGGTCGGTTAGATTGTAATCTACTAAGAGCACTACTTAATGCTCCAACGGGTGGTATAGGGCCGTCAAGTGTGGCGGTTGGTAGAGAAACTTGTTTGTTGTCGTTAAGGATTACAATCATGTCTGAATCTAGGTAACCGGCATTGTTCATGGCTTCATACGCTTGTCCAGCTGTCATTGCACCGTCACCTATGATTGCAATTACATCGTTTGTTCCTCCTTTTAAATCTCTTCCAACAGCCATACCTGTTGATTAATTACCCAAATGAACCATATGTTAGTTGTTACGGTTTATAAATTATAAATGAGAATTTAAAATATTAGTGAATTACCTAACCCGGCTGAAACTGTGGCCCGTGCCAAAGCAATCATGCTCACTTTCAGACCGTTTAGTAAAACCCGCCAACCCGTCTGTTTGTCTAATGGTATGCATACGGTCTCTTCTTCCCGTCAAGATTTTATGCGGGTAAGACTACAAAACCACATTTTAATTTAATTTTAATTTTGATTCAAGCGTAAACATTTTGCAACTGTTTAAAATGTATGATTATTACAAATATGTCACCTGATGACCAACATCCCAGAGTATCTTATCTTGAGGTGTATTGAATACATAATGAAGAGCCACGGTTAGCTCCACAACACCAAGGCTCGAACCCAAATGACCACCGGTTTTGGAAACATTAAATATCACATCAGATCGAAGCTCATCCGCTAATTGCTTCAATTCCTACATTAAAAAATTAATAAAAAATAAAAAAGTTTAAATCCGACTTCACTAAGATTCAATTGAAGATTCAAATCCAAAACAATAATCTTGAGACCTAAAATTACTTCGAGTGCCAGTGTTTTCGCTTACATGAGTTTAAAATAAGGTTTGACTTTTTGGTCTAAGTCAAACTAGTCATAGTTTCAAATCCATAATTTACATATATATATGCCGTTTGTTTTACTGCAAATCACAGATTCAAACCTAAAACCTAACATAGACATACTTCAAGTTCCAGTTGCTAACTACTTACGTAGTTAGCTTTACAGGGGTCTGGAGACATGTTTTGACTTTTTAGTGAAAGTCAAACTAGTCATAATTTCTATTTCAAGATTAACATAATTAAGTAACGTTTACACATATTTTATGCAAATTTAACAACATTATTACAGAATTAAAAGGTGGGTATGAGTAATTAACCTTGATTGATAGATTTTTCATGTGGATTGGGTAATTGATTGTGTCCAAAAGTGGAGTTGGTGGTCTTTGTGAGTGATACTCACCTCTCTCAGAGAGTGTTGCTCGAACTCCACCTGCTTTTTTATTTGTCTGCTACAAAACAATCAAAATCGAATAAAAAACCCCCATTTTTGTGGAATCAAAAGCTCATGAAAATTGAAGGTATTATATTATACCTGATTCAAGGGTTTGTGTGAAGATTGAAGGTGTTTTAGTTCCGTTCCAAAGAAACAATGTTGAACCACAGAAGTGTGTGAAGTAATTGGTCGGTGATTCACCTGCCCTGCGAATGAAAACCCACAAAGCGCCATGCAGAAAGCTTCGATTTTTATAAATTAATTTGAAAAAGGGGAAAACCCCAGAAATGTATGGTGGTATTGGATATTTGGATGGTGGAAGAAGGTTTTCTTGCTGATTTCAACGGCGGCGGTGGCGGTTGTGGTGGTGGTGGCACTGGTAAATTCGGTGTGTGTAAGTTGGGAACTCGGATTATTGTAAGAAGACAAGTGGGAAAGAAATGAAATCGTAAGCTAATTCTTATTGGTCCACGTCTATGGAGATCACTTTGTATGGATAGCAACCATTTGATGATAATGGTGCATCATCACCCACCCAGCTATAATAATTGTTTATTTACCTCATTTCTATAAATGTACAAATATTTTCTATTTATTTTAATACTAATTTAATCGATATAAGTATTCAAATTTAAAAATAAGATTAAAAAATATAATTAATTAATTTCACATTTAATTATATAATATGAAGTAAGAATATTTAATAAGATCTAGAACAATTTTCATTTACATATAAAATTAAATTTTTTATAAATGTACTTTTTGTATTATGGAAAATACTAAATAGTACCCTTAATCAATGGTTAAGAAAAAAAATCGTTTAATGTAATTATAAATTAATTAATAAAAACTATTCCATTGGATTTTATTAACTATCCTTAAGTAGTTATATATCCTTAATTGTACATTAAATACTTTTAACCATTATATACGTTAAAGATTAATGATAAAGATTAAAGATAAAAATAAAGATTTTATACAAATGGTTGAAGAGTTAATCCAACCAGGACAAAGATGTATAATATATGATGGGTAAATTATTGTTCAAAAAAGAAGAAATTAAAGATTATCAACGGAAGAATTCAGACCCACTTTTTATAATGGATAACAGCACAGGATAACGGATATAACGTTCGACAAAATGAAATTGGGTTCTATCGTTGTTACTTAGTCAAGTAATATTGCACCCAAGTCCCAACCAATGTGTATTGATAAGCTACACGTAGATAATTCCTTTGGAAATAGAATATCATACTGCATTTTCAAATTGTAAATTTGAAAAATCATATATGTATACATTTTAATATTTTATAACGAATCAATTCCATTTTTACTTAGATGTTATTTGTTTTTTATAGCAAAAAGATCTGCGGTCTACGGATCACATCTGCCATGATTTGCACCAAAAAGTTGGACTAAAAGTCTGCAAAATAGGAAAAAAATTTATTTGTTTTTTTTTTCATAAAGAAGGTTTGCAAAAAGACAATTAGAGCAAAAATAGGTAAAATTAGGGCAAATTTGAGGATAAAACTGGGTATAAAATTAGGACAAAATTGGGAGAGAGAGGCAGAGAGATAGAGGCGGAGAGAGATATCGACGGAGAGAGAGAGAGACAACGAAGGAGAGAAAAAGAGACGACGGAGAGAGAAAGTGAGAGACGACAGCGTGTGTGTGTGTGTGTGTGAGAGAGAGAGAAAAGGAGACGGAGGTGGAGGACGACTGGAGAAGGAGAAGGAGACTGCGGAGGAGAAGGACAATTGATCTGTAACGACCGGAATTTTGTGTTAAATAAATTCTAAGAAAATATGATAAATAAGGATAAATCATTTAAAAGACGTATGAACTGGTTTCGTGTCATTTGGATACCGTATGAGAAAGTTATGGACGAAACCGGGTCGAGATAAAGGTTGGAAAATGCAGTCTGGCTGCATTGGGTAGTTCGCGGCGCGAACTGTAGTTCGCGATCGCGAACTTCGAACATAAAGTTTGGGGTTTTTGGCGATCGAAGTTCACGGCCAGCTCACGATCGGGAAAAGTTCGCGACAAGGGAAGTTCGCGGCGCGAACTCGTTGTTCAATGCGCGAACTCGTCAGACAGAGCATTAAAATCGGGTTTTGGCTCATTTATGTCATTTGCAAACCCTAGTTTCTCTCCCAGCGAGTTTGTATACGATTTTGAGTGCAAAGGGTCGTTTGGAGCTAATTTCTTGGTCAAATCTTGTGATACTTCACTCCTAGTTGAAGTTTAAAGGTAAAACTTCACTTCTTGATCATGGTAGCTTTAGATCTATGGATTTCTAGGCTTGGGTTTGAAACCCTAGTTATTGGGGTTATGGTTAATGGTGAAATATATGATGTATACACTTATTAGATGGTATTTTAACAAGAGAATCAAGTGTATGGTTAAGATTGGTAAGAATCTTAAGGGTTGATTAAACCTAGGGTTTTATGAACCATCAAAATTGGGGGGAAAATGTTATTAAAGGGTGTTTATTGATAAATGGACACATTGGTAGTAGTATGTGATGTTAAATATCTTGTGATTGATGTATTAGGTTTTTGGTGAAGTCTTGGAAGATTGGTTGATTGTTGGAGCAAGGAATTGGGTGTGAAGAACACATTTGGAGCATTAATTGCTAAGGTGAGTACGTGTGGACTTTACTGAGTACATAGCCATTGAAATATGTTTTCTTACTTGTTATTTGGTCTATCTGATGAATTGTGTAGACTATTAATATGTAGAGTTAGTTATATATTATTATGAATATTAAAACTAACTTGTTTGATGATTTATGAGATAGCCAAGGGCTTAGAGGGTATAACTCGAGAAGTTATGACGTGTGATAGTGTGGCGGTGATTCGGGGGATCCCCGGTCACTTTGGATGGGGCGGATTGGGCATCGACCCACTCACTTTGGATGTGTTTGGAGGCTTGCTACCGGACGGGATCCGGCTAGAAGTCGGGTAACGGTAGATTGGGCGATTCCCTCTTACCGTTACCATAAGGCTTATTAAGGCGGGGGATCCCCGATTAATAAGTATGTGAGATGACGGGTTATTTGGAGATGTTCCGGATAACTAGATAGACTTGCTAGGAAGGCAAGAATGATAGAGTCACAATAGGGTGGCTAAATGTATGATGATGAGATATATATATATATATATATATATATATATATATATATATATATATATATATATATATATATATATATATATATATATATATATATATATATATATATATATATATATTATATATAATGTGATACTTGTTGTTTTATCGGGGTCTAAACCCATGTAGCTCAAGAGACTTTCTTGTCTCACGTACTCCTTGTTTGTTTTGCTATGTACTCAGGTTCGGGATCGAAGATTTAGGTTCGCATGGATAGAGTTGCGGGGCCTAGAATAGAAGAACATTAGAGTGGATTTGTGCTTAGCTTTGGTTTTGATATACTTTGTAACACCAAACCTCATACTCTGATTTTCATACCAAAGGTTTTTGTAAATCCATATTTTGGAACCGTTCTTCTATTTAATAAATGGAATATTTTTGTAAAATGTTTTGTTATAAAAATTGAGGTGTTACATGATCTCCGGCGACTGCTGATGTCCGGCGACGGTGGAGGTAACGGAGACGGCGAAGGAACAACGGGATTTGCTTTGTGTGTACGAGGGTGGGGGTTTGGAACAGAGACGATGTGAGCTGCTTTGTATGGGGAAGACTCCTTTTTTTCTTTCTTTTTTTTTTAAGTTGAGAAAACACAAAAAACTCTAATCCAAGTTTGCATAGGGAAGACCTTATGCAGACATTTTTTTGTCTGCTGACTTCCAAAATACAAACATCTGCGGGAGTGCTTTTCTGGCCGTGATCTGCACCTCACAGACAAAAGACCTCTCGCGGACCTTTTTGCAAAAAACAAACAGCGCCTTAAAGTAGGTCACAAAACCTCCGCGGAAGTTTATAATATGCGTGTATGTGCAGTTTATGTCGAATTAATTTATAAAATATCTTTCATTTTAGGGCATGTTTGGGAAAACTTATTTAAGAGAAATTTTGAGTTTATTAGCTTAATAAATATTAATTTTCAAATATTACAAATAAGCTTATTAGCTTAATAAGCTTAAATCTGTAAAAATCACATATTGTCACTTGTGATGAATGTGTGAACTATGATATACTTTCAAGTAGGGGTGTCGATATCTAACTCGACATGAAACTCAATTTGAGATCGATATGAAAATAAATAGGTTAGGGTTGAGACTTGAGGCAAACAAGTTTTGGATAAGTATTGGGTCGACTCGACTGACTTTTTTATTAAAATGGTTAGGTTCGGGTTGATGATAATTTAAATGGGTCGTCCCGTCAACCCAATTAATTATTAAAATATGTTTACATGTAGATATATTTATACTTTAGCAATTTATAAATAAATCTGGAAAATAGATATACTTTAGTAAGTTGTGCATGCAACTTAAATAATCGACATGTTTGATCAATTTAAACCGCTAATCTGTTTAACCAGTTTGATTAAACTGGTTATATGGTCGAATTCAGGTTTAAAATAAATAAGTTAAGTTTGAGATATCTGACCTGTTTATATAAATATGTCAGATTAAGATTGATTGTTTCTAACTCGGCGATATGCGAACCCGAATGGCCGTATCTAACATGAATTGTCGCCCCCTACTTTCAAGAACGTAAGGTTTTTTTGCGTTTGTTATATTTTAGACAAAAATGTAAAGGGTTCAGTTATAATAATGTGGTTTAAGTGGGGAAAAGATGCAAAGTTCATAACTTTAGGGACCTACATAAAAATTACCTTGACTCATCAGTAAACAACAAATTCTAACCAGCTAATCCATTCGTAAAGTACACTTGATTTCATCCCTGTAACCAAAATCCCTAAAACTGTTACGACCTTTTCAAAATGCGCGCCCAAAATTACGCAAACGAACGCCATTATCTTCCTCTACAACTTCCCTAAAGCTGTTGTACGTTCACACAATTTCACATTTCCGATTTTGATCAAATCTCATCACCAATTTCATGTTTCACTGTTCTCATGTTCTCTTACCTTTTTGTTCTACACAATTCGAATTATTAGGTAATATGTGTTCGTAATCTGACAGTTAATGACAATTTACTGGTAATTTGAGTGCGTCTCAATGGTATGCTCCCTTGGAGATGGGCAAATGACAACACTTCTGGAAGGAAGAAGGAGCAACGATAGAATAGATGTACTTTTTGTTCGATATTGCCACATTATTATTTGTAATTATAATATTATTTTTTTCAATTTTTGAATATTCTATTCTTCCATGGTAATCAACGTATAATAATTCGTGAAAATGAACGTCAATTGAAGTGAATTTAAATTTAAGTGTCAAGATTTAAGTTAATGCCATTGCCAACATACTAGGGCAAACATGTAGTCTAAAATTGTAATATTGACAATGCAAAATCTTCAATTGTGGTTAATCAAATTAGGTTTTATTTAGTAATATTGTTTTAGTTGACAGAGGATGTAGGCCGTTGGAAATTAGCAGATCAGTACATTCAAAGAGATCTTAAAGAGGCAGATGAAGTAAATTTGCTTGATGAAGTAGGTGAACTTTCTGATGTATTATTTAGTTACAAGATTCAAATACATACATGGAATTTACTGAGTCATATTATTATTATTATTATTATTATTATTATTTATTGTTTGGAATAATATTTTAAATTATATACTAGTATGTGTTTATACTGACTTTTTTTCTGACATGGTTGTGATATCCAATGCAGATATGCATGTATTTGGTTCGAGGCCTATGATGGATCCTTTGATCTTGGTGAGGTTTCATACGAATTTGGCTATAATTTTATCCTATTTTTGATTTTCTGAGAATTATTTTGGTATTTGTTTCATGTTCTGCTACAAGTACCTCTCTCAAAATGTACAAAAATGAAAATGCAAAAAAAAAATAAAAAAAAATAAAAAAAAAATCTTTTTTTATATGGAAAATACAAATGCGTCACACAATGATTTTCAAATGTCAATTTTGCAGGTTCGTTTCAATTCTTGCAAGAAACCAGTGAAGGTTAGCCAATATGCAACTCATGCATGTATATGTCATCTTTCAGTTGCAAATTTTAAAAATAAGATAAATTTATCACTTTACTATTTTATATTCTTCATTTTTTACAGATATTTGCAAATCATTAAGCTCACTAGCAGGCAATACAACAGAGACTAATATCGTTGCTTGCCAAAAGAAACCGCCACGAAAAAAGAAGTTACAAATTACTATTTCTAATGTGAATAAACAAACCCTAAAAACAACAACATTTCCTATTAATGAATCACATGCAGGAACTGTGAAAAACTTTGATAGTATCACCAACCACCAAACTCATACAAAACTCAATAACCACCATTTACAGACCAAAGGTAATTAATCCACTCTTTTTTACTTATAAATATGTAATTTTTTATATATATTTTTTTCTTTTATCTGAGTATCCCAGCTCCATTTGCAACCAAGATTTTCTATTCTCAAAGAACACACCGTCTTAGATCTGCAATAAGCCACATATACTACAGATCATCATCATCTACACAACAATACAACATGATCATGAATTAAACCATGATTATGTTAACCATAACCAAATAGATGACCAGCCTGAAAAGGTATATCATAAACTATCTATTTGATATGTTCATATTGCCTTCATTAATATATCTTTTTATATGTAACATTTTTAATGCTATAATTTCCCTATTTTTGCAATTTAGCTGATGATTTTGCTGAAAACAGCTAGGTAATCACGTCTCATGTATGGTGGAAAAGACCGATTCAGTTCCTGCAAAAAGTTCAGAAGCTAATTCAGATGAATCTGGAAAGATGTTGCAAATGAATTTTGGAGATCATTAGTATATTTTTAGTTCCACTTGATTCTAACAATGGAAAACAAAGATTCACATCTAAAATGGCATTGAAGTCGATTCAAACTAGGGTTTGTCAACATACAATGATGTATATATCCTCTAATAGTATCATTTTTTTGGCCCTTTATGAAGATGTGGTAATTACATTGGAATGCTTCTACAAATAAGGCATTTAGCAATAATGAACTTAAATAGAGGTCAAATATTCGATATATTGGCCTAAAACCACCATTAGAATTCATCCACTAAGATTTTTACTAAAATCCAAATGTCAATTGATCATCCAACAATAATTACATAAAAAAATGTACAAATTTTCAAATAAAAAATTGGCACGAACTGAAGTCTATACAGCAGCTTGTGTTGTTCTGTTGTTAAGAGGTACAAATACAACATGTTGTCCCTCATTTACACCCAAATCATCTGAATCAATTTCCATTTGATTTAAACTTCTCACAAACCTTGAAAACAACTGGAAATTTTCAGGCGAAAAGAAATCAGCGCCCATTCTCTGGTAAAGAAACAACTCCATTCCATTCTCACCGACTAAATTCTTCTTAATCTGTTCAAAACTCTTGTAACTGCCTGCAATCTGCAAATTTTGACCACAAACTTCAACATTATGATTTCTGCAAGTATTTCTTATATCTGCAAGAAGTAACTCGGGGCTCGAAAATGACTCATTTGGCTGTTGTTCATCCAAAAGATCCATTCCCGGCAATATCATTCTGCACGAGTTTTTACTGAAAATTTTGACGATTTCTTCATACCCGTTTCTGTTGACTGTGTTGTAAAACCCTGCAGTTACCTCTGCTGGATGAGATCTGCTTTTGTACCATGAATGAATAAGAGGCAGTTTTCCCGACACCAAAACTGAAGTGTCACTAAAAGCCGATGCAGCTAACGAAAGCACGCGGTCTGTGTGAGATACAAGTTGGCTCGAATACCATGATAGAAAGAAGTCACCATAAGCACTCTCCCATGAACCACCTTCTTTGAAAAAGGTGTTGAAAACGGGCTGCTGGTTGTAAGTTGGTGCATCATGTGGCCCGCAAAGTCCCCAATTAGGGTTTCCAATATTTTCAGCATTTTGTTTAAGATTTCTCATCATGTTGTCATCATAACATTGGAACTCACCTGCTCCACCATTCTTGATGTGATCATGGTGAGATGGATATCGAATCTCACCATCTGGTCCCATACCAACTGTCACCCCCTGCAAATATCAATTTCAAGAATTCAAGATTTCATCATCCCAACTGCTAAAATTGAAAAAGAACCAAACTTGTTTAAGTTTAACTGCTTACCGTGATTGTGGACCCCATAAACGGAGCAAAAACCGTCTTGAAGCTATCGATGAATCCTTGATAAACTTGAATTGCGGTTTTGCCATTGAAAACAGGAAGATCATCAACACCGAAAGATAAACAGTTATTATACCGGTTTCCCGAACGATCGGTAAAGTAGATATCTGGTTGAGATTCACCGATTTTGGAAACCCAATTAGGGAGATGAATGTTTTCATGTTCTGAGGCATGAAAACAGAGGGAAACATGGATTTTAAGACCAGATTTCTGGATCATGTGAAACAGAGTAAGGTAACCAGACCATTCATATTTCCCCATGGATTCTTTCTCTGCAACTCCCCACCAAATTGGGACCTCAACACCTTCAACTCCTAATAATTTCAGAGCCCTAATTCCTGCTGCTATTGCTCTTGAATTGTTCACTGCATTGCATTCGGAGATCGAATTCATCGGCAATCCAACATATAACTTCACACCATCATTCTGTACATTTTAACAAACCATCACACACAGGCTTCACTAATTCGTTGTACATAATTAAATTAAATTAATTTATGATTAGTTACACTGAGTAATTAAGATTTAAGAACAACTTACATGATCGGAAGTTATGATATCCTTAGAAGCTTTAGTGGATGCAACAGGTTGAGGATGAGTAACAGACTGAGCAGAAACCCTAAGACGGAAATTAGTGCATCTGATTATCTTACCAAAACCCATCTGAAATTTGGTGACAGGCGAGCTGCTGATCATGAGATCATTATTATTGTTTTTGTTATTTCCAAATTGACATAAATCACTTGTAGTGATCGGAAACTTGGCCGGAGAACTTCCGATCAATGACATCTCCATGTGCGATTAGTTAGGTTAAAATCAAATTAATTGGATAAAGGAATTCTGGGGTTTTGGAAGACGGATAGAGTTGATTTGATTTCGGGGTGAATTAAGTTGCGGATATATAAGCCAGGTCAATAGTCCACGTGTCATGTTTCTAGAGCACCAAAAGTTTGAGCCGCACACTCATTCAAGTTGTTCTAAAAATACGAGTTTCTGAAAAAATTTAAATAAGAGGGCAAATGGGACCATATGAAACTCAATCTTGTGGTCAAACACCACAGAAATAACCAACACCACATAGGCATCATATCAATTCTTTGGTTGTGAAATTCTCCTATTTGAATGGTGTAGATGTCTGAATGATTCAGACATTCTCTCACATCTATCTGATTAAAAGTAAAACATGTTTATTTTTTGATGCAGAGGTTGGTTAAGAGGCTTACCAAACGCTCTGAATCTGCATGATATAGAATCATTAAAATGCTTACCAAACAACACTTAAATGTAATGCTGCATCATAAGGCGATCGTGACCAAACCTTCCATTACGGCGACATAAATATTCGTTAAATATAAACCTCCAAAGAATACATTGCCAACGCTCATTATCACACCATATTTAATTACATTATTTAAATATCTAATTTTTATATAATCCATAATTATGATAATATTTTCTTTATATAAGTAGATAACAAGTATTTATAAATATAATTGTGAACTACATGTAATATTTATGTCCACAAATTTAAAAAATGAAATTGCGAAGATAGTGTAGAAGGGCAAAAGTGGAATAATCGATAAAAACACTTTTATCCAGTGTTTTATCCATACTGCATGCAAACAAACAAAAAAACGGATGTAGTGGATCAAACAATTTTAAGAAATATGTCGTCCAATTAAATGTCTTGCTCCATGGTACGATTAGTGGAATCAAAGCACATGGTCACCAAAAATAACCTTAGAAGTTTTCTTTTAAAAATTTTGGGTTCAAAACTTGTTAGAAATATGCTTTAGAGATAAAAAAAGGTGGTGGGTTTAATCCAACAAAAAGAAAATAGTTTCAAGGAAGACTTGTTGCCCGCACTACAAGAAATATGGTTTTTTACGACGAACGGATTTAGCGGCGATTATTGAACGCCGCAAAAAGCCCACTAGAAATCAACCCGCGTTCTTTTTTCCGAACTAAAATTAGCGCGGGTTCTTTCCCCCCAATTTTATTCCCTGTCGCCGCTAATACGACGCCGCAAAAGGGAAAAAGAGAAAAATCTGTTTTATCTGTTTCCTGATTTCATTTATTCGATTATTCTTTCAGACGGAGAGAGCGAGCTAGGGTTCGAGAGAGAGAACGAGCTAGGGTTCGAGATGAGAGAACGAGGGATCGAGATAACACCACCACCGTACACCACTGGATCGTAATCACCACCAGCGAACACCACCAAATCAGAATCACCACCACCGGAACACCACAAATTCGGAATCACCACCTCCGAACACCACCAAATCGGAATTACCTCCACCGAATCGGAATCACCACCACCGAACACCACTGATCGATCAATCGGTATGTTAACAATTGTGATCTCTATCCATTATGTTTCGATGGTCAGGTCAGCCAATAAAAGTGTTAATCGATTTCTCTTTCTGATTTCTGAATGTGTTGACCGTGTTTGACTATGTTGACTGGTATTGACTTTGTTGACTGATTTCTGATTTCGATGGTCAAAACTAGATTCTCTATCGGCTTATTGCTATTTTTTATAAGCACGAGCATAAGCTGTTTAAATGTGTGTGTAGGTTTACTAAACAGGACATGTGAAGTTTATACTTCTGGTCAGGCATTTGAATTTGCTAAACATATTTTCCGGAATTTATGAGTAACATCAATTAATAAAAATGTTTGCTACATAATATTTACTGGTGTAAACCAAAGGAATCGTATCATGTCTTTTATCAGTTTGTCTTCTAAAGTGATTAAAACTAATGAAGTTAATTGGAAACTAAACTTTGTGAAATATAAATATTAAATTGGCTGAAATTTAGTGAATTTAATCAAGCAAAAGTGGCATAGGGGCCTTTTTTGTATTGATTATGATCAAATGGTTACTCGGTATTTTGTGAACTGACTTTTGTTCATCTTTTGATTGTTTCAAGAAGTTTTATGAGAATTTACCAAGTAAGGCCCGACCAAAGCACAAGTGATGATCATCTTGTAAAAAATATGTTAGGATCATATCTAGTAGTATGAGCTTCGTAACACCTTCTTTTATATTGACATTATAACAACATTTGTTTGTTGAATTTTTGTGCGTACAATAGTAATAGTAATTCAATTTATTAATTTTGTTTGGGATGCAGATCTGACAGAAACATTGTTAGTTGAAGTGGATCATATATACCATCTTGCTTGTCCTGCTTCCCCAATTTTCTACAAACATAACCCTGTCAAGGTATCTTAATTTACTTTTAGTCAAAATCAACTTCAGTAATCCTCTTATATATTTTGTTAATTACTTGTTTAATCATTACCCCTAATTCCTTAATCTCAAACAGATAATCAAGACAAATGTGATTGGAACTTTGAACATGTTGGGACTTGCCAAGCGAGTTGGAGCAAGGTTTGAAACCTAAACCTTCTTCTTGATCCAATATTTATTTTTTATTTTATGTTAAATGTAAAAATGAATAAATAAACTATTGTTCAGAATTTTGTTGATTTCAACTTCAGAAGTATACAAAGATCCTCTTGTGCATCCTCACAATGAAAGTTATTGGGGAAATATTAATCCAATCGGTAAATTCACGATTAATTTTTATTTAACCACTTGTGTTTTGTATATAAGTCTGAATATTTATAAGACAACTAATAACAAAGTTTTTTAATATGGTTATTGCAGGTGTTATGACGAAGGAAAGCGAGAATGAACTGTATTTTTTTAATTCCTAAATATTTACTTTTAAAATTAAATGTTTTTATTTATTCAGGGATTTGATAAAGAAGGTAAGTTTTGTGAGTCTTAAATCATATTAAAAACTTAATTATATTTATAAAAAGAAAATCGTAATAAGATACAACTAACTAATGAACTAACTTTTATTGTGTGTTTTTGTCAGTATAGCATGGTGAGTTTTGTGCCACTTGATTTAAGGAAGGAGAGCAGGTAAATTATCATAATGTTTATATCTTGTATATGCATTTGACATCTTAAATATGTTTTTACCTTTCTTGTTTTTGGACAGCATACAATATGTTCTTTCACAAATTTGACAACTGCATTCAATTTAGAGAAGATGTTGATGTAAAGATTAAGGATTTTGACCCAGATGAAGATCAGGATTAGACTTTGTGTCATCTTTCATAATTCATCGTTAGTAGACGTTTTGTATGAAATGATTAACTTTGAAATATTTTATTGTGTTAATGTTATTGTTGGGGTTTGGTAGATAAAACAGAGTTTTAAAAATTATTGCACGGCAATATCAGTTAGAATTACCAAATATAGCAGAAATTTAAAAAAAAAAATGTGGTCGCCGCAAAAGGGTCGCCGCAAAAGGTCAAATTCAAGTCGCTAACGTCGCCGCAAAAGGATCGCCGCAAAAGATCGCCGCAAAAAGTGAAATGTGTCGCCGCAAAAACGTTTTAGCCACAAAGCTTTTCCGGCGAACATTTTGCGGCGAACCCTCGCCCCTAAAACCTTTTTGCGGCGAGATTATGACTTTTTGCGGCGATTTTGGTCGCCGCAAAAGGTCTTTTTTTTTGTAGTGCCGCTTGGATATCACTGAATGACTTAAACCACTAACTAACTTGCCGTTCAAAAAAAGCACATATTATCACAATCTCTAGTGAACAGTAATTCATTATGACAAATGTGTTATGAGTTTTTCTAACATGTGCCACATAGAGCAAACATTTCATCGCGAAAGACAAACAATATAATAACAAGTTTTCAAGGAAAAAGCGGGGAAAGAAACAAAAGAAAAGAAATAACACCCGAGAAAACAAAAACAAATTAAGGGGTGTTTGGGAAAGCTTATTTAGAAGACTTATGCCTTATAAGCTTATATAAGCTTATAAGGCATAAGCCTTCTAAATAAGCTTTCCCAAACAACCCCATAATCGTCTACGTCACCTAACAAAAGGAGTACAATTCTTTTCTGTTTCAAGCGCAAACAGCCGTGGAAAACGGATCATAAGAGGACAATGCCACACATTGGGAGAGTGGGCCCATATATTAAATATTTTTTTAATTTAAGTTATCAAATAAAAGACTTTGCATGGTAAATAAAGAGAACGACTGAACGATTATTTAGGGCCATCAGTCACTACTAGCCAGGATCCCACATATGGTCACTACTTTAAATTAAAAAAATATTATTTTATTAAATTAAAGGGTAAATTACAGTTTTTGCCCTAACCTTTTCCCGATTCGGGGTTTTTGTCCCTAAATTTTTTTCTTCTTTTTTTTGTCCTTTATGTTTTTAAAATTCTGCATATTTGTCCTTCCGTCTATTTTTTACCGTTAAGTGATTAAAAATGCAAAAATAATAAGGGTATTTTCGTCCTTAACGTTTTTTTCTTTCTTTTTTTCTCCTTTTTTCATCTTCTTCCTCTATCTATGTATCTTCTTCCTCTATCCCTAATTGATAAACCCTAACCCTAAATTATCAAACTCAGACCCTCCTATTCAACATTCGAAAGATACAAAAACTCAACAATAAGAAACAATAATCGATCATTTCACTAAACAGCAACAATGGGTTCTTCACGTCTAGTTTCCAGCCATGATATAACCGCAACCTTTGTTGTCAAAAACCAGCCCGCTTTTTCAAAATTGATTAGGTTCGAGTGTGTTTTTTCGCTCACCTCCACTACCAAAGGCTTCATCTTGTTCCCACGATCAAAACCTGCAATTTCCACCGCCAGTCGCCGCCCAACGCGCCACCGCCTTCCGCCACTGTATCTCACGCGCCGCGCGTGTGCATCACTCCGGCCGATTTTCGCCGGCGGAATTCTTCCTCCGACATCGTCTCGCAACTCCGACCAGATCCCCTGTGAGATCTGTCATCAATTTTGAATTTTTTTTTTAGTTGCAGGTTTGAAATCAAAAGAAAACGGATCTAGAGAAGAAGGAAGAGTCCATCAATTTTAGATCTGGATGAAGAATTCTATGAAGAATATACATCTTGTATGATTTCTTCAACCTTTTGGTAGTTTTATGTATGATTTTGAATAATTGTTTTTAGGGTTTTTAGGGAAGAAGATGAAAGAGGAAGGAGATGAAAAAAGAAAGGAAAAAGAAAAGAAAAATGTAAAAAGAGTTAAAATAAGGGTAATTTGGGGAAATTGACAAAAAAATCGTCAGTTAACGGAAGATTTTGGACGGAAGGACAAATATGTAGAATTTTAAAAACATAAAGCACAAAAAAATAGAAGAAAAAAGTTTAGGGATAAAAATCCCGAACCGGGAAAAGGTCAGGGACAAAAACTGTAATTTACCCTAAATTAAATGATTACCAAGTGAAAGTATTACACGACTGACTGAGAGTGTGCGGTTCAAACTCTCGCTTCTCTACCCGCATGACACGTGGACAAGTAACCATTCGCTCTTTCATTCCTTGCGACCCTGCCTATATATCCATTTTTTTTCTCCACCAAAATAGATTATCTTTATCTCTCTTACTAAACCCTAATTTTCTCTTATCCAAAACTATTTTATCCAATAAAATTCCATTTCTAACTAAAAAGCACAAATCTTTTGTTTACCCACATGGAAATGTCATTGATTTCAAGAAATTATTGTCAATTGGGTAATAATAATAGCAATAATCTGATGATCATCAGTTCATCTGTCACCAAATTGCAGATGGGTTTTGGTAAAATAACCAGATGCCCTAATTTTCCTCTTATTAGAGTGTCTGCTCACTCTGTTTCGCATTCTCTACCTGCTGCATCCATCAAAGCTTCTAAGGACATAAAAATTTCCAATCATGTAAGTTGTTCTTAAATCTTAATTGCTCTACGTAACTAATCATAAATTAATTTAATTTAATTATGTTTAGTGAATTAGTGAAGTGTGTTTGATGTGTGTGTGGATGGATTGTTAAATGTACAGAAAGATGGTGTGAAGTTATATGTTGGATTGCCAATGAATTCGATATCTGAATGCAATGCAATAAACAATTCAAGAGCAATAGCAGCAGGACTTAGGGCTTTAAAATTATTAGGAGTTGAAGGTGTTGAGGTCCCAATTTGGTGGGGAGTTGCAGAGAAAGAATCCATGGGGAAATATGAATGGTCAGGTTACCTTACTCTGTTTCACATGATTCAAAAATCGGGTCTCAAAATCCATGTTTCCCTCTGTTTTCATGCCTCAAAACATGAAAACATTCATCTCCCTAATTGGGTTTCCAAAATCGGTGAATCTCAGCCAGATATCTTCTTTACCGATCGCTCGGGAAACCGTTATAATAACTGTTTATCTTTTGGCGTTGATGATCTTCCTGTTTTCAATGGCAAAACCGCAATTCAAGTTTATCAAGGATTCATCGATAGCTTCAAGACGGTTTTTGCTCCGTTTATGGGGTCCACAATCACGGTAAGCAGTTGAACTTAAACAAGTTTTGTTCTTTTTCAATTTTAGCAGTTGGGATGATGAAATCTTGAATTCTTGAAATTGATTTTTGCAGGGGGTGACAGTTGGTATGGGACCAGATGGTGAGATTCGATACCCATCTCACCATGATCACATCAAGAATGGTGGAGCAGGTGAGTTCCAATGTTATGATGACAACATGATGAGAAACCTTAAACAGAATGCTGAAAATATTGGAAACCACTAATTGGGGGCTTTGCGGGCCACACGATGCGCCAACTTACAACCAGCAGCCCGTTTTGGACACCTTTTTTAAGGAAGGCGGTTCATGGGAGAGTGCTTATGGTGACTTCTTTCTATCATGGTATTCGGGCCAACTTGTATCTCACACAGACCGCATGCTTTCGTTAGCTGCATCGGCTTTTAGTGACACTTCAGTTTTGGTGTCGGGAAAACTGCCTCTTATTCATTCATGGTACAAAAGCAGGTCCCACCCAGCAGAGGTAACTGCAGGGTTTTACAACACAGTCAACAGAAACGGGTATGAAGAAATCGTCAAAGTAAAAACTCGTGTAGAATGATATTGCCGGGAATGGATCTTTTGGATGAACAACAACCAAATGAGTCGTTTTCGAGCCCCGAGTTCCTTCTTGCAGACATAAGAAATGCTTGCAGAAATCATAATGTTAAAGTTTGTGGTCAAAATTTGAACATTGCAGGCAGTTACAAGAGTTTTGAACAGATTAAGAAGAATTTATTTGGTGAGAATGGAATGGAGTTATTTCTTTACCAGAGAATGGGTGCTGATTTCTTTTCGCCTGAAAATTTCCAGTTGTTTTCAAGATTTGTGAGAAGTTTAAATCAAATGGAAATTGATTCAGATGATTTGGGTGTAAGTGAGGGACAACATGTTTTATTTGTGCCTCGTAACAACAGAACAACACATGCTGCTGTATAGACTTCAGTTTGTGCTGATTTTTTATTTGAAAACTTTGGTACATTTTTATGAAATTGTAATATTAATTCGTAGTTATTCACGGGTTTTATTCTACTACAGCGAACATTATAACAAGAATCTTATGAATACCATAAAAATGATACACTGCAATGCAATTAATATAGTTGAATAATTCAAGCATTTTTAAAATAGTTCGTATGTTAATTTAACCTACCGACAATTCTTCGACGCAAAAAAGATGAACATTTACAGTACCCAAAATAAGCTTCTAACCGTCGAATAAAATAAGTGAACCAAACAAGAAACACAAAATAACAAAATACTTTACCTCTGCATTCTACATGTAAAAAAACAGTATCCTGAACGTTTAATCCAACAATATTTGCACCCATTTTGTATCAATTTGTGGTTTGACTTTTTGACCAAACCACAAGTTTAGTTATTGTTTGACGATGAATCATGATGTTTCTTTTTACGTGAACGGCCCGTGGGAGGTGGGTCAGCTAACGGGCCAGACCATGTTTGGACTGGTTGTTTAGCGTATGTAAAATTGGAGCTAAACGGGACATCGGGCGGGTCAAAAGTTGGATCCATATGATTGGATGCACCCAACGGGTAACCCAGTGTGCCATCTTGGTGAGGTGGAGGAAATTTCTCACTTTTGCTCTTTGCGTTTGCGTGTGTAATTAACCTCCGTCTCTGCAAAGGTTAACATAGATTTAATTCATTATTTTTATAAAACGTGTTACATATGATGGTACATAATAAAATATTATTATTATTATTATTAAAAATAAATATTATTTTTCGTACATCAATGTTTACTTGCAATTCAGCATTAGCTTCTGGAGCAGGCATAGCACGTGCTGGTCTTTCATGAGTGCGAGTTTTCTTCACTCCATCAGCATTACTTTTACCAGCAGCCCTTAATCTACCAAAAAAATGACAAATTTAATAAACAACATATAAACTAAATAATAATAATAATTATTGTTATTATTATTGCATTCTTAGTAATTAAAAAAATGAACTGAAGACCTTCGAGCTTCTTCGTCGCGTAATTTGGCATCCATCTCTTTGCTTGGAGGATATTTTGGAAGGCTTGAAGGATCACAAGCATACGGTTTTGTCATAAAAAACTGCAAAACAATATATGAAAAAAATTATATAAATTACAAAAAATAAAAAATAAATAAGAAAAAATTTGGATATTTATACTTACTTCACTTGTCAAAGCGGTTGTTGCAGTTTGTCGCTGAGGTGGATCAATTGCAAGAAGAGTATCAATTAAGGGAAAGGATGATGGTGGGAAATTTTTAAATGTTTCAGCTATACATCGTTTATATGATTGTTGCGGTTTAAATATTGTTGCATGTGGCAACTTTGACTTTTTCCAATATTCTTCAGAAGGGGACCCACATAATTTAAAAATCTTGTGAAGTTGTTCTACCTGATTACACAAACAATTCACATAAACCACAACAATCCAACTCAAAATACAAAAATAAATAAAAAAATACATACGTCGTCCACGTGCTTGTATGAAATTATAGATTTCGTCTCTCGACTTTTTTTATTATACAAATACTCCCTAATATTATAATTATAACATCAACGGTCCCTAATTTTGAAATTTGTAACATTAACAAACCCTAATTTTGAAATTGGTAACAATAATAGTCCATATTTTTTAAACTTGTAAGTTGTAACATCAATAGTCCCTAGTATTGAAATTTGTAACATCATCTGGAGTTCCTAGTTTTGAGACTAGTAACATTAGTAGTCCCTACAAACTTGTCGGCCTTTTTTACTTTAGGAACTGTGAGTGTCACAAGTTTCAGAATTAAGACTATCTGTGTAAAAAAAAAGTCAAGGGACGAAATCCATTAATTTCATACAAACCACACGGTGATTTATGTAATTTACTCTAAAATATAAAAAATATATATAATTTACCTCGGTACGACCTGGCATGATAGGTTTTCCAGCTAATAATTCTGCTAAAATGCACCCTGCACTCCATAAATCAACACCTACACCATAATCAGTTGCTCCAAGAAGAAGTTCGGGCGGTCTGTACCATAATGTAACCACCCTACTAGTCATTGGTTGTTTGTGGTTCGGGTCAAAAAACGATGCTAATCCAAAATCAGCAATTTTTAAACTACCACCATTATCAAGTAAAAGATTTGATCCCTTAATATCCCGATGTAACACATGGCGATTGTGACAGTGTTCAAGTCCAGATAATAATTGATGCATGTAACATTTGACCTAAAAAAAAACATTCTTAAATCATTAGCATAAAATGGGTTGTAAGGTAAAAAGTAAAATTATTTAATTTTTGAGAAAGTTATAATTAGCGAACCTGTGGTTCGGTAAACTTGATTGTAGGGCTAGAAGCAAGTCCAGCTAGATCATGTTCCATATACTCAAAAACAAGATATAAACTACAAGACATTCTTGAAGTCACCAATCCTTCTAATTTGACAACATTTGGGTGATCTAACCGCCTTAATATTAAAATCTCACGGGCCATGAATTTCACACTTTCGGGCTCCAAATTGTCAAACCGAACTTTTTTTAATGCCACTATTTTTCCCGTCATTGTGTCTTTAGCTTTGTACACGTTGCTGTATGTGCCTTGCCCGATCTAATTATAATTTATAGTTAGCTTAATCAATGAACATTAGCAATTAATTATTTTTGGTTATTTTAATATCACATAATTGATAATCAATACTTACCTTATCGATTTTCTCAAAAGTGTCAGCCCTTCGAGGAATCCACCCGTTGATCGCCTCACCGGCAACCGCCGACAACCAGGCGGGCCACCCAGCCGCCACCTGTTCGCCATGAATATTTCTGGGTGGATTACTGAATCTAGGGTTAGGTTTTGACCTTCTTCTATCACCTCTTGATCTCACATTTCCATCTTTTCCCCCCTTTTGAACCACTGCAGTTTGTTCTTCCTGACCACCATTGTTGCCACTATTAGGGTTTGCAATTGAAGCTTTCTCTCTCCTCCCAGACTCGACATTTGGAACAGTTTCTCTCTCTCTTCTTTTATCAACTACAATTTCAGAACTTGGTGGTCCAGAAGATGATATCTGTTTTCCAAACACACACCCCATTTATCCCAAACTTTACGAACCCTAAAACTCATTTCTCATGACACTTTTTTGATGTAGTTCCAATCGCACAGAGTGAACACACACACTGGAAAACAAACAAATCAAATCCAACGATTTGTTCAACACCTGGATAATGATAGCAAATACAGAGTGTATTTTAGTAGCAATAAATGAAGGAAGATAATGGGGTTTTGGTAAAGATACAGAAAACCCTAGCTTTTTGCCCAAGAAAGCAGGGGCAGCAATGATGTATAGGTATAAAGACCACAAAGCTTATAGTGGTCAAACATGAAGAAAAACAAAAGGTTTTGACGGGAATAAAACATGAAGCTTTAATAAATTGTGTGTGATTGAAGATCTAAAACATAGATTTTTGATGCTTACTAATGACGATGACTTGTTTTTTAACAGATTTGTGAGTTGAATCTGCTGCAACTGTTAGTCAATCGGAAATGCGTTATTTGCTCCTTCGGAAATACTCCGTAAAGGTTTTCACCAACCCTGTAAATCTGTAATAAACTCAAGAGATTTGGTAATATCTCGGTATATTCCAAAGTGTCAATTATTTTTAGTAGGTATTAATACGATTTTCTAAACCTTAAACCCACCATTTTAACAAAATGAGGTTAAATATTTTCAATTATCTAAAATATGACATTCTAAGTTTAATAATAGAGGTGATTACTAAAATAGATCTCACCTAAAATATACTTTTACGATTCACAAGATAAACTGTCCGATATTTTATTTTTTTTATGATTGTATGACTTCAGATTGTTTATGTGACTAATGTTTTTTTGTGCGACCAGATTAATTTTTGTGATTAATGTACGACTAAATCATATTTTTTTATGCGACTAAATGTCAATTATTAAATTTTTGTTGAGTCGCACGGTCGTATGTTTATTTTAGAAAGATTGACAATGAAGTGCTTTTTAATGAGGGTTTTTCGAACATGTGACTCATAGGCATATGTTAAGGTGCATTACCTAACTCAAACATTCCATTAAAACTAAAAAAGTGTATTTAATATATCACTTGAGAATGTAAAATATGAACTTCATTAATGTTTAGTAAGACTTTATTTAAAAACTTTGAATGAATTAATGTATTTTAACATTTGCCTATGGATACATATTAAAAAAACTCTTCTAATAATTTCGATTTTACTAAATTTATATTTGGAAAAATCAATAATATATAACACTTTAATAAGTCTACTATTTACGAAACGTATTTTATTTCCATAACACGTAGAAAAACCCTTTTAAGGTGTTTTTATATGATAGTAAAACGTTTTAACTATTAAAACTGATGATTCGATGTATATTTGATTTTTGCTTTTTTGATGCGTCTTAGGTATACGACATATGCTCATGTAAAATGTAACATTTTATAAGAGTTTTGCTACATTACCTTTAGGATAATAGTTAAGGATTAATAATATTAATAACGTACAAATTTTAAAGCATAATTACCTTAGGTGGTTAGTGAAATTTAAAGGGTGGTGATTTTTTTATAGTTAAGGTATATATTTTTTTGCATGTATTAATTATTTAACCATTACTGTAAAGGCAATCAATATCATTAGTAAAATTCTTTAAATAATACCCGAATGATTTATAGTGACTTCGTATGTATCAAAAACCCACCAATCTGCAACCTCTAAGTATTAATTCAATTTAATTACTTCAAAATTAAAAACTACAGAATAAAATGTAGATGAAAATCTGAAACTACAAAAGGTACGAAAAATCACATTTATAAGAGTAATGGTATTTAGTCCTATCATTCGATTCTACTCATAATCTTATTCATTAGATGAAGACATGTATCAAAATCAAGGGATAATATTAAGAGAGAGAATTAGTGGAGTACACATATCATCCTATCAAGTGGGTAAGACTATGAGTATGACTAAATATCATTTCTCCATTTAAATAGAAAGAAACACTGCCTAGTAAAAATTAAGTACAGGCCCGACCCGTCTACCAATTATAGGGTCGACCCGCTGACAAAATATGATAATCAACCCGTCCTGATTATAACTGATCCCGGACCATTACGTTAACTGTAAATTTAAATCAAACGTATTACAACATTAATCATACCTAAGAATCAGCTAATATATCATCTGAATCTGAATCTTGAGGCTTTAAAGGCCCTTTAAACGAATTTTTTTCATCACCAAGAAGTTCACGAGTTGCTTTTTCAAGAAACTCTTGAGCAGCAGTTTTTAAAGAGATTTTATTTGAAGAAAGATATTTCCTCCTTTTGCTAACATTTCCATCCGGACGATTTACACCCTCACGTCTACTGATTTCCCTCATATTCTTCTTTTGATCTATAAAGTTATGCAAATTAATTTTCAGAAAAATACTCTTAACATAAAATAAAATGTTTAATTATGATTTAAAAGCGTTATGGGCTACTACTATTACTTACCACGAGTAAGGTCGGGTAATGAATGCTCAATGAAACGTGTTGCTGCATGGTAGTTTAATGTAGTTGAAGGTCTTAACGGGGCTGCATGTAGTGATTTGAAAAATAAAATGCTTAAAATGTAAGTTTATTAATGATTTCAAATGTTGGCACAAAAACGAAAACATTTGAACAAGTTTTTAAAAATTTCAGTAGTTTTCTAAAGATAGAAACACAGAGATGAAAAATTAGAGAATTTTCTGCAACTAAATCACTATCTCATGCCCTACTTTTGATTCAGCAGATTACTTGATTCTGATTATTCAATATCACATAATGTCATAAACACTTTCAAAATTCGCATCCAAACATTCCCTAATTTGATTTCGGTTATCAAGCACCATAATCCTGGAAATTTCATCCTTTCATTTCTTGTTGCATTCAACTTTGAAGCTTAAATAAAAACTATTTGGGAAAAAATAGACTTACCTTTATTCAAATTTATGCATCTATCCAGCTTCTCCTGATACAGCTTCAATCTCTCCTACATTTCCACAAATAATAATAATGAAACAAATTTAAAAAAACAACGTTTAATTGCTTAATCTAACATTAAACAAACCCTACAAGTTCTGATCTGACAGGATGGTCATCTGGATCAACACCATTGCAACGCAGCTTTACTGGAAAACAATTAAGCAAACAATTTAATCAGAAACAGAATCCAAATCGTTTCTTGTGTATGTGTGAAATTAATAGATTGAGACAGAGATATATACATGTGAAGAGTGTGGTGGTGGCTTTAGTTAGCAAGAGTAGAGACTGAGCACGCTGAATAGGGTCCA
The DNA here is from genome assembly GCA_963853835.1 of Calendula officinalis. Taxonomy (NCBI): domain Eukaryota; kingdom Viridiplantae; phylum Streptophyta; class Magnoliopsida; order Asterales; family Asteraceae; genus Calendula; species Calendula officinalis. The sequence continues at coordinate 24,527,423 of OY970835.1, read as the reverse complement.
ATTCGGAGATAATATCCTGCTCGCAAAGAGGTAATAAATCGGAAAATTGAGTTTGAAATTCTGCGAAATTGTTTGAAGTTCGATTGACTGCTTCTATAATCGATTCTGGAACTACTCCGTCCATCTTCTTCGTTGTGTTAGGGTTTCTGTTGTTTTGTTCGTTTTTCAGTTCGCCTGCAAATTTCAAAATCTAAAGTGTAGCCGCTAAATTGAGCTGACGCACAGGGTTTTGTAGAACTAGGTATTCGCAAATCTATATAATCTTATAAATATCATTAATAATCTCTACTATCTATAATGCATTCAAGACCTTTCCTTAAATAGCTGGCTCCAAATCCAGCCAAATTCTTACTATTTTTGGAAATATATGCGTTAATAATTAAAAAAAGACTTACAAGGACTCGAACACAGGACCTTCGGCTTAGTAACAAGAGCTTTACCAACTGCGCAACAACGAAATTGTTTATTACGTTGAACAAGTACTTAGTTATTAAATATCTTAATGCGTCTCTGGTACTTTACCTAAACAATATCAATCTTCTCCTCTAGGGAAACGGAACGACACCTGCCACATTGGTTCATAATCATCTGACAATTCTTTTCATAAAAAGCCACCGCCCCTTGGTCCAATCAAGACGTATACGCTCGAGTTTTTCTATGTGCATATGAAGGGCTGTTTGCAAATTGTTTGGAAATCACAAGATTCATCTGCTCATAATCCATTGCAATCAATTTTAGGAGCTTCATAAATTGTTCCTCTTGTTATGTCACATATCTCTCCCGAATCTCTAATTCTTCGTCAATTTCGCGATTACAGATTGCTTACTAGCTTCAGTTCTTATATTTTGAAGGTATCAAATTCTTCCAACAAACCCTAATTTCTCTCATTGGTTTTAAATTCAATATCAAATCGTCTTACAAGTTGTATTTGTTTTAACTTCTTTGATTTGCAGGATTAAGTAAGACGATGACTTCTTGTTTGAAGGTATCGATTGTTCCTCGTGTGTTTCAATTTACTCCGGGAAGTACCAGGTTAGTTTTTTTCTCTTCATATTGTAACATTGTGATTTGAATTTCTGTACATTTCTTTATCACTGCTATGTTGGTGCTGATGGAACTCAACTTTTCAGGGTTGGTGTTCTTAATCTTGTTTATATAGCTTAGGTTCTTGATTTTACTTCTTTGTTTCTTTAATATAAGATTTATTTATAAATCCTCATACTTTTTGTAGTGCTATTAATTAATTTTAATTTTTCGGGGACCACATGTCAATACAAGGAGAACTTACCTACCAAGGGAATTAGGAAATGATAACGTGTTAATAGTTCAATTTACAGTTGATCAAGAAACATCATACACCCCATGTAATTATTGTAACTGGATTTCAGCTTATCAAAGGATTGCTGGCGAATTGGGGCAGAAAAAAGTTGCCTTTGGTGGATGATGAAAAAGAGTTCTTATAAAAAGAATAAGTTGCTGGATTTTGAGCTGAGATTTCAATGTATCTTAACAGGTCTGTTGTTTGTCCTAATTCTATAAAGTTAGTGTCTTTCAATATATCATAAATTCATAGTAGCATCATTTGTAACAAGAAAGCAATTCATGGTCAAAGCTTATACACTGGTCAACCTTCAATGCACTTTCAAGCACTTTCATTTGCCTAACTCCCTCTCCACCGGTGAATTCGACCATTGAACGAAGGCAAACGATTGAAGTTTTCTAGGGCTTGTCCTTACCTGCCTCCTCGATTCCATCTCCATCTACCTCTCGATCCCTTCAATCTGTGTGTGAATAACCCTTGCCTCCTCAATTCCATCTCCATCTCCATCTCCCCTCGATTCTTTATGCCGTATAAAGCCTCATCGATCCCTTCAAATTATGCCTGCAAAACCCTTTTTAGTCCGTTGATTACATGCTTGCATGTTTTGTTTAATTTTTGTGATACAGGGAAGCGAATTTGGATGGATATGGTTAGAGTTCCCGGGTTAGAGGAATCAGGTCAGAGTTCATTTTTGACCTGTTCATATTATATAAAACGAGGGTGGTGAGCCTTACACCAACGGGAAAGACATGGGAAAATATGTATGCCTTTTACTTTTACTATTAATTTTCAAGGAAGCAGATTGCAAATATTGAAGTCTTTAAAAATGTGGATTGATCAGGAAGCATCAAAAAAGAAAGTTGTTTAAAGGCCAAACAAAGCAAAAACGGAAAGCAAGTAAAACATTATCTAAATCGAATTCATCCCGGACATTTCCCTTCTTATATCCTGGACATTTTTCTTCTTTTGTAGAATGAAGTTATCCATAATTGTGCCGTTCAAAAAAAAAGTTATCCATAATTGTATTATTCTATTGGTTGCGAATTTTATATAAATTGAGTGATTTAACTAATGTATTTAATTTAAGTAATCATCTTGACATTGTTCATATTTGGAAGAGGTTTTATCGATATTCAAGCATAGTGATCGTACAAACATGCAAATTATTTTTGTAAGTTTTTTTTTTATTTTTAAAATTTAACTAAAATGATAGTCCTGTTATGATGGCTCATGTCAAGCTTATACGCGACCTAATTATTGTCGTGTTTGGTACGGTGGTACATATCTACGCAAGGAACGATTGAACTTGCGATTTGTAGGAAATCATTCGGAAAAACTTTTATAGATTGATTTTTTTCAAAGGTGGTAAGTTTTAGTAAATTAATTTAAGGATGATTATATTTAGTCAAATTTAAGTTGTTTTCCCTTTATCTTACACGTTAAAACATTAGAGTTTAAACATAACTTGAATCGGTCAGTTTTTAAGTAATGGGTCAATTGCCAAATCTATATTTGACCTTGAGAAAAAAATATATTGCATAAATGCTTGCACCTTCGTTCATCGTCCTCATATGAACGCTAGGGGATTTTATGTTTGCAGTTTACAATCTCCAATTGAGCTATCATTCACGTATTCTCACCATCCGCGACCCGAGACCAGCACCAGCCGTCCCAACCCACCAACTGGCCGCCGCGAAATAAAGTCACAGGGTACCCGCCGCCGCATTGCGCGGGTACCCGACTAGTTTATTACTAAAGCTTATCATAAAATCATAATTATTAGGTATGCTTAACTTTTAATTTTTGTTTCAGTTGATTATTAGGGTTTTAAATTATTAGTCATGCGCATCAGCAATAATATTGTAGACATTGCACAATTAAACCTTATATTTTCAAAACCAGATATTTGAATTTCAAAAAGTTAATTTTTACTATCCAATTCGAATATCCCAAATATATTTGAAGTTGAATTTGGGATATCCGGAAGATAAAAAACAAATTATTCAAATATTTTTCGGATCTTTGTATATTTTCAGATTTCCGAAAATTATGAAAACACTATCATAATCCAATATTAGATATCCAAGTTTCTAATACCTGAATTTTGTTTTTTCTTTTTCCGGATATCTGGTTTTCAGATATATTTACACCCCTCTTATTAAACATAAAACCACAGAGATTATATGCCTAATAATAGGGGGTTCAGTTGGATCTAATTCTCAAACACATCTTGAGTTGGTTGCACACAAACACATACAATAATAACCGTCTAACCAAAAAATATCGATCCAACACTCTAATTCATCGTTACTACCAACTAACAAATCAACATTTTCTTTACATTCAAACTGAAACTTAACAAAAATATATAAAAACAAGTACAATGTCAGTACAGTTTTTGGCAACAATATATACCAAATTTGGTTTTTGTTTCATTAAACACAAGTATTAACTTGATTCATTTTCATCACCAACAGTTTTAAGTGTACTGTCAACTTGTTGTGCAGAAACACATTGTTGGATTGGCTTCTTGAACTGCACCAAAATCATGGTCATGTTGTCACATCCTTCCCCCATGGAAGTTGATGGTGCCAAACATTTATCAAACACTTTCTCACATATTGTTGACAGTTTATTTTCCTGTATAAATTAGGGTTTCATACTATATAAAATCTTTCAACTTTTATAAATCTTTCAAATTTATATATCATGAGATATCTGAAACTTACCGATTTCAATTGTTCATGAACGAAATCCACTAATTGTTGGCTTGACATGCAATCCCTGGATTTAAAGTAAATAATTCAGTATCGATGCAGGTGGCAAAATGGGCGGGTCAGGAAGATTGGGTTTGGGTCAAGACGGGTCGGGTCATCTTATGAGTTTGAAATTACCAGATACCATCACATGCCAGCACCATAAAATCATCATCATCACATAGCTCAACCTAACATAAATAAAAAATGCATATTTAACAAAAGGTCATTAACTAAAAAATTAAATAAACATGCAGTTGAGTAAATCCTGTAGTCAGATAATTAATTATAATTATTAATCCCCCCTTAAATCCAAACAAATTAAATAATTATTGTGTGTATCTAGTGAGGGAAAACAAGGGGCTTACAATGTTAACATCAGGATTAGCAGTTACTATCTGTTTTTCCACAGACACAAATTTGTTCTGCTTAAATTCCATATCCCCTGGACAACCGTCACACTATAATATTAAATAAAATTAAATAAAAATTGAACAATAAGATAATTTTAACGCTGAAAATATTTTAAGAAAAAACCTATAGCTCTTGTAAGATTAAGACTGCCATTAACTCGTCCTGCATGAATAAATCCACCAGCTTTTAATATCCTATCTCTCTCAACCTCAAGCCCGGGCTTATGGTCTCTTGAAAGATTGTATGCCTGTAAAATATATAAATAAATAAATAAATAAAAACATTTTTTCCCCATTAAAAACCATAATAACGCGCAAGAAAAAGAAAAAAAAACAATTTAATTGATATTATTATTTATTACCTCGCCCTTTCTTGAAATTACACAACGAGAATCACCAGCATTTGCAACAATTAGTTGGTTGTTCCTCATGATAGCAGTACAGGCTGTACATCCAGATATGGGCCCGGTAAAATCAGAATGTGGGCCCTCCTCAAAAGCCCAATCATCACTTGCTTCACCTCCTCTTGGAGACCAAATCAGACCTTCAATCACACTTGTGAATTTATTTATTTTCTCTCCTAAAATAGATAATTCCCTCCATCCTCTTTGTCCTCGCATCATTTCATCCATTCTGCATCGTTATAACAAATTTAATTTGTAAATTATGATTAATTTAGAGTAAATTACAGAAATGTCCATCTGGTTTTACGAATTCTCCGGTTTTGTCCCTAAACTTTTTTTTTTTCATGATTTTTGTCCCTGAGGTCTTCAAATTTCACATCTTTGATCCATTTTGATGTAAAATGACCAAAATACTCTTATTTTAATTTATTTGGTAAAAATTTCTGAATTTTTTTTGTAAGGGTATTTTGGTCATTTTAGGTCAATATGGACAAAAAGATGAAATTTGAAGACCATAGGGATAAAAATCATGAAAAAAAGAAGTTTAGGGACAAAATCGGAGAATTCGTAAGACCACAGGGACAATTGTTGTAATTTACTCAATAGTTTATTTATTTTTTTTAAATGTATAACCTTATAAATGCATTTTGTACAGAAGTTTCGATATCCCCGGTAGAATATGCTTCATGTTTGACTACTTGTTGATGAAGAAACTTTGCACAAAATTTAGCAACGACTTTACCTAAACATTAACAAAAATAAATAAAAAATTAGTTATTGAAATTAACAATGATAAGGGACCACACCTCCATGGCCATCATATACACCAAAGAAAGATGTAGATGTGTCCAGATCAGGAATGGCTGCATGCTACAAAACACAACCGAAATTTAATCATAATTTGCTTGTAATAAAAAATTCAAAAAATTAAATGAAATTAATAAAAGAAACATAGGAAACATTTACAAAAAGTATATTCCATAATTGCATAATTTTCTACTCACAGCATCTTCCATTGTTGCGCGCCATCCTTGCATTGATGATAAACCGTATTTCACTCTACCATTTTCGCCATCTTCAGAGAATTTTTCGGTTTTAGGAGTGCTGAGGTATGTACCCATGTTTTAACTGAAAATTAACATAAATGTTAACATGCAATCTTCACTACTAATAATGATTGAAGAGTGTCTTGTATCAAATCGAGTAATATTGGATGAAATGAAACTATTTGTTTGCTAATTTGTTTTGGATTCCTTAGTTTAAACAATTATCATAGTTAATAATTTTTCAATTAGATTATAAACAGCTTAAAAGATGCTTTAAAACAAAGGATCCAAAAAAAGCAACTCTGTTAACCGAAATATAGCAAAAAAAATCCAACATGGTCCACATTTTCAAATAACAATAACAGAAACTGCTACAATCGTCATTTTAAGCTCCTATATAGTCAAGTTTCGGGATCAAATCATACGAAATTAAAATCCCCAAATTTCGAGTTAGGCAAATAGGCACACAAAAAGAGGAAAATTTTAACAAATCAACATAAAATTCAAGTTCACAATCCGAATCCGAACCAGAAAAATATCGATTGAACATGAATTAAATCTGTTCAAATAAGACCTTACTGTATGAATTAATCTGAACTGAATACAACAGTGACAGTTTAAGATATGAACTTACTGAAAATTGCCCAATTGGGCAGCAAATCAATTCGCTTAACAAACCGAGTCTAATTCGGTTGAAGGTTGAAGAAAATCAAAATTGGTATCCAGGATTGCAGTAAACGGTAAACCTAATCGAATCTGGGGGTAATGAAGGATGAAAGGAACAAGTGGTGTTTATGAGTGTTGAACGGTGTTAATACTGGTGTGGTGATGCATAAATACGATTGGAATGAGATGTGATGAGAGAGTTGTAGTCATCCATGAAAAAGGAAGACCATTTTGCTTTTTCTTGGGGTGAGTCAAACTTGGAAATCAGGTGCCATGGCTGCTGGTTAAAATCATGCATATTCTATATAATAATTAGGTTTTTCTAAATATGTCCACGGGGCATATAATTACCATTTGAACATAAATACGAATTTAATGCATCCTCTAAAATGATAGTAGTGTATTAATATCGATCAATACATATTAAGGAAATTGTCACTTAATAATTTTCATCATTGCACCAACTAATAATTAACTTTCATAATGATTTTATATAGGTCACTCAGTTTTAAAAATATATTAAAGATTATACTAACATAAAATACATTTCGGTTTTAAAATTTACAAAAGATTATACTAACATCAGATACATTTTGAAACTTGAGGGTTATGATGATTATATAAAAGTTTAAGTGACTTTGGTTGAACAATGAATTGTGGTAAGTTTGAGTGATATAAACCTTTTTTAATGTATTTTTAACAAAACTAATGGTAAGTTTGGAACTTTTTTATATGGAAGTGTTGGAAAGAGGAGTTTTAGTTGTAAAATGTAAAATGAAATGGAAATTCCCTAAACTTTTTAGGAATATATAATTATTAAAGACAACCCGGTAATTTATTTTTTTTAGCAGATCGAGTCCCTTTATCCCACACTAACTAAAGAATATTAGGTAAGTGTCACTTCATAAAAAAGTGTCCAAGTTACCATAAGGTGATTATTTTAATTAAAAGCCACTACTTAAATATTAAACAGATACTCCTATAACGTTTTCCTGATTATTGTCTTAGTATAACTACAATGTATTTGTCATCCGCACTTTCGCAAAGTATCTTTTATAAATCAGAATAACATAAGTCAACTACACTTTTTATTGGCCACCATGCATGCTAATTTTTTTTCACAGATCTCTTAAATTTCTTTTTTTTTTTTAACGGCTTCATTTATACTAGCAAGGAGCTAGAAAATTAAAATACAATTACAAAAAGAGAAGAAATTAAAAACAAGACATAGGATCATTACATCATTCCAACCACCTATTGTCTAGATTACTTGTTTTTGCCCTATTTTTAATCCAAAAGTACGAGTTACTTTGGAATTTGCTAAATAGCAAGGCTTCTCTTCCTTTATTTGCTGACCCAAAAACTTTACCGTTACGATATTTACAGATATTCCACATAAGACTTTGTATTGCTGCATTCATGGCTTTCATCTTATATCCTTTCAATCCGATAACTCGTCCCCATTTGACCAATTGTTCGACATTTTGTATGTTTCTTCCGTCGATACCCCACCATCGGCCAAATTCAGTGATTATTTGAGCCGAGAAAGGACATGCAGCAAACAAGTGATCCTCCGTTTCCGTTTCCAAACCGCATAGAGCACAGTCCGGCGATATTATGGGAATGTTTCTATGCATCAGGTTTGTTTTCGTCGGTAGTCTACCATTATAGGCTTGCCACGCTAAAATTCCAATCTTGGTAGGAATCCAAGAAACCCAAGGAAATTCTCTTTTCACCGAACGTTTCAACAAAAAGTCATCTATTGCATTTCTCATTGAGCATACAGTGTACACTCCCGATTGATTGATAGCCCATTTTATATTAGCTTGCAGCCCGCCATTGTTGTGAATCGGTTGATTTGTAAACCACGATTTTAATGGTATATTCAATTTTTCTATAGGCTTATTAATTCTAGCAATACTATTCCATGTACCCGATGTTTTTCCAGAAGGAATTGATGCCTCTAAACCACCATTCGAGCCATGAATTTCTTGGATAACTAACTTCCATAATGAGTTTGATTCCGTTTTGAAACGCCACCACCATTTTGTTAAAAGGGCTAGATTTAATGCCTTAAGGCTTCCGATTCCCAACCCACCATAGTCTTTATTATTTAAGAGTATGTCCCAAGCAATCCAAGGGATCTTTTTGTGCCCTTCCTTCCCGCCCCAGAAAAAAATTGAGACGAAGGCTCTCCAGTTTTTTAATAATTTTTTCCGGGACTTTAAAAATTGAGAAATAATAAGATTGCCTAATACTGATTTTATGGTAGTTAGCCTACCTCCCGAAGAAAGAGTTGTTGCTTTCCATTTAGATAATTTTGATGTAAATTTTGCAATGACGGGCTCCCAGAATTCTGTCTTATTCATTGAGCAACATGTGGGTAAACCAAGGTATTTGAATGGTAACGCACCAGGTTTGCAATGAAATCTATTTGCAAGAACATTAATCTCCGTTTGATCCACAGAAACGCCCATTAAACTGCATTTATTGAGATTCATGTTTAAACCCGATGATAACAGATCTCTTAAATTACTCATACATCTACATCTTATTTAAACTCATGACCACAGAGCAATGATAAACATATTCCAACATCTTATAAGTTATACCATTCGACTACAAATGCTTTTTATTGTATAATAACTATTTGATTGGCATTTAAGCTTCAATTTTATACCCATGTAAGATGGATGGCCTATATAGTTTGTCAAAAATCATGAATCTGATCTTTATAAGTATCAAAAGGTACATAGATGTTCCTTACTACGAATAACATGACCAGATTTATCAGAGACTTTTAACGGACATTAGTTTTAGGGACCAAAAGTGTCACTAAGTTTCGTAGTAGGGTTTGAAACTTAGGGACCAAATCCATAAGTTTTAGCAAACCACATAAATAATCCATGTAATTTACTCATATTTTCAAGACAGTTTATTTGAATAAATGCTGTTGCATACCTAAATCAAACTTTCAGTGGACAAAGCAGCAACCAGGTGACGATTTTGACCCTTTATGGAATGTTTTAAAAGCCGGATTTGAATTGAACCAGTTGATACATAAAACTAGTCAAATGGGTCGGCTCAAAAATAAAAATAAAAATAAAAATTGGAACATTTAGTTCTGGTAGCTTGTTTTAAAGCCAAAGTCAAGTACAATGATTACAACACATTCCGATTAAATCTATAATCAAAATAAGAAAAAATAACTTAACTTAAAACATGTCAAACTTCAAATCTTAGAGGACAAACATTGCTTGCAAATAGCATCTCATAAATTGGAGTTTGCAACTCGAATAAAGTGTCATGCTCGGGAAACTGGACAGAATTATTAGAAGGGAATGTGATATATAAAACGGAATTTGATCAAATGTCAATTTAAAGGGCACGCATTCTCGAATTCCTTCTGTTCTTTGCGACATAATTCAAATTCGTCGGTATTGTAGTACATGCAATTTGCATAAACATCCATCTCTTTTGTGCACTTTTGGTGCAGATCTTTCAACCTGCATGCATGTAAACCAATTTTTTACAAACTTAAAGAAAATCAAGATTCAAAAAGCTAAGGATACTCATCCTAAGAGTAAGTTTAGAAAACTATTTAAACAATAATATTACCATGTTTTAGAAAGAGTATACGACAAAATTATGAAGATAATTAATTGGCAACACCTATGCTAATATTAGTTCATTTTGTGGCTAATTAAAATCTAACAATCTTCTATAAAAATCAATCAGAAGTTGCAAAATGGAAGAATATAAGTTATCAGATTCAGAGCTGAAATACAAGCATACAGCACTTTTGAATTGTAAATCCTTTATTCCACCAAATGTAAAGAGATCTGGTTAGGTATTTACATGAACAGCTAATTCTACCATATGATGAGTTACAAGATGCAGTTTTAGTGTACGTTTTAAACATAAAGATTTGCTAACATAGCAGGGTTATGGCTAATATTAGCTTTTATTTTCTAGGAGAAGTCTATAACTCTTTATCAACCAACTTATGATTATGCTTAACTACATATTCACACAGATAACACTAAATAGCCCTAGAATGGTTGTTAACTACTCAACCATAACTCTTAGCCCAAAATGCCCAATAATAGGACTGTTGAGGAGAGAACTATATCAGTATATCTAACTGTAAAATGGTGAAGCAAGACTACACTAGTACCTGAATAATTACCCCCAAAAGCAAATGCACTATTCTTACTTCTATATCATAGAATTAGGGCAACTTAAAACCATCTCATTTTCTTCTATAACATAGAATTAGGGCATATAATTCATAGATGACAGATGTATACTTACAAGAACAATACACAACGAGTCACTTGTCTTCCTTTATCAAGGCATTTCTCAGGGTTAGGGTCTTCCTTCTTGCACTTAAGAAAAGCCACATTTTCACCTCTGCATCTGGTCGCTATGTGCTTCGCCGCCGACATTAACACCGCCGATGTCGGAATTGGTTCTCCGGCAGCATCTAGCGAACTCGCCATCACAAATTGATCTAAATCTCAATCTCTATACGATAACAAAGTCAACATCGTTACCTCCCAGATTCCAATCGATACATAAATTTGCGATGATATCAGATCACAAGTAATAAGAAATCAAACAGGTAAATCAAAGTATGATACAATTGAAAGTTTACAAATCATCATCAAATTAGGGTTTACGCACCTTTTATTTCGAGTTTCCACCGAAATTTGATGAGAGGATGGAGGAATGGTGCTGTAAAACAACGAGTGTGTTTGAGGTAATTGCAAAAGGTTCCCTCTACTATCTCCTGATATGCGGTTTTAACCAACTAACTTTTTAATTTGCATTTTCGGTCCGAATAAACAATCCTTTCTACCGAATGGTCGTTTCTTTGTCAACTTTGGTCAACTCTAACAGAAGTATTTCATAATCCTAGAAAGCTCTTCTGAAAGGATTGGTAACGAATATAATAGGATTTTTAACGAATATAATAGCTTGATTTTCGCTATAATGAAGATTTGTTTGTCGTTGTAGATGAAAATAGAAAAGCCGAGCTATAACATTATTGAAGGAATCGCGTAGGGGTTACCACTTACCATACTTGTATAAATACCCAAGAATACAAGTTATTCATAGAGACCTAAAATTTAGTAACATTCTCTTGCATGAAAATATGAACCCTAAGATCTCTGATTTTGGTGTCGCAAAAATATTCAAGCAGGATGAGACTCATACAAATACCCAAAAGACGGTTGGAACGTTGCAGGCTAGCTTTTTCCATCTATGATATAAAAATATCTATTAAATTACATAACCAACAATTTATAAGCACATTAAAGTGCCATATAGAAACATAAACCACATTTGGTATATAATACACAGGGTAACAAATACATCCTTCATATGCACACCATAATATACAAAAAGATGCAATTAAAATAAGATTATTTACAACAAATTAAATACAATATTATAATTTCAACTGAAGTTACGCGTAATTAACCCCTCCAATATAGTATAGAGGTCTTTGTTTTCCAGTCCAAAAATTTCATCAGCCTTTCGTAAAGTGTCCTAAAAAGAGTCATTAATATTTAGAAACAACAAAATGAAAGCGGGATAGCAATGGTTAATAAACATACCTCTGCTGATTGCTTTTGAGAATTTAGTTCCTTAATGTTTGCTAAAAATGCAGAGAATTGCTCATATGACAATCGGCTCCTGATAAAACCAAACAAAAATGATACGTATTATTATTCAATTTCCACCTTAGAAAACATATTTTCACTAAAATGCGTGTTTACTGAAATCATCAACCCCAAAGCGTTAATTTGATGCAAAATGGAGAAAATTAAAACAGATTATAATTTTACCTGACTTGTCTGAAAAATTCTTTACCATCCACCCGAGTCCTTCCTGAAATAAACACAAAGGACTACTCATCAATCACATAGATAACAATATTATTTTACAGGTGTCAAAATAAACGGATCAGGCAAGTTGGATAATGGGTCAAAATGGGTAATTCTTAATGCAGGTTGAAACAGGGTTGACCCAGAACATTATTGTCCACCTTTTAGAAATTTCTTCTTATAAATAAATAAATCAAACAATTAATTCATTAAACATGATTACAAAGGTTTTATTATTGCAAGAACTAAATAAGTTTTTTAATAAACTGATTAACAAAGTTGCATGCATTTAAAATAGACTTCTGGCAACTTTCAACTTGTTCGGCCCATTTGATTGATTCTTTCTAATATGGGTCATTTGAGATAAAATATAACCCAAATCGACCCATAAGTAAAACGGAGTTATAAAATTGAAGGCAATCATAGAATGAAGGAAGAAAACAATGTCTAATAACTGTATTCAGCAGCAAATTAGTACCTGACATTGAGCTATATGGACTTGAATTTACAGATGAAAAAACAGATGATTTATCATCAAATGTTGTTGTGGATGCAACAGAAGTTGAGTGTCTTCTTGGAGAAAGTGGTGTCGGTGATAAACTTGGTGGTGATCCCTGAGGTGTGCTTATTTGGGATGCTAATAAAAGGGTTGCTGATATACGAGGTCTCGAGGCTGATTATACAGATAGATACATAATAATAATAATATAACAAAATTAGCAAGTACTAATTATTACTCGTATTATATTATAGCACAAAATATAAGCGTCTTACCATCCTTCACAGGCTCATTATTGTATGAATTTCCTGCATCTGAGGACTGACTCTTTACCGATGAAATGCTTTCTTCATATTCTAGAATGCATGACATCATCATTTTTTTATTTTAAAAACTGCTCTTTTTGTGAATAGAATTGTTTGAATAAAATAATGAGATTAAAGTGACCTCGAAAATATGTTTGAGATGATATGCTTGTGTTGTTTTGAACATTTGCTCCAACAACTGAAGGACTTGACTGTAGCCTCGCAAAATATATGAACAATAATAGTTGACTTAATTAACAAAAAAGTTGACCAAAAATTACATTCTTTAATATTGTTCATGTATAAATTGAAAATAAGAATTTATTTGTTATGTTATATTGATACTTTTATACAATATTTGTTGATAATCATAATCATAAAAGTTGATTATTGCGATTTCAAGTTGAAATTATCTTATAATCAGTTTCATATTGCATATCTAATCAAATTACTTTATCCTGCCATTAATTTTTTCATTTTTTATTTTTGTAATATTAATCTTATGAACATAATCTTCATCTATTTAAACCATTAATGGAAATTGCTTACCGGACTTCCTTCTTCATCTTGAAGGGACATCATGAGTGTCTTTCTGAAGCTCTCTAACTGCAAGAAGTACAACCATGATTTAGTTGATGAAGGGAACCATAAACTAGATGTTGGCTTTAATTATCCATTTAACCAAATCCATTCATTAAGAAATAAAAGTAAAATGTACTCAGTTTAATTATCCGTTCCGTTAAAGTAAATTGCTTAATAAGTGTTTACTATTAACTTTCAATCTCATTAGCCAGCAAAAGGTAGCTTGATATTCTAAGAACTATCACAATTCTAATTAAATTTCCGAATAAAAAGTACAATCCAACAGTATCCAGAATCATATTTAGGACAAATTTCACCCAGCTAAATAGCTAATACATCACTGATTCACTTCATAAATCAATTAAACAAAACCTAAAAATATAATAAATCAGGAGCGAAATTAGGTATCTAATTACCTTCGCAACATCACGCTTGAGCTTATTAACAGTTTCCAACAGCGTCGCATTCTCTTTCAACAACTTTTCCTAACATCATACAAACTATAAGTATCACCGAAATCAATCGAACTGAGAACTAATCGTAATTCAGTATAAAACTCACAAAACCTACTTTTTGGTGATCCGAAAGGGACAATTTCTGGAGGTTTTGGGACACAGAAGAGTCAAGGTAGTCAAGCTGGGAGCTGAGCTCAACGATGACGGCGTCCCTATCGTCGAGCAGTTGCTGGAGGTCGGAGGACTCCGATTCGAGGGCGGAGACACGTGTGGAGAGAGCAATTGAGGTGATTTTGCGAGCAACGTCGAGCTGTTGAAATGGATCGGAAGGTAAAACCTCCAATACCTCTTGAGGTAGATCGAAAGCAGCACCCAACGATTCTTTCGCTAGCATATTTTTTCCGGAATTTTTTGGGCTTCTTGATAATTAAATAAATATTGCATTTTAATATATAGAGGTTAGGATGAATAAGTGAGATAAAGTGTTCTTTTATTAGTTTAATTTTGTATTTAGACATGGGAATATTATGTGGTTCATATTCAAATTAATCGTTTATATACATGAAGGTGGTTGGTAGGTTTTTATTAAATTTTGGTAGCCATTATCATATGATATAAAAGGGGCAATGATTGTAGATTAAATAGATTTAAGCACTTACAATGTTGTTCATTGTGGACAATGCTGAGGTGGCATACCATCAAGGATGCAATGTACGTGTAATGTGTGTATATATATGTATATATTTTTTTTTTACTTTTCTGTTATCGTCATGTTTATCATTGGCACCCCACCATCACCCGTTGCCGGCACAATCATAGTTCCTGCCACCATAGTCATAGCTCCTTCCATCGAGTCTCTTGTTATTTCATCACTGCTGTCTATGACAATATAAAAAGCTAATAAAGAACTCAACTTTAATATAACAATCTAAATGAGTTGAACTCTAACCCAACTTGCAAAAAATATCCACACTAATGGACTCCATAAGGGCTAAAGTAAAATGGCATTCTAAAATGAAAATCAATTCCCCAATTTTATCTTACTAATTACATAATGATTATTACAAATAATAATAAATGAATAATGATCTTATGGATCACGTTTTATCAAAACTATATAATGAAGTATGCCACGTTATAATGCATGCAAGTGTAACCTCCACGCGCTCCAACCGCGTCTGAAATACTTTTCCCACTTTCGTCTCGTAAACGGACCAGACCAGACCCGATCTCCCTTCTCTCAACTCTCATACAGAAATTGAAAAATTGAACAACTATTTTTCCTCCACAAAAACCCTCTCTTTCTCTCAATTCTTTTCCTCTTTTTCTCCATTTGAGTTCTCGATTCAACATCAACAGCAACAACAAAGGTAATCTCACGTTTTGCATGTTTTCATCTTCATTAACAACCACAAATCGAACGCTGTAAAATACCCCATGTAAACCCCTTTTATTTCTTCAACTGTTTCTTGTTTCAACTTATACTGTTCGTGTTTTCACTTTTTCTGGGGTTTTAGTGCGTGTTTTGTATCTAGTTTATGCTTGTATGGAACGACGAATCAGATGCCGTTTTAGTTGTATGTTACTTAGCTTCCTAAGATCACATTGCGAACTTGTACTATACGAGTTGTTAATATTCTGATTTCTTGAGTTACTGGTGTGTTTGCTGTTGTAATTTTGTTTCATGTTTGTTTGTTATTTGATATGAGGTTTGTTCGATTGAGATTATTAATCAAATGTTTACATGTTATTTATTTGTTTAATGCTGAATTGAAGTTTGAAAATTGAATGCCTGATTGAATGTTGTTTTAAACCCTAATCCAATCCAATCCATTTTTGTATAATGCAAATATTAGGTTTAAAATGACAGATGCAATTTTTTGTTATGCAGATAAAAATTGAATTCAAATGGATCAAAATGATGATTGCAGCAGTTTTCCTACTTTAACATACGCATACGGTTTATATGGACCATTACAAAGTATTTCTCGTGTTGGTAATGAATACCAAACCGAAATCCCATCATTAATTACAAATCCTAATTACATTAAAACCCCGTTTGAAGATGAATCAGGAGTACCAAACAAGTTCTTGATAGGATTAGATATACCAGTAGTTTGGATCAATCAAGAAAATGTGGATTCAACATCTGATTTTGCATTAGAAAATGATAAAATTCTTGTTCCGGGGTGCGTTTTGGGATCATGGAGTGAGATTGATAAGGGTAGCTTTGTGTTAGGGTTGTACATATTTGAGAAAGATTTTGTAAGGTTGAAAAGATTTATGGGAAATAAAAAAATGGGGGATATATTGGCGTATTATTACGGTAATTTCTATAAGGGTGATGAGTATAAAAGATGGTCTGATTGTAGAAAAAGTAGAGGTAAAAAGTGTATATTGGGACAAAGGGTTTTTAGTGGATTAAGACAACAAGAATTTCTTGCTCGTTTGGTTCCAAATGTTTCTCAAGAATGCCACAATTCCCTCTTGGAAGTACGTTATATAAAACTTATGTTATATGTTTATTATTCGTTTATAATTACTACTTTTTTAAGTGATTAAGGGGGTGTTTGGGAGGGCTTATTTCGGAGGTTTTTTTAGCTTTTAAGCTTAATAAGTTAGATGATCCTTTTTAAGTGTTTGGTTTAGCTTATAAGCTTATTAAGAGGGTTTTAAATAAGCCAATTTGAAAGGGATTTTAAGCTTATTTAAGGCTTTTTACCCTTTTGCCCTCATCTTTGACACCCACATAATTTTTAATCCACTTTTTTTTTTAAATTAATATATATTTTTATTTCTTTTTATTTATTAATTTTTTTATTTAAAAATTGATATTCTTTTTCATTTTTTATTTTTTCTATTTTCTATTTTCTATTTTTTATTATTTTTTATTTTTTTCGTTAAAAAAAATAATATGATGTGATTATATACCTTTTAAAGCAATTAAACACTTCTTTATATAAACTCAACTAACCAAACACTTAAGCTTATTTAGTTGAGCTTATTAGCTTATGTCCCTTTTAGTAATATTGCAATAAGCTCTTCCAAACACTTTACTTTAAAAAAGCTTATTAACTTAAAAAAGCTAATAAGCTTATTGTAGTGTTAATGCTAATTGAGATTTGTTACACTTGCAGTTATATGTTTTTTAATGTTGCAATGATTTGGCAGGTTTCTAGATCATTTGGAGACGGGAAAATATCATTTGAACAATATGTAACATCCTTAAAAACATTAATCGGGATCAAAATATTCATTGATGCAGTAGCAATCGGTAAAGGTAAACAAGATCTAACCGGTAACACAATCGAGCCCACAAAACAAAATCAAACAATCCACATTAGGCCCGAGATCCCAATTGGGAAAGCTTGTTCTTCACTCACTTCTACAGAAATCATTCAGTTTCTGACGGGTGATTATAGATTGAGTAAAGCCCGATCTAATGATCTGTTTTGGGAGGCTGTTTGGCCCAGATTGCTTGCAAGAGGGTGGCATTCAGAACAACCAAACGGGTACAATTATGCTGCAAATGGGAAGCATTCTTTAGTGTTTTTGATGCCCGGTGTGAAGAAGTTTTCTAGAAGATTAGTTAAAGGGGATGCTTATTTGGATTCTGTAACCGATGTTTTGAATAAAGTTGCATGTGACCCACAACTTCTTGAAATCGATAATGAAGAAAAAGTTGAAATCTTGAAATTAGAAACGAAATTGGAAATAGAAGAAGATGAAGAAGAAAACGGGCCTCTTGAAAAACGGAAAAACCATTGTTATCTTCAACCTCGAGGCCCGAATCTTGGAAATGTTGTTATGAAGTTTACAGTTGTTGATACAAGTTTACAAGGCGGGAAGATTTTTAGGGTTAGAGAATTGGAAACCATGAATTTGAATTCAAGAAATCGTTTTTTTCGTTCTCGTTCTGGTTCAGATGAAATATTCAGTGAGTTGGTTTCTAGTGATGAATCGGGTAGTGGGAACACGTTTCTTGTGGAAGAAGAAAAGCCTGTTAAGAAACAGAAAACGTCTGATGAAAGAAAGATGTCTGAAAAGAAACATCTGAACGGGTCAGATCCAGCGGGCCCCACAAGGAAAGTTATAAAAGCTAGGAAGTCAAAACAAGAAGATTCAACACATCATGCAAAAAGACGAAGACGGTTGACCGCTTGCAGCCGGGTTGACCCGATCCCGAATCCGAACCTGAAAGCCAGTTCAAGCCATGAACAGGATGTGGGTTCATCATCTCAAGCTAATAATCATAATCATAATCATAAGTTGTCATCAAATTTAAGTTTTACATCAAGATGTAGCTCAATTGATACTGTTGAAGAACAAGAACAAGAACAACCGATGAATTTAATCGATTTGAATTATCCCGAAATTACCCCTGAATTTGAAAATGGTGAAATTGTTGGGGAAGTTAAAGATGAAAGAAATGGGCCGGGCCCACAGAAACAACCCGAAAGTATTGTGGGCCCCAAGGAGCAAGAAAACGGGTCAAGGAGACAGGGCACTAGAAATAGGCCACCAACTGCTAGAGCACTGGAAGCTTTTGCTAACGGGTTTTTGACAGTTAATACTAGAAGAAAAGGGTAAAGAAGATAGCCTGCGAGATTCTGTTTCAAAATCAAGAAATTACTGAAATACCCCCCATGGTGAAATTGGGGTTATTAGTGAGTGTAGTACAGGTGATGAATGGTGAGGTTGAGAGGTAGTAGAATTCTTGAAATTTGTATATTGCGGGTTTATTTGTCAAGAATTGTTTTTTATGACGGCCCGTTTACAGAGAAAATGGTTCAGAAGTGACCCTGTTTCAGGTTGGACTTATATTTGGTTATACTGTTTGACTTTTTTTCCCAATCGTTGACTTGTTCAGATTTGGATGAGAAATTGAGGTATATGTAGGGGATATTTTCTTGAGTTCTTGTTGATATGAATGTTCTGTAACTATTTGGATGCATAATTGGGATGTTCATCCGTGTAATTAGACTGTTAAATCGTGCTATCATTTCGTGTTTTTGGGTAACAGGACACGACACGAATTCGTTCAATATGAAAACAACACGACACGAAGTCGTGTTTTATTTTGCAAACACGAACACAACACGATTAAAAAATGACAAACACGACAACACAAGATAAATAACAAATATATCAAATTTCTTACTTATTACATGCTAAAAACACGACAAACACGATAAAAATATAACATAAGTTTTAAAGGGCAAATTGCATAAAATAGCAACATACTATTAGGTGATTCCTAATTATAGCAACGAACTATCAAAGTTTTCAAAAATAGCAACGAACTTTCAATTTTTTGCAATTTGGGAAACATTTTACCCGGAATGACGCTAGTCAGTATTTTATAGAAGAGGAAGAAGGGTTGGGATTGAGGAACTGTTTAAGAATTATTGCTCAAATGAGTTTAAGATTAATTGGAATAAAATTAGAAAAATTAAATTACCGGCTACGTCACTATAAAATAATGACTACCGTCATTTCAGGTAAAATGATTCCCAAATTGCAAAAAATTTAAAGTTCGTTGCTATTTTAGACATTTTGATAGTTCATTGCTAGAATTAGGAATTACCTAATAGTATGTTGCTATTTTATGCAATTTGCCCAATTTTAAATGCTCCTAAAATCATAATTATCGTGTCAATTTAGTGTTAATCTCTGAACACGACACGACTTCGTGTTTGTTTTACACGAACATGAATTCAAATTTCGATATCGTTTCGTTTCGTATATTTTTGTCGTGTCGTGCCAGGTTTTGACAGCCATACGTGTAATAGCCCCCATGATTCAACTGAAATATTTATGTGCACAGTTAGTCAACCTATGATGATACATCCATGCCTACGAAACACTAAGGTGCTGTTTGGTTCGCAGAATGTTTCTGATGGAATTGGAATTTAGAAAGGAATTGGAATCCTTCAGGAATTGGAATCCAATTCCATACTCTGTTTGGTTGGCATGAAAGAGAATTGGAATCCAATTCAATATTCTGTTTGGTTGACATGAATTGGAACTTTTCATTTAAAACATAATATAACACAGTGTATTTGGTTCACAGTTAATCTATTTAAAATACCTAACCAACCCTAATTTTAATAAAAAAATATATTTTTAGAACTTTGGTTCAAAAGTGAACTCAACTATCTAGAAATCATTTTAATATTTATATAACTCAGTTTTATTAATTTTTAACCCCGTGGTTAAAAATACAATTGATTCAAATAAATCAAATAAAATAATATAAAATAGTAAATAATAAAATATTACTTATCGAAAGTAATAAAATACCAGGCTGGGTCTCAGGGTGTTACAAATCTCCCCCTCTAAGAAGATTCCGTCCCCGGAATCACTACTCGGTCAAATAAAGCCGGGTAACGATCTCTCATCTCAGCCTCGGTCTCCCAAGTCATGTCTGCACCTAAACTGTGTTTCCATTTAACCAAAACCATAGGAATTCTTTTCTTTCTTAACTTAGTCACTTTTCGGTCTAAAATTTCTATCGGTTCTTCAATTAATCGTTTCTTTGAATCAACTTTCAATTCTCGAACTAGTAATACTTGATCTAAATTTTCGGGATTACATTTTCGTAAATAACATACATTGAATGTATCATGAATTCCCGACAACTCCGGTGGCAAATCCAAAGTAACTGACTGATCGTTAACTATACGACGAATACGGAACGGCCCAATATATCGTGGTGCTATTTTACCCCGTTTCCCGAATCGAATTACACCTTTCCATGGAGAAACTTTCAGATATACCATCTCATCTATTTCAAAAGTCACGGG
Source organism: Calendula officinalis (assembly GCA_963853835.1). NCBI lineage: Eukaryota > Viridiplantae > Streptophyta > Magnoliopsida > Asterales > Asteraceae > Calendula > Calendula officinalis. Next base: position 24,506,276 of record OY970835.1, on the reverse strand, counting down.
TCTACGTTTCGGATCTGCATACATTTTCTGTCTATCCCGAGCGGCTTTCAATTTTTCTCGAGCAATAGCTACTTTATCCGCGGTCATCTGAACAATCTCGGGCCCCGCAAACTATTTCTCCCCAGCTTCTAACCAACATGTAGGAGTTCGACATCATCTACCGTATAACATCTCATACGGTGGCATCCCGATACTTGAATGATAAGAGTTGTTATACGCAAATTCAATCAACGGTAAATGAGAATCCCAAGAACCACCATACTCTAAAACACATCCCCGTAACATATCCTCGAGTGTCTGAATAGTTCTTTCGGTCTGACCGTCTGTCTGAGGATGATAGGCGGTACTCAAATTTACCCGTGTACCCAATTCTCGTTGTAAACTATTCCAAAAGTTTGAAACCAACCTCGGATCTCGATCTGATACAACAGCTAGCGGTACTCCGTGTCGAGAAACAATCTCATCTATATACAATTGTGCCAACTTACCAAGCGAAGCCGTCTCATTTGTAGCTAGAAAATGGGCACTTTTAGTTAATCGATCCACTATAACCCATATCATGTCGTGATTCTTTTGCGTTCGGGGTAATTTCGTGACGAAATCCATCGTAATGTTGTCCCATTTCCATACGGAATCTCTAAGTGTTTCAACGATCCGTACGGTTTCTGGTGTTCGGCTTTTACCTGAGCACAAATATGACATTTTTCAACGAATCGTGCAACATCAGTTTTCAAAGTCGGCCACCAATATAATACTTTCAAATCATTGTACATCTTTGTACAACCCGGATGAATTGACAATCTAGATTTGTGTGCCTCCGATAAAATTAACTCTCGGAATCCCCCAATTAACGGTACCCAAACTCGTGATTGAAAAGTTTTTAATCCCCGAGAATCATCAACTAAATCATCTTTTCTTTTAACTAATATCTCAGATTTTAAATTCTCGTCTTTCAAAGCCTCAAATTGAGAAATTTTAAGTCTATCCACCAAATCCGAGACTATCTCAATTTTCATAAATCGAATCGTTTCTGTAGTACCTTTTCGGCTTAACGCATCGGCTACTATATTTGCTTTACCGGGATGATATCTAATCTCACAATCATAATCTTTAATAAGTTCCAACCATGCTCTTTGCCTCATATTCAAATCTTTCTGTGTAAATGTATACTGTAAACTTTTGTGGTCGGTACAAATAACACACTTTGTTCCGTAAAGATAATGCCTCCAAAGTTTTAACGCAAATATAACTGCTGCCAGTTCTAAATCATGTGTCGGGTAGTTCTTTTCGTGTGGTTTTAACTGTCGTAAAGCATAAGCAATAACTCGATCACGCTGCATCAAAACACAACCCAAACCGGCAAAGGAAGCATCACAATATACAATGAAATCCTCGGAACCGTCAGGTAACGCAAGTATAGGAGCTTGACATAATAGTTGTTTCAAAGTCTGAAAAGCCTTCTCTTGTTCATCACTCCATATATATGGTACATCTTTACGTGTCAATTTCGTTAACGGACCCGCAATTTTGGAAAAGTCTTTGATAAACCTCCGGTAGTAACACGTTAACCCGAGAAAACTTTTGATCTCTGATGGAGTCTTAGGTGCAGACCAATTCATAACCGCTGTTATTTTAGAAGGATCAACTTTAACCCCGTGTGAACATATCACATGACCCAAAAACTGCACTTCCCGAAGCCAAAATTCACATTTTGAGAATTTGGCATATAATTGTTCACGTTTAAGTGTCTCTAAAACCTGTCTCAAATGTGTCTCATGATCCGATTCGGTTTTAGAATAGATTAGTATATCGTCAATAAACACAATAACAGATTTATCAAGAAAAGGACGACATACCCGGTTCATCAAATCCATAAATATAGCAGGAGCGTTTGTTAACCCAAACGGCATAACCAGAAACTCGTAATGACCGTACCTGGTTCGAAAAGCAGTCTTTTGAATATCATCCTCATGAACACGAACTTGATGGTATCCGGATCTCAAGTCTATTTTAGAAAAATACGAAGCCCCTTGTAACTGATCGAATAAATCATCAATACGCGGTAACGGATACTTGTTTTTAACGGTTCTCTTATTCAGCTCCCGATAATCTATACACATCCGCATCGTACCATCCTTCTTTTTAACAAATAAAACCGGAGCTCCCCAAGGTGAGGAACTCGATCGGATAAAACCTTTATCTAACAATTCTTGAATTTGTTCTCTGATGGTGCTAACCGATATGGTGCTCAAGCTACAGGACTAGCTCCCGGTATCAATTCTATTTTGAATTCTACCTCCCGAATAGGAGGTAACCCAGGTAACTCATCAGGAAAGATCTCCGGGTATTCCGAAACCACCCGGATATCTTGAACTACATGTTTCTCCTTTTTAAGATCAATAGCATGGGCGATATAAGACTCACACCCTTTGGCCAAAGATTTTCTGGCCTTCATAAAAGATATAATTGGAAAAGAAGAACTGGGTCTTTCACCACGGGAAACTACACGTCTCCCGTCGGCTAAAGGAAAAGAAATAATCTTTTTATGACATTTAATACTAGCCTTGTTAAGACTTAACCAATCCATCCCTAATACCACATCAAAGCCTGATATAGGCATTAAAAGTAAAGAAACAGGAAAACAAGTACCATCAATATCAACTTGAGCTCCAGACACAGAAGTTGTGACTGGAATTGTTTGACCATCGACTACCTCCACTTCCAATGGAGTAGTCACCACATATTAAGGTAATTTTAATTTATCACAAAAGCACAAAGAAATAAATGAACGGTTCGCCCCTGAATCAAATAATATACGTGCAGGTACAGAGTTAACCAAGAACATACCGGTAATGACATCATCGGTGGCAGTAGCATCTTCCATCGACATCCTGAATGCTCTACCCTCAAGTGGAGGGTGAGTCTTTCTTTTATGTGTTGTAGATGTCGTCGATCCCCCAGCTGACCCAGAACCCGAAACCGAACCCGTCTTTTTATATGAAAAACATTAACTCGCTCGGTGTCCCTCTTTCTGGCAATTCCAACACACACTCCTCGGGAACCTACAACTACCCATATCATGCCCAACCTGGCCACAACGAACACAACGAGTGGTTTGTTTTGTACACGGACCCAGATGTGGTGATCTACAACTACTACACCAAGGTAATCGTTGACTTGAACCGCTAATTATCGGTCGACGATTAAAACTTCCATGTCTTTGGTTTCCCTGCCACCTCCTATTTTGTTGAGACCCGGATTGTGTTTGTGTTTGTTTTGGTCTTTGAAATACCGGCTTGTCTTTATTTTCAACATTTTGAGCATGAAGATCTTCCTCAATTGATTTAGCTAAATTAAAAGCTTGTGATAGGCTATTAGCAAACCTTGTAGTTGATCGATAAGCAGGTAATAAGGCTCTGACAAAATGCTGTATTTGTGAAGGCTCATCCGGCACCCATTGCTTCACAAACCTTAACTTATTATTAAACTGTTCTATTAACTCGTCAACTGTCATCTGGTTTGTCATCTTTAAACTCAAAAATTCTTGTTTAATACGATCCATCTCAAATGAATTACAATATCGAGCACATACTTTTTCATAAAACTGATCCCAAGTCATACTATCATGTTGTTCCCTACTGAGATGAACTGTTATTGAATCCCACCATACTAAAGCAGCCTTTTGAAACATACGGGATGCATACTTAACTTTCAAATGGTCATCACAGTTGCAAGCATCCAAAACTTTTTCCATATGCCTCAGCCAGTTTAGAGTCACACTCGGGTCATTACTGCCTTCATACTCCATCGGTTTACAATCTAGAAAGTGTTTATAGGTATAGGGAGGTTTGGTTCCAGTTTGAGGAGTAAATCCTCCAAATTGTATTGGTTGAGGTTCTTATGATGGATATTGAAAATAAAATGTAGGTTGTGGCATACCAGATGTTGAAGTAATAGGATTTGGTATTGAAATTTGAGTAACTGGAGGGGTTGGTATTTGTGTAGCTTGAGTAGTTGGGATTTGTTGATAATCTCTCAATTTATCCCGCATTTCTTGCAACTGACTTTCCAACAATCGGATATATGCTTGATTATCTGATTCAATATTAACATTGCCAGATGTACCAACCGTATCAGGGTTCTCGGGTTGAGGGATCGAAATATTTGCATCTTCATTATTTGCCATACCTGTTACATCACAACATCTCACCAAAATTTAGTATTAACTCGTTAGTATTCTACTTACTAACCACAAGTCTATTCACATTAATCCCTGCTTGTCAAGAATGATTGGTCCACACGAGCCAAGATTTGAGAATGGTACACCTAATTGTGCACACATTGTCAAACCAAGGCTCTGATACCAAACTGTAACACCGTAAAATTTGAGGATTAAATCAGCTAGTTGGTTTAACCGACAAGAGTCATGTTCTTGTCAGTATGGTCGAATCAAGTATACTAGGAGGTTGACCCAAGTGGTCAATCAGTGTTATGAAACCCTTCATCAACCTATTTAATATGCTTTATCTCTAATTCTAATATTTAAAGTATGTACCACACATCTATCCATATCAATAAATATGAAAGAAATATGTGAATGGGTGAAACTATCCCTATTATACAATTGTGGTAGTTAAAGTTGTAACACCGTAAAATTTGAGCCATTTTTTTTAAGCAATACGGAAGCGTTATTTTATAAACATAAAACGATTTACATATTTTATATTTACATAATGGCTCAAAAGATTATAATAATTAAAAGTACGATGTTAACTTCTATACGACTCGACAACCAAAAATATCAGAGTTTGATCAATCAAATCCCAACAAGCCAAACACCACCAAAAGCTTTCATTAACAACCTGAAAAAAATTCAACGAGGTGGGGATTAGCACAAAGCTAAGTGAATAGAATTAACAACCAAATTGTATGATAATATTAACCAAGGAACAACACATTGCATTTACACTTGTTCAACTTCCACAAGAACGAACAAGTTCTAGTTCGACTTCCACAAGAGCGAACTAGTAAGTTCCAGTTCGACTTCCACAAGAACGAACTGGCAAAACAGAGGACCGACAACCTAAAATCATTGTCGGCCTAACAATGATAACCGATAGCTCGTTTACTAAACAGTACGGTAGAACCTCCTTTAAAATAACAAATAAGTTAAAGGTCCAACTATCGTAACCGAAAGTAACCGTAGCCCAGCTGAATTCACCATAGTTGACCTCTAAGTCTCCTATGTGCACAACCATCTAAATAGCACCCTTAGTTAGGCAACCAAATTATAAGTCATAGCTGCAATCTTTCAACCTAAATGCAATTTTTTTCCAACCTAAATGCGTTTTTCCAAATTGATATTACAACACAAGTAAGATGGTTAAAACACTCACCTTAGCACAACTTTCCGTCACACTCAGTAGTCTTATGTTACTGAGTCTCTTTCCCTTTTCCTGTAACACATAATATAACCCAGATTAGCAATCTAAATTTTTACAAATTTGTAGTAATTGTCAAAACAAGTTTAACATCAAAACCTCCTATCAAAACGTTACCACTTACGGTATCTTGTTCATTTATATACTTTCCATGCACTTTGACTATCACAAGTCAAAATAATTCCATAACTTACAATATTACGAATCTTGACATACTTAACCAAACGGGTCAAACAATAATTTCTTAACTAATACACTTTCAATGATACCATTAACAATCATTTATATTCCCATTGATCTTTTAAACAAATTTAACTCATCTAAGGCAAAAATCAAATTCTCAGATTTAACTAAAGTCAAATCTATACCAAAATGATCAAAACTCTTTATATTGCCAAACACTAATTTTTATTGTTAAAATTCTTCCAATACCTTGTTAAGAATCAGATTTTAATTTCAATTATCAACTAATAAAGAACAAACTAAACACAAAACTCAATACTAAAGTTTTTATGTTAAAACCTATATTCCCTCTAAAACTCAAAACTTTCCAAAGAGCTTTGCAATTCAGTGTCATAACAATAACACATAGAATACTTACATAATATCAAATAAACACTAACTAAACTAATAATTTCGTTTTCTAATCAATAATCATTAAAATCACCAAAACCCTATTAAATATAAAAACCCTAGTTTTCTATTCTTAAAACTATAATCCTAACTTTTAAATAAAGATTTCTTACCTTTAATTAGCTTCGAATTCGAAATCACCAAGATGAAACGCAGCAGATCAAACAATCTTCAAAAAGAAATTAAGTTTCTTGTGTGTGTAGTGTGTTTTGTACGACTGAAGCAGCCAAAAGAAAAGATTAGTCAATTTCTCAATCCATCCCTCACTTACACATGCACACATATTATTAATCAACTTTTCATTTAAAACATAATATAACACAGTGTATTTGGTTCACAATTAATTTATTTAAAATACCTAACCAACACTAATTTTAACAACAAATATATTTTTAGAACTTTGGTTCAAAAGTGAACTCAACTATATAGAAATCATTTTAATATTTATATAACTCAGTTTTATTAATTTTTAACCACGTGATTAAAAATACAATTAATTCAAATAAATCAAATAAAATAATATAAAATAGTAAATAATAAAATATTACTTATCGAAAGTAATAAAATACCAGGCTGGGTCTCAGGGTGTTACAAAAGTACTGTTCATTGTTTTGTGATTGGTTGAAACTTTTTTCTAGTATAAATATATACAAGTAGGTATGAAAGTAGGCATGGTGACTGCCTTTAGCTCATCTGACAAGGCATTTGCCTTCTCCCCTAAATGCCCAGATTTGAATCCTTGGCCAAACCATTTGTTATGTTCATTTTTTTAGCTGTTCATAAAGATTTAATTACACTTCAATCCCTAAACTTATATGATTTCTTATTATAAACCCAAACTTTTATTACTAAAATTTAAATATCTTATTACTAAAAATACTTCCAACTTAAACATTTATAAATCATGCTTTAAATTCCTAAACTTTTATATATAAGGTTCTCCTCTTTGTGGTGTAAGACTTATAATTGTTATTTACTAATCCTACACTATATATGAGGCTACATATGGTGAAGTCTTGCCACATCACCTACACCCTCGATTTCTATTGGCCATTAAATCCACCTGTAATTCTCCGATTGGTCAACATTTTCGGCCTACAAAGTCGACCCCTATTCAATACGAGAGTGTATACATAACGTCAAATCCTAAAATAATAGCATGCAAATATGGTAAACCGGAAAATATGCGATTATATTTATTGGCCATTATAATACCGAAATAATTGCATGCAAATACGGTTTTCCATTAATTTATTGGCCAATATATTACGGAAACTATACAATCCGTGATTTTGTTAACAAATTTTGAAATCAAACATACCATATCTAATATAATCCCAACCAAATCTGCTCCCCATATTCAAGATGCCAACCAAATCTGCTCCCCAAATTCGGAGTTAGAATTTCAAAAGGATATGCACCCCTATATAATCCGAACTACCATCACATGAATCGCCAACCTAAAAACCCTGCAAAAAGCCTACTGCAATTACTTTAAGGTACATGATATGGTTTTCGTAATTTTTTTTTTGTTAACTGTTTAATCTATTATCGTTCATACCATCTATGTCTTCCTGCTTTGTTTTTATTCAGCAATAACACTTTGTAGTCTCAGGCTGTCAAACTGAAAATTGTATACACGAAAAAAAAATATTAACTGTATATTTACCACACACTGAATTTGAATAGTCAAACATTATAGCCAAGAATCAGTTTATAACTAATTAATTTCAAACAAAATCAGCAGTGGCAGAATAACAAAATATACTGTCTTGGTTATGATTATTTATTGGAGTTTATTGTTTATTTCAGCATTTGCAGAATAATCCATCGCTTAAAGGTCTACCATCATCTTCAATTGCAAGGTAATTCCGAAAACCTTATTATGACTATTTGTTTAACCTAAATAATTATTGACTTTCAAATGTCAAACTGTTTTCAATTGTTTAATTAGATTACGATAATTATAATGATCTAAAATGCATAACATTATAACCAGTATTACCTAAATCATTATATAAATAATTACTATGGTAAAAGTATCACAGTTAATACTGATGAATATAACAAACTGAAGAATATTTTTATTCATACCAATTGAAAAACTATCACAGTATTATTTTTTAGATCCAAATTGTTTCGGTAAAAGATAATTGTATAAACACAAATTGTTTGACTTTTTAAAGTAAAAATATCCATCAGTTTGTTATATTACATCAGTTTGACTTTTAAATAGTCAAACTGTAATACCCTAAATCAGTAAAATTGTGTTCTTTTAAATACAACATCCTTTTTTTTAACCTAATTTATTATTTACTTTTTTAAATGTCAAACTGTTTTCAAGAGTTTAATTATATTAGTTAAATGTGATTTACAGTTTGACTTTTAAATAGTCAACCATTATACCCGCTTGATTGAATGGAAAATGTTATAAATTGTGAACAACAATTTGTGAACACTATATTTGAAACACTTTATTTAGATTTTCGTGTAACTAACTTATAAACAGTTTAGTTACCACATGTTGACTTTTAAAAAGTCAAAAATGTTAGCCAAAATAGTTTATAAATAATCTTTTAAATACATTATCCTTTTTATTTAACCTAAATAATTATTCACTTTTTTAAATGTCAAAAATGTTTAAATCCCTAAATCAGAAAACAGTTTCGGTAAAAGATAACGGTATAAACACAAATTGTTTGTCTATTTAAAGTCAAAATATTCATTAGTTTGTTATATTACAGCAGTTTGACTTCTAAAAAGTCAAACTGTGATACCCTAAATCAGTAAAACTGTGTTCTTTTAAATACATCATCCTTTTTATTTAACGTAATTAATTATTTACTTTTTTAAATGTCAAACTGTTTTCAATAGTTTAATTATATTAGTTAATGGTGATTTACAAGTGTTTGACTTTTAAATAGTCAAACATTATACCCTGGTGATTTAATGGAAACTGTTATGAATTGTGAAAAAATTGTAAACACTATATTTTAATTTTACCGACTTTATTTAGATTTTTTAAACTCAATTATAAACATTATATTTACCACAGTTTGACTTTTAAATAGTATAACATTATAGCCAAAATAGTAAATAAATAATCTTTTTAAATACATTATCCTTTTTATTTAACCTAAATAATTATTCACTTTTTTAAATGTCAAAACTGTTTAAATCCCTAAATCAGTAAACAGTATATTTTAAAATCTGTGATTAAGTTCAGTATATTTTAAAATATGTCAAACTGTTTTCAATAGTTTAATTATATTAGTTAATGGTGATTTACAAGTGTTTGACTTTTAAATAGTCAAACAGTATACCCTGGTGAATTAATGGAAACTGTTATGAATTGTGAAAAATCTATAAACACTATATAACTGCCGTAATATAATTACGTTATGCTTGATATAATTATATATATCTTATATTTTAAACACTGTATTTTTGTTTTTTTGTTTTTTGTAATCAACTTGGTTGTGCATTATTCTAAATCAGCAAATAGGGGTGCATACATTATAATGTATATCAGTAAATTCTGGTAATTATTATTTTATTATTTTTATTTCTATTTTCATAAGTTTGACTTTTAATCAAGCGAACATTATACCATGGTCATTTAATGGAAATAGTTATGAATAAAAAAAATAGTGATTAAGTTCAGTATATTTTAAAATATGTCAAACTGTTTTCAATAGTTTAATTATATTAGTTAATGGTGATTTACAAGTGTTTGACTTTTAAATAGTCAAACATTATACCCTGGTGAATTAATGGAAACTGTTATGAATTGTGAAAAATCTGTAAACACTATATAACTGCCGTAATAGAATTACGTTATGCTTGATATAATTATATATATCTTATATTTTAAACACTGTATTTTTTTTTTTGTAATCAACTTGGTTGTGCATTATTCTAAATCAGCAAATAGGGATGCATACATTATAATGTATATCAGTAAATTCTGGTAATTATTATTTTATTATTTTTATTTGTATTTTCATAAGTTTGACTTTTAATCAAGCGAACATTATACCATGGTCATTTAATGGAAATAGTTATGAATAAAAAAAAATTCTAAACAGTATATTTTAAACACTGTATATATATTTTTTTAAACTCAATTATAAACATTATATTTACCACAGTTTGACTTTGAAGAGTCAAACATTATAGCCAAAATCAGCTTTTATATTATTATATATAACTGCCGTTGTATAATTACGTTATGCTTGATATAATTATTACATAACTTATATTTTAAACACTGTATTTTTTTTTTGTAATCAACTTGGTTGTGAATTATTCTAAATCAGTAAATAAATTCGCAAACATTATAACATATATCAGTAAATTCTGGTAATTAATATTTTATTATTTTTATTTGTATTTTCTAACTAACCGCAACTTACTTTGACTATGCAGTATGAATACCAACACCGACAAAGGAAAAGCGAAGTTGAACTACCAGAAAACACCTAATTCCTCCGGCGGCAATATGAGGCGTTTGGCAAGTTCTGGTATAGCAATAGGGTCCCGAAGATTCCGTCCCACTGAAAATTCAACACAAACTCATGTTAACATGGAAACAACACAAGGTAAATAAATTACATACATACATTGTTTACTTTTTTATCATATAATATTATTAACTTGTGTTTTTTTTTAATTCAGAAACCTTCAAACAGAAAATCCTTACACCGATAGGTAAAATAGATGCTGGTGTACGTAACATATCTGTTCGGGGTAGATGTCTTTCGATCTGGCATTCACAGCGTAAGAACGAACCGCATAACCCATATTCGTTAGACTTGGTTCTGCACGATGATCAGGTATTTGCTGTCAGTACATTACATAATTTTTTGTCCAATTGATTTAGTTAAAACATTCAATAATTTTGTGTTTTTAACAGAATGACCGAATCCAAATTTGGATTAAAAAAGAGTTCATGCATAAGTTCGAGCCGCTTTTTGAGGAAGGAAAGTGTTATGAGATTACAAACTTCGAAATTTATCAAAATACTGGAGTATACCCTTTATTGCCACATAAGTATAAACTTTCATTTGGATTCAACACGACTGTTAAATCAATTGATCAGATTGATGACAATTTGTATAACTTACTGCTAGAACCTTATACTGAGATTAAGTCGGCAGATCGTACTTATGCTGAAAAAGACTCTGTTGGTACGTACTATTTATATTTTACAATTTACTTCTATATAAGTTTTTTATCGCATGGATTTATTTAATTTATGCATGCTGATTTTTTGAAATTTGTGAATGTTTTAGATGTTATTGGCTCTGTTGTGAGGATTATGGAGATTGTAAAGGTGGCCACGCAAAGTGGTATGAAATTTCGACGTACTGTTGTGGTCGAGGACGACAAGTATGTACTTCTTATATACATATTTATATACAATATGAATTATATAGGAAATTTATAAATAAGTAACCTAATGACATTAAAAAACAGGGGAGAACAGCTTGATTTAACTTTTTGGGAGGAGTGGGCCTCCATGTGGAATGATTATGCAACTGATCCAGATAAATTTGGACATTTTGTTGTGTTACTACAGCTTGGGAAGGTTAAGTACTTTAAAGGTATGCTTTAAATACCTAATATATATCAATTTGACCGTTCGTTTTTTTATTTTGTTACACACACAATGCAGAGGCACCGGCGGTCCATAATGCTTTGTTCGGAACAAAGATAATTATTGATCAGAATCACCCCGTTATCATTGCATTTAAAACAGAGTGAGTAACATTTGATAATTTCATAATAAAGGCATTGCTGTTTAATAATTACACTAACATTTGTGTGGGGTTACTTATTCAATTTCAGGGCCAAAAAACAAGAGGGTTATGATCCAAATCAATTCAAAATTGAGTTCTTCACACCTGATGCTAAAGTGGTAACCGTATGCGATTTCTTTAATGGTTCAGTTAAAAGCATGGTTGCTCATATTCGTCAAGTTCAACAGGTATGTAAACCATAGTCCAGTAAGTAATACAGTAATACATCTACACACTTATGATTTTATTAAATTTAAGTTGACGTTAAATTATGCTATACAGGATTCTCACTGCATCGTCTTGGCAACCATTCATTGTGTACACGAACAAATGGGATGGGCTTATATAGCATGCAAGGAGTGCAGCAAAAAAGTCAAAGTAAAATCATCAAACAATCGCCATACTACTTACGAATGCTACGATTGTGGTGCAAAGGGTACCATTTCAAAGTAAGATTTCCTTTAACCGGCAAATATTTAAATCCTATATTATAGATAACACGTTTTTACCCCACTTGTATTGGAAGTTTATAATTATTTTTTGAAAATAGGTTTAGAGTTGTTGTAACAATCCTCGATGAGACTGGTACGGCTCAAGTTGTGTTTTTCAACAGCTCTGTTCACAAGTTGACCGGCCTTACTGTCTGGGATTTAATTGACAAGTACGGAAAGGATCCTTCCAAGTACTACCCCGATGAGTTGAATATGATACTCGGTAAAAAATTATTGTTCAAGTTGTGGTATTCTAAAGAAAACCATGGCAAGAATAACCACACCTACCGGTGTGATGGTATGTCTGATGATCCTAAACTCATCAAACATTTCAAACAAGATTTTATTGAAGACCGTGTAGTTGCTGATGTTGTGGATGAGGTAAACTTATGCTACTATCTATTTTAAGCAAAAACAATAATATATTCCAATTTGAATTATTTTATTAATTAATTGAGTATCCTTTTTCAGCCGGAGGATGAGCCGTTGGAGGATTTCAACACGCCTTCAAACTTGATAAAGAAGGTTACCATGACTGATGATAGTGTGAAACGTGTGCTCGACATGCATACACCTCCAACATGTGATGGGGCTTCTGGGAGCGGAACTTCGAGTCAAAAGAAACGTCGTGTCTTTATAAATCTAGATGATCTTGACACAGATTCCGACGACGAAACTACTAACCATAACTCGGAGGGTTTGGTTCAAGTGAAGATAGAGCCCGAAGATTGATAAATATTTTAAATGAAAGTTTAAAATATGTTTTTAGCAACATTTTTCATGTTTAGTTATGTTTTGAGTATGGTTGGTTTTGAGACACGGTTACTTTTCATTTTTTTAGATTTTTCGTAATATCAGACAGTTTTCCATTTGGGTTTAACATTTGGTTATTTCGTTAATTCATTTTTTAAGTTTAATAAAAACCTTTAAATATCCCTATTAAAACATTTTTCGAATTTTTAATTGAATCTCAAAGGATTATAGGGTAGGATTTAAATGTTCGTTTAAGATCTAAATTGTGATTGATACAAGAATACAAAGATATAAAAAATCCAAATAAAAATATGGCATACAACTTTGTCATTAATGACGAGTATTTAAAAAGTTGTTTGTTTTTTATGTAGAAATTTTCTTTTTCTGAATATGTAATAATTGTTTATATTTCACGATTTCTTTATAATATTAATACTAAAAATGGATTTTATTACTCACCTTTAATTTGAGTCACCATTGATTAGATCTAAACCCTAAAAAAAATCTTTAGGAACCCAACGAGTCGCTATGCCTAGGAGTATCTTTAAAAACGTGAACATTGCTATGCCTAGGAGTATCTTTTTGAACGTGAACATGGTCTTTTTAAATTACAATTATAGGAGTGTATTAAACATAATTAATGCAGTCAATATTTACCTTAAATATAAAAAATTATGTATAATTGGAATAGTCTATGTCATAATCCGGAAATAATTCACGTAATCAAAGAACATAATATTAGAAGCATAAAATATCAGAAGCATAAATTATTCTCGAAATCAATATCAAAGTCGTTAATGGTACTTTAATGAAAATCCGGAAAATTCGCAGCATATATCTTATTGCTGTTAATAACGCCCAAATATTCAGGGTTTGTTTTAAGATATTGCTGAAATCACGATATTTATATGGAAACAAATTAGTCTATTTTCAATCGAATTTTCCCTATTTTCAACTCAAGATCCACGTTGTTATATCCTTCCTTTTAAAAATCTGTATTCCCTACCCATTGAACCCTATATAAATCAGCCTAATAATTAAAAAAACTTACATTATTATCAGCATCGTCATACGGTCCCAGCATCGAAGAAAGACTTCAGGTAAGAATTTGAATCGTGATTATTTTTGCACCTTGAAATATTATCTCATCGATGGCAATTCTATTTTAATTTGCATATGCTACTGAGTTTTGCATCATCAGAAACTCCAAATTTCGAAGACCGAAATCCCTAATTCATATATTCATTAACATATAAGCTTGATAAATTAACATATCCTACCCTATATATAAGGCTACACATGATGAATGCTTGCCACCTCACCACAACGCACGATTCCTATTGGACGTTAATGTCAGCTGTAATTCCGTCATTGGTCCACATGTGCAATTCACCCATTGGCCGGCAGACGTTCAAATTTGGGTATCCCTGCCATTTGCCCTAATTCGTTCCCCCGCCCCCCATCCAAAACAACCGATCTCATCTTCCCACCATTTGCTACCGTGGCAGTATTGATAGGCCATCATGACGAAGTTCGTTTTATTCATCTCCTATGGCCGATTCTAAAGATCTACACAATTTGACTCAGCATATTTTGGATGAGCTATTTATTCTCCTACTTATTTGTGTATTAAGCAATGTGCTTTTCATATGTGCTTGCAGAAAATGAGACAATGGATCTGACTTCAATCACTATTTATGAAACGTCGGGAATGTACATCATCCAACGTTTCAACATTTGAAGACAAACAAGCAAAGGGTATGCTTAATACTTAATATAATGCCCTTTTAATCCGGTAATTACCTTTTGCTTCATATACGTATGGAAATTTATGAAGAAGAGTGATCGGTTATTAACCAATTCATCTGAATCGGCCGTTCTCATATATTTTATAGCCCTAATTACATGTGCCGATAGCAATAATCAATATGATGTCCGGTTAATTCACCTTATTTTCTTTATTACATATACGTAGGGAAATTAATGAAGAAGACGTTTTGGATGATAAATTCTCTGTGTTTGGGAACATTATTAGCCGGGTATTTTGCTGATTATTTTCATTGTGTTTGGGAACATTGTCAGAAGTCGTTTTGAAGGATGATTCTCGCTGATCGTTTTGAAGGATGATTCTCGATGAAATACACAAATGTAGGTTTAACTTATCGAATTTTTATGATAAGAATATTGACGCTAATGTAAGTGAAGATGAGTTGCGAGAATGCTTAGTCAATGTGGTAAAATTGATGGTTAATGAAAAGTGGATCAGGAAGGGGTTTGGATTTGTGTGTTTTACTTGAACGTTTGTGTATAATTCTTATCTTATATATGGTAAACATCATGCTTTGAGTAAATTGGAGCTCAATCTTCACTCACGACCAGATTGAATCTGTATTGACAGGTATTAGTCTTCCTCATTTACTTTGTTTTTTAGTTTAATAATTTATTTGTTTATTTTAATTTGCAGGTTGTTGAATTGTGGTTAGTGGACAAAGGAGTAGTTCTCTCTTGGTGGAAGTAATCTGTATTCATCATAAGTATGATTTGCTTCTTCGTCATAGGCTACACATTGTTGGTGAAGTTGAGGTGGTTGTTAATCATTGCCTCCCGGGAGTAATATAAGAGGAACTAACACATGTTTTAAGGCATCCTCATTTTGATTACAGAACGTCATCCTATTATAAAATGAAAAAACCGTTGCAGGAGAAAGTTAGAACTGAAGGCACTGCTTAAGCAGCTCAGGTACCATGTGAAAACCACTTAAATTATACTCCCTCCATCCCAAATACTTTAACCATTTTGCCCCTGATTAAACACGAATCAACAAAATGTTTCTTTATCCAACTCCATAAAATCAGGATGATTTAGGAACATTGTTTTGTCTTGATGTTGTTAGTTTCCAAAAACAAATTGTTGCGATTGAAGGCATACGTGAAATAGGAGGGATTGCAAAGCTACATAAATATACGGGCTTGACATTCTAGAAACATTGTTTATTATTTGTATCATATTCAATTTCGCTATTTCAGAAACATTGTTTATATTGATTTTGATGATATATAGTTTGAAGCTTTTTTCTGTAGATTGATGCAACTGTTTCTTTTAATGCCTCAACCAAATAGAATTTAAACCCGTAAAGGTTAGAATGAGTTATAGCTACAACCTCCCTTAGTGCAAGTAACATTTGTTTATTTTCCAGGTTTCAACTTGGACGGTTATTTGTATGTTTTCTAGAGGTAGAAATTCTGACCATTTACTTGTGAGTAAACCTTTTTATAGCAAGTGTATTTAAAATTTTTTATAATATTTGCTATTTCTGTATGACAAATAATATTTGTTACTTTACGTATTGGAACTTTTGTTTTGAAATTTTTTATAAGTCACCCGACGAGCCATGTGTATATGAATAAATATTAGTTGTCAAACATCTCATTAATTTTTATTTTTTATATTTTTGTAATAATATAAATTTCCGGTTCTAAACCCAAAACCGAACCAGAACCGGTTATTCGGTCCGATTCTTGGTTCTTGATTTTCCATAATTTCGGTCTTCGGGTTGTTATGTTATTTAAGCAGTATCAAATCTTGAAATTCGGTCCTATAACATTTATTCATATATCAAAAATTGTTTCTCATCATTACAATTACGAAATGTTATGTTATTTAAACAAATGATTCTTTTAGATAAATTTAGGCCATGTTTGTTGCATAATTTTCTCACATGGCCAGCTTTATGTGGCCGTATCACGAGTTAAGAACAAGAAGGGATTGAAGGTCATTTGTTGTGACATCGATGGGAATTACACTAATTCAACAGCAAATGTAGTTTACAAAGAAGTCTTATTTCGTTTGTAAATTTTATGTAATATTTTTCAATGTATTGATTTATCTATCAATTCATCATTACAGCTACAGCATTATTATGTCATTTTTGAAAATTATTAATCTTTATTTGGATTTTTCTTCATAATAAATTTTGAAGCATACCCGACCATCGGGCGGGTTATGTAGCTAGTACTCTATATGTTATATAGATAATACGATATGTAAAAATTCGTGAATTTTTTTGTTATAATTACAATCATTTGTAATGTTATATGTTATACATTT
Source organism: Calendula officinalis (assembly GCA_963853835.1). Classification (NCBI taxonomy): domain Eukaryota; kingdom Viridiplantae; phylum Streptophyta; class Magnoliopsida; order Asterales; family Asteraceae; genus Calendula; species Calendula officinalis. Next base: position 24,489,050 of record OY970835.1, on the reverse strand, counting down.
TAACATATATACATACAGTATTATACCTTTTTTTATAAGTGTTACGAACAATTGATATTGATGATTATTTGATATTGAAAAATATATATCTTCCTAATGTTTTTTGTAACTTTTATTTTGCATAGACCCGCAGCGAAGCGCGGCAAATACATTCCAAACACTGATCATCCGTGTATTTTATAATGATCAAACATACAGTTAAACAATTCATTATAAATCATACAATTTCATTTCATGTTTTGAAGATTACGTTATTGCGCCGATTAAACCATTCATTTTTAATGAAACAAAATGATTATTCGTTAAATTAAAAAAAACAATTTTTATTATTTTTATACAACCTTTGAAATAAGCTATATGAAAATAATTAATATATAAATTAATATATACGAAAAATTATTTTACTTATATTTATATAACCTTTGACAAGTATGTTTTGTATTATACGGAGTACTATTTATATCATGTATAGTAATTGTAAGAATTTTATCGTCAAAAAAATTATTTTGATAATAATACTAGTAAAATCATTTAAAAAAAGGATGATCTAAAATCATTTCATTAATGAACATTTTTTTATACTTATGAAATTAATAGGTATATATTATCCTTACAAATTAATTTATGATAAGTCAATGAATAGAGCTCCCTAACATGTCTACTATTGGCTAAAAGAAGTTAAGGTGTTGTTTGATAGGAATAAAATGATTAAACGCTGAAATGATTTAACGGTCTGAATAATTAAGAGGTTTTAACTTGTTTTGAATGTGAGAATCTTTTTATAAGAATTTTGGCTGCTTAATGATTCAGCATATGTTCTAAGGAAGAATGATTCAGCAGTTTTTTGCTGTCTCATTCAGCATATACTTCATTCAGATGCGCTAAACAAACGCACTAAATGCTGAATGATTCAGCATTTAGCGTTGAATGATTCCATTAAGCTGTAAACAAACACCACCTAAGCCACGGTCACACGACTAAATGCCTTTACAAATTTTTAATAAAAAAAAAATTTTCAAACGAATTTTTTTTTTAATAAAATATAGTTATATCAACCTACACTTCGGATTTTTTTTTCTCTATATAACGATCAAGAAAAGAAATACAAACAAAATATTAAAAATCAGTATTAGCTATCCATTTTATGAGATCGGCCTAATTCCATATCATTTTCTGATATCATTATAACACTCGGCTGATATTATGACACCTGTATTAAACATCTTTTGTTAAAATTTTGTGTTACACATCTTTTATTTATTAATACTAGCATGTACCCGCGCAATGCGGCGGCGAGTATCTTGTTACCATATTTTATGACGACCAATTTGTGTGTGATGGCGGTAGTGATAATTAGTTGTAGTGATGGTCGTGAATGGCGGGAAGCGGTGATAATTTCTAAATTTTAAGGTTTAAAATATTGAGAAAGATAATAAAAGTCCAAGTAGGTAACAATTGTTCTAGTAGGTGTAGGTTAGGGTATCGTGTTATAAAGAAGAGGTTTGAGGTTCAAATATATTGGCTAAAATTGAAACCTAACAAATTCATTATACTACCTCCGTATCAATCATAATAAGTAATACACTTTCCATATCAGAGTGGATCAATATAAGTGATACATTTCAGAGTGGATCAATTTCTGTTTGCTCAAACTTTTAACCATCATTTTCGCTGTTATACTTCTTTATTATTTTATAATTAATAATTAATTAAACATTCTAAAAAAATTAGACTCACAATTGGATGGCCTATAAAATTTTGGCACAAAAAATCATATTTAATTTATCTCTCATCAATTTCTTTAATTGAAATTAGTATGACCCTTAAATTTTTTTTTGAACAAGTGTCTTTTTCAAATTTATTTGATGTTGAGTTTGGTTAACAGGACAAACCAATTGCAGCTTAGAGGCTAAACAATAGCATAAAGAAATTTAGTTAGTTTTATTATACCATTAAACTCTTTCATCTTTTTTATCACTAATCATATCAACTCTACTATGTACTCCACTACACTACAAACATCCAACAAAAAAAATTAACAAATTATAACAGATCCCATAAAATCCATGTTTTCTAATGGAATTTCAGTGTAATATTGACAGAAACAATTATAATTTGCTTCATGTCGCTTCTTGTATACTTCTGCTAAGTCCTCCACTTGTAGGCCTATATAGAACAATTTACACAATTCTTAGTACACAATCGATTAAGGAGCGTTTGTTTTGAACGTGATTTTGTTCTGAACGTTATCATTAAATGACCAAAAAAGAGGAAAATAACACTTACGATCCATTAAGCAGTTCAAACTTTAATGGTATCATACAAAACCCATTGTAGAGTGATAACACTTACTCAAACATATAAATGGGCCAGTGGCCTCATAAAATCCTGACCAAATAGCCTTCAGAACAGCTTGTTATACAAGCTTACCGGGTAAAAATCAAAAGTTAATTATCTTGCATGTTATTTATCACAAGAGTTGGCTATATTGAACCTTTTCCTATCTGCAACAAATCTAACATATTCAATTAACGGTTCGGGTTGGTCATCTTTAACAGAATGACGACTGCAGCAGTTTTGGGCTAACCATGCTTTTAATGTGAAGCAACAATCTGAAAAGACAAGTAAAATTTCTTAATATGGAAATCACTACATGCATAAAATATCATCTAAAAGGACTAAGTTAAAATGAATGAAGATATCAAACATAAATCAATTAACTGAAACAATAACTAAAATTAAAAATACTTACAATGTTTAAAATTTAGGGCATTCTAAGAGAACGATAGAGATTAAACAGAACAATTTAGGGATTCCATTAATAAACAGAAGGAATGAAGCAGGCGGGTGAAGAAGGATACCTCAAGTCGAATGGAGAACTCGAATGAAACTGAAAGGATACCTCGATTGTTGTATTTATAAAGTGAAGAAGGATAATCATGCTTGAACGAATCGATGACTCGCCTTGTATGATGTGTAATCGATGACTGGCCTCGGTTCTATCACCATGTGAAACGGCGTATTCGAGGAGGGCATGTGAACTGGCGAATGAAGGAAGCGGAAACGGTTATCAAAAGGGCATGTGAACAGTGAATTATGTATTCGTTTTAAATGATGGGCCGTTTAAATGAATTATGTATCCGTTTAAAATGATGGGCCGAAGACTAAAGCCTATTGAACTGTTTTGGTGGATTGACGACTACTCAATTCTGATCGTATTTAATATAGTTTTGTTTAGGAACTATAACGCAGCCGTAGGCTAGATGAAGCGGCTTGGTCGTTTGAATTTAAGTCCAAAGTTTCGTGTTCGATTTCTTGCTGTGACAATTTTTTTAGCTAACAGTATTAAGTTCCAAAAATAACAATTTGGCTGAATTTTCAGCCGGCTATTTAGGGAAAGGTCCTAAATGCTTTATAAGTAGTAGAGATAGATGGCAGATTGATACTATCTTTATTAATAGATTTTACTTGTATCAAAATTATAAATACAAAGTATATAAATTAACTGAAGTTATAAACATGAATTATTAAATAAAATACAGTATATATATTTGGGTAATAATTTTTCTGGTTGATGTCAGAGGGTGATGTGTGGTAACGCCAGTAGGGGTGTTGATCGGGTATATTTTTCGGGTATCGGGTAGTTTGGGTTGGGTGGTTCGGGTTTTTATAAATATAAAAAATACCCAATACCCAACCCCAAATTAAATTCGGGTATTTGGGTATGGGTAGTTCGGGTAATAGATCGGATACGGGTATATCCATTAATACCCGAGAATTGACATAGTTGCATTGCCGACAACACAACATTTATATTTCGATCTTAATACACCATCTTTGTCCGTAATTTTATCAAATTCCAACCAACATTGGACTCTATTGTTGACTTTTATATGAAATAAATGGATTACAAGTATAACAATCGTATTTTATTTATATAATCATAATATATAATACATTGCCTTTAAATAAAGCCTTTTAAAAACATTCAGGTATTTGGGTATAACCGTCCACTTGAAATATTACCTTATACCCGAACCCCTTTATTTTCGAGTTACCCGATACCCAAATATTTCTACCCGATACCCGAACTACCCGGCCTGTTCTACCCGAATTCGAAATGGGTAGGGCGGGTAGAACGAGTTTCGATTATTTTCGACAGCCCTAAACGCCACCCCCTCGCCATCTCCAATTTCGCCTACATGGCATGTTTTTCACCTTCTCCACCACACCGCAATGTGAGGTGACTGAGGGTGTTCGTGGTTGGAGCAACAAATGAGAGAGGAAAGAAAATGTAATTATTTAAGGGTACTTCGTGAGTGACATGTATTTTGGTGGGTCGTAAAAGAGTATTATTGGTTAGTTATGATAAATGAGATATTTGGAGTTTTGAATATAAAATGTGAAATATTGATATGGCGCTGAGGTGTCGCTGATTTGGCGCTTTAGCTTGAGCCACCAACCGGTGCTCTTAGGGCAATTAACGTGGATCGCTTTGTAAGTCGTTACGTGGACTTCCTAACTTAAGTGGGCCCACGAAATTTAGGAGCCCACTTTCAAAAACCAGTTCATGTATATATGTGTGTAAACTCATTTGAATCAAGGTAAGCTTAACGAAATACTGAAAATAGACGGACTACATAGTCAAATCCTGACATTTATTTGGGGATTGAGGCAACACTTTTAATTGACATACAGTTTTTAGTTATTTGGAAAAAATAATTACTTCGGGGGGCCATATTTAAGATTTTACCCATGGCCCAATAATTCATTCGAACGGGGCTGAATACGTACATGTCCACGGTGCACCAGCACCACTCACAACATCGCAGAAAATAGAAAATGGGTCAGGCATTTCGTCGAGCATCTGGCAGGATCCGTACATCTACACCTCAATCTTCATCATCTCAGCTGAACAAGCCACTTGATCGTACCCAACCGGCGGTCCCCGTAGATAGCAAGCTTCCCGTCGGTGGTAATGTTGATCCTAGTTCCGGTAAGTGAGTTTTTTCAACTTCAATTCTTACTAAATTTCTATTCGAATTAATCTACCTACTTACACATTGCAATTAGTTTTGAAAAGTTGTTCCTCACATTGACCACACAATCTTGAACCATAGCAATACGTTAACAGACGTTCTGAGTGTGTCATTTATACTGGTGTAATATTGATTACATTGAACAAGCAATTTGGTTTGGTAGGCTAGGGCTGAGATTTCCTTATATTAGCTGGGGTTTATTGTTATAAATGATCTTTTGGGGAACATATAGGGGCAAATTATATGGAAATGTATCCACTTCACACGAATTCAAATTGTTATTGTATGTGTTGGACTATGAAAATTGACCTTTTGATGAAAATTATGTTGCATCAAAAGGTAATATTCTTAGTTTAATACATAAAATAGCAATTGGTGTAAAGTTGGATTCAAAAAAAAAGAAAAGCAGATGCCCCAAACAACTGCTTGCTATTTAGTTCATCGAGTTGGAAACACAATCACTGTCTGTGATTCAAAGATTTTACGGGCTGTCACTGAGGTTTAGATTTGGTGCAACTTCATCACTAACTTCAGTTTTCATGCTAAACCTGCAATTTGTAGAAGTTAACATGTTACATAATGAATCAATCATGTTTAAAGTTCGAATCTGACATGCTTTTTCTGTAATTGATATGTTCTCATTTTTATTTTTTCACTATTTTGTTAGATGATCCACCAAGAAACACTGCTAGTAACATTATCGAAGAAGAACGTGATTCTGATTATGATGCTATGCTTAACAAGATGGTTGGGCGAATTCAAACAAAACCTGGAGGGAAATTGGAGATGGGTGAGGTTAGTTAACATTACTTATTTAAAATACTTTTGAAATTACATCTAATTAATTCATGAACTCATTTTAATTCAATCTACTAATACAGGCATTTGTGGTGGATAAATACAATAGACCGATGCCAAAATTAAGAAATACAACTTCAGAAACCAGCAAATATGATGTGGCACAGCTTCGCCACATCATCCTTCTATATCAAGGCAAAGCAGAGGAACATAACGGGCCCATGGATGTGAACCAAATTGCAGAAAAGTTTCGGGTCGATGTTGCTCAGGTTCAACGGGCCGTGCAGTATCTTTCTATGCCTCCTGAATATTTCAATAAACAGAAAAAAGATCCAAGATAATATCGTTTTGTTTGTTACTTACAGTTCAACTTTTATATCAGTGATTGTTATAAAAGCAATTTTATAGGGATAACAGTAGCATCATACTTGCATTAAATTATACGAAGTAACTGTTTTTTTGTTGTTGATCATTTCGGGTATGCTGTGAGGTTTACAGTTAAATAACACATTAGTTGACGTGTTGTATTGTTGTGGTATTGAATAATTAATTAGTGGATATTCATATCCTAAAATAATACTTAAAAATATGAGATTATTTTTTTTTTCTCACCAGTGGTGGTTATCTTCTTTTTTACTTACATAATTACGCCATTTCCATTATACTTGTGAAATCAGCGGATATAAACGATTAACATTGGTTTTGTAAATATTTATTGGTTTGGGTTATACGTCTTTTAGTTTTTTCAGTTCGTATTATATGGAATTTCACAATATTTAAGGTTTTAGGTTTTAGTTAATTCAAAAGGTTTATTATTTATGCAATGTGTAAATTGTAATTCATGATCAATGTATTGGGAGAATTTATTTAAAAAATGCTTAATTTTATTTATGTATTTGGTTTTAAAAGAGAAGATCATTCAGTAATTTCAATATTTTAATTTTTAATAATTTTCTTTTAGAAAAAAAAAATAATAAATACAATTGGGCAGCGGTTAAAAAAAACACAATTTACGGACTCAGAAAAATAAATTGTGGGGAAGATATGCACGAAATGTGAACAAGGAGTTAAATTAAAGCGAATCAAGCAGAAGTTAGAGAGAGAAAGAGGAGAAGAAGACCCAATTTCTAGACCCCATTTATCTCTCTTTCTCTCACTCATACTCTTGCTCATCGGAATCTTTAGGTCAGGTGATTCGATTCATTACTTTCTGTTTTATTTTTGCAATCTATCTTAAAATCAAAATCTCTATGTGTATCCGTGTCTGTTTGATTCGTGCAGTTGAAGCGATAACATCACGCAAACTCTAGTTCGATATCTTGTGATCAAAATGCACAGATCGTCGTCTTTGCGTAACCCCTTTCTTTTTAAATTACTTACGGATTGATTACTAGGGTTTCAATATCGAAATCCTTGCCTTTATGTTATTAATATGTTTTAAAGTTCCAAAACTTGGGGATATTGAGTTGGATTGGGTTAATTTAATAATGGATTTGGATTTGGCTTTTCTAGGTTTTTAGGGTTTTTGCGAGGCTCTCCATTGTTCATTGGGGCTCGTATTTTGCTATTAGGTTGTTGTAGGAACGATGCTACAGACTATTATTATTTTTTATTTGGTAATGCAATTTCAGGACTGTATTGTTTATTTTAGTCTTTTGATGGCGTTAATAAGTCTTATGTGTTTGTTTTTGGTTTTAGATTTGATCATTTCATGCTTTACTAACATTGAATGCTTTGATTAATTTTTCAGAGCCCTAAACTAGTGCAACATTTTTATAAAAAATGAATGAGCGAAAAACTATAGATTTAGAGCAAGGATGGGATTTCATGCAGAAAGGAATAACAAAGTTGAAGAACATTCTAGAAGGTCTTCCAGAGCCACAATTCAGCTCAGAGGACTACATGATGCTCTACACGTATTCTTTTTAACCATATCATTACTATGATTAACCATTTTGATTTTGTTAATCAAATACAATTTTTTAAAGATTTATTTATTTTTCTTTCAGAACAATCTACAACATGTGTACACAAAAACCTCCACATGATTACTCTCAACAGTTGTATGACAAATATCGTGAGTCCTTTGAAGAGTACATTACTTCAACGGTAAAGATCACTCCTTTATTACAAGATATTGTTTTTAAATTATGTGTTTATTTTTATAAAAGCTAAGATCTTTTGCTGTCATATAATGTTGGTTTTAATGATGGATTTCTATATGCAGGTTTTACCTTCTTTAAGAGAGAAACATGATGAATTCATGCTCAGAGAGCTTGTAAGAAGATGGTCAAACCATAAAGTCATGGTCCGATGGCTTTCTAGATTCTTCCATTATCTTGATCGGTATTTCATTGCCCGAAGATCTCTTCCACCATTAAATGAAGTTGGACTTGCCTGTTTCCGTGATCTGGTATTTTATGATTTATTTATTTCTATTAAAATATTTAAAAAAATATGGTGTTTAATGTAATAAATCTGACAAAAAACCGATTCTTTGAGGTTTCAAAACCTTTACTTTTTATTTTTATTTTTAATTTTTTTTCTCCGAATTAATGTTAAATTTTCTTAAGGCCAAATTGTTTCATGATATACGTTCGTTAGGTATACCAAGAGGTGAATGGGAAAGTGAGAGATGCTGTAATATCTCTGGTATGTTCTTCCCCATGGTTTTCTTTATGATTTTTTTTTTCTTCCTTTTCTTAATTTATAATTAAAATATTATTTTTAATCAGATTGATCAAGAGCGTGAAGGAGAGCAGATTGATCGAGCTTTACTAAAGAATGTTCTAGATATATTTGTTGAAATAGGAATGGGACAAATGGAATATTATGAAAATGATTTTGAAGCATCCATGCTTAAAGATACTGCAGCATATTATTCACGAAAGGCTTCAAACTGGATTCTAGAAGATTCTTGTCCAGATTATATGCTCAAAGTAAATTTCTATTAGTCGTTTTAGCCTTTTAGGTCTTCAGAATCAACTTCTATTTTCAATATTTTATTATTATTATTATTACTTTTTAAAACTTTAGGCAGAGGAGTGCTTGAAAAGGGAAAGGGACAGAGTTAATCATTATCTTCATGGCAGCAGTGAGTCAAAGCTACTTGAGGTATGTTTTTCTTAATATACTATTTGATGATTATTTATTTATTTTGTGTATTATTAATTGGTATTTTGTAGAAAGTTCAACATGAATTATTATCTGTTTATGCAACACAATTACTTGAGAAAGAACACTCTGGTTGTCATGCACTGCTCAGGGATGACAAGGTATGCAGCCATCGATTTTTTCTAATATTATTTTTAAATTATGTGTGCCGAATATGATTACAAAAATGACATTATTTCATTAATAATCTAGTTATTTGGTTGAAAATTATAAATTACACTTTGGGCAAGTTTTAAGTTTCAACTTTCAACCTTATCAATCCGCTTGACCGTTTCGTTTTAAGCTATTCTTTTTACCATTTGGCCCGTTAGAGATAAAAAAACATAACCCGAATTGACCCAATTTTAAGTAAATTGAAAGTGCCACCTTTAGTATTCAAATTGGTTTTATTGTTATAATAATTTACTTTGTATTTTTTTTAATCTTCTTTTTCATTTATTTAGGTTGATGATCTATCAAGAATGTTCAGACTCTTTTTAAAGATACCCAAGGGACTAGAACCTGTATCCAGTATGTTTAAGCAGGTTTGTTATATTCCACAAAAAATTCATTTTTTTCTGCAATAAAACCCCGAAAAGACCACACACACACACATAATTTTTTCTTCTTTTGTGTTGTACAGCATGTTACTGCTGAAGGCACAACATTGGTTAAACAAGCAGAAGATGCAGCAAGTAACAAGAAAGTATGCAGATTTTCAGTTATTTTTTTTTGCATATTTTATCTATATCTTCTAACTGTTTGTCCCTTACAGACTGAAAAGAGAGATGTGGTTGGCTTACAAGAACAGGTAATCCTGATAACATGGATTTTGCATAACAAAGGGTTAGGAATGGGTTTCATTCCTTATAAACCAAACACTACCTTTTTTATTTATGTATGACCAAGAACGTACATGTGTAACTTTCTGCAGGTTTTTGTTAGGAAAGTGATTGAGCTTCATGACAAATACCTTGCATATGTAAATGACTGTTTTGCAAACCATTCCCTGTTTCACAAGGTTAGTATAGTAATTTACCATTAACATGATGACATCATAATTACTTACTCTTTTTAATGCAATTTATGTTTAGGCACTTAAAGAAGCATTTGAAATATTCTGCAACAAGGGTGTTGCTGGTAGTTCTAGTGCCGAATTACTTGCTACATTTTGTGATAATATTCTTAAAAAAGGTGGAAGCGAGAAATTGAGTGATGAAGCCATTGAAGACACACTTGAGAAGGTTTGTTTTTTTTCTCTATTTATTTTTATTTTTATTTTGTAGATATGTAGTAACGTGTGATTTGTTAAATGAATTTGCAGGTTGTAAAGTTGCTTGCATACATCAGTGATAAAGATCTGTTTGCAGAATTTTATAGGTAAATAACCATCCAGGTTCTGATGAACATTAACCTTTTTTTGTGATTTCTAGTAAAACAAATGATAATTTTTTGCTTTTTATTTTATTTTATTTTATGTTCAGGAAAAAACTTGCTCGGCGTCTTTTATTTGATAAGAGTGCTAATGATGAGCATGAAAGAAGTATTCTGACAAAACTGAAACAACAGTGTGGTGGTCAATTCACATCAAAGATGGAGGGAATGGTAACACTTTTTTCCAATAAAATATAATATTTATAATAAATAATTAGTTTTTGAAATATTGGTTACTAAAATTATATTATTTCAGTGATAATCTAATTTTGCAAATAAAGTATTTTAGGAGGTTTTATGCATTAAAGTTACACTTTGGACACCTTCACCCTATTTAACCTTTTTTTTAATAAATCATATTCAATTGAGATTATAATGCGAATCTACCGATTGATAAGTAAATAGGTTATAGAATTTAAATTTGTATTTATTTTTTATTTAGGTTACAGATTTAACATTGGCAAAAGAAAATCAATCCCATTTTGAGGAGTATTTAAGCAATAATCCAAATGTTAGTCCCGGGATTGACTTAACTGTCACTGTGTTGACCACTGGTTTCTGGCCAAGTTACAAATCTTTTGACCTAAATCTCCCAGCAGAAATGGTACGGTACAACTTTTAATTTATTTTTTATATGAAGAAATAATTCTGATTTTCTAGAAAATATTTATATTCAGGTAAAATGTGTTGAAGTTTTCAGAGAATTTTATCAAACAAAAACTAAGCACAGGAAACTTACATGGATATATTCATTGGGTACATGTAACATAAACGGAAAATTTGAACCCAAAACAATAGAGCTCATTGTCACAACTTACCAGGTTTTATTATTAAATCCTATTTATAGTTATTTATTTATGTGCAAGATTTTGTTTTTATTATTTTTTATTTTTGTAAATGTGATTGATGCAGGCATCTGCTTTACTACTGTTTAACTCGTCAGATCGGTTAAGTTATCAAGAAATTATGACTCAGTTAAACTTGTCAGATGAGGATGTTGTCAGACTACTGCATTCTCTGTCTTGTGCAAAATATAAAATTCTTCTCAAGGAGCCGAATACTAGAACAATTTCTCCAACTGATTACTTTGAATTCAACTCAAAGTTTACGGATAAAATGAGGAGAATCAAGGTATTTTTATATAAAAAATTAGTTTTTTTTCCCTTCAGATTACACTGTTAAAATTATTATTATTTAATTGATTTTTTATAAATAATTTTTTAATTTGCAGATCCCTTTACCTCCTGTTGATGAGAAGAAAAAGGTAATTGAAGATGTTGATAAAGATAGACGTTATGCAATTGATGCTTCAATTGTGAGAATTATGAAGAGTAGAAAAGTTTTGGGATATCAGCAGTTGGTTATGGAGTGTGTTGAACAGTTGGGCCGCATGTTTAAGGTAATCCTTTTCACTTCTTTTGACCCGTCGGAGAAAAAACCTGACCTAAATCGACCCATTTATAAAACGGGTTGAAATTGCCACATGTATGTGTAATTGATGAATGTTGAACATGTACTTGCAGCCTGATGTGAAAGCAATAAAAAAGAGGATTGAAGATTTGATAACTCGTGATTATCTTGAAAGAGACAAAGAGAACCCTAATTTGTTCCGGTATTTGGCATAATTCTGGTTATGATTATGGTTGAGAATGAATTAAAGTGAGGCCCGAAAAAACAGAGCATGAAATCCAGAGTAAAAGGAAGACTTGTTGAAATTTGGGTGAAAACAAGTTGTTGCCAGTTTTTTGGGCTAATGATTGATTGATGCATGCATATTCCCCCAGTGACACATTTTTACTATAAAAAAAGTCATCTTTTGTTGTGGATATTGTAATATTCTCTCTTCTGTTCTGCTGTTTACATTCTAGTTGTAGACAAATTCGGTTTCTCTCTAATATTTGATATTCATGTCCTTTCTTTTCTGTTTTTATATAGATTATTACAAAATTTAATAATGTTATTTTAGAGTTGGCAATTTGTGTTGGTTCGGGCTTGGTATCATCTAACACGAAAACAACCTATTTATCTCAGCGGGTAATTGTCTTAAAAACTTGTACTAACATATGACCAAACGAACCAAGGAAATTAACTGATTTAACCCTGTTTACGTTTCTGAAATTATGAAAAAAGTGATTAAGCCTGGTGCGTACATACGTACCAATATAAATGTACATACGTGTCCACTAATTTTTATCTGTATTATAGGCATCAAATATAATTACTCTGACTTTACATTATAGTGGTGCAAGTGTAAGGTCTATGGAGTATAGGTAAAATAGCAATAAAATTAGTGGAGTCTAGTGGTTTACTATTGGTGTCTTGTAACACTAATAAGAGAAATGATATTTGTGTCTATTTATGTGTCTGCTCATCACTAAATTTGACATGTGTAAACCAAATTCTCTTTCATCATATATCTTTTGATTTTGACACTTGTCATCATCAAATGAGTAGGCACCAATACCACTCCTCCACTAATAACTGTCTAGTAAGTGTGATATCTATGTGAATTTTTTTTTGTCTATAAAAGAATCATTAATAAGGATCATCGAGTTTTATGAATGAAAGATTATGAGTTTCATTGTTGATTTTTGATAATGACAACCCTAAGGGCTGTCATAAGACATGCATAAATAATATCTACATTTATCCGTAACCGACTCCTGAATTTTAGGAACTACCCCCCCATAAATTAATGTACAACTTTTTATGCACTTAATGATAGCCCTAAGGGCTGTCATAAGGCATGCATAAAAAATATCTACATTTATCCGTAACCGACTCCTGAATTTTAGCAAACTACCCCTCCGTAAACTAAAGTACAACTTTTTATGCACTTAATGACAGCCCTTAGAGCTATCATTATCAAAACCCAATATATAAAAGCTATCAAGCAAGAGGATTCAAACATTCAAGCATAACAACATTCATCATCATCAGTCATCAAGTATTAAAAATACAATCAGGTACTCTTTCCAACTTTGTAAAAAAATTGGGTTGCGTTCCTTTGCGGATCACAAAACAAAAATGAATTTAATAAGAGGGAATGTATTGGAAATTATGATTCGGTGTAGTCTTGTGTAGATTCGTATTTTGTGAACTCAGTGATGTGAACATGATCACAAATCTTGTTCATGATTGAAATCTTGTTAGAAGTTGTAACTTAAGATAGAGGTGTATACAAATATTGCATATTTTGAAAGTTGTAACTTAAGATACACATTTGAAAATAACATTTCATGGTTATCATTTTATTAACAATTGTCATTTCATTAACAATTTTTTGAATATGTTAAATCCAACCTAGCCTCTGAACTAACAAGATGATACAAAAACAGTCAAGTAAAAACATAAAACTTGTGACCAAAACTGTCTTTTGATTGTCAAAAAACACAAGGTCCCAACCAAACTCTATTACAAATCCTATTAAATGTTTCGAATTCTAAATTACAATCTTATGGTAAAAAAAAAAAACACCACCAATTTACCAATTTGATGTATCATGTAATAATCCATATCTTCATCCATATCCAAACACCTTTCTCACAAAGTGCTAAAGGGTCAACCTCGGTCAAAAATGAAATAATTTTTCTTTTTCTTTTTCAATTGTTGTAATCCTGATCCTGTTTTTGTACAGATTAGGTCAAAAATGATGCAGAAATGTTGTTATTTACAGCTCTGCTGCCTTTAAAGCCTCGACGGTTAATGGCTTCTCGTGCATTTTGTACCAAACATATAATTTCTTTCACATCTTGAAAACTGAAGTCAACTACCCGTTTGACCAAAACAATCATTTCTTTGTTCTGATGATCTTGTTCTAGGGCGGATTTGTAAGCGTTTTGTGATTTCATGGAAGCTTCCATTGCAAGACTTACATCATTTGTCTGCAAATAAAAAACCAAAATCAGATTATTTATTTATCTATTTATTTATTTTAGAGAGAGAATATGAGAACTTACAAAATCAAGCAGTCTCGTAAAATTGGCTTGATTTCGGGCAACAAAATGGTTTCCAATACTCTTTGACAACATAGTTTTATCCAACATTGTTGTTGCTTGATTGTTTAAGTTATCAACATCAGATGCAGAAGATGATGGTGACTCACCTGCAAACATGACAAATTTTATATAAATAATCATGTTTTTTTTCCATATTTTTTTTTTTAATATTTAAACATAATAAATACCGTGAGTAACCATTTGCATACTCGTTTGCAAATCTTGCTTAGTCTCTAAACTCTTGCAATAAACGGTCCTCATACATGCAACTTCAATGCATTTATACACTAATGATGTAGCACCCATTTCTTTTCTTTTTTCATATTCTTCACCACAAATTCTGCAAATTTTAAATTCTCACATTATAATTATAATTATGTAATAAATAATAATATAATATTATATATATAAATATATGGTTTACTTACTTGGAAAGTTTAGCAGAAGTGCTGTAAACATTCACAGGGTTGACTCCTATGGATTTGCTGACATCAGCAGTGTAGGCTTCCAAAAGAGAAGCAGCATAAAGAAACTTTAAAGCAGAGTCAAAGTATGCATCCACACACTCATATTCAAAACCAGAAGCCTGAATCAAATAATTTAAATAATATTAAAACATTAGTTAAATGGACACTAAATATTACTAGAAATTAAGTGAGAGAAAAAAAAAAGTCTAAAACCTTTAATCGGTCAGCATAAGCCTTTGACTCTTCAGCTCTTTTCAAAGCGGTCAAAGCAGTTTGACTGGATGAATACTCTTTTAAAAAACTTGTAATACTGAGAGCCTTTGTGGGCCCACAATCAGTTACATGAGTTTTAGCATTCTGATTAGAAGAATCTTCCGGATGTTTCATGACCTTTGACTTATTTTGACCAGCACCATCCAAACTGGTAGTTAACAATGTTCTAGAAGCTTCCATTTTCATCTCTACCTCCTTTTTCTTTGAATTTTCGACAAATACCTTTTTCAAATCTTTTTCTACATTTAAACTAATTTCTGAATCACCTAATTTAGATTCAGATTCAGCATGCTTTGTAGAAATCTTATCTGCTTCGACTTTTCTATTTTTTTTCAAAAACGGTTGTTGACCGGTCAACGGGTCAGAAGCTTTCACCTTTACTCTTTGGATATTCGGTTTTTCATCTTTATAATTATCCTTCCCAGAACTAATAGCACTATTAGTGTCATGCTTTATGATATGTTGACTATTGCCACCTAATCTTTGACTTTTTGGGATTTCAATTGCGGGACCACTTTTGATACAATTAAGAGATCTTTTAGGAGATGACGAAACTGACCCTACTGGAGACCCTTTTCTTCCTTGCAAACGAATTCTTCTAGAAGAACTTGAAGTTGTAGCAAAATCCTTTTTACAAGTAACTTTTTCTCTAAATTTATCCTTTTCAAGATTAGGGTCAACTGATAACCTAATTTTCATTGTTTTTACTTTGACTTTTACCTCACTGTTATTATCAGTCTTCAATCTTTTTTCTTTACTTCCTATTCTATCTTCACTGTTTTCCAATGGTTGCCTTTCTTGCCCGTCTTTCAATTTTCTCTTTTTTCCATGCATTTTATCCACTAATTTATTATTATTCTGCATGGAAATCTGACTACTTTCACTCTCTTTCTTGACGGAAATTACCAAATTACCCCTGGGCTCACTTTCAGTTTTGATCTTATTTGAAGTCACAGAATCGTACTGATCAGGCCCCGTCTTTCTTTTCAGTTTTTTAGGGTTTGGATCACCTGCAAACGTTTTTCATAGGGATAAATCAGTAATTTCACATAATTATCCAATATATAAAATATTATATATACTGACCTCCATTTACTTTAGCAGCATGTTTTTCCACATCAATAGGTTTGTTTACTACATTTTTTTCAACCAATAACTGATTGCTACCTTCAGGTCTGGATATATTCTTCTTTAATCTATTAACCATAATCTCCGAATGAACATTTGAATTCATTTGGTCAAAATTCACATTATTGACTTGAAGATTGTTCTGATTCTGAGAAATTAACTGATTAAGATTCATTTCCTGAACTGCCCTTGTTGTTTCATCTTCGCTGATATCACAACTGTTCCTTCCAGGCCTACACAATAAAAAATAAATAGATAAAAAATTCATTTTTTTATTAAAAAAATAAAAAGAAACTTACAGCCATGTTGACATGCTACAGAGCCATTTTTCAGGCAGATTTTCTGGATCAATACCAATTGGCAAAAGCCGCCATTTTTCACAACGATCGCATCCTGCCCAATTGTCTTGAGGTGCGGGACCCACCTCTGTTTGCTGAGGAACTGCCACATCAGCAACATATGTTCCTTTTACCATGTCATTGCCAGCTGGCATGTCTAACGGTTTTGTTTGTATATTCTGGTCGTCCACATTTGTGTCAAGTATATCTTTATAGCTATTACGCACCTTCACTATATCTTTTAGAGCAATCTTTTTGTCTTTCATTGATCCAAAAAGACTAGATTTTGACTTTGACTTTTCTTTTGATATGCCACTGCCAATTAACTTACTTTTTCTTTCAAATGGCTGTTTATCAATACTTTGAGATACTTTTACTTCATGTGATTCACGAATTTTGACATTTTTCTGCTCATCTGATTGGTTACTTGTAATATCAGGGCTAAACAACTTGTCTTCAATCAATTCTCTTTTTGTTTCTCGTTTCTTTACAGGTACCACTTTTTTAACTGGTTGATTTGGTTCAGATGTTATAACAGAATCACATGACAGTTTGACTTTAGAATCATTGGTCAAAGTCAAACCACCTTTATTTTCAAAACTTATAATGCTTTTGCACTTCATGCCTTCCACAACTTTACTCTTTTCTTGTGAATTTGCCTCCTTTTCATCGACAAAAATAGAAGAATTTGTTTTTGTTTCCATTTTTGTTAAACAAAATAGGCTCTCATTTAGTGGTGAAAGCAACCGATTTCCAGGTACAAAAATAGATGTCATATCCTACAACAAGATAATTTTTTTTTAAATAAACAAATAAAAATTAGCAAATACAACAAAAAAAGATCAAATTCAAACTTACCCGTAGTATGGTTCCAGGAGAATTAAGAAATAAATCATGAGATTCAATTGATTGCCCACAACTATCCTCAAGATTATTTCCCATTGAGGAAGATGAAGAACTTAATCCAAGACCACTATAAATTTCATCATTTTTCCTTGTAGATTTATTATTATTACCCACTTTAATCCGTACCTTTAGTGACCTTTTTTCACTTGGATTTCCCAAATTACTTGCAGTAATTTCATTTTTTGATGTATCTTTGCTAACCAAATCATTAACAGATAATGCATTCTGATCAAGAACTGCATTTTTATGGTGAGATATAGCAGCTGGTTGAATGGGCCCCACAAGTGTGACTGGATCTAAAGAAGCACCCTAAATGGTAACACAATTCACAAATGTTAACAAAAACAAATTTGATAAATAACGAAAAATTAAATAAATAAAAAATCTCGTATACCTCGAGTAAAATATTATCAAATGAAAATGGTTTGTTGGAAGTCAGAGCTTTTGGAGGAGTTTTGCTGGGAGGATGCTTCTGTGTGGGTAAAAATGACCCGTATTTACCATACAATGGGCCTGTCAAAAAATTTGTTACAGAGTTGTTTCTTTCTGGTAAAAATGCTGTATTGTGGGTTGCTTACCCAGTAATTCTGCAGAAACCAAGCCTTCAAACACTTTCTGAAAATGGCCCATTACATTTTCAAGCCTTTTGTCCTAAAATAAAAGCAGAAACATATATGTTATAAGTGATAATATCAAAATATATAAGTTTTTAACAATTAAAATACATTTCATACAGGGCCCCACAAGTCCACAACCATGTTTCATATATAATGTATCGAATTTTAAATTTTTCTTAGTTATATTTGGTGCTCAAATTGAAGTTTTTGCAGTGACTGAAGCATGACACAAAGTGTACACATTTCAATAAACCACAAAGTGTCTATTTTGAAGTGAAATTAAAATCGAATACCAACAAACATTAATCCAATCAACAATTCTGATTCTTTTTTTAGGGTTTCTCAATAGCCCTAGTAAAGCAGTTCTGTAAATTCCCAGAATTACGCATATAGATAGAGGAATTCCAGTCAATTGATCATCCATCAAACAAAGTTCCTAATTTTTAATCTCATCTTCCAGTAACATACCAACAATTTCAGTTTGATCAAGTGAAAATTTTCTAAATTTCATGAAACAACAGAAGACAAAATTCTTACAATGTAAGAAAAAGCTATGTCAGGGTCAATGTTGTCGTCATTGTCGTCAAAACGAGCCTCTCCTTCTTCAAGCTCAGTAACTTCCATCTCTAATTGACGATCCTAACCCTAAACCTAAAATTACCCCCAAAAACCCTACCCTTGTATTCGAACGTCCAACATGATTGATCACACAACACACATTACTACAAATTACTTTAGGAGATACAAATTACACCAAAAAACAACTTAAAACCCCCAAAAAATTAAGAAAAAAATCAAGAATCCCTGTCTAACTGATCGCAAACCCTCAATGAACCCTTGTTTTGTCAAAAGAACAATAACACAGAGGGAATGAAGGATTCACGTATTTGTATACGTAATAACGATTATATGAGCGTGAAATCCGGTCCCTTTTTCAGGAGCAGTGTTCGTCGAACAACTCAGAGAGATTACGAACCATTCTGCGCAGACGATCGGAAATTTGATTTCTGATTACGGAAATTGGTTTCTGATTTTGGTTTATTACATTTAAGAGATGATACGTAATGAAAAAGAGGGGGAGGGTATCGTGGTTCAAGTGTTTATTTTATTTTCATTTTGGGCTTTCTCAATTCATGTCACTTTCTTTGAATTCAAATTGGGCCAAAATAAAAATGAGAATATATTTTTAGTAAGCTTTATTTTTACTTCAGTGAGAGATAGAAAAAACAAAATAATTGTTAATATTAAATAATGATTAGTGAATATTGGTGAGTATCAATACATGTGGATTTAAGTTTGTTATTGTTATGTTTATGAGTTTTTAAATGAAAGTAAAATAATACAAAATAGAAAAAGTATAAATATTTAGAAAGAAATTATTTTTTTTCTTTGTATTCCAAGTCGAATAGAAAAGAAAATAATATTTTTTATATTCCTAAGTTTGAGATAAATGTAAATTTTTAACCAAATTACACCTTTTCAAGGTCAATGATAATTTTGGAGTGCAATTTTTTCATTAATTATAGCATCTATTCTCTCCAAAATCATTCCACTTTGGAGAGAACTTATGGATCAAAATTTCTTTCATCATCTTTTCTCTTTTTTTCTTATTTAAAAAAAGCCTGTAGAATGCAATAAAAACCATATCATCTTTTCGAATCTTTTTTTTTCTCTCTAAATTAGAACTCGAGAATCATCCTAAAAATGGAAAGATTCATTTTTTTTTATTATTAATAATAGTTTGCATATATAACTGTGTGGCTACATGTGAGTGTAACCACGAGTTAAATCATTTTCACTTGTTATATATGGCAATTCCCGTAAAGAATTGAAAACGATAACCGGATATGGGTAAGAAAAAAAAGTAAACCCACGGTTGATTTGTGTTTGACTAGATTAATGAAGTAGTATATTGAAGTCTTGTAGAATTGTTTGACTTCAAAGTAATTTGTGTACGTGTCAAGCTAATCATATGATGTGAATAGATATAAAATGAGGTGTCCCACCCCGCCACCCGACAACAATTATATACTATTTCATACAACAAGAATGACATTTAACCCCATCAAAATTAATATAAAAAAGAAATAAAATGTAGATAATAATATTTCTATTCAAAACAGATAAATTAATAGTCACCATGTGATGTAAGCAGTAAGATATAAAAGGTAGTTGTGAAAGATTAATTATCTACTTTATCTGATAAAGGATGAAATATGATCAAACTTTGTGACCATAGCAATTCAAAGCACGTGCACATGTGCTTTTCTTCTCAATTGAGAACTCGTATCCGTACGTTAGTTTATATTGCGGATGATAATAAATAACTACTTACACGTTTTGATTATGTTAGAATTAATACATTTTATTTGTATCTTCTTACTTATTTGTATCAATAGTGTTTCGAAAATATATGAGAGCCCGTCAATAACTCCAAAATAGGTTGATTTATTCGCACTTTCTGTAGATTTACAAACTGAGTGTGATGTGTATATGAACCAAATTGGTATAAGGGTGATGTTTGGGAAAGATTATTTGAAAGGGGCTTAGGCTTTTTGGTTTATTTATTAGCCTATTAGCTTACAAACTTACCTAAATTAATAAGTTTTTACCTAAATTAATAAGTTTTTACTAGATATAATGTTTCATTAAGTTTATATAAAAATATTATAAAATCTATCTATACTACTTTATAAAGCAGATTGAACATTTCTAAATAAAGAAGGTCTAAATTCAAACCTGCCATAATTAGCAATGTTCACTTTGCCTGAAAAATAATTAAAAAGCTACTTTCAACGAGGTTCGAACCCGGGTAGGAGTGCTCTATAGGTGAAGCTCTTACCACTAGCCAAGGTTACAATTTCGTAAAACTTTAGAAATAAGGTGTTTCCCAAGTATATTTACACCGGCCCATCAACACTTGGAATTGTAACAACGCCATTTTAATGCTGGCCCACACAAATCGCTGCATTTAATTTTAGGTTCGAGGCAATACATTTAAAGCCACGTTTTTTTATGAAAAAAGATGTGTTTCCACCCTAAATTATGTCGAGATATTGCTGAACGAAAGGAGTGGAAGAAAAACGTTCGATATTAGCCTGGTAATTTGCCTGGTTATTTTTGTAGATTTAATTCAAAGATGTGTTTCCGCCCTAAGTTATGGGCTGATATTGCTGACCGAAAGGAGTGGAAGAAAAACGTTTGATAATTGCCTGGTAATTTGCCTGCATCTTTGTAGTTTTAATTTAAAGTATGTCGTCATTTTAAATAACCAGACACTTAGCAAAAAAACCGTTCCCTGTTTGTCTGCTATTTTACGTCTTTTGTTTTTCCTATATAACAAGAAGGCTGGTAATTCGATTGTTCTGAACATTAGGCTGCGTTTTTTTATTCAAAGTATACCACTATTGATTTACAACTTCGATTATGGAAAACTTAACAGGGATTACAATTGATGCAGGCTCAGTCCATATTCCCCAACTAAAAGAGGTAATATTGTGATTTTATAAACGACTGAAAACTTTGAACCTGGGCGTTTTATTATATCGTCATGGTTAATTTGTTTTTTTTTTCTCAAAACGATTTCTATTAAACTCATGTTAGCGTCCGTTTGAAAATAATTAAAACGCCCAGGTTCTACGTCCCTAATTAAACAGTTAACAACCATGATTAATGCACAAGGCATGTCTATCGCCGTTTGAAAACAATTAAGGATGATTTACCGGCGGTTTCAAAACGTGTTGACCGTCTCCTACCGTTTCTATTAAATGGTGGCGGGATTGACTTCCTCAAATCGCCAAATTAAATACTTAATTGATGTTTCTTCTCCTTTAAGTTGAACCTCATGGGGTCTAAAACCCATCCCATTCTTTCTACTCACTATTGGTTGCGGAAGCGTAAGGCATTGACTGCTGATTCGGGTGAAGGTTTGTAATTCACTAACTCTACTATGTTCTTCAGTTAATTGGAGTTTAGATTTTTGAAATTTGATCTATTGTATTTTGATTTGATGTGATTTGTTGTAACACCGCAAAATTTAGAGAACGTTTTTTTTTAAATGCCCGAAGGCGATTAGGTTATCCTCTAGGTTAGTTTAGTTATCTTAGTTTAGTTTAGTTTACAAACAAGGTCCCAAAATAAACTCCAAAACATTAATATTTAAACGGTGTCACTTAACGACATGGCTCGATTTACAAAACATAACCAATTGAGCTTGGTCACTCATTCCGTCCAAAGCACCGATCAACCTGAAAAGATTCAACGAGAGAGGGATTAGCACAAAGCTAAGTGAATGAATATAATCTACAAATTCTGTAAAGCCCAACAAGCTAGCATAGACATCTCTACTATCTAAAAGCCACCTAACCACGCATCACTGTTCACTAAAACACGGAAGTTATAAAACATCTCCGGTTGGGGAATCACTGTTTGTTCGAGAAGATCGGGGTCCTGCCGGAGCCTTAAACCATGGTCGGCCAAAACCACGGTAACCGATAGCGTTTCGTATCCAACACCAGGGCAACTCCCTCCCCTTAACCATGCAACAAATACAGGTAAGGTCGGATACCCTATTAGTCGATACCCGATGCCCAGCCGTTCTCCTTCCGACACTGACTTCTCAAACCTCGGTTGCCACTAACCGAGTCCTCGGTTACCAATCAAACCGAGTTGTCGCTTCCAAACAAGCCAAGTCTCTTCACATATGTGCACATAACCTATTTGACTTAACACTAGCAAATAGGCACTAAACTAGCAAGCTAGATACGAAATTCACATCGAAAATCAATGCAACTGAGTTCCCATCGCGAACTCGAGTTCGCGTCGCTAACTCAGTTCGCGTTCGGGAACTCAGGCGCGAAGTGTTCACGATCAACCCCCAAAATCTCTGTCTCGAGTTCGCGTTTCGCGAACCCTAGTTCGCGTCGCGAACTCCATGAAGCTGGTACATTTCCTGCATTTTCAACAAGCATGCATATACCAAACTAATTGTAACTAAACACAAGTTGGAGGTTAAATCCACTCACCGAAACCTTCCACTTGCCGAACTCAGAGGTCTAATGTTTCTGAGTCCCGATCCCGATTCCTGTACACCAAAGGAATACCGAATTAGTATATAATTCCACTAAATCATAAACAATGTTAAATATACATTTAACACTAACACTTGCACTAACTAGATAACCAACATTTAAATCATCATATGAACATGTCATGACCATTTACACTTTTGCAATTCAAGTCAAATACAACCAAGTCATATCTATCCAATATGGCATAATACATCCAAACGGGTCGAGACCCGAATATAACTACAACAAGTCAACATATTACCGTTTACCAAAATATGTAATTATCATGTTATTGGCATTCCTAGACCAAGTAAATCCATACTAAATACATTTAGTCAAACTTTGACCATATTTACCCAAACGGGTCAAAACCTTATATTCGACTTCTACACTTTCCAAACACCACTTTAAAGCTGGAATCACACCATTTAACAATTCACGACTAACTAGTCATTTCAACAAGACCAAATTCTATCTTCTATACAAGATCACATACATACCACTTACTAGTTCATAATCTAACACCAATTATCCAAACACTATAAAAACTAGCATTTTTTATCAAATCACACCTTATTTGGTTATAACTCATATCCTACAATTTAGCAAGTCATTTTGACACAAACTAGCCATAAAATCCATAAAACATTTTCTTGTAAAAGTTGATTTTGCTAGAACTATATATTATGGAATATATATTATGTCATGCATACAATTGCTATGACCTCCACAAACAAGTCAAACCCTCAACACACCAAAACACTCACGGACACGCACACACACCCCCACACACATTTGTACATTTTGTTAAACACTTGTACCTTATGCTTAAATGCTTATACCTTGTGCTAAAATGCATATACAAACACATTATATACTATCTATAACAACATTTAGCAAGATTTCAAAACAAACAACAAGAGATGGAAGCTTACCTAAAAGCTTACTAAAATTCGAGATTTGAGCTAGATAAGAGGAAGTTTGAGCTCGAAATCTTCAAGAACTCACAAGAACTTCAAATGTTTCTTTGGTGGGTTTTATTTTGTGCTTTATAAAATGAAAAGGAAATGAGGAAAAGAGGAGGATAAGATTCCGCCCTTATCCTCCCTGGTACGTTCGAAATAGGGGAAAAAGGGGTCCCTCCCAAACTTTCACTTTTTGTAGGATAATACAATGAGTATAGTAGCAATTAATTTATTTAAAATGCTAAACGAACTTTGATTTTCGCCACGAAAATATATTCGGAAACGATATGAAAACGAGGATCCAAAGATATAAAAATCATACAATCCTTTAAACATTTCAGAAACTGGATATTTTAATCCCTTGATTAAAATATCAGAAAAGGACAAAAGGACAAATGATTCACTTAACATTTAATTAATTTATTCCATATAGGGTCAAATAGATATTTTTCAAATATCAATGTATACGTAAAACAACTAGGCCGGTTTTAGGATGTTACATTTGTTATACTATGAGTCATAATGTTTTTTATTAATGATAATCTAAATTAAATACTAACTTTGTTGTGCATTTTTCTAGAAATGAAGCACTTCGAGTTGCTTGCATTGACAAGGTGGAAAACTCAACAAATACTTTTTTTTTTTATCATTTTTTAATTATTTATTATCCTTTTTTATTGCAGAGGCTGGTTTAAGGTTGTGAAGCTGAAGCAGGGACTGATTTGCATTGGATCGGTCTTTAACCAATGCGGTGATTCTTCGTATTCATTTTAGGTGAGTTTAAACTTATTTTACACCAATTTGACTCCATTTTTGTCATAGAATGCTGAACCTGTAAAATTTCCACGTGCCAACATTAGTTAAAGAGGTCAATTTGTATCTTGAAATGCTTTATATAGTGTTAAAGCTTTGTTTTTGGCTTGAATGTGATAGCCCTTTTACAATGGTTGCAAACATGCAACTATTGTTATTAGGTGATTTTTTGTTATAATACATGCTTTTAGATCACCAATCCTCTTTTCTTCAACTTAATTTATTTAAATTGCTTTGCTTCTGTTTTGCATTTCAATCCGTATGTATTTTTTAATTTCAATCCTCAAGCAATCGACTAATCGAGCATTTTCATCTATTGACTTTTGTGCTTTCAGGTTGGTAGAATAAGGACATGTTTGTATTATAAGGAGATTGGCTACTGTTGGTTTATGCAAATAGCCTCATTTTATTATTTGATTATTGCTGCAACTTTTTTTTTATCTACAGTAATGAAAAAGCATTAACAAGCAACTTTTTGAGGTAATTTCATGTTTGTTCATGCTTGATTATGGTTTGTGGTTGTGAACTCTAATGAATTTATAGGTTTTGTGATATTTTCTTGGTGCGAGTGATTTTGGTAAATTGAGTTGGTTTATATTAGGATTACTTACATAATTTTAGCATTGCAATTAGGATTTTGTTCTTAATTTTGAGATTTTTTAACAGATAAATGTCATTGTTATCAAATCTTGAGTTATTTATCAATTTTGTACATACATAGTGCTCTATACAAATTGTTTGATTTCATTATTAGCATGAATATGGAATACAACTATTTCAATATTTGGTTAACATTTTCAACCTGTAGTTGTTGAGAATACTAAATTATAGAGTTGTAATTCCACCTCATATTTGAATCTTATTTCAATATTTGGCCCACAATATGTTCGAGGATAACTTATTTTGAATTTTGGCTCGACATGCTGCTCTAATACGTATTTTTTTTGGCTATCATCTTTACAGCATGGGTATCCTACTATCTTTTTCTCGCATGGACAACTTTATGTTGCCCTTTCAAGAGGAATTTCACATGATGACTAATATGCATAAATAGACTTTACGCATAAAAATTTAATCTCGCCAGAGTTTACACACTCAACGTGGTGTATCGGGAGGTTTTACATAATGGCTAATACGCATAAACAGACTTTTTCCGCTCAATTTTATACTTAATTAGCTTTATTTTTAATAACAAGAAACATTGGAGATGAATAATTTGTGTTATATATGATGGATTTATGTGTATAGTTAGTCAACCTATGATGTCACGTCCATGTCTATAGGACACTCAAGGGTCACATCGGTGAGTGCATGTAATACGAGAAAAATATGTAATGATACTTGGAAGAGGAAAGATTTATAATAGTCATTATAAATCAGTTAAGTATTAAGTTAAGATTAACTTATTACTAGATTAGTTTAACTAACTAATCAATACAAGTATTTGTACATTTACTAGTTGAGTAAATATACAATGTGTTAATTATAGATTATCCATAATATGATTTAAAACTATTAAATCATATGGTGTTTGGATAATATTATTGTCTAAATTATATAAAGTTTATTATATAATTAATTATTAAAAGTATAAATACAAAGTATATATATTTCGTGTATATAATATACGGAATATATTAGTGTATTAATACTAGACATTTAATAATTAAGCGCAACAATAATAACTAGATAAACTATAAGGGTTGGAAGTGTAAAATGAAAAGTTCAATTAAGAAACGTTTCTTAATTAAATTAGAAGGACTTAAGTGAAAGATCTTCCATTATAAATAGAAGATCTAGGCTTCACTTTATTCCTTCCAACACACAACCCTAGCCACGAAAATTGGCTCCCTCCTCCTCCCTACTTCGGCCGAAACACTCCCCGAGAACACAATTGTGTTCTTCGTGTTCTTCGTTCGTTCTTCGTGTTCTTCAAGTCTTGAAGAACAAGTTTCATTACAAGAGCTTGTCTAGAGGGCTTCTCATTGTGTTTATCACTGGTGGATCTATCTTGAGCAATCTAAGGTATTGATTGGAAGAACTCTTCCTCCTCTTCTCTATTCGACCGAAACACAAGCAAGTGTGTTTCGGTGTGTTCGATCGAACCGTAAGCCAAGAACCTTAGGGTTCTTGGTGTTCATCGTTCAAGTCTTTTTCATTTCTTGTTAATCTAGTTTAGATTTCCAACATCCCAATCCTTTAGGGTTTAAGGATTAAGTTTAATCCCAGTTCCGCTTTTAGGGATTAAACTAGCTAGTTGGTTTAACCGGCAAAAACAAGTTCATGTTCTTGTCAGTATGGTTCGAACCAAGCATAATAGGAGGTTGACCCAAGTGGTCAATCAGTTACAATGAAACCCTTCAGTGGTATCAGAGCGTTGGTTTAGAAATCTAAACAAGAATAACAAAGTTTTTGTTTGTTTAAATTTCCAAGTTTTTTTATTTTTTGTTCCTTCTTCTTTTTCTTCTTTGTAGATTTCGAAAAGGGTAAAAACCCTAGACCAAGAATGTTAAACCGTTTTGTTTAATTGGTCATAAGGATTCTAAACCCTAGTAATTTCGAGATCTAGAAAGAACCCTAGGACCAAGAACTAAAAACTAGTTTAGTTTAATTGGTCAAAAGGCTTCTTTCCCTATCCCTAGATTTTTCGAAATTGTGAGGAACCCTAGGATCAAGAATGTCAAAATTTTTGGTCAAAATGATTCTTTCCTTTTTACTTTGATCTTCAAAATCTAGGACCAAGTATGTTAAACTAGTTTTTTAGTTTAATTGGTCAAAAAGGATTCTTTCCTTTCTCCCAAGATTTCAAAATCATGGAGGAAACTTGGACACCAAGTTTGTTAAACTAGTCTAGTTTAATTGGTGGAAAAGTTTCTTAGGCATAAGGAAAATTTTTGAAAACCCTAGAAGTAACCTAGGACCAAGAACATTAAACTAGTTTAGTTTAATTGGTTAATATGATTAATCAAGAACATAATCTAGAACCTAGAGAATTAAACAAGTTTATGTTTAATAAGGTTTAATTATTGTTTTAGTAAGTTTATTAAAACTAGTTCTTTAAATCTAGAAATCTAGACAAAGTTTTTGTTTAGAAGATTTAAATTAAATAAGTTTAAATAAAATTATTAAAGTTATAATCTATCCTAGAATTTAAATAAAGTTTAATAATTGTTTAAATAGGATCGATTAGGATTAATCTTTAACTAAAAGGGCGTTATTGATCAAGTAAATTAAAACTAGGTTTTAATTGATCAAAGACAAGATAAGGGTTTAATTAATTAAATTCAATTAAGAATAAAAGAGAAGTGTTAATTTTAAAGTCTTAAAATTAACAAGATGTTAATTTTTGGATTTTTCAAATTATTTAAAAGTGATTATAAAAGATAAAATAGTTTGTACGTATTTTAATTAGTCTAAGTTACAATACACATGTACAAATTAGTGTAATATTCTTAATAAGAATGTTATAAGTTTTTAAAGAAATAAATTATATATATATATATATATATATATATATATATATATATATATATATATATATATATATATATATATATATATATAGGGTCCGGATCCGGTGAGGACTCTTTTCCCGGTGAGGACTGCGAGGACTCCAAAAAAAACACTAAAAATGATCCAAAACAAACTTTTTTCAAAAAAATTTCTTTTTTAAATATCTAAATCGCAGCCTATAAGATCAAAAAAAAAGTTTTTCAGAAACGATCCAAAAAAAAATATGGATCATAATAATGATCCACAAAAAAATATGGATCATTGTTATGATCCGCAAAAAAAAGTGGATCATAATTTTTTTTTTAAAATTTTTTTGGTCAAATGTAGTAGTAATCATAGTGAGTTATATATATTTTTTTCGGAATTTTTTGAAATTTTTTTGAGGTGTCCTCACGAGTCCTCACCGTTTTTGGAGTCCTCACCGGATCCCACTTTTATATATATATATATATATATATATATATATATATATATATATATATATATATATATATATATATATATATATATATAAAGATTAAATGGGACATTAAATTAAATGTTATTTTGATCATAGTTATAATATTAAGTAACTAGAAATTTGTATTAAGTTATAATTTGGACTAGAATGTACAAAGTTGTAAACAACTAGAAATTGTACAAACGAAGTTATATTATAATTAGATGATACAAAAGTTATAAGTATTATAATTAGATTGTATAAAGTTATAAGTAATTGTAACTAGTTAATTATACAAAGTATATTACGAGTTACGTAAAATACTAGATTAATGATCAAGGGTTTAATAACATAGGAAATTTAAAGAGCCTATATTTAACTAAGTCTAAGTTGAATATAAGAATGGTTCAAACAAACTAAGATTATTATATATAGTTTTTATATAATAAGATTATTAGTGTTCACCAAGTTTAAACTAGTGATTGTGTTCATGCTCAAATTCCATCATGGTTGTTGGAATTAGTGGGAGCTACACAAGAAAATCGCATAGTTTACAAATGTGTCCCTTGGACATATTTTGGAGAATCTAATAAGTAAATGTTTAATTTTATTATTAGACATGGAAAAACTAAGTTATGTTAAATTAGAGTTATGACTTGTGTTCGTAAGTCATAAAGAATTAAAATCTCTATTTTAAAGTTTAACATAGGGTTTAAAAGTTTTTTAAGATAAATAAAACAAGTACGTTTTATTAAGATAAGGTTTTTCACAAAACCTAGTAATATCTTTTGTGCACCTCGTATTTAGGTATACAAAGTAAAATCGAACAAATTTAAAACTTAAAGTTTTAAAAGATATTTAGAAAGGCGTCATGTGGAATTCTTGAATAACACAAGTCGCACATTTTAAATAAAGATTAAAATTGGAATAAGGTTTAAGTTTAGTTTAAGACTTAAACAAACCCAAGAAAATCTTAGATCGAAGTACTATCCACCTAATGAAACACCTCACTTGTTCAACGATATTCATATTGTAAGGAGAAAGAACCTTAGATATGGATTCAAATCATTGCGAGTGTTAGGGTGCGTAAGGTTCTGTGATAATCGGGAGTCCCGGCGCAGAACATCGCACTGTCTTAGATGGTCTGATCTACTTTGGTGATAATCGGGAGTCCCGGCCCAAAAAGTACTTGAGTAGAATAAACATACTAGACTTTATTGCAACTTAGAAATGTATGACTAAATTCGTACAAGGTTGTAATAAGTTATAAGTCTAAAGATTCTACGACCCCTAGGAATCGTGTCAAGTCTTGATACGATCGGTAATGATGTTACCTACCAGAAACAGCATGTCTCGTCGGGAAGTGCCCAAACCTTGCGGCGAGAATGTGATATATGGATCCTAGGCCTAAAATATAAATTATGGGTTTATAATATATTTTAGAGAATGTTTGTTGATGATTACTTATTAAACTGTGTTTGATTTGTAGACGGCATCAACAACCAAAACGACACGTACCAATAATCTCTCACTACGCTTGTTTCTAAAAAAGGACAAATTGACTGGGTCAAAGTTTCTCAATTGGAAGCGTGATCTTCGGATTATGCTTTGGTATGAGAGAAAAGGAAATGTCCTAGAAAGAGCAATGCTAAATGCCCCTGACACGAATGCTAGAGATGAACCAGGACAAGCATATTACGCTTGTAGAGTGTTCAACTCTTGCAATATGGTTAAGGGATCATCAGTAAGTGCTCACGTCATGAAAATGAAATAGCAAATGGATCATGTTGAATGAATAGGACACCCAGTACCGTTGCAGTTAGCAACAATAATGATACTCAACTTGTTATTGTTTCCTTATTAATTGTTCCCATTTTCCCAAAATTTCAACTTCTCCCAAATAATCAGAAACTCACGCCTTTACTCAAGGTCACATTAGCAATTACTGTTCCTTAACCTTTATTTGGCCGCTTACACCATTTCTTTGCATCCTTTCACTCGTCTATGTATCACATCAATCATTTTAATAATTTTAATCTATTCATCATCACACCAATTGTTCTTGCAAACGATGATTTCCTCACACTAGCCTCTCTAGTGTGTTCACACCAATCTCTTAGCTTACTTTCCTTACCTGTCCAATAGGTATAACAATTCCTACTTTCAAATATTCCTTTCGTTTATCTCTTACAATCCGTAAATGTTCCTTACACTTATCTTTTTCATCGTGATGATGTTCGCGTTCTTAATTCCATTTCTCATTTCTCCACATAAAGGTAGCTACAACGTTAACCATATAATCATACACACACAAGATAATAATACCATAGCTCTAACACATCTGATCATCAATCTGAGTATCAAATCAAGATGATTGGAATACCCCCAACTCATCAAGATCTAAATCGTCACGATAGTTGGAATGCCTCCAACCAAAAGTGACCCAACCAATCCTTGCAAATCGGAATGCCTCTGATCCCACAAGGGCCAACTAATCCATTCTATGATGCATGCCATACCTGCATACATCTTCCACATCACTCATTTTTACTATTTCATTTCCTACCAAATCATATGCCTTATACTTTCTTGTTTTCACAACAGACGGTCATCACTGACATCACATGCTTTCTATAGACCCCTACACATATAGCATACATGTCACACATTCCCGGTTCACACATAACCGGTTTCTAATACCACTAACCGTTCCATTTATTTTTTATTTTTTTATTGTACTTAACCAATTCACCTTCCCATTACATCCATCTTCCAACCTTCCCGTTACTAATGTGGTAATCATTAAACTTTCTATTAGTTCATAACTCTCCGGTTTTCCCGGTCACCTTGATTCGATCAACCATTTATTTCAACATTTTTATTTATTTATCGATTATGAGATAATTGATACCCTACATGTTCATTCCTCATTACATCTAGAGCTTAAGGGGAAATCCATTCCCATCTGCGACACTACGTCACACCCGTGACCTATCCAATCACCAGTTTCCATAATTGTGATTTCTGACACCCCGTCATTTCCATACCTTCCCTAAAAGTTTAACATACTTTTTACCCCTTTGTATCAACTTATGATCGTCTGATCACAATTCTAAATCATTTTCAGATGTTACACGTTACACTCAAGCATATCGTTATTCCATTACCTATCTCGATTCTTGCACTATTAATAACGTCATACCTTACAATTTCCTTCACGTCGCCTTCCACCCGTGCACGACTTTCAATTAAGGATAAAAGAGAAGTGTTAATTTTAAAGTCTTAAAATTAACAAGATGTATTTATATTAATATATATAGGGTGGAGATCTATAGAAAACATTTATTAATTAAAGAATACAAAGAATTAATTATAACCAATAGATCAAAAGTTGAATGGACAAGATGAAGGGATCTTAAAACACGCGCATCACTTTGTTAAGAAACACTATTGGACAAAAATATAGCCTAGGAGGGTATTTTGGGAAAATAACCAGTCTTTCCCCTATAAAGCTTTTCACGTGAGATCAAAATAGGGGTTTTTGAAAGCTTCTTCAACAACGACCACGATCTCTTCAGATGGTGAGTTCTCCACACGACGATTTCTTCAATACGATTCTCTCTCCCTCTCCTTGTTGAAGCCGATTGCGTCCGTCGATTTCAGATATTATTATCGATTTTGATTTCAGAGACACAGATTCTAAAAGGTAAGTTATCAAACATTGCTTATAGATTAATTTATGTTTTTATGTATGAGTTAAAGCAATCTAAAATGTAATTCGTGTTTTGATTTTGATTTTGGTTTGGTCTAAACTTAACTAGATTGACAAAAACGAGTGAAGAAAAACATGGAAACCATGAAATCTGAAAGTAATTAGGGTTTTGAAAA
Source organism: Calendula officinalis (assembly GCA_963853835.1). Taxonomy (NCBI): domain Eukaryota; kingdom Viridiplantae; phylum Streptophyta; class Magnoliopsida; order Asterales; family Asteraceae; genus Calendula; species Calendula officinalis. The sequence continues at coordinate 24,456,212 of OY970835.1, read as the reverse complement.
ATTTATTATCTATGTCTTAGAAACGGTTTGAGAAGGCTAGAGAAGCTTTAACAAGGCCAATGATAATGGTAATAGTTGATTACAAAGTTGTGTTTGATTAATGTATATGTATATTGTGTTACGAAGCTGTGATTTCAAATGGCATCTATGTTACAAAGCTGTGATTTTGTATGTCTTCTATCTCAATCGATATTTGAATAGGTATGTAGATTCTTGTTTGAGTGATGGTTACATGCAATTTAATTGAAATCATTACATTTCATTAAATTAGTTACAAGTTCTTGGGTGATTAAAATCTAAAATATGACTTACAGATTGATATGATTTTTATTACATATTTATGCTTCATGTTGGTTAAATAGTATATTAAAATTGTTCCATATGTGATTTACATCATATAATCAATAGATGAAAAAAATGATACGTGACATGATTTCTATTTAAAGTTCATTGAACCAAAACCTACTAGCATTTGCATATGATAATACCTTTATGTGCACTGCAAAATGCTAAAATGCATTTGCATTTTCATATGAGTGTCTATTTAAAGTTTATTGACCCAAAATGCTAATATGCTTCCTAAATTGCAAGTAACACTAGGGTTGTAAATCAGAAAAAACTTGAATTCTTACGATAACAACTACAAGATAGATAAAAGATCACAAACGCAAAATTTAACAAGATGGGCAATAATGCAAGCTAAGTTTCATAATGATGCTAAAAGAAAAGGGAAAACCAACAAAGATGATGATGAAGGTTTTTCGGTCGAAATTGAAAGGAAAAACATTATAGACGAAATTCAAGAAGGTAATAATTGATGTCGCTATGATTTGTAAAATTATGTTGATTTGTATTTTGGGTATTTGAAGTGATTCTAAAAAACTAAGTTGAAAATGATTTTTAGAAGGAAAAGAGGTTTATGATTTATGCATGCATTTCTGTTATGCAGATATACCAACAAAAAAAAAAGAAGCCAAAGGTAGTACAAAAGGAAGCAACAAAGGAGAATGAAGCAACAAAGGAAAAGGAACTGGAATAAGAACCAGAAAAGCAAAAGAAACCGGAAACGGAGAAGCAAACGGAAGGTATAAATCTGTCTCAATGCATTTCCATGTTATGTGTGTATGAAATATGAAGTTGAATGCATTTGCATTCCTGATTGTAGAAAGTAATGGAAAATGAAAATAACAAAATAATGTGAAAATGCAAAGATTCCTGCATGTATGCATTTTCATAAAAAGAAATAAATTTTTTTAATAATAAAAAAACAATGATCTTAAAGGTTAATGTGTTTATGTATCTATGAATATGCATTGCGTTATTGCAAAAATCATTATGTAACATATGTAATATTTACGTTACAGAAACTGAAGAAGCGGAAGATGATAGTGATTGTTGGATGGCACCGACTTATGCAAAACAACCTAAAAGAAGAAAAAGAATGGCAGTGTAGAAGGAAGAAGTAAATGAGAAGGAAGTAGTAAAGGAAAAGGGACCAGAAAAGTAGAAGATGAAAATGCAAACGAAAATGAAAATGCAGAAGAAGGTGAAAATGCAAATGCAGAGAAAACTGAAAATGCGAATGAAGAAAAAAGTGAAAACGCAACAAGTGGAGAAGAGGCAAGCGAGATTTTAAAAAATGTAAATGAAGATGAAGAAACAATTGAAAAGATGAAGAAGAAGATTGAAAAATAGAAGCAAAAGGTAGGCAATAGTTCAAATGAAAGTTTAAAGAAAGTTGAAGTTGAAAAAACTATTTCCAAAAGACCAAAAGGAAAACCATCATCCGCACTAAAATTGCCGTACTAAAATTAGGTTTTTATGAATAAGTATACAATATTTGGTTGGTTATATTTACTGATCGTATGAATTGTTGGATTTTGGTGGTTGGTTGTTTTTTAGGTGGTTAAATGTGTTTTAGGTTGGTTGTTTTGTTTTTCATATGTATTAACGGATAGTCGTAGAAGTAATCTAAATTGTTGCTTATTTTGATTTGTGTTTATATCGATTATTATCAAGTTTAATAGAACAAGTGCGGGAACATAAAATGTCATCAAGTGCGGTTATATAAAAACATAGCAGTACTTAAAGTTTAGAGAGTACATAAAATGAAATTACAAATGCAATTATGAAAATGCAAATGCTACTAAAAAAATGTGAATGCAACTGATAATATTTAAAACGACACCAATATTTAAATTTCAGAGAATAGCACATAAAATGAAAATGCAACTGCAACTACAAGTATGAAAATGCAACTACAATAACGAAAAATGTAAATACCAGTATTGAAAACATAACCAACATCTAAAATTTCTGGGAAGACATAAAATGAAAATGTGTATGCAATTATGAAATGAAAATGCGTATGCAATTATGAAAATGCAAATGCAACTCATAGTATTAAAAATAGAAGTAGTATATAAAATGTCAAGTAATAATTGCATAGAATGAAAATGCAACTGCAAGCATGAAAATGCAAATGCAAATACATGTATTAAAAACAAAACCAACATTTAAAAGTTCAGGGAGTACATAAAATGAAAATGCAAATGCTATTATGAAAATTCAAATTGAACTGACAGTAGTCGAAACAGAATCAATATGTTAAATTTCAAGGAATAACTACATAAAATGAAAATGCAACTACAATTGACAATATTTAAAATATAATCAGTTTATTTCCAATAAGTTTTTCTAATGATAGTTCTACATTCAATTGAACTTTACTAATAAGCTCACTCAAACCCAAATCCTTAGGTGAAGTAGTATAGTTTATACCAGGGTTCAAACAAATTTTGGGGGAACAACATTTTCTGTCCAACGTTTACATATATATTTTCTTGGAAATTTAGTGAACTTGCATACGTCGGAGAACATAGAATGTATGTCTACATAGGAGTCCAAATCTTTCATATCGTTTGCATGTATATGTAAATTCCTCCAAACAAATATTATATATAACCTACAAGAAAAATTATTAAAATGTCAAAGAAGTCATAAAAATGAAAATGCAAATGCAACTGCAAATGCAAATGCAAATGCAAATGCAACCGGTAATGTGGAAATAATTTAACAATTTAACATCTCTCATTAGGGAAAAAATTATCAAAGAATCTTGCCTCCTTGACTTTATCAATAGAATCATTTAGTAGCATGGATTCAACACTAATGTCGGTGATTTTGAATTTCCTTAAACTATCAGCATCAACATAAGTATGTTGAATTTCTTTAAACAGTAGTTCAAAATATGTATATTTGAGTTCAAATCAATGTTGCACTATTTGTGTTCAAATTTCTATGTTAGATATCATTTTCTCTTAAACAATGTTATTTGTTTGGCAAGGGAATTGTATACTAAAATTTACAGAGGTGATGTTTATGAAATGAAACTAAAATGGCTGAAATTAAAATCACTTGGTTTAATGGATGCTTACATCTCTCGGCCAGACAACAAAAAATTGGTTGTTAAAAGATCTGTGACCTACCTGGATCTGGAGCCGATTAAGGAGCTGTGCGGCATGGAGCTATTCGTATATGAGCTGTGCGATCTGAAGCTGACTGGGGAAGACAAATCACGTGACTAGGAGCTGATGGAGGAGGAGAAATCTCATAATTTTTCGTATAGAGCTGTGCAACTCTGTCTGTGGATCTGAAATCGAATTGAAAAAGGTAACCATAGAAATCGCATAATGGGGTAATAACGGTAATAATGAGGAGGAGATTGAGGGGATTCAATATATTCTTCAATTGTTTAATTGGTCCCTACTAGTTCAGATCTGATTCAAATAGGTGTATCTGGATTTGAATGTTTCAAATTTGAAAGTTTCAAATCTGGTTCAAACATGGGTTCGTAGATTGATGTTTCAAATAACAAGGTTCATAACATTTGATTCGTAATTATACCTCGATATTGATCTGATTTAGGGTTCGTATAGGAGCTGATTCAGGGTTGTAGCAGATTAGGGTTCATAATGGTTGGTAGCTTTCAAATCAGGTTCGTAGTAATATTATATGGAGAAGATGAATTAGACATTATAACAGGTTCTAATTTAGGATCCATGGAAGAAGCAAATGATTGAGCTGTAGAGGAGAGATGGAGAAGAAGAGGAAGAAAAATTTGAAAAACACACACAAATGAGTGAAAATTGAAAAGGACGATGTATGTTGTTTGAGGAGGGGGGAATGACAATCATGCCCTTAAGTGCCTTTGAATGCTTTAATTAAATCAATGCTCCTAATTACTTCTCCAAGTTCTCTAGATAAGTTAACTTCTTTCTTGATCCGTATTCAATATATATATATATATATAATTTTTGGATTTTTCAAATTATTTAAAAGTGATTATAAAAGATAAAATAGTTTGTACGTATTTTAATTAGTCTAAGTTAAAATACACATGTATAAATTAGGTGTGATATTCTTAATAAGAATGTTATAAGTTTTTAAAGAAATAAATTATATATATATATATATATATATATATATATATATATATATATATAGGGTCCGGATCCGGTGAGGACTCTTTTCCCGGTGAGGACTGCGAGGACTAAAAAAAACACTAAAAATGATCCAAAACAAACTTTTTTCAAAATTTTTTTTTTTAAATATCTAAATCGCAGCCTATAAGATCCAAAAAAAAAGTTTTTCAAAAATGATCCAAAAAAAAATATGGATCATAATAATGATCCACAAAAAAAAATGGATCATTGTTAGTTAGGATGTTAACAACAAGATATTACCAAGTCGTTAGCCAAAAAGTTAAGAGAAATGATAAATGATCGTTGATTAGATTATTGCAAGCGTAATAGCGTGGTCACAAGTCTTGTGATTAATTATTGCAAATCTAATAGGATATTCGCACTCTAGTGAATAAGTTAATCATTTAAGGAAATTTCTTTAACTAGTAATGATATATCTACAAATCAAGTGACTAAAAGAGGCTTTAGTTACAAGGCGAATTTTATGAATTTAAGAAACTAAGGAGTTACTTTCCAATCCTCCTATGTTTGCCGAATTGCATAAAAGGGCAAGACTAGAATATGTTCTAGAATGTTGCAAGAACAAAATCTAGCAAAGGCAAAAGAAATAGTATTTTTCAAATACTCGTCTTATGTCTTTAGTTTAATAGAAATGACTAGTTTAGTGATAAAGTTACAATTAAAATTATAAAGTCATTAAGTAATCAACACGAACAAAAGGAATAAGTAATGATCCAGTATTAATTCAGTATCTTGGTCCAGTTAGGAATGATACATGAATTAGTATAATTGTTATTTAGACTTTGTATGTTTTAAGAATATCCATGAATGAAGGTTATTTTATTCAGAAGATATAAATCCGTGACTACTCGTCTTGGTGGGAACCTTGATGAGACGTTAACGTCATCGCGGTATTTGGTGGTAGATTCGAAGTTCTTCGAAGATAGCTACACAAGTTTTTGTGTAAACCAAATATCGGTGATATTCTGTTGGAGCTCGACGAATATTGGATTGACCACCGTGATAATACTTCGTGGTTGAAAAGTTCAAAAGTATTATTCACTAGGATTGTCCTTAAGCCTGAGGTATTTGGTTTGGGATACAATGACTAATGTGCTTTGGTTCGTCTTAGACAATTCTGAAATATGGTTGTCATACGAGGCTTTACTGGGTACAAAGGAATTTGTATTTTGAATCGAAATATAACAAGATGGTAATTGCACCTCCGTTTTAGGAGAGATATTTATGGGTCCCTTGACATGATGATAAACTGAAAATGCACGGCCGTGCTCAACGAACTGATTTGTTCTTTGTCGTTATCACACAGTTTTAAATCAAGAGGTCAAGAAATGATTTCGAGTACAGGAGTTGATAATTTCTACCATGCTCGTATTCGTTATCACAAATATCGTGCTGCAAGGGATAAACCTAACACGTTACCCAAGAAGTAAAGATGGAGTGTTCTTTACTAGACGACGCTATTAATATGTTTTTTCTGAAACAGTACCTGGGTATAAGAGTTTCTATGGCTTGGTTATCCTGTATTGCCTGCTAGAGGGCCGCTGCAGGACTAGTGTCATCAAGCTAAGGTTACGAACTTGCACAAGTGGGAGTCTGATGGATTTATGTGCACAGTTAGTCAACCTATGATGTCACGTCCATGTCTATAGGACACTCAAGGGTCACATCGGTGAGTGCATGTAATACGAGAAAGATATGTAATGATACTTGGAAGAGGAATGATTTATAATAGTCATTATAAATCAGTTAAGTATTAAGTTAAGATTAACTTATTACTAGATTAGTTTAACTAACTAATCAATACAAGTATTTGTACATTTACTAGTTGAGTAAATATACAATGTGTTAATTATAGATTATCCATAATATGATTTAAAACTATTAAATCATATGGTGTTTGGATAATATTATTGTCTAAATTATATAAAGTTTATTATATAATTAATTATTAAAAGTATAAATACAAAGTATATATATTTCGTGTATATAATATACGGAATATATTAGTGTATTAATACTAGACATTTCATAATTAAGCGCAACAATAATAACTAGATAAACTATAAGGGTTGGAAGTGTAAAAGGAAAAGTTTAATAAAGAAACGTTTCTTAATTAAATAAGAAGGACTTAAGTGAAAGATCTTCCATTATAAATAGAAGATCTAGGCTTCACTTTATTCCTTCCAACACACAACCCTAGCCACGAAAATTGGCTCCCTCCTCCTCCCTACTTCGGCCGAAACACTCCCCAAGAACACAAGCCTTGTGTTCTTCGTGTTCTTCGCTCGTTCTTCGTGTTCTTCAAGTCTTGAAGAACAAGTTTCATTACAAGAGCTTATCTAGAGGGCTTCTCGTTGTGTTTATCACTGGTGGATCTATCTTGAGCAAACTAAGGTATTGATTGGAAGAACTCTTCCTCATCTTCTCTATTCGACCGAAACACAAGCATGTGTGTTTCGGTGTGTTCGATCGAACCGTAAGCCAAGAACCTTAGGGTTCTTGGTGTTCATCGTTCAAGTCTTTTTCCTTTCTTGTTAATCTAGTTTAGATTTCCAACATCCAAATCCTTTAGGGTTTAAGGATTAAGTTTAATCTCAATTCCGCTTTTAGGGATTAAACTAGCTAGTTGGTTTAACCGGCAAGAACAAGTTCATGTTCTTGTCAGTATGGTTCGAACCAAGCATACTAGAAGGTTGACCCAAGTGGTCAATCAGTTACAATGAAACCCTTCAATATATATTAAAACATGTAACCGAACAACATTTCAACATCAATGCTAATTCTTGCTTTTTACCTCTATTTTATACACAACTTTCATGCTTATATACTGTATTCATTATAAAAATATGTAACTAATTAACATTTAATCGCCAGGAATATATAGTTCGCAACCGCCGCATCGCGCGGGTTTTAATGTTTCATTTAGTTTATATAAAAATTTTATAAAATTACTAAAAATAGGTTATGGAGAAAATAAGGTGATAGATTTAGGTGGAGGGTAGAATAATAAAACATTTGCAGCTCCCTAAATAAGTTTTAAAAATCATGCTAAAATTATTTCTCTAGGAGGATGGGGTATGATGACGCCACCTCCCTAATCCTATGTGGCAAGACCCATCTCACATGACGCCACACCCCCCAAGTGGTCTGAGTGACTCTCCAAGCCATTTATGTGGCACAAGTCACGGATGAGAGGAATATTTTTTTGTATCTTGTGAATAATTGGTGTTTTGGGTTGAGTTATGAGTAAAGATATATTTTGGAGTTTGAATGTGAAATGTAAAATGCTGACGTAATGATAATTTGAGAAAGTGATATGAGGCACAATAATTATCCCTCTAAGCAGGTGTAATAAGCTCATAACTCTTAAATATTTCCAAACACCTCACATGAACTTATTTAGCTTAATTAAGCTAATAAGCCCATATCAATCCTCCCAAACACCCCTTAAATAAAAGCGGACGACGTATACTTAGGTGATTTGTAAACTAGTTCTAGTAATATGAATGACATTAACTTAAAAAGTTAATATTTTTCATTCATCCTAATTTTACTGTCCATATTTCTTTTTTGAGTAATGGTATTAGTGTCTACAATTTACGCCTGCCAATTTGATCATGACAAGTGTCAAAATCAAAGGATGATATGAAGAGAGAGAATTAGTGAATAACACATGTCAAATTTAGAAGTGAGTAACAATATGAGTAGGTACAAATAGTAGACACAAATATCATTTCTCTTCTTTTTTTACGTCCTAAAATTATTGTCTATTTAAAAATTCCACTAATAAAAAATCAATTAGATGGTAAAGATAAAATTATATTGGTTGCACAACGTAATAAATGCATATTTCTTAAACCATGGGATTATGAAAATCCATGAACTCTTTCATCACAATACTTACAAGCTACTAATCATAATGTGGCCATTACCAAAATGTAGGTTCATACAATGTATTACCAAAATGTAACCATATTTATACTTGGATAAGATAAAATGTTGAAACATTCATTGAGTTATTGCACCAAACATTCTGATGCCTAATTGTCTCCTTGTCTGAGCATACGTAGGATTGAAAGGAAGAGATTTAGTATGTCAAGATAAAGAGTGACTGATGCCCAAATGTATTCATCGTATGTAAATCTCTTAATCAAGTTCTCAGTATCATAGATTATGTACCCAGAGAATAATACTGCACCAAATCCACCAATTATGGCATTTGTTGCAGGTCCTAGAGGGAAAAACACCTGCACCACAAATTCATACATTAATCAGCCCGTTTGACCCGTTAGCCAAATGCCCGTTTTGCCACCTAAACCCATTTATTACCCAAAAAGGTGCATTGTGTGTGTGTGTGTGTGTGTTTGATCATGAGAGAGAGAGAGAGAGAGAGAGAGAGAGAAAGGACCTGCATAAAACTAGTAACAAGGAGAATAATGAGGCTGGTGAACAAAATGGGTCCCAAGAAGCTAAAGTCTTTGCCCTTCTTTGATGCCCAGAAAGTGTATGCAGTCAGAGATGAAACAACTGCTGATGTTAAAATCAAAGCTTCAAGCACAATCTTTCCTGTATGATTAATTTTGAAAATATATATGTCAACACAAGATCTTGTAAATTGTAATAACAAAATAATGTTTGTAAGTATTAAGAGATGAAATTACGAATTAATACCATCTGTGTTTGCACAGCTTACATCTACAGTCAGACTCAGAGATGCAGTAAAAAGTCCAAGGAAGACCAAGTTAAGTGGATGCTTTTGTTGATAAACATGCAACGGCCACAACACTGCAACAAATTTAGCATCATTTTATTAAATAGTAAATAGTTATAGAGAACATAATTACATAAAATCCTCAATATCATGATTCATGGTTTTAGTTTCTAAACAATAATCATCATAGATAAGGATAGATAAACAATAATTCCCAATTTGATTGATATTCAGAGGTCAGTTGTTAGCACAGATCTAGAAATCACATTTCAGCATAATAAAAAAATGAAAAGATGATAGATAAATATATCATAGTATCATATCTGTATGAAAAAACATCATAATAGACGAAATTCATGACATATAAAAGAGATCCATACATATAAAATCATAATTAAGAAATATATACTACGGAGAATACGATTTTTCTAGATCTAAAGCAAGGTGGTTTGAATTTAGATAAATTGCTATAAACCTAACAAATATGACAAAGGAAACAGTAATTGTGAATGAAGAATTCATATAAATAGATATGAGATCTAGGTTTCGTACGGATGAACGGCAAGAAAACGAGAAACATCAAGAGGCCGGAATTGCCGCGAAGGAGATCGTTGATCGGAGCATACATAACGGTGAGGAAAGAGACGGCGGTGGTGAGAACCATCTGAGCGGCGAGAATTCCGTAAACCTTACGGATGAAACCCCAACGAAGCTCGTTTTCTCCATGGCTGATTCCAGGGTACAGAGTTCCTTGTTCAATGTCACCTTCGCGATCATCCTTGCTGTTTATCCTGGTGAATTCCAACATTTTTGCGGTCTCGATTATAATCGCCTGCAAAATTCTCTGATTTTTTTTATTTGATTTGATTTGTGAAGATGGTGTGATGATGATGTGATATTATTGATTAGCAAGTGGAGTTTGAGTCAACGAGTCGTGTAAACTCGTTTCCTGACTCTCGTCATTCGTTGGTGAGTTGTATCCATCGGGTTAGCAAAAGATCAAAACTTAAAATCTAACATGCATTTTAATATTCTAAACATGCTTAATTAAATCTGGTTTTTTCTAACGTATGCTTCTGAGGCATACATTAGGGGTAATTAATGAAGTATCAAATTTTCTAATACATTTTAAATAACATTAATGATCCTTAATTCTTACCATTTTAGATAATGCAATAAATACGATTTTCAATTAAAATAGAAATTTGATACTTCATTGATTGCACCTAATGTATGCCCCAGGGGCATACATTAGAAAAACCCTCAAGTCTTCTATTACTTGAACTATTAAATGTGTAGCATGATATCTTGAACCTGACAAAATGGTCGATTTAGTACTGCGACTTATTCATTTGATCGTATTTTTTACTTGACTTAATTTCGTTGGAGCTTTTGACGGGCTAAAAAATATGCGCTTATCTCAATATATTGATATTAAAAGCAAATTACGTGAGAAAACAAGACTAAATTAGTGAGTCAAGGTATTAAATAGATCATTTTATTAAGTTTAGGGTACCATATTGCACCTTTAATAGTTCAGTTATATTAGAGGACTTAGTCAGCCAAATTCAAGATACTAAAATGTATTTTGACCTCACTTAAAAACCTGTAATCCTTATCCGACCTAATAACAAAGTTAATAAACCTATACTTTTTATTTATTATCCAGATAAAGTACTTCGTATAAAGAATAGAAGACATATTATTGTTATTTATTGATGAGCTTTGAGTGCCAGACTGACATGCAGTAGACTAATTATCATGTTTAAACGATGTATAAAGATTAGAGTAGTACAATTAAACACGGCACACAGTTTTTCAGTTAAGTATTCATTAATAAGAAACAAACTTAGCACATTTGTAACTGCGGAATACAAGAAGATAGTAACTCGACTTGAAGTTACAAGATGGATAACAAATACAAGCTCTAACAACTAGATAAACAATTATAAGGAAAGTTCTCACAACTGGTAACAATGTAACATACATTGGTTCTCGAAACTTCTAAAGTAATAGAGAGTAAATTGGCAGAGGTTGCACGCACTTAAGAACATGTTAAACAATGCATAAATCCGATGTTTATAGGCTTACGGGATTCATTCTCTCATCATCAGCTTGGACCACGTGTTGACATACCACGAGTGATAGATATGCTTATAGAATGTCTTCATTAAAGGTGCGACATATTTTGTCTTTATCACTTTATCCGAGATACATAGAAAGTAAATAATAGTCGTACTATTATCTTGACTGTAATCCTTCATTGTGCTAAGGCATTAACATTGTATGTTGTATGAACCATTTATTGTCTTTAATTTTAAATCTTTACCATGATTCGTGAGGGAAAAATGATACATGTAATCTATACTAAGACTGAATACTCACTAATCAACTTTGTTATTTGTCTAAACTTTATTTCCATGTAATATTTGTCAAATAGTTAAAATCTGGAAAAAAAAAATGTTTTTTAATAAAAGAAAAAATCTATATTTATATTAAAGGAAAAGGATTTTAAATTTTCTCAAGTCAGCTTTTCCACATCAACTAATCCAAGTCATTGTTGACTCATACATACCAGCCATTCGTCTTTTGCCACCTGTACAATTAAAGGGTAATGTTCTTGGTTGAATTTTTAAAAAGGGTCATATTATTAAGACAACCATATAATATATATGGACAACCATACTATTAGGTATTTGTGATTTTGAAACCTTTCCAATGTCATTCTCTCTCCTATATTTAACATACCCTCATTTTCTATCACACTCTCTCCTCCACATGCAACTAGGGGTGAGCATAGCAGGGTACCCGCCGGTTCCGACAGGAACCGGAACCGAAACCTCTTGTACCGGTTCCGGTTACCCTGTCTCTAAAATCGTAAAGTTAAAATAAGATGCAAAACTTAAATATTAATCATTTTTTTTATCATTTTATCTATTAATCTTTGAATAATCATAAATTCCAAACACTTAAACATATGATTGTCTAATTATTGTATTGTTAAAACGTCATATTTAGACTAATTAATAACTAAACTCATTCAAAATGACTTAAAATTTATCATATTGTTAAATTTGGACATTAAATTTCTCAAATATATAAAATTATAACAAAAATAGACCGAATAATCGTCGGTTCCGGTTATCCACCGATTACCGGTTCCTAAATTTTGAGAACCGGAACCTCTTAGGGCGGTTCCATAATTTTGGGAACCGGAACCGGCGGTTCTAAAGTGGTTCCGGTTCCAATTCTGGTTACCCGCTTTTTCTGCTCATCCCTACATGCAACAACCACCGGTGGCCATCACCATGCTTCATCGCCGCCGGCACATGCAACAACTGCCGTCGTCCACCGCCTTCCTCCACCATCTCCAACTGCCCAGCACCAGCATCGAAACCCACCTTCAACAACCTCCGCCGACCACCACCTTCTTCCTCCTATGTTGGTTTCACGGTATCACCACTAAAACCCACCTTCAACAACCAGCACCGGCACCACCCTCCTTCACCGCCGCCGGCTGGACAACACACCCACCTGCAACAACCGCCGCCTATCACCACCCTCCACCGCCGTCAGCTGCACATCACAACCACGTGCAACAAATCTGAAAATAGAAATTAAACAAACAAATTTTATCTAAATTAAACCATTGACAACTTAAAACTCGATGAAATGAAGATTACATATCTGCTATATTGCTTTTTGAGTTTCTAAAGAAAATGTGTAGAGAGAAATCAGAGAGAATGTAAAGGAATTGAGAGAGAAAGATAATATTTTAATAAAAAAAATTAAAGAGGGAGAGAGAAAACAGTCAAGCACTGTTCAAATGGTACATTGGTCTGTCTGAATAGAAAATCCCTTTAAAAATAAATTTATGTATACGGTAGTTATAACACCTCAATTTTTAAAACATCATTTAAATCATATTTTTAAATAAAAATATTACAAGATCCAATATCCCAAAATACGGTTTAACAAAAACCATTAAAAGTTTATCAGAGTATTAAAACCGGTGTTACAAAACAATATCATAACCATAGGATAAACGGGATCTACCTACGAGCTCCCGAGCTGATCAACACTAGGCCGCTTCTAATGGGACCTTCTAATCCAACGATCCTGAACCTGAGTACATAGCCAAAAACAAAGTAGTACGTGAGACAAAATAGTCTCGTGAGATACATGGGTTTTCGACCCATTCTCAAAAGATTTATAAATAATATTTATAACATTATAAATGCATATCTTTACCAACTTTATTAACTCATATATCATGTTCTACTTATTTAATCGTATAAACTAATAAGCTTACCACAAGCTTATTCCTCATTTAATCACATATTGTAAGCTATCTCCAAGCTCACACTTTTCTTTATCACATATGCAACGGACCTCTCCGAAGCCAACTCTCCCGATATGGGACGTCATAGGTAAACTATCAAGGTAATTGGGAACCCCCATCTTACCGGGATTCATAAGCTCTCCCCGTCTCCGGGTCGTCATGCTCACCCAACACATGGTGTCGTAAACTGTGACATTCTACTCTTTGCGCAGGGAGGTACCACCCCAAGTAGACGTCTCATGCTCCCCCATTTCTGGGCGGTCTTATTCCGGATATCTTATTCATCACATATGAGTCTCAGCTCCATTCATCAAATTCATCTTTAATTAGAATACACATATTCTAATTATCTCATCATTCTCATTATTTAATCATTTTTAATATTGACTTTACCAAGTCCTTTAATAAATAAACATATTTATTACTTATCAAAAATCACTTTACTTTAACTTTACTTTGACTAAAATGCTTACCTCTTACTAGTCACTTTATACACATCCTCTTACCAATTCAATCACTACTCTTATTAGTATAATTTCACTAATAAATACTTATTACTCAAAAATCATCATCATTAGTTTTATTAATACTTTTTCTAATAAAACTCTATATCATATACTTTCAAACATTAGCTTTACTAATACTTCTTATTAATAAAAACTCATTAACAATTTATATAATCATACTTACTCATCAAAATAGTCAATTATATAGACTATAACTTAATAGCAACTATAACTTAATAGCATATTAAACACATTTTCCTTATCTTTCAAATCTCTAACTTTACAAGAATATTTCTAAGGACTCAATAAACATCATTTTATTTCAAAATTCATTTTCTATGTACCCAGTTAAAAGTCACATGTACTCACCTTAGCCAAGCTTAATCCTCTTGAGCCTCTTGAATCAAATATTCACTTCCCAAGACTTGTGAACTCCAAGTCTTTCAACAAATGCCCTAATCATGAAACCACACAAGGTTAACATCAAACATCACCATTGACTACATAATCTACCACTAGTTTACAACTAGTATCACTTTTCCCCAATTTGACAACCCATAAAACCCTAGGTTTTCATAAATCTTTAGATCTCCATAAATCCATGTTATGAACATGTTTTTCCTTGTTAAAATACCACAGATCTGAGTTATCCTTCCATTTCACCACCCATGACAAACCCTCCAACTAGGGTTTGCATACAACACCAATTTTTCCCCAAAAACACCATCTATAACAAAAAGGAATAGAGATTTACCTTATACTTCAACAATAGAGCAAGAATCTTCAAGATTGAGTGTGAAAATCGGTTCCAATGGCTTCCTTACACTCAAAATCGTACACACACACTTGGGAGAAGATTCTAGGGTTTTGAAACGAGAGAAATGGCTGAAATCACGTTTTTAAAGTCTGTTTAGCGACAAATCGCGTCGCTATCCACAATTTCGCGTCGCTAACTGGTACCCGCGTTTTTTCACGTCACAAGATCGCGCCGCGATCTTTCGCGCGATCCCGAGATCGCGTCCCCGACCAAAGATAACGTTCGCTAATTTGGGTTGCTGTTGGATTGTTCGATACTTCGCGTCGCTATCTGCCAAGTTCGGGCCGCGAACTTGGCCTGGCAGTCATACTTCGTTTTTCCTTCTTGTTCATATGTTCGGTTGTCCCGTAATTGATACCAACGATTAACCCAGCTTATAAATCCCATCATTACCCATATCTAACCTTTATATAAATCGATACTCGTCACATAAATAGACACACGAATCGTTTATTCCCCAAAATAATATATATCAATAATATTTTCATTTTAATTAATTATCCGAAATTTCCGGTCGTTACAGTAGTTCCTGAATTATAGCTTATACGTATGGCAGTTCCCGTGATTGTTGGCCCACCTATTAATCTCATTGCATTATTCTCGGCAACTCAAATCATGATACACTTAATCTTGGGAGCAAGAACACGTCAGGAATCTTCACTAATCAACTTTGAAGGCCGATTATGTGCGTCTTTTTCAATTTCTCGATCATCATTTATCACATGACTACACAACTACAATTTTGCATTGTTAAATGCTTCATTTACCAAGCAATTTCTGGTCTTATAAGGTACACTCAATATACAGAAAAAGATGCAATCCTGGAAACCGAAAACCATTATGTGGAAAAGAAGGTTTTATTAGAAGATAATAGAGAAATTGCCGTGGTGGTGAACTCTAACTTGTGTTATGAGAGAAGTGAAAAAAGGCAATTGTGATTTTTATTTTTTAATCAAAGGAGTTGAAAAGGTACATATATAATTTTTAGAGATTACATCTTTTCCTTCATGTGATATTAACAATCTAATTAACCAATCAATAGCTAATTAATAATATGAAAAAAAAATTAAGTCATTCGTTATTTATCACGGGTTATAAGCTAGTAGATAAATTTAATTGACACGTACTTTTTTTAATTTGAAACTATAAAAATTTAGCGAAAATGGGTTTTGGAATTCTATATTTTTTCATTTTATAAGTTTTATCACTTCTTAATTCTAAAAAAAAAGCACAAATATATCTGATAACACTTTTTTGGAACTTTTTATCTATTTTGGCCCGATATACATCCACCGTAGTCAACCGCCAATCCATGGAGTGACCCCCAAAAACTTCATACTCTCAAATCAATCCATCTTCTCTCTCTCCGAACACAATGAAGGGGCATGATTGGATCAATTCGATGTTACCAGATGAATTGATCCTCGATATCTTCCGCAATCTCGATTCGAAATCGAGTAGGGATGCGTGTTCTCTCGTCTGCCGGCGTTGGTTGACCCTCGAACGCTTCAGCCGTGATACAATTCGAATTGGCGCTTCCGGCAGCCCTGATGCACTCGTACACCTCCTATCTCGTCGTTTTCCTAATGTCACCAACGTTTACATCGATGAACGTCTCTCTGTATCTCTCCCTGTCGATTTCGTAAGTTTTATACCCCAATTTCTGATCTGATTGATCTAGGTTTGATTTGTATTAGATCTAATTGTCGATTTTGGTGTACTGATACTCCTGCATAAGCTAATTGCGGGGATATGTGATTGAAACATGGGCGTGTTTGTCATTTGTCAATATGGAAATTAGGCTAGCTTAATTGGATTGTGTAATTGATTTGTTAGCGGATGGTACAAGTTGAATTTTGATACACTGAGCAGTGGATCCTGAAATTATTTTAATTTACAGGAGATTTGCTGAAGATCTTTCTTTTTCTTTATCTTTATCTTGATTGAGATTGGAGTGCTTGAGTGAAATTTAGCTGATTGAAACAGTTAATGACCTGTTAAACTCAGATTAAATCTGGTAAATAACAGTAATTTATCACCAATAAATGCAGGGAAGAAGACGAAATGCTAGTCACTCAGCTCTTTCATGGCTCAGGCTTCATTTTGTGCCTGAAAGAAGTGATGATGGAGCTAGTGAATCAGATTCATATTGTATATCAGATGCTGGTTTAACTGCAGTTGCTGATGGATTTAACAAACTCGAAAAATTAAGCCTAATTTGGTGTTCCAATGCAACAAGTGCAGGCCTCTCATCTGTAGCTCAGAAATGTAAATTCTTAAAATCTGTTGATTTACAGGTAAAGTCATAAAGATCTCATCTCCATTTTTCACTATAAATCATAAAAAAATAAAATTTTAACCATTATTTTTCCTTTTTAAAGGGCTGTTATGTGGGAGATCAAGGTCTAGTAGCTATAGGCAAATGTTGCAGACAACTTGAAGTACTAAACTTAAGATTCTGTGAAGGGTTAACTGACACTGGTTTGGTTGAGTTAGCCCTTGGTTGTGGGGAGACTTTAAAATGGTTAGGTGTTGCTGCATGTGCTAAAATAACCGACATTTCATTAGAAGCTGTTGGGTCCCACTGCAGCTCATTAGAAACCTTATCATTAGACTCTGAATTTGTTAACAATAAAGGTGTTCTTGCAGTTGCAAAAGGATGTTCACTTTTAAAAAATCTGAGTCTGCAATGCATAAATGTTACTGATGAAGCTTTAACTGCTGTTGGTGTGTTTTGTTTGTCTCTTGAATCGTTAGCACTGTATAGTTTCCAGAGATTTACTGACAAGTTAGTTTCTGTACCTTCATATTAATTTCAAAGAACCGATTTTTATGCATTATTAATCGTTTTTTTTTCCTTTTATGGTAATATCAGGAGTCTTTGTGCAATAGGGAAAGGATGTAAAAAATTAAAAAGTTTAATGCTTAGTGATTGCTATTTCTTAAGTGATAAAGGATTAGAAGCAGTTGCAGCTGGTTGTTCTGAACTTGCACATCTTGAAGTTAATGGCTGCCACAATATTGGCACATTTGGGATCGAAAGTATCGGTAAATCTTGCATGTAAGCTTTCTTATCAATCAGTTAATGAACAATTTGTGAAAAATTCCCTAAGTACCCTTTTAATTGTAAAAAAGTTAATAATATGAGTAAATTTGCAGGAAGCTTACAGAGTTAGCTTTATTATACTGTCAAAAAGTAGGTGATGAAGCATTATCTGAAGTTGGTAAAGGTTGCAAGTATTTAGAAGCACTTCATTTAGTGGATTGCTCCATTATTGGGGATGATGCTATTTATAGTATAGC
Source organism: Calendula officinalis (assembly GCA_963853835.1). Classification (NCBI taxonomy): domain Eukaryota; kingdom Viridiplantae; phylum Streptophyta; class Magnoliopsida; order Asterales; family Asteraceae; genus Calendula; species Calendula officinalis. Next base: position 24,438,028 of record OY970835.1, on the reverse strand, counting down.
TACAGGTTGTAAGAATTTAAAAAGGCTTCATATACGCAGATGTTATGAGGTACATAAATTTAATATTTTTAGATTTAATTCAACAAAAATAAAAAATAAAAAAATTACGTGCTAATTTGATAGTGACTAATGAGTTGCTAAATGTATTCATAGGTTGGGAGCAAGGGAATTATAGCTATTGGCAACAACTGTAAGTACCTTACAGATTTGAGCATTCGGTTTTGCGACAGGTAAAATAATGTCTCACATCAATAATTTTTTTAATTTTTTTTCGCCAATAGAATTTATTTTTCTTAAATATTTAATTTAATATATTGGCAGGGTAGGAGATGAAGCTTTGGTTGCTATTGGTGAGGGTTGTCCTTCTTTACGCCATTTAAATGTTAGTGGTTGCCACCAAATTGGAGATAATGGAATCATAGCAATTGCAAGAGGCTGCCCTCAATTAAGCTATTTGGATGTCAGCGTTCTCCAAGTAACATCTCTCTCTCTCTCACACACACACACTCACTCAAATATACGTATATGTATATATCTATATAGGGTTGGGTTCAGACGTTCAGATAAAATAAGAGAAGTTTCGTGAAATAAATGAGATCAGCTCCAGACCATCAGATCATTGACTTTTTGTAGGCCGGCCCATCTTTTCATATGATCTGATGGTCTGGAGCTGATTCAACCTGAACCCAACCTGTATACACACACGCACACGCAATTATATATATAAAACTTGCTATAAATTGTGTGTGGATAGAATTTGCGGGACATGGCATTAGCGGAAGTAGGTGAAGGATGCCCATGGCTAAAAGATATAGTACTATCACATTGCCGTCAGATAACGGATGTTGGTTTATCGCATCTTGTCAGAAGATGCAAACTTCTAGAATCATGCCACATGGTGTATTGTCCTGGTATTACTACAGCTGGCGTTGCAACCGTAATTTCTAGTTGCATTAATATGAAAAAAGTTTTGATTGAGAAAGCAAAAGTGAGTGAGAGGACTCAAAGGCGGGCAGGTTCTGTTATTTCATACCTTTGTGTTGACTTGTAGCTGTAACGGATATGTTTGACTAGGTTTAGACTTTGTGTTTGTTTATGTTTGATTTATAAATCGGGGAGAGAAACATGTGGAGTGTGTGTTGAGTTGTCGGACAAATGGGGGGAATGTTTTGGTGTATGGTGTTGTAATAAATTTATTGTAATGTGATTTATACTCTTGACAATAATCATAAGCAAATTTCCTCTTTTGTCGTGAACCCTATAAATAAAACCTATCTACATTACAAGCACGGAATATGCATCCGTGACAGCTGGAGTGTTTTAGGACCCAAATTGCTAGATAGTTGAACGACATCCATGGGTAAACTGTCGTCTAAACTTGTTAACCAAATGTCGTTAAGTCGCATTATTATGCAAGAATTCGAGTGACAAATGAATTTGTACATCAATAAAGTTGTGGAAGAATTTGCTTATAACAAATACTAAGGTGAGGTGACAGAGCTTTATTTGTTATGCACACAATTTTACTTTTTGTAATCCAAGTTTCAATGGAGTGATGATTTCAATGACTTCAGCCAACGGCCCCACCGTCAAGACGAAGAACACTCACCCAAATACCGAAAAGGACCGAACTTCTTCTAGCTAAAGTTGAATTCAATCCACCTCGATTCGTGTTACAGATATTATAAATGAGTAATTTTTGTATGAGTCAAATGAGTGGGTTGGCTTAGGGTTCGCAATTTCTGACCCGACTTGAAAATAAACAGGTTCAGGTTGTGGTAAAAAAAATTGGGTCAGTCTTGGGTCGACTTAGCTGACCCGTTTATTATACGAGTTAGGTTCAAGTTAATGATAATTTAAATGGGTCGACCCGTCAACCTGTTTAGTTATTAAAATATATATATTTATACTTATTTTATAGTTTATTAATTCAAACGTAACTAATAGTTAGATATTAATTAAAAGAGCTACTTAATAATTTGATGTTTGGGTATTTTGTTATGAATTTGTGAAGTAACAACCCGTTTGAGCCATTTGACTTAGTAACATGTTTAACTAAACGAGTTATCGACTTAGTAATATGTTTAACTAAACGAGTTATACGGGTCAGGTTAAGGTTGAAGATAAACATGTTAGAGTTGAGAATAGCCTTATATTTCTCTAATTATGTCAACATACATCATGCATGTATCATATTATGTCAACGTACATCATGCATGTATCATATTATCCCTCATTAATTGTTTTATAAACGTTAATACAGATAATCAAGTCAGAGTTGAAACAAATTCAAGAGACAAAATTATACAGAAATAAATTTTTGTTGTATTTTTTAAAATTGTGGTATTTTGTAGCTTCTTACTAAAATTTTATATTTATTTAATTAATACTAGCCTATAACCCGTGATAAATTACGGGCGACTTGTAGAAACTTTTAAACACAAAATTCAAATAATTAAAGAAACAAATATAATTTGTCAAACTATAAGTAAAACATTTTACAATAATTATAACAAAAAATGACATACATAAAAAACCATAACATTAAAACAAAAGGTTGCATTAGATGACAAAGATAAATAAACGGAACTATCTTCGTTATTGTTGAATAGTGGTGTTACATACATCAACAAAAAAGAAGTAACAAACTATTAATTGCGAGAATCCCTTTGATCATATCAAAACAGTCAACACCTAACGTCACATGTTCAAAACAACAAAAAGTCAAATGGTTAAGATATTTCTTCTTGAAAACCTCTTCTAATTTTTTAATATGTCGTTCAACTTGAGGAGCTTCAAGAGCATGAATAAACCAGTCTAAATCTATACCAATTGCCCAACCGGAAAATGTGATCTCATCAATTGACTTTACATATTTCAATTTTGACGTTGACTTTGACTCAATACAACAACTTGAGTAAGCTTCCTTGAAAACATGCAACTTTTTACTAACTTAATAACACTACAATCTAAGAAAGATCTAGTCAATTATTCATCAAGTAAACAATATAGCACTTACAATTCGTTGACTTTTTGATGCATAAATCATATAATCATACAACTAAATTCAGTCCAAATCAAAAAAACATGCAACTTCCCTTGTGAGAAATTGAAAGAATTCAATTAAAGTGAACTTTGGAAAATAGTTATGACATGCTTTTCTGATTATTCAATATTCACAAAAAATACACATCTAAAAACACCTATGTGAGAAATTAAATTAAGAAAAAAAATTGCAAATGATTTATACCTCCCTTTGGGGCCGTTTATCATCAAGATCTGGCCTGTAACTGGGAAGAGGCACCTTGCTTGCAACCACCACTTTCCATATAATTAATTTGTATGGCGAAAAATGGCACCAAAATACTTCCAACAAACATTTGCATTCAACATGTGCAGCTATTTGGAATATATTTCCTGATCCATCAAGAACGGTCTTTTCCTTCACCCGTAGGCATTTTGAAGCTTCCAAAACCTGATTTTATATTAAAAATTAAATATTACCCGAAACAGGTTGAATGCATTTAGATAAAAAGAATGTTTCTTTGGTCAAATTACATATAGTGGAAGTAAAAACAACAAAGGGCATTAATGGATACTAAGGAAAACTGAAATTTATGGGTACCTTGTTATGAAAATCTTGATTCCAGCAAATCGTTTTGCCATTGTCAACAGACCCGTACATAAATGAATCTGGTTTATACACCTTGTAAAATTCTAGGTAGAACACTCTGTCGGGGATAAGAATATTAAACGGAAGAAATCAACTTCATGGACCAACCATAATTAAAGATTTAAAAAATGAATGCATTGTGATAGAGTTTAATTACCTGCATATCTGCAGTTCATGATGAAAATACCTTTCCAGATTTAGCATCAATGTGTTCATCATTATTCATGAAACTTTCTTTCTGTTACACCATTAGGCAAAATTTAAGAAATGTAATAGTTTAAAAAATTAAGCAATCACCTTTAGCTGCTCCAAAGCTTTAGGAATTGCCCATATTCCTCTCCCCTAATACGTATTTTTCGCCTTCCTTACAAGAACTTGGTCAATTCAAAACATAAAATCTCAGATCTTACAATTTTCTCAAAATAAGCCAGTGAAACTCGAATTAATCAAAGAAGGAGAAAAGCATACACAAAGGCTTTCGCAAACATTGACAATATCGTAAATCTGACGTCTCTCCACAGCAAAAAAATTCAAATGATACATGGTTTGTAAGAATGTCTAGATGTTCTTTTACGTTAAGAACCATAATATCAATTCACTAACAATAATGTTAGGCAAGACATTTTAACTACAACTAAACGATGAATTCCAAATTTTCTTTGAGACATATTGTCGAACACTTAATATGCATATAAGAGTATACAATTGATATTCAATCATACTCTTCACAAGTTACATTGTAAACCACCAAGTATATGGCTAAAGGGATTCGAGACTTACGATTCAGAGCAATAGTTGCTGCTGCACTCGAAGTTTCTAAGTTCGATTTGAAGTTGAACCGCGTTAGTATGACGATGAAACACCAAATCCATAACAACACTTCAAATCCAGAACAAAATTAAAAACAAAAAGAAATAATATAAAAAGATGTAACCTCCGCCTCTACAGATTTAGACTAATTACCTCCAAGGCTCCAACTATGAACTACAAAATGGAATTGTGTAGGAAATAGCTGGTCTAAAATCCCGTATTAGGGTTTCAATTTGAGGGACCATTAAGACGTCGATTGATATAAATCAGAGGAAGAGAATCAGTGAAAAATTAAAACACACACAATTGAATCCTATCAACGTGAAAAATTTAAACCCTAAAATAATAAATTAAGAGGACCATTGTTGAATCATCATACCTGCGAACTGAAATCATGGGAACTGTTTCAGAACTGAAATCATGCGATGAGAAAATGGAGATTTACAAAGAGATTGAGGATTGCATAACTGGTTCCAAAAAAAAATCATGAAAGGGAGGAAACGTGGGATGCAAAACGGTTGACATGAAGATGTGGTAGATTACATGGCAGATGTGAACACTTTATTGATGAGTTATCATTGAGTCATCATATGTTTAAAATCTTATAAAGATAAATATCTAAATAAAATGATGAGATTATTAAAGAGAGTTATTACAAATAACAATTATCTTATACATAGAACAATTATACTTCTATATAAATATTTATAATAGAAATAAAAAATAAAAAAGCTTTAGATAGCTCGTTAAGTATGGGAGGGAACACGAGTCAACTTTATTATCTGACGGGCAATAAAAACCGTTTCTTCCAGCAAACAAAGAACACAATACAGCACGCCAAAAGTACATCGCCAGTTCATCATAAATTTTTAGGGTTTTAATTTGTCCGTCCTTCTTCTCATATCATTCCTTATCGTATTCAATTGAATTCAGTAGATCGATTACGATGAGCGGTAGTCAAGAAGGTCAATTCAATATGTCGGATCTCAGCTCTACTCTCCCTGCTTCTACTGCTGGTACTTCATTGATCGCACCTTCTCCGTGTGTTTCTATAGATTTTGATAATTATGTTGTTCGTTTTTGTAGCTCTTAGTGCTGAGGATCGTGCTGATCTTGTTAATGTCCTCAAGGTTGTTTATCAGTGTAAATTTGGATTGATCTGATGAATGATTCAGTTGATTATATGTTTATGCCTATACGTTTGTTAATGTTTGAATTTTATATTTTGTACAGAATAAGCTTGATGATTTGAGTGGAAAGCATCCTGATTTCTTGGATACACTTTCGGCTAATGTTCGGGAACGTGTTGTTGTTCTCAAGGATCTTCAGGTCTAATATGCGTTAATTATGCTGCATCTGTATGATTCATAGTTATGGTATATCTGATTTGAGTTCATATCCATAACTTAAGCTTCAAATTTGTTCATACCTATAACTTTGTAATCACATTTTGATCTCATAATCTTATATAGGAGCAATGTGGTGACTGGTGAGTGATAGCAGAAATGTAGTTATCTGTAATAAATACTTTAAATTCTTACCACACACATTATAATTCTATCATTAAAAAAGGGGATCTGGACTTGTTATGATATCTCCCCTTGGGAATTGAAATAAAGACCTCTAAGCAATTCACTTATATTTAATATCATATTTCCTACTTTAAATTGGCAAATTGGTTCAGACGTACTTTGACAAACTATGCATTTGCTAAAAAGAAATTAGGAACTTAGACCTTTGTTGAATGGTTAATGCACCAAGATCGAACTTAATTCAAGTCTAGTTAGTTGACTTAATGTTGCATTCTTGTAACACTTCATACAGAGTCAACATGATGAGCTGGAGGCCAAGTATTTTGAAGAGAAGGCAGAACTGGAAGCAAAGTATTTGAAGCTGTATGAACCACTATATGCTAAGGTATGAATAATCATTCTATTGTGTTTCGGCCTTCATATCAAGTTTTCATATGCATAAAACGTGATCCCGTGAAGATTTATAGCTTCTGTTGTCAAAAACATTTTAATCTGTATGTAACCAATGTTTATGAATTTTTAATCTTTGATACAGATTCAAGGTATTATCATACCATAGTTTAAACTTTAAACTAATTAGAAGAATCAATAACATTTTAAACAAGAAAGTCAAAAGTAGGTTAACGTTTAATTTAGGTTGATGATCCAACTTCATGCCCTTAATCACTTGCAGAGATATGAAATAGTTAACGGTCTGACAGAAGTTGAAGGGGTATCAAATGATAAATTACTAGATAAGGAAAACAATGAGTCAACAGGTACTTTTTCACAACAAATTTTATTTCTTTCATGTATTTAACAAACATCTGAATCGCACTGGTGATATGATACACACAGATAAAGGTGTGCCAAATTTCTGGCTTACAGCAATGAAATCCAACGAAGTGCTAGCTGATGAGGTGATTTATTCAAGTCTCATACATACATTAATACATATGTTAATTAATTAATTAATCTTTCTCTTGATTTAGATTTCTGAGTCTGATGAAGGAGCTCTCCGGTATCTCAAAGATATAAAATGGTCTAGAATTGCTGGTGCTAAGGGTTTTAAGCTTGAACTCTTCTTTGATCCAAATCCTTACTTTAAAAACTCTGTACTTACCAAAACATATGAGATGATTAATGAGGAAGAACATATTTTAGAGAAAGCAATCGGGTATTATGCTCTGTTCTTAAACATTATGTTTTAAAAAGAAAATTGGGATTAACTGTGATTGTTATGAAAAATTGCAGGACAGAGATTGAGTGGTATCCAGGGAATAATTTGACCCAAAAGATTCTGAGAAAGAAAGCTAAAAAGGGCACAAAAAGCCCGAAACCGCCAATTACGAAAACAGAGAATTGTGAAAGCTTTTTTAACTTTTTTAACCCACCACAAATTCCTGATGATGAAGAGGAAATTGATGAGGATACTGTAAGTTTAGCACTACTTAATACTCCCTCCGTCCCACAAAAAAGTTTACATTTCTCTTTAAAATTTTGTCCCACAAAAAAGTTTACATTTATCAAATCTGGGGGGCCCACCTAATAAAATAATATTATTACCAATCATTACACCAATAAAACACTTTCTCTCTCCAATCTAACATTATATTTTAATCAAAAGTATTACAGAGGACCCTACCACTAACTATCTCCTAAAAGAATGTGCCCAAATGAAATATAAACTTTTTTATGGGACGGATGGAGTACCTTTTAATATCATAAATCGTTACTAAAACAGATTAGTTGGTTAATGGTTATGTTTAACAGGCTGAACTGCTTCAGAATCAAATGGAACATGATTATGACATTGGGTGAGTACTTTGTTTTTTTATATATTATAAATCCTAGATGTTCTATTGAGACTTAAATTTCAATAAATCTTTACTTTTTAGGTCAACCATTCGAGACAAAATCATTCCTCATGCAGTCTCTTGGTTTACTGGTGAAGCTGCTGAAAATGATGAATATGAGATTGAAGATGAGGATGATGACGATGATGATGATGATGACGATGATGAGGAAGTTGATGATGATGATGAGGATGTAAAAAGTAAAAAGTAAAAAGTAAAAAGAAGGTGATCAATCATTCCTTTTAAATTTTTCGATATGTACGTACTAGGTTCAAATTGGGTTGGTAAAAAAAAATGAAAGCTTTTGCTTTCTTTTGTAGATTAATTGATGTTGAAACTTCGTTTTGTGTAAATGCAGTGAAGAATTTGATAAAGGTGTGCAGTTGTCTATTTTCCCTCCAATTTCTTGTTTGATTCATTTCAGACCTTGCATGTATTTATCTTGTGAGTAGCAATTTTGAAGGAGCGTGATTGTCTCGCTCTTATTTATTATCGTGTAAATTATTCTTATTCTTTTTTAAACTGGAAATGGGCCCTTGTTTTCTCTATGAATATATTTATACAAAGGATTTGGGTTTTAAATATTCCGATTTTGACATGTAAAATGCATTTAACTTGTGTTGTCATTCGTTAGTTTGATTATATAAAATAGTCATACGGTTGCTTTCAACAAGTCTGTGGTCCATCTTAGACCGACTATCGATTTCACCTACACTCTATCATTGGAGGCAATGATTTTATTTATGTATCCATCTAGGTAACCGAGTTGGTAGTCGCATTTTATATATTTTTACCGGTAACAAAATAATGGTGGTGCCCATTGTAAGTAGTGTTAATGCACCCTTAGGTCAATGTGGTTTGAAAAAAGTTCAATTTGGTCATTGTACTTTGTGAAAAAGTTCAATTCAATCATTGTATTTTGCGAAAAAAGTTCAATTTGATCATTGTACTTTGTGAAAAAATTCTTAAACAATGATGGTAAATTGTTGTTAACAGGTTGTATGAGTGATCAAAGTGCATGTTTTTAAAAAGTTTGGTATCAGATAATTAATTCTCGTGTTATACAATTACCTTAATAAACAAAAAACAGAATCACCAAAATAAATTTTTCGACGATGTGTTAAACCTTATAATGAATAACCTATAAGTTGGAAATTTCCATAATACAACCCCCTTATTTGAGATTACGATCTGGTAAGCTCACTTGAATAGTCATTTTCTAGAAATCACATCACATTAAGAGCTATAGTTGTTACATAAGTTGGAGTAAGAACTAAGTAGACGTGTTTTATCTTTGCAAGCAACTGTTTTATGAAATCAAACCTTTGAGCTATAAGATCTAATATCCGTTTCCCAAAACGATACTTGCCATTTGCCAAAACTGATGAGCCTAATATTAATCCAAAACTTTGTAATCTCTCTTAAATCTTTAAACCCTATTTGTTTTACCTTCACTATGAGACTCTATTCTCTTCAATATCATAGTGGACCCAAATCTTAGGCCAATGAATTCTTCTACTTCCTCCGATTCAAAATAAGTGCTACACTTTGGGTTTTACGGTTTTTGAGGCAAAAGATTATAATGATAATTAAATTAGATTAATTGAATGGTTAGTGAATAAGGGGTCCCACACCTTTTGAATAAAGTGAGGTTAATGATTTTTAAAAGTAAAAAATAAGGGTAAATGAGTTATTTCACTTTGTTAAAGTAGATAGTTAGTGAGTGTAGGTCCTACTATTTTTTGCCAAATAAGGTAATTTTTCAAAGTGTAGCACTTATTTTGAATCACCCATATAAGGAAAGTGTAGCACTTATTTTGAACCGGAGGAAGTATAAGATTCAATATATTAAGTTCTGTGTTTAACTAAAATATGGTGAAGTGGTGCTTAGAGCATTAGGTGTGGTCACATCAAGTCGGATGACACCTATGCGCCACATCGCTATTTCACATTTCACATTCAAAACCTCCAAATACCCCCTCTACCATCACTTAAGCCATTTGGGCCCCACCCCTTTTTTTCTTTTTCTTTTTTAAAAAAAACATAATACTTCATTAAAATAAAAATTACATAATACAAATAAAAATACCTAAAAAAACAAAATAAAATACCGAAAAAAAGAAAAAAATACCAAAAAAAATACCCAAAAAAATACCGAAAAAATAAAATAAAATACCGAAAATAGAATAAAAACTACACGTTATCTTCGACGTCAAGGTCTTCGTCTTGTACGGGGTATTTTTTGCGAATTGCGTTTTTTTGCCTGATGATTCTCGCCTTATCCGCGCGCGCCATCCTTTTGGTGCTAGTGCCGAGGAATCTCAATTCTTCCAACGTCATGAATAAATTGTCCCTCGTCTTTGACCTTTCGTATGCGGATTGAGAGGCATCACTTTTCCGCTTGAACTCGGCCATCATGGCATCGCCAAGGTCCGCCGCCGCACCCCGGTGCCGGATGAATTTTCCGACCTACTTTTTTTGCCTTACGAGACTTCCCCGCCGGACCCGCCGGACGTGGTCTCGTATATTCCCCGAAAAGTTCTTCTTTATCTGAGAGAAAAATGAGCTCCGGGGCGTCCTATTTCAGACATTTTCGCAAAACTTCCCACACACCTTCGTTATTAAACTGTTTTTTTGACGCCGACTCGTCACAGAACGCTTGTCGGACACGGGCCAAAAAATCAACCTCATTTTCTCCGCTTCTACTTGTACGTTGTAAACGTTTGTAGATACCGTTGAAACGTTGACAATTACCGTTTAAAGTCGTCCACTTCCCCGTCAACATGTCTTTGGTACGCGACGTATCAATATCCTTGTTGAACTCAACAAGGATTTTGTTCCAAAAACAATCATCGGATTGGTCGGCGCCTTTTTCGGGATCCTTGGAAACGCTAACCCAACACTCGGCCAATAACACTTCTTGTGATTGGTCCCACCGCATGACCATCCGACTTAGGTTGGTTACAATTTGTTTCCCTTTTTCTTAGCTTTTTCAGCGGCCGCCGCGTCTTGAGGTTGTGATGGTTGGGTTGTGATGATTGTGGTTGTGACCATTGTGGTTGTGACCAAAGTTGAGGGGGATTTTGTTGAAGGTTTTGAAATTGTTGGTTCAACATAAAATGTTGAAATTGTTCTTGGGTGAGACTCGACATGACAAATTGGATACCATAGGGAGTGGACGCCGGCATTTCCATATTTTGGGTGGATGATACCGATTGTTGGGACGAAGGTGTTGATGGATTGGACGCGGATGAGCCGTCACTTCCCCATCCGAACACACCGTTCATTCAATCGGTATGTTGTTGAGACATTTTTGTGGGTTTTTGGAAGTGAAAGTGTATGAAATTGTAGAGAGTGTGTAGAAGGTTGTGTGAAAAAAGGTTATGGTTGAAAGGGGTATTTATAATAGGTTTTATTTAAAAAAAAAAAAAAAAGAGTAAATTACAATTTTTGTCCCTGTGGTTTTCCCGATTCTGCGCTTTTGTCTCTATACTTTTTTTTTTCTTTTTTTTTTTTGTCCTTGTGCTATGCCAAATTCCGTTTTTTGTCCTTCCGTCAATTTTTCACCGTTAACTACCGTGAAATACCAAAAAAGAAAGGGTATTTTCGTCCTTTTGTGTTTTCTCCCCCAACTCCACTATCTTCCCCAACCTTCACATGAACCCTAATTTTAAAGTTCCTAACAAAAATAAAAATCAAATCTAGATTTTTCGAGATGTTTACCAGAATTAAAATCAAAACCACCTACCAATTTCATAATGTTCGAAAGGTTTACCAATTTCATGAACCATATTTCCTCCATTGCAGGCCCTGTTTCTCCAACCATCAAACCTTCCTCCGGCCAAAACCCAAAACCATAATTAACGAGTCTTATGTATGTGCATACATGAACAAAAAGATCTAATTGATTTAACGAGTGTTTTCGTCACAAACATTCCTAATTGATTTAATTTCTTAGAGAAGTCACCGGAGAAGAAGACCACAGCCGGCAATCAAAAGGACGATTCAGATCTGCAAAACGTCCAAATCTGCCCGGTGGTTGTAGTCTTCAAACGATCGACAAGCGATTCCGATCGGCAATCACAGGGACGATTCAGATTCACAGATTCAGATTCAGATTCACGATTCAGATCTGCAAACGATTCAGATTCACAGATCTACGAATCAGTCCGGGGAAAATCATTTGTTCGCCGGGTGGAGGAGGAGATCGATTTCACAAATCTATGTTATAAGAAATCAATGATTTTAAGAACGATCAAACATAACATGAACTATATCCTTAATATCTGGGTGATTGAATAAAAGTAGGGGTAATTTGGGAAAACGGATAAAAGTACCGTCAGTTAACGGATTAATTTGGACGGAATGACAAAAAAACGGAATTTGGCATAGCACAGGGACAAAAAAAATGAAGAAAAAGTATAGGGACAAAAACGCAGAATCGAGAAAACCTCAGGGACAAAAATTGTAATTTACTCTAAAAAAAATAAAAAATATTAAATTCTGGTCAAAGTAGCCGTTTGCAAAGGCTAGTACACGTGTCGCTCGCTGAGTGGCTCGTGGGCTTCGTCGACTGTTCGTCGCCGGGCCTCGCTCACGTAACGCACGGTGTGGTGGCGAGGCCGACGAGCCGAGGTGGCATCCGGCGCCCCCCACCCTCGTTACCACATCCATCTCTCTTATATAGAAAAGTTGAAGAAGGAAGAAGTAATGTTGATAGAAATATGTTAGTTGATTTGTCAGGAAAAAATGATTGTGTAGGACTGATGTGACAAAACTAAAAAAAAGAAAAAAGTAATAGTGGTTTGTTGAAGAGTCCTAAAGCCTATCTATATGTAAAAGACTTCATAAATCGTTAAGTTTCAAACACACATTCACACGCAAAAGGAGAATTTTTAAACATCGAATACACAATCATCGCATTTAAAAATGGAGAATAAAAGATGCTAAAACATTTCAATTATATCAATGAAACAATAATCTCTACTATCTATAAAGCATTTGGGACATTTCCCTAAATAATAAATTGAAAATTCAGCCAATAACTTTCCTTTTTTGTCTAAAAGATCGGTTTTAAAAATAGTACCCTTCTCAGGGCTCGAACACGAGCACGCTACCAACTGAACAACTAAGATATTACATTGATTACTTCCTGATGAATATTAATCAATACATTTAACCTAACCTATATTCTCCTTACTTTATGAATTACCTGACGATTCATTTACCTTCTAGGTTCTATCAAACCCTCGAATACTTCGACACCTCAAGCATCTTCCTTCACTGATTCATCACCACCTTCAATAAGCATGTTTATTAGCCCGTCGATTCAATTCCAAATCCCTGGATTACTGGAACTGTCGATTTTCTCATTCATCATCACCTTCAAGCATGCTTCCTTCAAACATGCTACATTCAGCCTACAAATACGACAAAATCTTCATCAGTTTGTGATAAGTGATAACACACTTTAAATTTTAACTATTATTTTCTTCTTAATTTTCAGGTTCTTATCGATCATCGTCTGTGATGGGGAAAGTTTCGGTGGGATAGGTGGAAGAGTAGAGGACGAGCATAATAGCTTAGAAGCCCTAAAACTATATGGGCGAGCTTTGCAACTTGTAGAAGGTACCTAGAATTAGAATTTTTTTCATATAAATCGCCACCTGTCGTATCATGTTTCCCTAAAGCCCTTACTTGTGGTTCTTATTGATATTGTTATTCCAGACACATTTTTGGTGTTAATTTTGCAGATATGAGGATGTTGTAGAATTTACTTTGGTCCTGGTACTTATTATTACGATGGTGCAAAGGTTGGTTTATAGGCGACACAATAGCTATGCGACTAAATCTAACACAAAGTCGTCATTCCCCTGGTACACATCTATTGCTTCCGTTAGTTGCACATGTATGGTGTTCGCGAATGAATCAGCGGAATTTTTTATTAATAGGAGTGATGAAATGTAATTGTTTTAATAGGGAAGTTGAATTATTAAACTATGAAGAAGAGATCAAGAGTTTCCTGTTAGAGGAAAGGGAATTCAAGGGGTAAAATTCATTTATCATGTTTTCTTGGCTTATGAACCCTAATAATTTGTACAACTTTATTGAGATCTTTGATTATTTAAATTGCCAATATTCGCTGATTATCAAACTGATTTTCACTTGTTTAATTTCAGATTCTTCACTCAAGACCAGTTGAATACAAACGATCTAGATTATTTAGGAACAGATTTAACCATGCATACATGTCTGTTTTATCTTCTTGTGCTGTCAGAGAAAGGTTTGTCGAATCCCTATTCCAAAATATATTTTTGCAATTACATCATTTTTTCTTATTGCTTTCTTAGTTGAAGAGCAAAAGATTGTGAAGAAAGTGTTGACGATTCAGAAGGCAAAAGAAAGGCAATCTTCAAAGAATTAGATGCTTGTTGAGCATAAAATTTTAGATTGAGAGAATTTGATGATTAGAAGCAATTTTAGAGGATTTGTTGGTTTGTGTTATTTTGTTGGCTTTTATGTTTTTATCTCTTACGATTCACTAAATAGTATAATGTTTCTGTTAACAATTGTTCTGTGTCATCTAGCGAGCCGCTGGGGTTTCGTCCCGGGCCTATTGATCAACAATCCAAAAACTGCATTTGCTGAACTTTGTTGTAACTAAGTGTCTCAAGAACAAAATTTTAAGCTGCTTGATCAATCCATGAGTTAATACCAAGGTCGTTGATGCTAATTATGATTATATTGCATTAAATTTTCCACATGAATTTGAAATTGATTTAAATAATGAAGTTTTTGACATGAGGAGTAATTCAGTTTTAATAATGAAATTTTAATTTTAATAATGAAGTTTATTAGTGGAGAGGATGTTGAATTGATGGCGTTGTTTTCGTGTTTGAATTTGTTTTAATTTAATCCAGTTTTAGTTGGCGATTTTAGATGTTTTAAATGGATTCCCTTTGGTCATGTTACAAGACCAACTTAACTAGCAATTTATGTAAATCGAGTTTAGTTCAATCCAAATTGCTTTGTGAATCTGTACTAAGATAGTTTGATGTCAATTGATAGTAGAGTAAATTACTATTTTTGTCCCTGTGGTTTACCAGATTCTGTGTTTTTGTCCCTATACTTTTTTTTTTCCTTTTTTTTTGTCCCTAAACTATGTCAAATTCTGTTTTTTTGTCCTTCCGTCCACCTGCCGTCTCTTTTTGCCGTTAAAACCCCTCATGTGCCAAGCATGTGAGGGTATTTCTGTCTTTTCTTCTAATTAACTTGTACTATGTTCTTTAAAAATTGTACATTGTACTTTACCTTCTTCCCAACTTTGACCTGCAACATACCTAATACCTAATCTTCCATAAACAAAAATGTTCAAAAGTTTAAACCCATATGACTCGGGAACATACAAAATGTTCACACACACATACATCTTCTCCAGCGAGACACACAAACACACACCTTCACCTTATTCGGACACATAAGAAACCCATGGAGAAGATGTCGCCGGAGAAGGAGAGGAGGTGGGAGGCGACCAGTTAAGAAGACCGGATGGAGAAGACGACCGGAGGGAACCAATCGCCGCCGGAAAAGGTGCGATGGTGAAGATTTCAAGCAAACTCGGGAACCAATCGTCGCCGACGAACAACCTGCTTCATCTCCGACGAACCACGGCTGACACCATCACTGCTTTGGAACTCTAAATCGCAACAACTTCATCTCCGGCGAAAACCTGTGACGAAAACCTCCGACGAACAACCAGCAACATGTAATCAAAATCATTTATTATATAACTTATTTATCTTATGAACTTTTTCTTGATCTGATGAAGAAATTTAGGGGATTTCTAGATTTTGGGTTTCTTTCCTTAACTGCACACTGCCACTTGATTTCAAGATTCAAGTAAAAAATGATTTTTTTTTTTTGCTGTCGTTTTTTGCCGGCAAGATTTCAAAGTTGGGTTTTAATTTTTGAAGATCGATCGGAGTCCATATGGGTTTTAATTTTTGACATTTTTGTTTATGAAGATTAGGTATTAGGTATGTTGCAGGTCAAAGTTGGGAAGAAGGTAAAGTACAATGTACAATTTTTAAAGAACATAGTACAAGTTAATTGGAAGAAAAGACAGAAATGCCCTCACATGCTTGGCACATGAGGGGTTTTAACGGTAAAAAGAGACGGCAGGTGGACGGAAGGACAAAAAAATGGAATTTGGCATAGTTTAGGGACAAAAAAACGGAAAAAAAAACCATAGGGACAAAAACGCAGAATCGGGTAAACCACAGGGACAAAAATAGTAATTTACTCTTGATAGTAAATAGTTTTGGAAGTCTTATGTTTGGCATTCAACTGACTTTTAACCTGCATTAAATCATACATACCACCAACCTCGTAACCCGATGTTATTTGTTTACCGTAAAATTTTGATACACAAGGTACCCGCCGCCGCATTGCGCGGGTACCCTGCTAGTTTGGTACAATGGCATCATATGCTTTGCACAAATTGTTACATCAAAATAATTCATAAATGCTTAAAAGCATCTTCATAGTTAACAAAATTTGGATAAACCCGACTTGTGATGCATGTCTTTCCCTTAGCTCCAAAACTTTCAATAATTGAGTGATCAATCTGTAATATTCAATAAACAAAGGGTCAAAATGCATAGATAGACAATTCATATGTTTTTAATGAGATTCGAAACTCGAAATACACACATAATTAATTTTTAGATAACGTTCACGTACCAAATTCCTCAGCGAGATCTCGTTTTGTCGAGGATCAATATCGACAAACGTACCAAAACTTGTTGTGTTGATGCTACTCCTAACCGTAGACCTATTAAACCAAAAAAAAATTAGTTTGTTAACATGATACGTTTAATTAAAGATTTAAAAAAAAAAAATGAAAAATCATTATAAACCTGCTAAGATCACTGCACATAAGCACAGAGTGTCGTCCTTTATGATTTTGGAACACCCGAAAAAAGATTGCGGTTTGTTCTTCCAAGTCTTTAGAAGCCATAGCCAACAAACCAAAAGGTCCAAAAACACCCTGACTTGATGCACCCCTTTTGGTACAAAGTGCTTGAGGGTCCACCGAACTTGTATCCAATACCTCAGCTGATTTCAAATTGTGCAATTTGAACGAAATCGCCTATAAATAATATTTATATTTAAGAACAACAAAAAGTAAAATAGAAGTTTATATGAACATTGTACAAGTTTTAATGGACAAGGTACAAACCTGAGAAGCAGTTATCCCCTCGATTTCAATGACAGACTCGGATTTAAGCTTTGTGTTTCGTAGCATGACTTCATTTTCACGAAGCAATTCGATTTCCTCTACTGGCCATTGAATTAGCTGCTTTCCACTTTGGTCCATCCTCTTGGAAACGCCTGCCAAGACAAATAAATCGTTAATTAATAAATAATACTTCATGTTATATTAGAAACTCTTTAAAGTTTAAATTAATACTGAATAAACTCTCTAAAATAATAATTTTGTTGGTCCCGACGTGGGCTAATATTAAAAATTAAAAAAACTCAATAAAATAATAAATTTTTTGGGGGTCCTAACTCCTAATAAAATCATAAATTAATAATTTATATACTAATTTGCCTTTTTATTTAGTATGCACAATATAATTACTTAAAAACTGTTTAAATTAAGTAATTATTAATTTATCGATAAATTAATAATTGTCGAAATTAATAAATTTATCCAGCTCTAACATTATTAATTTAAATAGTTTCTACTAGTTGGAGAAATTAAAATTAAAAATCGGAAAAATACCTGAAGACCAGCCCACCCCTTTTTAATATCATCTTCTTTAGAATCGGTTTCAGGAACCCAGGTTCGGTTTTTGGCATGATCGAAGAACGATTTCGATGCATAAAATTGGCCATAGTCGTACCTCAAATCCGATGTGCTTCCGCTTAAACTCAACCCATTTTGTGGCAAAAAATTCTCACCATCAGAACTATAACTCCCAATTGAATACCAATCATGCCCTCGAAATCCGGCTTTCATTACATGTACCGCACCGCCGTTTAACACCGACGTATCAAGTCCGTTTGTACTGTTCAACGCCACCGGATAAAAGTCCGGGCACTCCCAAGTTGCGGTATCTTCCGCCGCCGAAAGTTTGACCCATTCTCGAAGGAACGGGTCGGATAGGTTTTTGGGTCTTGGACTTGGCGGGACTTTGAATCGCTTCCGGTGTATAGCATGACCGGAATGTTGCCCGGAAGGATGGTGGCTGATCCGGACCAACAACTGTTGATGTCTGCTTCTTGGGTCGGGTAAATTGCCGGGTCGAGATAGATCCAGTTGACCAGGTCGTATGAAACGGCATGGCCCCAGATGATGGTACCAAAAGTGGCATTAGACGGATTGTGTTGGTAGAAAATATGGTATACTCCTTCGTATAACATTGGTCCTGAATACACAAAATGACTATTATAACCTTGACCTATTAAAGTTTAAAGCTTAAAATACCCTTAGTAAACTTCCGATATCATTTCCAGAAAAAATACCCTTTCAACAAATAAGACATTGTTTTCTTACATATTTTTATTTTTTTAGTAAGATTGAACTCAATCATTTACAAGCTTATTGACCTTTTTCAGTTTTTTGAAAACTTAAAAGAACTAATAAGTACAAAAATCTTATCAGCAAAATATTATTTTTTAACAAAAGTATATTTATTAAAGAATTCGAAAATCAAATTAAATTTTTTTTTTCTTTCTAATTTGTGGTCATTGATGTTTTTTGTAAGTAAAAGAAATCTTACTACTTACTAATGCATTTAGGTCTACCTCTTTTAGTAAGTTTAAGGAGCTCCTTAATTTTAAGTTTAAGGAGATTTCCACTTTTAATAAGTTATTTAACTAAAAAAATAAAGTGTTGCTTACAGAATTCGAAACAAGACCTCTCCTAAGTAGTCACTGTGTGTTAACCACTCCAACTACTTGATTATTTTGATTTATTCCAGATACTAATATATATAAGCTTTAATGTCACCGGAACTCAACCATCATTTCTCTATTTAAAAGGTTAATATTTACTTTCACAAAAAAAACCAATTTCGGATCTGATCCTACCATCATTAATGTCAGCACCTACCATCACTACGCACCACCACTCATCACCATCGCTATTGTCACCACCACCGGTACTGTCGTCACTTCGAAATATAGTTACGGGTACCCGTCGCTGCATTGCGCAGTTACCCTGCTAGTATGGAAAAAAGAGCTAAAAGGAAAAAAGTAAATTGAATGGATAGATTCCATAACCATCGAGATCAAAACTTCAAAAGTGGTCTTGGGCGGTGGGGTTTTTCCACCATGATGGTGGGACACTTCCTGATTAGCCTATACATTCGAATTAGATGCAAAAAAATGTTTTTACTTAAATAGTTTTACAAAATTGATCTATTATTTTAGTATTTGTATAATAATCTCGGAGTCATTTTTTCTTGAATTTTACGACGAAGTCATTTTTTATGTTAGTAATATTTCGATTTTAAGAAAGTAACATTGTCGATTGCTTCAAAACTGACAACCAAATCCAATTCTAAAATGACATAAAAAGATTTAAAAAAAAAACTCACCATTGGGATCTGCATAATTTTAACCAGTAATCATCCATATTCATATTCGTATCCATGTCAACGGAATCCAAAAGAAAAAAAAAGTTAGCTACTACAAAATATATATTAGTAGAAAAAACATAAAACAAGTCAACCACCGTACTTGTTTTTTCATTTTTCAAATATTAATAATAAAAGTACTATTAATTGTATAATTAAGTCGTTCATGCATGCTAGAGTTTTTCAGTTTCGTGAAAAATATTTTTTTTTCATAAATAACACAATTACGGTAGCTTAAACAGATCTAGTAAAAAGAAATAAATTGACACACGTACCATTCATCCAATTGCTTGGTGGTTGGAAATGATAATACGATTGTTATTTTTTTCCGGTGGAATCGTTATTCCGTCCTTCAATTTCCAACCTGCGGTTGCACGGGCTTCGGTCTCATAAACGAGAGCAAGAAAACATAATACAAGAAATGAAAAAAGAGGATTATTCATGATGTTTGTTTCTTATATCAATGTGTTTAAGGTTGTCTAGGAGAATTGGTTGCTTTTATATAGACTTTGAGTTCAAAAGTAACTGCCGAATCATTTTTATTTTTACCCCCTCAGCTTTCGTTATTACCCTTCCTCATCTCGACAATTTTTTATGTCTCACCTTCAAATATGAATTTTATGTTTCGTTGTCTCTGTAAGAGTATAGGTAGGGCGGCAATTCCCAACACGACAAGTACCTGACATGAAAAAAATCAGCTTTGGCTTGAGTTTAAATGAGTTCGTGTCAAAAACAGATTTATTCGACCTGCCTGTTTATAAATTTGATTGAGTCATATATAAATGGGTCGACTCGTCAAATAGTTTAATTTTATAAAGGGTTTTTTAATTTATTTTTTTTTTGAAAAATGATGTAAATACTATAAAATCCTCCTTTTTATTGTTTGTATTAGGGTTTTGTTACCTTTTTAATGAATTTGATTTTTTTTGTTAGCACTTAATTTATTGAAATTTTATAACAATAGTCTTGTATTTGGATCCATTTTTTTTGTTTAGAACTTGCCAACCTAATTTTGACTCACTAACTTATTTGACCTTGCAACTTGCTAAGTTATATGGCCAGACGGGTCATATATGGATTACTATGTTTAAATGTGTTCATGTTAGGGTTGATTTCTCTGACCCGATATTCTTAACAGATCGAAGTTGGTTGACTAGTTTCAACCCATCAACCCGAACTCGCTAACCTAAATCCGACCTAATTACCACTCATAAGAACCATTTTGTATGATTTTGAAATATCAATCCACCTTAACAAAGCTATAACTGAAATATTGAATTAGGATGACATAAGATTATACTTCCTTCGTTTCAAAATAAGTAACACATTTTTCATTTTAGAGGGTTTTAAAATAAGTGATACAATTTGAAAACTTACTTTATTTGATAAAAAGAATTTGGACACACTCCACTGACTGTCACATTTAATATAATGAAATGACTCATACCCTTACTTTATTTTTATACATATAAACTTCATTAATTATTCAATTTAATTTAATTAATTTTCATTATAATCTTTTATTTTAGAAACCAAAAAATTCAAAGTGTATCACGGAGGAAGTACTACATTTAAACGGAAAGCTACTAAGTATTGTTTGGATGTGACAACGGCAAGGTGTAGATGAAGGGGGTGGAATAAGAAATTTTGGAAACAACAGGGATAGACAATGAATAAAGAGAATTTACTTTCCAGCATGGCAGCAATATTAAATACAGAGTAATAGATAAGGGTATTACTCAATGATGATGTGGCATATAGCAAACAAGGATCATGTATGATTTTGTTAAATAACGAATACAGACATTAATCCAAATACATTAACTCACCCTCCAAGTAATCACAATCAAATTATCCAAACACAAAAATAGATTTATACAAATAATAAAAGTTAATTTATTGGTTTCATTTTATCTGATTCAGTATTATTTAAATTAAATATGAAATTTTTTATTCACTTTATGTTTTAGAAATGTGTAATTTGATTAATTTATTATTGATGAAATGAAATATTGTTAATTTTTATCTTATAGATTATAGATTTTATATATTTATTTATATCCAACAATTATTTATATAAACATATGATAAATGGTTTTATGACAAACTTAACAATTTAGTTAAGTAAGATTATTCCCTTTAACATTTACAAATTACAATGATTCCCTATTTTCCTGTATATTACTTAATACGTTTTTCATGATAGCACGATAAATCTGCAAAATAATGTATAATTAATTGATTTCTTTATTATTATATAAATAACAGTCTATGAATGGTCATTAATAGGGGGTTACATGTTCTTCGGCTTGGGTGAATTATACGTATATTTCCAGTACTTCAAATTAAGATATGGTAATTTATGTGGTCAGGTACTTACAATGTTGTACGTATTTAATATAAACTACTTTTATTTGGTTTTATTTATAAAAAATATATGGGTTTTGCTATTATGCGTCTCACGGGCATATGATAACGAACATTTAATGAACCAACATTTCCTTAATCAGTGTAAAATTATATTGATGAGTTATTAATGTTTTTGTGTTACACCGATTTTACCCTTGTCATTATTGAAAATTAAATATTTTGATAAATTAAATGCAGAGACATAAAAGACATTTAACAATTACTATCATGTGCCCTAGAGCACATACTAAAAACCCGAAATATATTACGGAGTATGTGTTGAGTTTTAGTCGGCACTGTTTTCCTTTTTACTCCGTAACATTTATTAACTTGTTATTAAGAAGGTATTACCTAAAATTAAGGATTAAAAGTTTTACCAAATATTTTTATAGTATAACATAGAAATTTAATCGCTGCCCAAAACCACATCATTATTATTTATATTAATCTAAATCTCTTATTATGGTTATAGAAGTATAATCTTGCTTGCTTACTTCTATTGGTATTGTACTTATAAATGTTACTACAACTCTTGACCTCTTGTTAAAGATAGGTATCTTTATTCAGCTTTGAATGTAATGTGAATTAATATGATTTATCAAAAGAAGATTCATGTATTTAATTTAAGGAAAATGATAATGACAGTTCTAAGATCTGTTAATAATATCGGATAAAAATAATGTAAAAACCGCCTCCTGAATTTTAGAACACTACCCCATCAATGAATGTACAAACGTTTTATGCATGTTAGATCAGACAGCCCTAAGAGTTATCATTAACAAAAACCCTTAATTTAAAAGTTAAACCTTGTTAAGATAAACTATTTTATCAGGGTATTTGAAATTGGTACGATTCAGGCATAGTATGTTTGACTAAACTAGTTGTAACTTTGAATTTTTTACTTTTATTTATATAAAGATATTTGACGAAATAGTTAGAACTTGAACATATAAAATGAAATAAAAATATATGGTATGAATGTAATTATTTAAGGGTATTCTTGTAAAGTTTCTTTTAGAAGACTTCAAGTATTTTAAGATTAATTCAAACATCGCGCGAGGATATTCATATAGTATTCAAAATACAGTTTATTGATATATTTATATAACACTCAAAAGATTATTTTACATTAAGAAAACAAAATGTGTACCAACATATATAGTGGGTGCGAGTCCAAATATTTTTTTACCAAATAAGACAACTTTTCAAAGAAATGGTGAGGTCATTTAAAAAAGAAAGAAGTATCTTAATTACGTGAAGGGCAATAGAGTCATTATATTTCAATTGCTAAATGTAGTATATAGAATAGTTTTTAGTTTATGAGATATCTTGAAAATAAAACTAAAAACTTTAGTACGCAAATAAAACTAGAAGCTTTGAAACTTCAAATTACACTTTGCAAAACACGTATAATCTTAAAAGGACTTCTATTAAAACTTCATAATTTTCATGTTCTCTTATTGAAGATTTATTTAATAGGGTAAACATTTTCTTTAAAAATGAAATACAATTAATACGCGTGAATTAGTTATGAAATTTAATTTACCGAACTCCCTCCCTACCTTCTTTTTACCGTTAAAAAAAGTTACAAAATTCAATTTAAAAGTCATACTATAAAATTTGGGGTATATATTACTTAAGAGCAAGGGATATATTGGAGCATCCACTCTTCGCCAATTTTTTTCTACCTAGGTGGCATGATTTTCACCCTCGCCATCACACCGTAATGTGAGGTGAGTGAGGGCGTTCATGGCTGCAGCAACGGAGGAGAGAGGGAGTAATATATTAAGAGAATTTTGTGAGTGAAATGTATTTTGGTGGGTCCTAAAGGGCTATTATTGGTTAGTTATGGTTAGGGATGGAGATGGATCGGATGATGCACATCCATATCCATTTAGATTTATATCGTCCATATCCATATCCATAGCCATTTAGAATCGTTTCATCCATCCATATCCATTGGATTAGAGCGGGTAAATGGACACCCGTTGGATTTTGAAATAATTTTGTTTCTTAAAGTAAATACAATAATTTTATAGATAATTTACGATTTTTATTGTATATATTTATAATTTCTTCAAAAGAAGATATAAATGAAAACATAATTATGAATCTACATTCGATTCATAGAGCATGATTAATTTGTAGCTAATCTTCAAATGTTGATAGATACAAAAAGACATAACTTAATATAATTAAGGGTTAATTTCATACACGTCCTTGCAAACTTCTAATGTTACTATATAAACTTGCAAACTTCATTATTACGTATATATCCTTCAAAAATCTCAAAATTCTCATAACTTATGGTAGAAGGGATATTTGGAGTTTTGAATATAAAACGTGAAATAATGATGTGGCACTGAAGTGACGCTTATGTGGCGCTTTGGCTAGCTTGAGCCAGGGGGTGTTTGATATGAATGAATCAAAGAGAATGGAATTACAACATAGAATGAAATTGGAAAGAAAGAGAATACATATAAAGAAATGAAATTAATTCCATAGTTTGGTACAACCAAAGAACGCCAAAGGAGAGAAATGATTCCCTTTTTGGTTATCTTTTGCAACGGAAATATGGAATGGATGTGCTTCAATTATTTTCCCTAGATCATTTAACATTGAAACTTTTAACATCATGTACCAGTAGGCTCCAAGTTTTAGTCTTGATCTTCATGAAACCCAATTTACTGATATAACAAAAAAGTTTGAAAAATTGGCTGAGCATATAAATAAATTTGAAAAAGGTAAAGAAAAACTTGAGCAGATTTGAAACAAATTAAATCCCTAATTCAAGAATATTGCCAAAATATATGAAAGTAACATACCACAAATCTTTTGGATGCTCATGACGCTAAAAGTCAGGTATCGTATGATGGATTCGGGTTTAAATTGAAGCTCATTCAGGTGTGTTTGGCAACTAACATGTACTTTCAAATTTTGAACTAATTGGCAACTTGTTGAATCTGTGATCTTCTTCTTTCAAGCATACTCTATATCAGTTAAAACAAAAAAACCATATTTCAAGGATCATGTAAGCATTAATATATTCAGGTAAATGTAGTTGGTTTAAGATGGGTCATTTAACTGTTAAACAAGTTTAGTTTAAATGTTATGTTTCAGAAAAGATTTAAAACAATATTCCCAATATTATTTTATGGCAAATGGTGAAAACATAGGCTACATCTATGAAATTAGAAGAAAATTCGTAGCAATATTTCATAATACTAACTAATATTGTAATTCGGTTCAACCGGTCCAACCGGTTCGATCGTTTTTAGAGTATCGGCCGATTCGATTCAAAATCCTATTTTAAAACATTGAGCAAAAATGATATTTGGATTCTCTTTCCTACATTTTCATTCTCTACAAAAAACAGGAGAAATGGAGAGAATGGTAAACTAGACGTGAGTTGATTCTAGGTAAGAATGAAAAATGGAATTAAAAAACACGGAGCTTTAAATACAAAGGCATGTGCAACGCACATGCTATCCCCAAATGAGAAAACATCTCAAACCCTACCCCATTTTTCTCTCTGTAATATTGGTCAGCTTCTTCCACTTCCGCCATTAACGTTTTCCAGATTCACCTTCAGTTCTTCAAACATTACCACCCGCAAATCTTCCGTCAATGTCGTTCGAGCTACTACAACTCGAATCCAATCTGTTGTAATGATGGCAAAGAAAGAAGAACTGTTAGAAAATAGGGCTAAAATCACTGAAGAAATCAACAACGAAATTGTTGATCTTAAAAGGAGAATTGTTTATGCGTCTTCAAATGTCGGCCATGATGCGTACAAATGTATGATATTATTAGATTTGAGAATCTTCCATAAAGATCTATCAAATTATCATACACGTGGGGTGCTAGACGAGAAATTATCACTGATTTATCATTGGAATTGCTTTTTTAAGTTTAAGTCGTTTGATGTTTGGTTTCTTTGTTGTGATTTAATTTTTTGATTCTTCGAATTTTGATCTTTTAATTGAGAAATTTTGTTCAGATACATGAAACCTTCTAGCTGAATCAATGTCACCAAACAAGAGAATCAATTCTCTTGACTATTTCTCAAATTTCATTCACTCCACAACGGAATCGATTCCCTTTTTTCATATTCATTCTCTTTCTTAACATTTCTATTCTCATTTACAATTCCATTCTCTTTCATTCCTTCCTACCAAACATCACCTTAATATGTACTACCTTAATATGTACTATTAGAGCACGTGGTTAAGGGTGTTTGGGAGGGCTTATTTAAGGGGCTTATTAGCTTATTTAAACTTAACTAGGATAAAACCCGCGCGATGCGGCGGGCTGCGAAGTAAATATTACTGGCGATTAAAACTTCATTCGTAACATATTTTTGTAACGAATACAATACATAATTGCAACGAACTGTATGTTTTTTATTTCGATTGGCAGCTTGTGCTTGCTTCTGTCTTCACTTGAAGAATTAAGGCTTTCAACGACGCAAATTTCTCCGATTAGGGGTATAGGGTTATATAACATATAAATCCTACATAGTAAAATGGAGTTAATTTTACCAATTGACTTCGAGGCTAGTAATGAGTTACTCAAAATGTTCTCGTATGCAGCAAACTAAAAACCATGTAATGGACCAGACCACTCAGCGCATTCTTTAATCGTTGTGCTGGATTGAAATGAAAGTTTTTCATTCATGCCAGTAAACATAAAACTTGACTTGGCCTGCCACAACTTACCTCCTCTGATATAATCTCATTTTTATTGTTGAATTTCGTGTGAGGCCACATTCGTAAAACCCTGACCTTGAGGTGAATTTTGTCCTTGAAATCATGAATGTTTCTTATATAGTGCGATCCGATTGTTGCCATGTTAAGAATACCTTACATAAAAAAGATTATGAAAATCATACACGGTAGGAATAACATATGTATCATTTGTTAAAGAATAGAATGAAAAAACAGACTTGCGGGTGATAACTCATACCGTTGGTTATGAAGGTTTTCTCGGTTTTGGATGAAAACAGTGACGGGTTTTCTCGGTTTATAATACCGTTGTTTATATAGAGTGGAGATAATATGTATTTTAATTTTAACAAATTAACTTAATATTAATCCAAAGATTTAATGGGTAGTTATAGCATGAATAAAAAACGTATAGGTTAAAATTAAGTCTTTATATTGGTATCCGAAATATCCATTTGGTTACTATATATTCTCTCTCACAGTTCATAAGGATGAAAAAAACGTAAGCTTGAAAAAAACGTATACATAATTAAGTCATTATACCTAGTTATAGCATTAACTGACCGTTTATGTTTTAAGACCTGCTAAAAATGAAAAAAAACGTATATCGTATAATTAAGTCTATATATTGGTATCCGAAATATCCATTGGTTACTATATATTATCTCTAACCGTTCTTAAGCATTGAAAAAACGCAAGTATGAAAAAAACGTATACATAATTAAGTATTTATACCTAGTTATAGCATTGACTGACCGTTTCGGTTTTAAGACCTACTAAAAATGAATAAAAAAGCGTATAGGTTAAAATTAAGTCTTTATATTGGTATCCGAAATATCCATTCGTTACTATATATTCTCTCTTACAGTTCGTAAGCATGAAAAAAACGTAAGCATGAAAAGAACGTATACATAATTAAGTCTTTATACCTAGTTATAGCATTGACTGAACGTTTTTGTTTTAAGACCTGCTAAAAATGAAAAAAAACGTATATAGTATAATTAAGTCTTTATATTGGTATCCGAAATATCCATTGGTTACTATATATTCTCTCTCACAGTTCATAAGGATGAAAAAAACGTAAGCTTGAAAAAAACGTATACATAATTAAGTCTTTATACCTAGTTATAGCATTGACTGACCGTTTATGTTTTAAGACCTGCTAAAAATGAAAAAAACCGTATATCGTATAATTAAGTCTTTATATTGGTATCCGAAATATCCATTGATTACTATATATTCTCTCTCACAGTTCATAAGGATGAAAAAAACGTAAGCTTGAAAAAACGTATAGATAATTAAGTCTTTATACCTAGTTATAGCATTGACTGACCGTTTATGTTTTAAGACCTGCTAAAAATGAAAAAAACCGTATATCGTATAATTAAGTCTTTATATTGGTATCCGAAATATCCATTTGTTACTATATATTATCTCTAACAGTTCTTAAGCATTGAAAAAACGTAAGTATGAAAAAAACGTATACATAATTAAGTCTTTATACCTAGTTATAGCATTGACTGACCGTTTCTGTTTTAAGACCTACTAAAAATGAATAAAAAAACGTATAGGTTAAAATTAAGTCTTTATATTGGTATCCGAAATATCCATTGGTTACTATATATTCTCTCTCACAGTTCGTAAGCATGAAAAAAACGCAAGCATGAAAAGAACGTATACATAATTAAGTCTTTATACCTAGTTATAGCATTGACTGAACGTTTTTGTTTTAAGACCTGCTAAAAATGAAAAAAAAACGTATATCGTATAATTAAGTCTTTATATTGGTATCCGAAATATCCATTGGTTACTATATATTCTCTCTCACAGTTCATAAGGATGAAAAAAACGTAAGCTTGAAAAAAAACGTATACATAATTAAGTCTTTATACCTAGTTATAGCATTGACTGACCGTTTATGTTTTAAGACCTGCTAAAAATGAAAAAAAAAACGTATATCGTATAATTAAGTCTTTATATTGGTATCCGAAATATCCATTGGTTACTATATATTATCTCTAACAGTTCTTAAGCATTGAAAAAACGTAAGTATGAAAAGAACGTATACATAATTAAGTCTTTATACCTAGTTATAGCATTGACTGAGCGTTTTTGTTTTAAGACCTGTTAAAAATGAAAAAACAAACGTATATCGTATAATTAAGTCTTTACAAGCATTTAATTTTCATTAAGTTGGACGGTTACTATTTTACTATTGAATGCGTAAATTGGAACAATAATTATTTTATGAAGTTAAAAATTATACAACTTTCTTATTCAGTATCACACTAAATTGAGTAGTTGTTTTCACGTTATATTATAGTTATATTTTAGTAGAACCGCTCAAAATCAAGGATTTGATAGTTATACAATCATAATATAATATATTTATATGGTAATTTTTAT
Source organism: Calendula officinalis (assembly GCA_963853835.1). Classification (NCBI taxonomy): domain Eukaryota; kingdom Viridiplantae; phylum Streptophyta; class Magnoliopsida; order Asterales; family Asteraceae; genus Calendula; species Calendula officinalis. Next base: position 24,408,991 of record OY970835.1, on the reverse strand, counting down.
TCCATTTGGTCGGCAATAAGTGAATCATTCTTTGAATGTAATCGCAATTTAAGAACCAAAAATGTATATATAATTGTGGGATGAATTACAATTAGTTCATATAATTAATTTGTCCTCTTTGCAATAAAAACGTATATATAAAATGTTGCTTTAAAAGGTATGTTTAGTAGGGGTATTAAAATTATATTTAATTTGAAAAGATATAGGTTAATTTTGGACTAATAGCATTGATTCGGCGTTTTTATTACAATTTTGTATAAATTAGGGAATTTATAAGAGCATTAATTTTTTAACTGAAAAATATATAATTCACATTATGTCAAAATAAAATAACAGTCAATCTTCATCAAGTTGGAACAAATATAATTTGTTATGTTTGTGGTCAAACCAAACATATTCAACTCGAACATATTTGCATTTGTACCAGTAATGTGGATGCCAGAGGTCTTCAAAGTTTTCAATCGGTTTATATCCATCAAATTCCTTCGAAAGAGAAATAGAAAAATATTAGTTAACACCGAATTTATGATTTTAAAGTAAGAATTTGAAAACTCTGAATTTAGTCAAATAGACGTTACCTCTATTTTTCAACTGGTCGTGGCAGTGGCTGGAGCACTGAAGCACCATATTGGGTGATTAAAGCCATGTAGAAGATAATATGATTGTAAGTTTTCACGTCGGTTATAGCTTGCACAACAACCACATCGTAAGTTCGTGCACTATATATATATGGCTAAAAAAACGTAAAATTATTAAGGAATTCAATGAAAAACGTTCAGTCAAATGTTGAATGATTTAATTATGCCTAAAAAACGTAAAATTAATGAGGAATTCAATGAAAAACGTTTAGTCAAATGTTGAATGATTTAATCCATAAAAAACGTATGGTTTTTATGGTGCTAAAATTAAAAACACTTTATTCACCTTACCATTATGGATTCTTGTTTCTAACAATAAGAGTAGCATAAAAGTATTATTTGTAAGTCAATGCCGGTTTAAATGTATGAATCAAAAAAACGTATGAAGTAAATGATTGTTTCAATGTTTAAATGATTTCGATGTTAAAAAACGGATAGTAAAATTTTAAAGGATTTCAATGTTACAAAACATAAGTAATTTTAACGGCTTTTAATTAAGGTGTTAATATTAAAAACGCCTTAAATAGATAACATTATGGTTTATTGTTTCTAAAAATAAGAGTAGCAAAAAGTCTTATTTGTAACGGCTTTTAATTAGTTGTGTCCGGACATTTAAAGCATACCGTATTAGTGTTTCGATTTTGCTTCAAAAATGTGATGTGGTTAAGTGGTAAGGTGAATAAAAAGGAGTCTAGATACCCAAGTTCGAAACCTACGGATGGTTTTTTTTTTTTTTTGCATTTAAGACGTGGGTTTAAGACCTTCCAGAAATAGCAGGCCAATTTTAAGACCTGCTATAATTAGAAAGTCATTCACTCATTATAGATAGTAGAGATAAGCTCATATTAAGTGTTTGTTTAGGCTTATAAGCTTGTGCTTATGAGCTTATTTAAGCCCCCTTAGAAAAGTCATTTTGGTGGGGCTTTTTAAGGCTTATCTAAAAATACTAAAGACTTTACATTTTTAACCTCCACATCATTTTTCTTTTCTTCTCAACCTCTTTACTCATTAAACCCTTTTCGGTAATTTTACAATATCCTTATATAAGTTAAAACAAACACTTTATTTAATAAAAGCTATTAAAGTGACACAAATGTTTTACCTTGTTTAATCCGATGAGGTGTTTGCCCAAGATAAAAGTGACACGAATGTTTTACCTTGTTTAATTAAAGAATAAATTACACGGAAGGTCACTGTGGTTTGCCACTTATTACAATCACAGTCACTGGTCTTCGTTTATTACACTGGAAGTCCCTGGTGTATTCGATTTGTTACACCCGACGTCCCTCTGTCAAACGGACGTCAAAAAATTCCGTTAAGTGAGAGTATGTGCATCTCACATGATGGGCAAATTCGTAATTTACATTCTCCTTTTAAAGAATAAATTACACGGAAGGTCCCTGTGGTTTGCTACTTATTACATCCAAAGTCCCTAAACTTCGTTTATTACACTGGAAGTCCCTGATGTGTTCAATTTGTTACACTCGACGTCCCTATTACAAACGGACGTCTAAAAGATCTGTTAAGTGACTCATGTGCATGTCACATGATGGGCACAATTGTAATGCTCTGTAAATAGGTGATCATGAAGTTCGGTAAGAAAAAATTTCAAAAAAATCATAAATACACAAAACACATACCGTACTGTTCATTGCAGTCATTTTCTTCATTATACGTACCTCTTTTACTGCTCGATTGGCCCGTCATTGTTTGAAAAGAAAGGTTTTTTGAAGAACAAATAGAGTGGATAAAAGAGAGGGAAATATGAGAGGGAATAAGTGAAGGGACGACTAGTGTAAATTGGGGAAGATACGTTTGAGAGGAAATATGGTGTAAATTCAGGGAAGACCAGGGACTGTGGGTGTAATAAGTGGCAAACCACAGGGACCTTCCGTGTAATTTACTCTTAATTAAATGGTTTAGACAAGGTTCTAGAAAGCGTAAGGCGTGGCGTGGCGGCACCATCAAGCTTCAGCCAAGGCGGGCCATGGCTGGACATGACGTTTTTCAAGGCGTCGCTTAAGGCGGCAAATTTTTTATATAATTTATATATATACGTATATTAAATTGAATTTTTTTTTATAAATCTATTGATTTATATAACAATTCATATATAAAGTTCATAAAAAATATTATATTTAAATTTATAATTATATATATTAAAAATTTTTTAAAAAAATTCATTTTTTACAGCCGCCTTCAAGAAAACTCGCCATAAGGCGCGCCTTATCGCGCCTTATCACGCCTTATCTCACGCCACGCCTAGCCGAGCCGCCATGGTCTGTTTCATAACGTCGACGCCGCGCCTCACGTCTTGGCGCGCCTTTTAAAACCTTGGGTTTAGATATGCATTTTGTCCCATCACTGGTTCACTACCTTTTTAATTCAGAAGAATTTTTTATATTCTTCTAAAATTTATAAATTATCTCTACATTGTTTAAAACTTATAAATTACTTTTATATATTTTTAATTTTTTTAGTTATCTTTATATTTATTCAAATCTTTAAAACAGTTTTTTTATGTACTTAAAGTCTTAAACTTATTTGAATTAAAACATTATTACATCAATAACTATTATCATCAATTCATTTATTTAAATAATTACTACATAACATAATACTCTTATTCAATCTGAACCTAAGTTAAAGCTCATCAACGTGGCATCAAAATCCAAAGGCTTTCGTAAAAATTACTTTAAATACATCTCAATACTAGTAATCGATTAGAAAGAACTCTTTTTTTTTTCTTCAAATGTACACGTTTTTTTGTTAATACTTATTGTCGTTCACATGTCTATTAATTCTTTTATTCTGACAAATATCTCCTACCTATTACATATTTTAAAGCAAGTTTCTGCAAATAACAATTTCATTCAATATATCAATGAGTCTGCTGAAAATCAAGTCCATTTCAAAAATTCTTGAAACATTTACAAAAATATCTACATCTGTTTCTTCAAGCAGATGCAGGATCCTTGGGTTGGACATTTTCTTCAAGGGCTTCCGGAAGATTCAACACAATCTCCGCATATGCTACACCACAACAGGAGAAAAGGTTGACCCATTTATTATATACGGGTCGATTTGGGTAGTGTTTATCTTAAACGGGTCAAATCAAAAAATTGGGCTAAAAGGGACTGCTTTGACCCGTTTAAATTCCCAAACCGACCCAGACCATTTTGACCCATATAAAATAATTACCCATTTTGACCCATTATCTAGTTGATAAAATGAAGAGAGAGAAAATAACCTTCTGGCAAACTTAGGGTGCGTAAGGCAGCTTCTGCATAAAATAAACGCATGGGATTACTGTCGCTTTGAAAAGTTGAATTTCCCTTTTTGCCCCTGGGTGGGGACTTTTTTGATCGGTTCATAGGCCATGCCACAACACTGATACCAGTTGGAAGTATAGACAAAAGATCTGCATATCTAAGACTAACTGTCACTTTGCTGCAAAAAATAACAACATATAACCAATAGCAATATTAAAAATCATAACTTTTATTATCATGAAAATGAATGGATTATGTACCGACCAATCAAAATCATCTATCACAAATTCAATCATATGGTAGGGAAGACTATGATAAAGTTCTCCAATTTGATTACCATACAAATCCTTTATAAGGCGAACCTACAATTAAAAAGATTATAATGAAAAAAATAAAAGTAAATTAAAAATTATATTTCCTCGGTAGTAAACAAATACCTGTTCCCGTCTATCGACATATGCTTGCAATAGGTCTCCAATGTGATCAATAAATTTCTGAAGAAAAACAGGGCACAAATATTAAGAAAATAAAAAGAATTGAAAAAAATAGATGTAGATAATTACCATTGCATTTGAAGATAAAAGATCGTTTTCTGCTTCACGTATTGGCAAAAAGAACGGTACAGTGTGTTCAAGTACAGTCATTTTTTCAAGAAACGACTTGCTTTCAAGAACACAATGATATTGTTCACGTGGCTCACCTACAAAACGTAAAATAAAAATAATTATAAAAAAATACAATTATAATTCAGTTAGAAATATAATTAACAAGTAAACAAGTTCTTAAGTTACCAGCAAAAGATGTTTCATATTGTATGCCAATACGTGCTCCTTTCAAACAACATATCACCTGATTAAAAGGCATATTGTGTTATCAATGGAGAATAATTATAATATAAGCTTCTAAAGTATAATAATACCTTGGTTCCAACTTTATATGTAATTTTTTCATGAAATATAGAAATTGGCATCATGCTTGCATCCATAGGTGACTGCATTGCCTTTCTTTCAGCTTCCATATGAACCTATATTACATTATATAAATTAAATCATTTTTTGTTTTTTTTAAGATTAAATATTATGAAAATATGAATAAAAGAACCATACACGTTCACGTATTGTTGCCAATAGTCCATCATTCCACTGTTCACTGTCCAAACAGAGCTCTGAAAATAAAAAAATAGCTTCAGCAAACCTTATTTGCGACAAACAAAAGATAGAAAAATAAAACTCAAATTAAAATTGAAATTGAAACTGAAACCTACCTTGAGTTTGGGATGCACGTGCAGCTTCAAATTCCCTTTGTAGACGCTCAAATATCATTTTATCGGAGTCTCTAAATGATTTTTTGATTAAAAAAAAAACATATATCAACCATTAAAGTTTAAAAATTGAGGTAAAAAAGTAACTGCCAGAAAACTGTATTTTCTTAGAGTTGATACCGAGAAAGGCGTTCGGTTAATTCCCCATGCCTTTTGAGAACGCTTGAAACTGCCAAACGAATCAACTGTAATGCATGAAGTTATAATAAATAGTAATTTCATCCAAACAAAAGAAAGTATAAGATGTACATCTGGCTCTTGTTGTCTCTAAATGTATATCATCCTCCTGCATTAAGTTCTGTTGTATAATTAGACGTTAGAACAACAAACAATATATTGTATTAAAAGAGAAATTATGTTAAGCTTTCTGTTAAATTTGTAGCTCAATGAACACTATGAGATCATTAAAAACACATTAATCATACAACGGGCAATGCAAAACGGATTTAGACAATCACTAAATAAATAACATAATGGAAAAAATGCTAATAGAATGCAAATGATTACCACTTCTACCATCTTTTATGCGAATCCTCAATTGGAAATTTCTGCAAGCAAGAAAAAGAATTAATAAGCATAAATGACAAGATAACACATTTTATCATGAAAAAACCTTAATTAATTTGATAATGAACCTATAAACCCTAAAATGCGAATCAGAGTTCATAATTCGAATCCTGACTCCTTTTTTTTTTTTTACTAAAGTCATCTATACTTGAACGTTCTACAATTCAATTTTAAGGTATCAAAACTAGTTGTCAGATTAACCCTAACTGAATCTATATAATCGACGTTGCGCAATGCGTACTACTAAAGTTCAATTAATCATAAAAGGAAGGGCAATCGAGCAACGCATACTATATTTTACAATTAATTTAATGATTTATGCTTATATCTATGATTGAATTTCAAAAAACTGAGCTCGAATTGATACTGATAAAATCAAACAACAATAAACACACTGATGAAAATTAGGGCAAGAGAAAGATTGGAAGACCAAATACTGAGTGAACATTGAAAAATTAGGGATTTCAAGGCGTGATGATTTCAATATCGTGTAAACGTGTATCGCCGTAAAATAGAAGTAACCGGTACCTGGTCCTCTGACGGTGACGGCGGCGGCTTCACGCTATAGGAGACGAAGATGTAAAGCGGGCGCTCTTCTGGTAAATTTCTGAAAGGGGCAAATTGGTAAATAGCACAAGTAAAATAGTTTTATGGACGGACCGGTACGGCAGTACGTGTGCCACGTCATATTTAAATTATTTTATTGAATAGTGAATGCAATTGCATAGGAATTAGTTTTCATACTATAATTTTTTATTCTCTTATTATAATGTACAAATACTCCTGCAAAATGTACAAGTATATATATAACATATTATAATATAAAGCTTAAAAGATGTGATATGAAACACCCCAATTGCATGCACTTACATGTATTCTTTTACCCGCAGCATACACTTAAAAACATGAATGAAATAATATACATGTGAGTTAAAACCACCGATTTGTTTGACAAGTGAAGGAGGGCATATTTGGAAGGAAAAAAAATGATGTATGTATAGGAAGGTGTCAGTTTGTGGGGTTTCATCTTAAAAACAATTGGTTGTAAGAGGAGTAGTCCAGGACCCTTATAAGCACATTACCGGTTCGATATTTGTCCAATGTGGGACATCTCAACACGCCCCCTCACGTGTGGCGTCATTTTTTTTCGCGCCTAACACGTGGATATTTTATGGGTTACGTGGGGTCCGTGTGCCCGTTTGACCAACAACGGGTGAACCTTGCTCTGATACCACGTAAGTGTTTATGGTTCAAATACTTGAATGATATTATTAACATAAAGATCCCTATATATAGGGCAATACAAATAAGGAAACAATCTCCAGAATATCTAACTACCTAAATACGAGATACACAAAATATAATACATATTTACTAATAGAAGGATGAGTTATAAATGTATGTATTAAGCAGTAAACAAACAAACATAAATAGTTGAACACGTAAATCATTTCCTCCAATTAAGGCCATTAAGTCTTAAACAACACCATCTAAAACTTGTTGACTATTGGTGTTGATACTTTGGTGTTCACTATGGTGTAAGGTTATGTCACACCCCGCCAAAATAGTTTGCGGAAGAACGGGCGTGGACATTTTGAGTAACGCAAGCATATGATTATTGTAAACAATAATTGTTTAAAAATCTGAATAACATTTGAAATAAAGTATGCCACAAATTTTAAATGTTAACAAAATACTAGAAAGATAAAAAAAGAGAAAATGTTTTTAGTAAATCGTGGCATCTTGACACATGCATGCTCGTGATCCAATGCTACTAAGACTCATGCCTCGACTTAGTTACCTGAAAAACATATGAAAAATGATCAACAAAATTGTTGAGTGAATCCACAGGTTTAATATGAGTTTTGAAAACCAAAGTTTTTGTGTGCCATCAAGGCGTAAATCGTATAATGATATAATGTTTAAAATGATTTTTAAATCCAACATTTTCATGTGCCAACCATGGCATAAGTTGTATGATGATATAACGTCTGTAAGTGAGTTGAAATCCAAAGTTTCATGTGCCAATCATGGCATAAGATATATGAGAATAATTTATATGTAGAAACATATAAGTATGTAGAAAAACCATGACTGATATCCAGTGTAATGCCGACCCTAAGTCCATAACCAAAACTACCAACTCTAAATGATGTTACTGTATCTAAGATATACACTCCCTGATTTGATCACACTGTGGGAGGGAGAGTACCAACCGATAGTACTATCTGCATATCCAGGGCCTAGTCGCAACTAGCTAATGATTATGTGTGTAAGCATCTAATGATGTTGCTATGCACTACACCTAAACTTAGTCCGAGCATAAGGATTGATTGTCATGATTTTGAGATATGTATCATCAGAAGTAAAATAAACAGTTGTAAAGCATGTAAATATTTATAAAACGATTGATATGTTTTTCACCCAAAAACAGTTAAAAATGTAATAAAAAGAGGGGTTGTGGACTCATCTGATAGAATGCTAGCAATATGCAATGATAGTGTATGATTTCCAACCGAATGATTCCTAGCGCCTTAAACGCATAGAAATAACTAATGAACGATACGTTGGTGACGTTGTAAAATGATATTGCATTCAATTAAATTTGGTTTGTATAAGTCTTTGAAAACGGTTTGCGTTGATTAAAAAATTGACAAGTCGTTGTACCATGGGTAATTTCGAAATGATTATTAAGTAGTAGATAATTAATATTATTTAAATGTTTAAATAATAACGATTTGTATTTTTGAATAACGTTAGTTATATAAATAATTAATGACTTAATAAAGGTTAATAGATAACCAATTTTTGTTTCAATATTGATTTAAATCCTTATTGTAATTCAAAATGGACTTGGCGAACAATATTAGGTTGCTGGGCTTTTAAGTGATATTGGGTTGGAGTTTAATATATACACAGAAAATGAAGACCAGCTTGATAACAAACAGAATTATAAAAGAACCGGAGGTGTTTGTAGCCGGAAGTTACAAAAGAGGTGATGGTGGGTTTCGCAAGAACACGCACATAGAAAGCAGTGGTAATTTCCGGAAAAACGAGAGTCACATTAATTTAAATCGAAAAGAAGAATTTTTATACCTTCAAATTAAGAGAGGGAGCCGAGAGCAAGGTGGATGGTAGTGGTGGTTCAACCGTAGGATGGAGGTGAAGACTCGTCGGAGTTCGTAACTATTGCTCTGTGCTACCGAGCTAAGAACTTTGCCGGAACCTCAAGGTTGCTTCACTTTTGAGAGAAGATGAAGAAGTGAGAGTTGTTGCTGGGTTTTGTATGTTCACGCCGGAGGTAAAAGAGATGAGAGGGATGCGGGTTTGAGATTCAAGTAGAGATGGAGTGGTGTTGGGTTTTTCACGTACAAAATCGATCATAACATGATGAGTATTCGGTTGTTGTTTATAAAATCATCGAGAGTCTTATAATATTCACAAAATCTCGGATGGCAGATGGAGTGCACGTCATAAAAATTTGATTGTTTGTTTAAATTGATATGTACGTGGGTTAGGGTGGGAATAAGAAAGAGTTTCTGAATTTTTATTTAATTGTTATATATATATACATATCTATTAAATTGTTTAGTTAAAGGTTTCAAACATTAATCGTACCAGTGGAACTAATGTGTCATTATAATTGACAAAAAAAAAAAATTATTTTTGAGTACGGTATAATTTCAGTTGATCGAATGCTTCATGAAAATATATCATTTATATCTTTAGTTCGATTCAGTTTTATTGTTACGTCACCAACTCGTTAAGAGTACAGTTCTAACTGTATGAGACAAATACAAATTGACTTGTGTATAGTTAAGACGTGTAATACTAACACCCTTTATGAATGTTTTTACTAAACTTAAATGCTAAAATAAATGAGACGATTGTCCTAACATGAAATTTGGTCACATTAAATGTCGGGTCAAATGGGAGGGTTGTCACAAGTTATACTTTCAAGTCCCGGTAAAATTAAGGTGAATTTGGGAGTCGTTATACTAACACCCTTTATGAATGTTTTTACTAACACCCTTTATGAATGTTTTTACTAATTTTGAAGTTTATTATTTCAAATGTATTTGGTCGATCGGGTTTTATATTACTTAGTGTCAAGAGTGATCGGGTTTTATATTATCTTAAAGTGTCAAATACTAATAGCATCTCATATTTAAAATGTTGGTTACTTTGGTATACTACTCACTCAACTCGATCACGTGAAAGACACATGGTTTTGATGTTTTTTTAACGGACAAAATTTGGGCCAAAGTGTATTATTCTCGGTCGTGCTTCATCCATACTTGGAGAAAAAAGAATAATGGTTACCTGCAATGATCTTTCAAACAATATTTTGCAAAAGGATGAACAAATTTGCAACAATTATATTAAATTAAGGTTGATTGAAATAAGAATAGTAAAGTTGAGAACCGTGAGAATCACACGGTTACGCACATTTTCCTACTCGAACAGAATCTTTACCTCATAATTAAGTCATGTCTTTGGCCATTGTTAACACATGATTGTAGTTAAACGGTGTTTTAAATGAAGATCAAGTGCGATTTCTATTACATGGTCATCAAACAACCCACTATATATGCTTCATGTTTACTACCCTTATGAATATAATTATCCTAATTAACCTCTTGTTCGTAACATAAAATTAAAAATGAATACGATATAAACTTACAAAGAAATGAAAACCGAAATGATTTAGTTATCTTGGGATAGTCGTTTTTCTCAATTTCTCTTTATATTTAGCAACCGAATACCACAACCCACCAAGAGTGTTGATCACCAATCCGCTAACATTCAGAAAATGTACTTGAACTCCACCCAATAAGAAGAACCCAAGTGTCTGACCAACAAATTATAAAACAATTAATTAAAGATTACAACTTTTAATTTATAGAGAAAGATACGATGACTTACAGTGGATCCAACGCCCTTCAAGACACCAACAATGGTTGTAGTGAGGGCAGAATTGACAATTGTACATAGAAACATGGTGTAGTTTAAGATTATACCCATCACTAGTGAAAGAACAAACATCACAAAAAAGTATATCGAAGCACTCTGTTAAATAAAAAAATGAAAAAAATAAAACTCAAATTAGCAGCAGATTTAACACGAAAACAAAATTATAGTGAGTCGACAAAATTGGAATTTAGATACTGACCTTTGCATACAATAATGAGAGTGAAGTTGGGAATTCTCCAGTAACTATTATGAGAAATGCAAGAAATGGTAAAGATAAAAGGCTGTTATAAAACATGATTTCAATTGATGAGAGCCCATCTTCAGCACCAGATCTTTCCACCAATACAAGATACATTGTCTGCATATGTCATCTAAATCTCATTTATACTGGATAAATAGATTACCAAAGTTCACAAAACGGGCGGGTTCGTGTGAATTTTGACCCGTTTCTTTTTTAACTAATTATTTTGATTTGGCCCGTTAATCTGTTAGAGATGATTAAATCATACCTGGAAGAAGACAGAGATGAGAGCCATGACATATCCAAATAAATCAAATGAAAAATCTCCAAGTGCTGCAATAATTACCCCTGCAGCAGTTAATGATACAGAAAGAATTACCTGAAACAAGATTCAAACTAAAAGGGTTAAAAACTTAAATCAATTTTTATGCTAATGAAATACATGACATGATGGAATCGAGTATGGTTATATTACCTGTTTTGAGTGTTTTCCCTTTTTATAAAAAAGTCCAGCAACTAATACAGATAAAGGTGTTAACCGTTTTATAGCAATATACATTGGAATATTGACTCCTTTTAAGCTTGCTAATGCAAAAGCCACATTCGCATTATAAAAAAGTGAAACGAGAACAAGTTTTTTTGCAGTATCAACATTTAATGCTTTAGCTCTTGTCCATCCCATTATTCTTCCAAAGTGTATAAGTAATGCAGTTGCCAATTGCTGCAAAGTTAATAAGTAACGATAATATAAAAATAAAATCACAAAATTTGGAAATTTTCAATGTATTTAGTTAGTATTGTCACCTGTAAGGTAAGTAGAGTCATTGAATGTGCATACTCCATGACAACTGCTTTGTTTATGAAAACCATAGCCATTGATGCAATTCCATATGATAATGCAGCAAATAAACTACAGAATGAATTAAATTACTGAATTAGCATATTATTCATCTTAAGAACAGATTTATCATTTATAGCTTTAAACACAAATAATTAGCTTATTTAATCAGCTACAAGTAAATCTACAAACACAAATAACGTACATTGTAAATTTCCGAACTCCTAATTACAATAATAAATCTACTACTCCATACAGATCTGATCTGGCAAATACAACAGTTAATAATGCAAATCATTAAAATTGGGGAAAAACCAACTGACCTAAGATAAGGAGGCGTGGTATCTTTATCCATGGTGTAGATGACGAAATAATTGCTGTTGTGATGAAAATTTCAGCAAATTTTGAATGAAATTGGAAGGAACGTGATAGGGGTTAATCAATTAAAGGTAGGAAAGGGTTAAATTTCATCGGACTAAATTGAATTTTTTAGGACTAGTGCCCGCATCGTAGTAGGTTTAACAGCAGAAGCAAGAATCGGGATGTAGAAAATGGATGGGTAGAATGGGAAGATAATAGTCAAGTAATTGGGTTTTTGTTCATGATTGGAAAATTTGACGTTTGGGTTTGAGGTGGCGGGAGGGTTTTGGGGATCTGGGAAGTGTCTTTGGATCTTTACGTTACGATTATCTTACAATTTTTTATGTTCATGATTATTACAGTTCTTCTTCATGTGAAATAAACTTCAAAAAAAGTATTGGATAACGAATTTTACTTGCTTGATAAAGCTAATTTAAAAAGCTTTTTAAGTTTACAAACTTAAAAAATACTCCGTATGACTTTCTTCACCACTGACAATTTCGAATTTGGGTTTAGAATTTCACGTTTTCGATTTTGTGTTTCCATTTTCAGGTTTCGTACTTCATCTCAACTTCTTCAGCTAGTTTTAACTCACTTTTTTGAATTTGGGTGTTAAATTTTCTTATATTTTAATTATGATTTCAGTTTGGGGGGTTCGGACTTCAAGTTTCCTGCTTCAATTATCCTTTCCATGTAATTCAATACTCACAGGAACTTAGCCAGTAATAACTTTATGTTACTAGATTTATTTGTTGATTTTGCCCTACCTACTGAACAGCCATCCATGGGGAGAAACTTAATAAAATTGTTATAATCTTTCAAGTTTGTATTATTAGGTTGATGCTTTTGTTTTGTTTGATTTTAAGTAACATGGTTTTGTTTTTGTTTTGTTAGGTTAGAAACAAAGATGATCAACAGACATCATCCTTCCCTTTTTCCTTCACGAAATGTCAATCCAAGTAATTTTGTTTCCCTTGGATTGACAAAGCACAAAAGTTGTAGTTAACTCCCTTACAGTAGTTCCTTCAACGATTTCATTGTCTTCAGCAATATTATACAAATGAAATACTTACTAATATAAAACGATCTTAATACTTACAACAATTTTATAGATGTCAAAGGGAATATAACACTAAAGATTGAATTTTGAGGAGTATGTAAGTTCATTTTATTTTTACAACTCAAATTATTGAGAATACAAATTTATGATTGTAAGAATACCAATAGACATTATTTTGAGTATTATATAAAAATCTCCCGCGTAACTACTAGTTATGAAACATACGTATGAAGGTTTTGTTTTAACTATTCATTTATTTGTTTAGTATTTTTTTTAACAAAAATACAGGATACCTTGAGGGCTTATTAGTAAATTGGACATAAGAAAAGGGTGTACAGCCTACTGGTAAGTCAGGGTAAGTGAATTTTGTGCTTGTATATTAAAAGTGAAAGGGTGCAAGATATAACATTGTCTAATATTCGTTTAAAATCTAATTTCTTCTGCATTTTTCCTGTAATATTAGGGTTTCTGACTACGTTCATAATCGATACAATGGTTAAAGTATTTGTCAAATCTGAAACGATAGGATACGATTAAAAACCAATTTATAATCTCAGCTGATGTTAACGTTAACGGGGTGGGGTGTGATTGTCTTCATATGTATTTGGTTGACTAAAACAAAACATAGTGATTTAATATGTTTTTGTTACTTTGTTTACGGTATCCTTTTTTTATAATATTGCAAGTTCTTGACCATATTACATCTCTTTCATAGACTTTTCTGATTTTTTAATCATTATCACACACCAATAATACATATTTTCCATCAACCAAAGAGGGACCACATAATTAATGAGCTTAATTTAAAGTTTCCTGCAGAACTTGATCACAACTTTGATGGAAATCTATGATGTTTGCTTAATTTCTTTATGTTATTTGCTTGTTTTTAACCGAATAGTGGTTGCGGGATTCGAGAACCATGAATCAGATTCACAGCCTTACAGAACAGCATTTCATTTTCAGTCTTTGAAAAATTGGATGAATGGTAATTATATTATTTTTTTCTTGGTTAGAACCTGTTTTTCTTATTTGTTACTCGTGTATGCTATGTTATCGTGTTGATTAACGTACGTTTTTTATGTCGTGTTTTCTTACATGATGGTTGATCAATTACATGCTTCATCTGTTGGTGGAATTTGCAGATCCTAATGGTAAACACAATATAATTGCACTTCAACTTGGTGTCTTGAAAAAAAATTGTCATGTGAGCTGATTTGTACAGAACAATGTTCCCTTCCTTTCCTTCTATCACACTTTGCATTTCGCCCCCTCCCATTAAAAGGAAAGAAAGGGCATAACTGTCATTTGACATGAAACTGCTCTATATAGACAGAAATTGATTTTTACGAATCAGCACCCTTTCTTGAATGCTAACCTACACGAGTTTTTGGTGCAACTTATTTAGGACCAATGTATTACAAGGGAGTGTACCATTTTTTCTATCAATACAATCCATATGGTGCATTATGGGGCAACATTTCATGGGGTCATGCCATATCATATGATCTCATCAATTGGGTTCATCTTGATCTTGCTCTGAACCCAGACCAACCTTACGATACCAACGGGTGCTTTTCCGGGTCCGCCACTATTCTCACCAGTGGCGGGCCCGTGATCATGTACACGGGTGTTGACACCAATAAACACCAACTACAAAATTTAGCATTTCCTAAAAACGAATCCGACCCGCTACTAAACGAATGGGTCAAATCATCTCATAACCCGATACTAAGTCTCCCGAAGGGGATTGACCCGTTATCATATAGAGATCCGTCAACGGCTTGGATCGGTTCAGATGGAGAATGGAGGGTTGTGATTGGAAGTGAGATCGATGGTCATGGATCGGCTATTCTTTACAAAAGTAAAGATTTTATCCTTTGGGTTAGGTCTTCGAGCCTGTTACATTTTTCAAATAAAACAAAAATGTGGGAATGTCCGGATTTTTATCCTGTTAGTGTTGATGGGAGAAACGGGCTCGATACATCTATTCAAGGGGAGAATGTTATGCATGTTCTTAAAGCAAGCTTTAATAACCATGATTACTATATTTTGGGAAATTATGACCCGAAAACTGACCGGTATGATGTTGATGTTGACTTTATGGATAGTCAAGGGTCGTTACGGTACGATTATGGGAAGTTTTATGCTTCGAAATCGTTTTATGATGGTGAAAAGAAGAGAAGGGTGTTATGGTCATGGATTAGTGAAGGTGATGGTGAATCTAATGATATCAAGAAAGGCTGGTCTGGTCTTCAGGTGAATCTTGACTTTTCTTTCTTTCTTTCTTGTAAAGAGGGTAGGTTGGACGGGTTGGGTAACGGGTCAAAACATGTTCAGGTTAAAATAGTAATTTTAGCATGGGTCAAAATGGGCCAACCCCCAAACACTTTTTTGTCCATTTATTATACACTAACTAATTTGCTAAATATGATAATAAAAACTCGTTAAATCCATTAGAGATAAAACATAACTTAAATCAGCCCGTTGTTTGTAAATGGACGTCAATTATAACTAACAAAGAGTTTTTCAGTCAATTCCTAGAAGCATTTGGCTCAGTGAAAATGGAAACCAGTTGGTGCAGTGGCCCGTTGAAGAACTCGAAAAACTACGCATGCAAAAAGTGAATTTCGAGAATAAAGAACTCAAGGGCGGGACCATGTTCGAAATTTCAGGCATCACAGCTTCACATGTTTATTAAATTACAAATTACAAGTTGTGAATATATATATATATATATATATATATATATATATATATATATATATATGAGTTTAGTTACTCACTAGATCATATTTATAAAATTATGAAGTTAAAAAGTAGTTCATTTGACCGTTTTAAATTACAATCTCGTTGCAGGCTGATGTAGAAATGACATTTAGTTTGTTAAACCTAAATGAAGCCGAGGTTTTGAGTGCAGAAGTAGTTGACCCCCAAAATCTTTGTACAACAAAGAATGTATGAGTAAGTGGGGGTTTCGGGTTACTGGTTTTGGCTTCAAATGACCTTACTGAACACACTGCTGTTTTCTTCCGTGTTTTTAGGAGTGGTAATGATTTCCGAGTGCTCATGTGTGTTGACCAAACAAGGTTAGATTTATCTTATAATCGACTTACCTTCATCTTTAAGCTCATATACTCGCAAGTTACCATTGGCATGACTATGAAAATGGGTAGTTTTTTAGCGAGCCAAATGGGTTGGATATTGTTAGAATATATTATTTATTAATTAGTCATAATGATAATATATTACCATTTATATGGTCAACAATGTAGGACATATTTGTGTACATTATAATAGGCTAGAATCAAGGATCTCATTGTGTATTTATACTGAAAGAATGAAATGAGAAAGGCACGATTTACATTTCCTTTATGGTATCAGCAGATTAAGGAATTATTCCTTCTCTCTTCCGCTTTCTATTTTCTAATCGGTATTCTTGCCGATTTCTTTTTTCTTCACTGTTTGTCAAAAGAAACTTCCTTGTTCTCTTTTCTTCTTCCTCGCCGAAACGAAACAGTATTCATCCATGGCCACCACCAAATTCCATCCCGCCCTTGGCGTCTCCAACATACGGAACCACATTCCAATCATCCTTGAACAAACAAACGTCCAGTATTCTACGTGGGCTGAGTTGTTCAAAGTTTGTGCTCGTTCGATGCGAGTTCTACACCACATAATTCCGTCCAGCACTACTGCTCCGGCAGACCCAAAAACCGCCGAGGAAACGGAATTATGGGCGACACTTGACGCCACAGTTTTGGGGTGGATATATTCCACCATTTCTCGTGATCTTATCACAACGGTGATGGTTCCAGGCTCTACGGCCATGGATACTTGGAACCGGTTATGAGACATATTCGAGGATAACAAGCATTCACGGGCAGTTACACTCGAACAAGACTTCTCCCATACCGTCTTGTCCGACTTTGAAAACATTTCCGCTTATTGCCAACGACTCAAGGAACTTTCCGACCAAATGAGAAACGTTGGCGCCGAGGTATCCAATGATCGCTTGGTACTCCAGATGGTCTCGGGTCTTACCGAGGCGTATAATGGGGTCGGTACTTTACTCCGGCAAAGTAATCCGTTACCGCCGTTTGCTCAAGCCCGATCGATGCTCACTCTTGAAGAAGCCGGTTTAGCCAAGAAGGTGGCAACCTCGTCTAATTCCGCCATGATTGCCCCGACAATCGACTCACCGCATGGCGGTTCCTCTCGCCATCGTGATTCACCGACCAAAAATGGTCGCCGGAAATCAAGTGGTAACCGGAACAGTGGCAATGTCCGCAACAACAACTCCACTGGCGGCCAAAAACGGGGTCATGGGAACGTGCAAAACTCCTCACAGTTTAATCCATGGGCTCCATGGTACATGGGTGGAAATTGGGCTTCCCCTTGGTCCATACCCCCATGTCCTTATCCGTCCCTACCATGGCCCAATTCCAATTCAGGCCCACCGTCCATGAGAGGCAGGCAAGACGGTTTGCTGGGCCGGGCTCCAAATCCAGTACAACAGGCCCACGCAACTGGCCCGGGTTCGTCGTTTGCTCCAACCGACATTGAGGTGGCTATGTACACTATGGGTCTTACTCCACCAAATAATCCATGGGTCATGGATACCGGTGCCTCATCCCACGTAACCGCCGACAAAGGTAAACTCTTGTCTTGTTTTAATTTGAGCAAACCCAATGGTATTTTAGTTGGAAATGGCCAACATATTCCAATAAAAGGTCTTGGACACACAAAACTATCTCCACCCCACCCACCTTTAGCACTTAAAAATGTCTTATATGCCCCACACATTATTAAAAACTTAGTCTCGGTTAGAAAATTCACTATTGATAATTTTGTTTCTGTTGAATTTGACCCTTTTGGATTTTCTGTGAAGGATTATCAGACGGGGAGACGTTTAATGAGATGTGATAGTCAAGGCGATCTCTATCCGGTTACATCTGAAGCACCGGTTCAACATTTCATTTTTGCTATTTTAAATTCTTCATTGTGGCATGCTCGTTTGGGTCATCCGGGATTACCGGTTTTTGAGTCATTAAGACAAAATAAAGTTATTGATTGTGGTCCGAATAATCATTTTTTATGTCGTTCATGTGTTTTTGGTAAACATGTCAAACTACCTTTTCATACGTCACCAAATAACACGTTAGTTCCGTTTGATATTATACATTGTGATTTGTGGACTTCTCCTGTTTTGAGTAATTCGGTTACCGTTATTATGTTGTTTTCTTAGATGATTTTACCAACTTTGTTTGGACTTACCCCATTGCTAGAAAATCCGATTTTTACTCCATTTTTGAAACTTTTCACAACTTTATTCGTACTCAATTTAATCGTCACATTAAAAATTTACAATGTGACAATGGCAAAGAATTTGATAATCATAATGTACGAAATTTTTGTAACAAATATGGAGTGGGCTTACGTTTTTCTTGCCCATATACATCTTCTCAAAATGGTAAGGCCGAGCGTAAACTAAGATCATTGAATAACGTTATTCGTACCCTCTTATCTCATGCATCCATTCCTCCATCTTTTTGGTCCTTTGCTTTATCTATGGCTACTTATCTTCACAATGTTTTACCAAGTAAAGTTCTAAAATTTCAAACTCCTCTTTCTATTTTGTACCGCAAACAACCGGATTGATCACATCTTCGCGTGTTTGGGTCCTTATGTTATCCTCTCTTACCTTCTACCACCATCCACAAACTTCAAGCACGGTCCAAACCGTGCGTCTTCTTGGGTTTCCCGGACAACCATCGGGGTTATAGGTGCTATGATATGATATCTAAAAAGATTATCACATGTCGTCATGTCATATTTGACGAAACTCAGTTTCCATTTGCCAACGTGACACCACCATCTAATTATCAATTTTTGGATGATAATTTAAGTGCTTATCATAAACAACAAAGCCAAATACCATCCATTGTTCCCTCGCCACCTCTATCTCCCCATGTGACTTCACCCACAATTCCCTTGGGCCAATCCCCACCTAGTCCGGCCCACACCCCTATAACTCCTCCATCTAGTCCGCATCCCCAATCGGATCACCCTCTTTCCTCTCCCACCGTGGCCCACCAGTCCTCTTCTCCTCTCACCATGGCTCAACAGCCCAATTCTCCTCCCTCCATGGCCCCACAGCCCAACGCACCTCCACCACTTTCACGCAAACCGGTTACTCGAAGCCAATGTGGAATTTATAAACCAAAAACTCTTTTCAATCTCCACACACAAATTACTTCGTCTCCCATCCCCAAAAATCCCATTGACGCCCTTCGGGACCCCAATTGGAAAATGGCCATGACTGACGAATACCAAGCTCTTATTAAAAACGAGACATGGGTTTTAGTCCCACGTCCACAAAATGTTAATATTATGCGATGTATGTGGATTTTAACTCATAAATTTCATGCTAATGGTTCTTTTGAGAGGCATAAAGCCCGTCTTGTAGGTGATGGCAAAACTCAACAAGCTGGCATTTATTGTGGGGAAACCTTTAGTCCGGTGGTTAAACCGGCCACTATTCGCACCGTCCTTAGTCTTGCTTTATCTAAGGCGTGGTCCATTCGACAGCTTGATGTTAAAAACGCGTTTCTCCATGGAAAGTTGAACGAAACGGTATATATGCATCAGCCGTTGGGATTTCGTGATCCAAATCATCTGGATTATGTTTGTTTGCTCAAAAAGTCATTATATGGTTTAAAGCAAGCACCTCGAGCTTGGTACACCCGATTTGCGGAATTTGTGGCCACTCTTGGGTTTACTCATAGTATTTCCGATAACTCTTTGTTTATTTTTAAACAGGGGGACCATATGGCTTATCTTCTTTTGTATGTTGATGACATTATTCTTACAGCGTCATCTGATCAACTTCTTAACAACATCATTGCATCTCTTGGTTCCGAATTTGCAATGAAAGACTTAGGCACACTGAGCTCATTTTTGGGTATATCGGTTACTCATCAACCGCGTTCTTTATTTCTCTCTCAAGCAACATACGCGACTGATATTATTGCACGCGCCGGCATGACCAACTGCCGCCCTGCCGCCACACCAGTCGACACCAAACCAAAACTCAGTGCCGATAAGAGTCCTCCATTCTCGGATCCCTCTCACTACCGCAGCTTGGCCGGTGATCTTCAGTATCTCACTTTCACCAGACCTGATATCTCATACGCAGTTCAACAAGTGTGCTTATGTATGCACAGTCCACGAGAAATACACATGGCTGCCCTTAAACGTATCATTCGTTATATACAAGGCACATTGCATTTTGGTTTGCACTTGTATAAGTCCCCTCCTACAACTTTGCGTGCCTACACCGATGCGGATTGGGGGGGGGGTGTCCAGATACTAGACGGTCCACTTCTGGTTATTGTGTATATCTTGGGGATAATCTAATCTCTTGGTCGGCTAAACGACAACCGACTCTGTCTCGGTCAAGTGCCGAAGCCGAATACCGTGCCGTCGCCAATGTCGTGGCCGACTCGTGTTGGCTCCGCAATCTGCTACTTGAGCTTCATTGTCCAATTCAAAAAGCCACACTCGTGTATTGTGATAATGTGAGCGCCATTTATTTAACAGGGAATCCGGTTCAACATCAACGTACAAAACACATTGAGATGGATATCCATTTTGTTCGTGAAAAAGTAGCTCGAGGGCAAGTTCGTGTCCTACATGTTCCGTCACGGTATCAAATTGCCGATATTTTTACCAAAAGTCTACCGTTAGTTCTCTTTGAAGATTTTCATAACAGTCTAAGCGTTCATCTTCCTCCCGCTCAGACTGAGGGGGAGTGTTAGAATATATTATTTATTAATTAGTCATAATGATAATATATTACCATTTATATGGTCAACAATGTAAATAAGGTAGGACATAATTGTGTACATTATAATAGGCTAGAATCAAGGATCTCATTGTGTATTTATACTGAAAGAATGAAATGAGAAAGGCACGATTTACATTTCCTTTAGATATGGGTATGACTACAAATTAAACACCTTTTTGTCCAAAACTATATATTTTTAGTAAACTATTCATTTATCTAATAGTAGTACTTCTACGAGAAAAATTATATTGGTTCCTACAAAATCTTCCTACCCATAAAATGATTGATATGTGAAGTCTAGTACTTTTTTTCTTCCTAATCTTGTCCTTTGATTTGGACACTTGTATTGATCAAATGAGTAGAAAGATAAGTAAGAATATCTGCTTCTACAATAATCAAATTATCTGAATAAAATAATTAAGATGTATAATTTAAAGTACACTTTGTTCAAGTTGTTTTGTTCTAATATATATTCAACGTATCCTTTTGACCCAGACGTGAATTGACCATACATAAATAAAATGTGTTTTTTTTCATAGTTGTTTCTTCTTAAAACAGGTCGTCTTTAAGACCAGAGGTTGACAAACCAATCTACGGAGCGTTTCTTGCAATTGATCCTCGTCATGCAAATATTTCCCTAAGAACATTGGTAAATTTTATTACAAATTTTCAAAATATTTTGTACGATTTAAGGGTTTCCATTTGACTATTTTGTCTTATTTTATATATATATATATATTTTTAATTTAATTTTTGTTGGATTTGCAGATAGATCATTCCATTGTTGAAAGTTTTGGTGGCAAAGGATTAGGTTGCATTACGGCCAGAATTTATCCAAAATTGGCTATCGAAGAAGAAGCACATATGTATGCATTCAATAATGGGACTGAAAGTTTGAGTATTTCAAGTTTAAGTGCATGGAGTATGAAAAATACCCAAATTGTTCCCATGGCCAAAAGAAGAAAGCCCATTAAGTAAAACAACCTATTTATCGTGGAGATTGTAGTTTAGGTCCACTAGTTCACGAGATTTATGTAAATGGTTTTTTTACACATATTGGAATCACTTCCTCTATTAAACAAAGTTTTTTTTTTCTTTTTATAATTATTAAGAATTTTTTTTGAATATTGGAACCATGTTACAGTAAATACATTCCTCTATTTAAAATTCTTTATACATGGTAATCGTCATATAATCAATGTTATACTTCCTCCTATTCAAAATAAGTGATACACTTTGAGTTTCACGGTTTTTGAGGCAAAAGATTATAATGATGGTTAAATTAGATTAATTGGATGGTTAATGGGGAATGAGTCCCACACATTTTGAATAAAGTGGGGTTAATAATGTTTAAAAGTAAAAAATAAGGGTAAATGAGTCATTTCACTTTGTTAAAGTAGAAGTTAGTGGGTGAGGGTCCCACTATTTTTTGCCAAATAAGGTAATTTTTCCAAGTGTATCACTTATTTTGAATCACCCAAAAAAGAAAGTGTATAACTTATTTTGAAACGGAGGAAGTATTAAACATACAAATCAAATATTGAGATGAGCTATTAGCCTAGTGACAAGGTGTTTGTCACCATCCTTAAAGTCAAGAGTTCAAGTCAAAATTGTGCAGTTAATTTACAAAAACACTAATATAAGATATAATTAAATCATATGGTGTTAGTTTAAAGGTAAAAACAATCAAAATTATATTCATGTCACATGTTTGATCTTTTCCTGAAAGTTTAAAAATAGTCACGACAACAGTTAGATCACACGCTGAATCATACATTCATCAACAGATGTAACTACGACTAAAAAATCAGAGACTTTAATGTCTGACCGAATCAACTTTCAGATGTAATTCAAGAGTTAAACATAACAAAACTCATTATTTTCCAACTGTAAAAGTCTAATTAATTAAACAGGAAAAGCTCCCATTTAAACAAAAATAATATTAATGCTACATTTCAACATTTCCCCCCTAGATTTGTCCTCCTATGATTCATCTCCAATATGCACATGGGTTCAAAAACATCACCAAAACCAAACCCTAAGATCCCACCGGAGCAACCCCTTTCGCCTGAGCTGCAGCAGTCGCCGCACTGGCGGCAGCAGCAGCAGCCGCCGCCACAACATGTTTCTTCTGCTGAGAAGGCTGCGATTGCAACTTTGCAAGCATTTCTTTAATCTGTTTTCCCGACAGTGTCTCGTGTTCAAGCAATGCATTGGCGACAGCATGATGTTCGTTGCTATAAGTAGTAAGAATGTTTTTAGCATTATTATAAGCATTTTCCAATAATTCCCTAACTTCTTTCTCGATTAAAAGCCTCGTTTCGGTGCTCATACTTTTCCCATTATCATCATAATCATGAGCAACAACGCCAATTTCTTTACTCATACCGTATTTTGTAACCATTGCACGTGCAATTTGAGTAGCTTGTTCAAGATCAGAACTTGCACCCGAAGTAACCTCGTTTTCACCAAAAATCAACTCTTCTGCAACCCGACCACCCATACAAACATCGAGTCTTGCAAGCATTTCTTTACGGGAAACACTAGTTTCGTCTTTTTCTGGTAGTTGGGCCACCATACCCAGAGCCATGCCACGTGGCATAATTGTTGCTTTATGGACGGGGTGGGCCCCGTCTGTGTGGATTGCCACGAGGGCATGCCCGCCCTCGTGGTATGCTGTCAGTTTCCGAACCTCGTCAGAAATAACGGCTGATTTCCGTTCACTTCCCATCATGATTTTGTCTTTTGCGTATTCGAGGTCTTCCATGCTTACAGATTTAGCACCGTCCATTGCCGCCTTCAGGGCGGCAACATTGACCAGATTTGCCAGGTCAGCACCTGAGAATCCAGGTGTACCTCTGGCAATCACAGCTAGATCCACATCTTCTGCTTTCAAAATCTGTTGTGAATATAATTCAAGAATATTATTAGCTGTATTATAACAGCATACATTTAAAACTATTTATTACGACAAACAAATTATAAAATGGCCAAAATACATTTTAGTAGCTTGAACTTGTCTAAACACCTACTGCCCTGAATTATTAAAGGTGCGACATGGTACCCTGAACTTGACAAAATGGTCGATTAAGTACCCTGACTCATTAATTTAATCGCGTTTTCTTACTTTACTTACTTTCGTTGAAGCTTTTGACAGACTAAAAAATATACATTCATCTCAATATATTGATATTAGAAGCAAATCTTGTGAGAAAACAAGACCAAATTAGTGAGTTAGAAGACTAAATCGACCAATTTGTCAAATTCAAGGTACCATGATACTCCTTTAATAGTTCAGGGTAGTAGAGGACTTAGTCAGTCAAATTCTACTAAAATGCAATTTTTGGCCTTATAAAATCAAATAATAAAATCCAAAAAAAGAAATACCTTCGACATGTGAGATTCCATAATCTGCCTCCTGCCTTCAACATCCGGATTGGGTACAACCACACGCCGGTCAAACCTCCCAGGTCTGACCAACGCCTTATCCAACGATTGTGGAAAATTCGTAGCTGCAATTACAATAATACCCTCATTCTGTTTAAATCCATCTAATTCAACTAATAACTGATTTAACGTCATTTTCATATACTGTTGGTCTTTAGGGTTTCGACTTCCACCAATTGCATCAATTTCATCAATAAAAATAATACAGGGTGACCGTTTTTTTGCTGCAGAAAATAAATCTCTAACTCTTCGTGCACCAACACCAACAAACATTTCTTCAAATTCACTTCCACTGCATGAGAAAAATGGGACACCTGCTTCACCTGCTATAGCACGGGCTAACATTGTTTTACCAGTCCCGGGTGGGCCCACAAGTAGAACGCCTTTTGGTAATTTTCCACCGAGACGGGTGAACCGCTATAATAAGTTAAGAAGAAAATTAGATTCTTCACACACACATACATATATACATGTATGTATATATGCATACGTAAATAGGTGTGTTTGACCTAAAAGCCAAACCTAGCGGGAAGGATAGCGGTTAACCTCTATAGTCAAAAGAAAAATAAATTTATAGAAATATTAGTTTTGTAACAAATCAATAAAATGCAACAATTTCTTAATAACAATATTTTATTTACCCAATGTAAATTCAATATATAAATAAAATATGCATATGTTAATAATCTAATTATAATTAAAATATTGAAATTTACATAAATACCAATTAACAAGAGGTAAACCAAGAAATCTTTCAAATATAGATTGGTTATATATGAGTTTTTTTAGCGTTTTAAGAAAAGGGTAAATATGATATTATCAAATTTGCAAGGATATATACACGAATTTTTAGTACATGCATGAAATTAAAAAATTTGGAAGGCTATATATATATATGATAAAATAATATTAAAAACTTCACCTTAGGGTCCCGAAGATAATGAACAATTTCTTCAAGCTCAGCTTTTGCTTCATCTACACCTTTCACATCACTAAACTTTGTGCTAGACTCCATACTAGGTTGCACCTCATCATGTAAACCAAGTCCTACACCAAAAAAATAAATAAAAAAATAAAAAAATTATCATCAGTTTAAACCACACAAGGGGTCAAAACAATTATGAATATTGTCACAACTGACACGAGCATAATAATTAAAAATTATAAAAAAGTTAACACCTTTAGTAATTCCTCTATCCTCAATTAGGGCTCCAACACCAGAAATTAGTAAAAAGCCCAATCCTAAAGCCCGAACTGTTCTCCATAACTGTTCTTTAAAATGTCCTCCTTCAGTAGCCACCATATGTATAGGTGCAGCAGCAGTACCTAATGCACCATCTTTTGTTGACTTACCTAAATTCTTAAAAGCTGAAAGCCCGCCTATATTTTCTTCAGAAAAAGTTGAATTACCAGACATTGACATTCCTGAAAGTCAAACATTGACTTTTAACATAAGTTTTAAAAAAAGATAAATAAAATCTTGACATGTAAATCAAAGATAACCATCTAACTTGCCTCTTTGCAATGTTTTGAGTAACTCGCTTTCGTCTAACCGGTCAACTTTGACTAGGGCCCGCACGTATTCTTTAAGTGCAGAAGGATCAGAGTGTAAAGACGGTTGACTTTCAAAAAGTCTAATAACTGCTTCTGGATCGTTTCGATGAGAAAGTTCTCTAAGATAAGCTGAGTTGCTTGATGCATCTGTATCACGTTGTAATCTTCGTGCAAAACTTCCCACATAACTGGATTGGAACCTTCTTTGACCATTTGGAAGTTTGTATGCTGCAGTTTACATAATTGTTAATGGAAAGAACTGTGTGAATAAATTGCTGTTTTTTAGAAATTCATATACCAGTATTTATTAAATTAACATAAAGTATAATTATGCATTTATCTGAGCTTACATGAAGTGATGTAAGATCGGGCATATGAGCTTTTTGTAAGGTGCAGTTGTGATCGCTGCTTTGAAACCTGTATAAACAAAAAATGAAAATCAATCAGCATCAACTAATTTGTTTTATTCATAACAACAATTGATACTACTAAACGCATTATCTTTCCTGCCATTTCTGATCAACCTCAGCTTCAATAACATGAAATAAATCACCATATGCTAGCGAATTACAATATTAATGTATTAATCTGTAAGTAAAAAGCTAACTGGAGGCAATAAGGGAGTTCCGCAAAAACCCTAGAAGCTAAATAGATTTAGGGTTTCCAATCGATTTTAACATTTCCTAAGTAATAGCAAAATTAAACATAAAATCGTCATTCCTAATATACATAAATGACATAAACTCAACAAAACATGAAGCAAAATGACGATTCTCGAATTGAAAAACTGAAAAATTAAAGACAGACCTCAACAAGAAGGCGTTTTAGGCCCATCTTTATCCTCCGAATCGAAGATCAAATCGTCTTAAAATTGTTTATTATTGCTCGAATTAATCAATAATTTGGGTTAATTCGCGCGTTCAGCGAGAAAGTGGTCGGTTTGAGTGTGCGAATAAGATGGAATGAGGCCTGGAAGGGGAAATTTGTGGATTTCGTGTGTTGAAAGCAGGTTCTGACTTGTGCATATATTAAACCGTAAAAAATCATTTATTAATCTCTAAGATATAAAAAATATTCTTTTAAGTTTTAATGATGTTTAAAAAAAGTATGTTAATATTTATATTTATTTCGAGGATGATTATTGTTAATATTTAACACTATCAGGGTTTTAATTCTATATCAAAATGGTTTATAAATATATATTTGCATCAGTTAATTAAGATGTTAGTCTGTTAATGATAATTTTTTTTTGTTATTCATTCTAGAGATAGTGAAGGTTCATTTTAATATGGGAATTATTACAAAGAAGTTGATGATTCAAGGGCTTTAAATCAACTGAGATGTGCAAAATAATTTTAAAAAAACGAAGCAGATTCATCCCTTGTAACGTTTGACAAAGAAAACCTTGATTTAATTATAAACTTCCACATCATATGTATTTCATTTAGAACCAAATAAGATGCAACAAAATAAAACACTAATTAGAACCAAAAAGCTTCACTGAGTAGGGGCTCAACGAATCCACTTACAAAAAAACAAAAACAACCCACAAACACTCACTCATCTTCTAGCATCAAAACCAATTGTCACGTAAAAAATTTATGTCTAAACAAAATGTCATGAAAAGACAACTTAAAACATAAAATGTCCGTTCACATTCTGTCTTCTCTCCTACGTGGGGCACACGTGATGATCTCATCAACTCTGAGAATCATTTCTGCAGCTTCAGTAGCAGAAAGCAATACAGCCTGCTTCACTTTAAATGCCTCAGATATTCCAAGCTCAGACATATCTCCAACCTGTGTATCAAATTATCAATCTTGGCCCGTTGACCCGGTCAAATAAATCAATCTAGAAAGAAACACTTACAGATCCAGTAATGACATCAATCCCAGCATTACTATTCTCCTTATGGTGTTCTGCACGAAGCTGAGCAATTAATTCAGCACTATCTAATCCAGCATTATCAGCAATAGTTGTTGGGATTGTAAGTAGGGCCCGTGAGAAAGCATCAATTGCATGAGATTTTTTGCCCGGTGTTTTACGGGCCAATTCATCAACTGCTTTTGCCATCACCATTTCGGGCCAACCACCACCAAGAAGAACCCGACTGTCATTTATAGTTTGAGATAGCACACATAATGCATCATGTAAGGATCTTTCTGCTTCATCAAGAACATGAAAACTGCAACAACAAAAAAGAAATTAAAAAAAAAAGGTATCAAAATGCCATGCCATCATCAGTCATACCTTGCACCCCTCAAAACAATGGTACATGCTTGACCCATTTCAACACCCGAAAAATGGATCAACTTATCTTCACCAATCATAATTTCTTCAATAAGTTTACAATGTCCAAGTTTAACAGATTCAGGATTATCAAAAGTTGATGCAATTTCACTACCAGTTACTAAAGCCAAACGCTCAATTCCATCAAAATCAGCATGCTCAATTGCAAGAATTCCTGCATCTGCAAACAATTCTTCTGGGAAATTATAGATCAGCTGTCGGTTAACAAAACAGTTAATCCCATGACTAATGATTTTTTGAACTTTTTCTCTCATTTTGTCCTTTTCTGCTCCTTCAATTTGAGCAACTTTTGCCATTGAATCAACACGAACTCGTGCACCGTAGATTTTGACTTTATCGGTATCCATAGCTGTGTTTGCAACTAAAATGTTTGCGTTTTCAATTCGTTTTGGTTGACCGAGACCGATTTTTTTGTCCAAAATAAATCTTCACAAAAAGAAAATATATTAAAAAGTTATGTCATAGTTAATAGCATATATTAGTTGTAACTTGTAAGGGGCAAATAGGTAATTTCCATAAATATAGACCCACCCCTCATCCAAAAATGAATCCTTTAGTGATCCTCCAGCTTTCTTGATGATCTGGATTGACTCTAAGTTTGTGCTACCCTGACATGCGAAAATTAAAAAAAAAAGTTATAGAAATATATGTAAATTATTAAATTATAACATGATATTAACAAGTAAGCATTTACTCACTTTTAGCCTCATAACAGCATCAACAGCCAAGTTTGCAAAATGTTCCTTATCCTGTGAGAGAATTTTAGAACTCAATGTGGTCATAGCAACTTTCATTAAGTCTGACCTGAATTTCTCTGCATAAACCAGCGAATATAATAAAATATTATAATATTATAAAATTTAATTAATGTAAGGAATTAGAACCTGCATCTGCTTTGTTATCCTTAACCCGCGCCAACAAAGCTTTTTGAGCACAGTCAGCAGCCATACGGTAACCTGAAAATAAAAACAATCATTACAAACAAAAAATATTTAAAAATCAAATAAAAATTTGAAAAAATGGATAACAAAAGACCTGATATTATTGTCATTGGATGGATATTTGTAGCTACTAACTTCTCAGCCTCCGTTAAAAGCCCACCCGCCAAAACAACCACTGAAGTAGTCCCATCACCAACTTCATCATCTTGCACTTTTGAAATGTCTAATTATAAAGTTAAGAAACCAAAAAGCATATTATTAGTTACTTTGTTTAAAATTAAAAAAAAAATGATCCACATGTGACAGATTAATACTTTAATAACACTATTTCAAGGATACCAATAAGGACTTTAGCAGCAGGGTTATCAATATGAAGGGACTTTAAGATAGTGGCACCATCATTAGTTACAGTTACACTGTGTCCTCTACCTGTTGATTGTAATATTTTATCCTGCAGATTTTTAATAATTTAAATTAATTAGTTAGGATAAATATATTAGAAAATTAGAAGTAAATGAAACTAACCATTCCCTTTGGCCCTAGGGTTGTCTTTACCAGGTCAGCAATTGCCATTGCTCCCACAAAGGATGCCTGGATTATAAAGACAATGTTAATAATAAAGAGCATGAATTCAAAATTAATATGATATTAAATATTTATTTTTCAAGATTAAGCAAACTCACCATTCGGGCTCTTTCACCCTTTTCTTCAGTAGCTTCATCTTTAAAAAGTCTTTCAACCTGAAATTGACCAAAGGTTACTTAAATTCAGGTGAGAGTGAAAAGAAGAATATAAAAATGAAACATGATTTAATGGTAATCGAGTAGGTTATAGAAGTTAAACGTACTGCCATTGAGAGAAAGTGGAAAGATTGAATCCAACTGCTCCAAGAGTGTTATGCTCTGAATAAAAAAGAATTTAAGTTTCAACTAAACATGATATTAATTAATTACTTAAGCTATATGGTCATGCAGTCTTTTAATTTTAAGTGGTAAGCTAATGCATACGCATATCATAACAAAATGAGCACAAAATCTTTTCATCAAAGGGTTTTGAAGGCAAATTGTACATAAAGCTGTTTGCAAAAGCCAACTTGATCTTCTTTTAATCGAATAGGAAACCCTAATAGAACTTACTAATTATTTATCACCATAACATTTTTAACCCAATTTATGTCATAATGATGACAATATACTCCTTCAATTCACATTGAGCTAAAATCACCTACGTGGTTGGCAATTAAAAACTAAATGTTTGACGGATATCACCATTTCATAAGTACAACGAACATTAAAAGCCAATATAATTCCAATTTTCGAAATAACAAAAAAAGGAAAGCAGTGGATCAACAAGTAGCAGGTAGTCATTTCAGTAATCGTGTTCATCACTACATCTTCTGAAAATGTTTCGAAACTGTGCACATTAGCTACAACAGCACGTAATCAGTATACAATTCTACGGTTTCTGAAGTGTAATAACAAAGTATCTCCAAACAATTAGGTTTTCCATACAACGGTATCATCAATATGTCGTTGCCATTCTCGGATCTACTTGATTTAACTCACAAAATGGAAAAACAAACATGAATGCATACTTGTAATTCCTCGAGATCTAGCAGCCTCCCGTATGCTTCAACCTCTGTTCTTCCTCTCGCAAACAGGGTTCGATTACAGTAACAGTGGTGCTCAGTCGTGTGTGCCCGTTATTTTCTGAGGTTGATGAATTTTAGGGCTACAAATTGTGGTTGTGGGCTTTATCAATATTTGAAGAAGATGCCCTTTGAACCCGAACCCGTCGGGTAGCCCATATTTTTAGCAGAGTCTTTGACCCGATATATTTCAACTTGGGATACATTTATAAATGTTGATGTATTATGGACTTGTAAAATAAAATAACAGCATAATTTTATAACCTATGTGTATTATCTTATTTTAAGGGCAAATGATCTAATGTAATGTTTGAATGAAAGCTAATAGTTTTTGGATTAATTGTGAAAATAGTGTTGGAAATGGTGCGGGTTGAGCTGAGATGAATGATGATGAAGCGGATGTAAAAGAAGATAGAGGAAATGAACGTAGAAACACAAGTAATTAATTCTAGAAATCATTTTTTGGATTAGACATATTCGTAAGAGATTGAGTGTATTGAGTTAAATGAGTGTATGTAAGTATCTATAGATAAAATGTAGGTATTTAAAAATTTTAAAAATAAAATTTAAAAGTTGAAAATAGCCATTATGGGTACCAATCGGATTGTCAGGTCTGGTTATGGCTCTTATTGGTTTAGACCAATCGGGTTTGGAGTTAAATAATCTATCCCGCAACTTGATCCTATAACAAATAATGTTGGTCGGGTTACAAATTGAAACTCTCTTTTTTATTGATCATTTTATTGATTTCAAGTATAGAAAAATAAACTTATTTTGTAGATGTTGATTTAGGTGCATATAATCTCGGTTATTGACAAGTTGTAAGTAAAGTAATTTCCTCTACGTATTATTCATTGTAAATTTATCGTATGTTTATAATGTATTATGAAAGGAAAGTGCTAAAATATTATATTTCAATATGCAAAATTCTATGATAGAAAAATAGATGAGCATGAAAACTATATATATTTCAAAGTGCTTAAATTGTTATGAAAAAAAAAAAAAGGTATAATCATGTTAATCCGAAATCTGACAAGGGGAAGTAATCCAAACCCCGGGCCGACCCTATCGTAACATCAAGTTAGTCGGATCGTGTTAAAATAATCTGAAAACAAATGATATTTATTCCTACCATTTGTTTTTACTCATTCTCCTACCCACTTTATAAGATTACATGTATAATATATTAATGCTCTCTTCTATTATTATCATTTGATTTTAACATATGAAGTATATTGATCTCATGAGTATGAAGATAATTAAGAACAAATTGTAGAAACTAGTACCATTACTCATTATATAATGAAATGAACCATATAACTATATGTTATTTTATGCAAAATTAGTAACTTGTTAAAAATGCAATACAAAGTTTTATCGGAAATGACTTTTATTTTTATTTACAAACGCCTAAAAAAACATAAAATATACTAAAATAAATTATTTTTGTAAATCCAATATCCAAATATCATTTGTACCAAAAATCGAAAAAAGGAAAAAAAGATAAAAAGAGAGAGAGAGAGAAATAGTCTGTGTGCCCAATGAAGGAGATCGAGCGGTTAATTTAATTCCCCTTCACACAGGGTAGCTTGATGAACAAGTGTAGCACAGGTTAAGGATTCCCCCCCTTTCGGTGTAATTTGCCCAATTTTAGCAGACAGATTTCTGTATATTTCCATGTGAATCGATCAACAAAATGTCAAAGATGAAGCATCTACTGCGAAAACTTCACATCGGCGGTGGTTTCAACGACCACAACAACCGATTGGCCGCCACCGACACGCCATCTCAGCCTCCGGCCACCACGCAGTTCCACTCGTCCGCTTCTCCCTCTCCATTACCTAGAATTGGTGCAATTGGAGCTGCTGATTCATTGTCGGTTGAGAACATCAACAACGATAATTCAAATTCATCTGAAATTGATTTCAATTTCTTCGAGGAGGAATTCCAGATGCAGCTTGCGCTCGCGATTAGTGTCTCGTCTGGATCCGGTGAGGCGCGTGAACCTGACGCTGAAACTGCGCAGATTAAAGCTGCTAAGCAGAGAAGTTTAGGCTGTTCCCCTTCGGAATCGCTGGTTGAATTTCTGTCGCTTCGATATTGGGTAAGTTTTCGAATTTCTATGTGTAATTATAGCTGTTATGTAAAATTCATTCAACTCAATGCATTCTATCGTAATTCTGCTTTGCAATTCACTTCTTTACTATGTTTGACCTAAATGTTTCAGTTAGTATAATATTATATGGACTTCAGTATTAGTAAAATTAATGTGTTTTGACAGTTACTGGCTTATCTCAATGCTAATTTGGAGTTGTTTTTATAAAGTTGCCTTATTCGGGCTTAAAGCTTTTGTTTTCCTTTTTTGACAATTACACCAGAAAGTTAGCTTGAAATCCTATAGCACAATCAGAATGGCTTATTGCCTTATTATAGCATAAATGTTGGACACAACCATTTCCAAAACTATACGTTTTATTGATTTTAGGATGTAAATTATAATAAGAAAGTGATGGATGTGTTTTACTTTGTGTTTGTTATTTGCAGAGTAATAATGTTGTAAACTATGATGAGAAAGTGATGGATGGATTTTATGATGTATATGGAATTACTTCCAATTCAGTAACACAAGGGAAAATGCCTTCATTAGTGGATCTTCAAGCCAGAACCATTTATGATGATGTTGATTATGAAGTAATTTTAGTGGACAGAAGAATTGACAAAGATCTACAACATCTTGAAGAAAAAGTTTCAAATATATCACTGGAATGCCAAGCTACTGGAATGAATCAGATTATAAGTAGGTTGATACAGAGAATTGCTAATATTGTTGTTGCACAAATGGGCGGTCCTGTTAGTGATGCAGATGATATGTGTAGAAAGTGGAAAAATAGAAGTTCTGAATTAAGAAAAACTTGGAAAACTATTGTACTTCCCCTTGGTTGTATTGATTGTGGTCTTTCCCGTCACAGGGCTTTGCTTTTTAAGGTAATAAATGTTTTTGACTAATGCCAACATTTTATTTTATTTTATTAATTTGTTACATACTTACATGTACATAATTAGCTATACATTTGGCGTGCAATTTAAAAAAAAAAAAAAAAAAACTAAACATTTGATGTTAGGTACTTGCTGATAAGATCAACCTTGCATGTAGTCTGGTCAAAGGGAGCTACTATACTGGCACTGATGATGGAGCTGTCAATTTCATTAAGATTGATAATGGGAGGTATGGTGTCTATTTTATTTATTTATACATATATTTTTTAAAATTTTAAATCAGTTATAGATGATTTAGCAGATGATATATAAACAGAAAACATGTATCTACATGTGTGAGTTGTCTTTTGCATCCTTCATGGAACTTGTTTACTTATTTACATGCATATATCCATATTTTCAGTTAACTCCTATCATCAATGATTATTTAACTCATACCCTTATCATAATTTGATAAATATTGAACACCTAATAGTGTAGCTTCTTGTTTGATTTATGCAGTGAATACATTATCGATCTAATGGGTGCTCCAGGAACCCTAATTCCAGTTGAGGTCCCACATTTTAACCTCCAGAATATTGAGCTAGATATCAGGAATACTGCACAAACTGCTAACAGTTTTGATTATACATTACCACTAGTGGATATAACCACTGATCCATTGTTAGTTACACCTGGATTTGGGAAAACTGGTCCTTCACGGTTTAATACTAGAAATCAAACCGAGAGATTCGAGAGTGATTTTGGAAAACTGCTACCAGCTCTTGGAAGGTCAAATGAAGGTTTGCCAGGTGGCAGTAATGGTGGAAGGACATCACCTGCACAGAAGCTACAACTGAATGATGTATCTGAATGTGTTATAAATGCTGCAAAAAATCCAGAATTTGCTCAGAAACTTCATGCGGTGTTGTTGAAAAATGGTGGGAATTCCTGTGATTCACTTGTAAATGTAAATAATGAGCAAGTGGGAGGAACAGAGGTTCATTTGTTGGATGCTGCTGAGATGTTGAATCTTATATCCTTCACTGAAGAAGATGTTGTTTCTGGTGGAGGGGCAAAAGAGGAAAAAGCAGATAAAAATATTTTAGGCGGGAAATTGGTGGATGAATCTTGTATGATTGGTCAAAATCCTTCTTGCAATAATAGGGAGGGAATTAGTCTTGATGAAGTTGAGTGGGAGATCCCATGGGAAGATCTTCAAATTGGAGGACGAATTGGTATCGGTAAGAATATATATATTTCATTTTCTTTATTTTTTGTATAAAAAATACTTTTTAATATGGAATGAATAGTTGGTTTATATATTTTTCAGGTTCTTATGGGGAGGTTTATCGTTCAGAATGGAATGGAACTGTAAGATGCTTCTATAATCTCTTGTATTACAATAGTAATGTTTTAATTATTATTGGCCAAAATGCACTTTAGTACCTTGAACTTGCCTGACTAGGTCCTCTACTACACTGAACTGTCAACTATTAAAGATGCAACATGGTACCCTGAACTTGAAAAAATGATCGATTTAGTACCCTGACTCATTAATTTGATCATGTTTTCTTACTTGACTTACTTTCGATGGAGTTTTTGACAAACTAAAAAGTATATGTTTATCTCAATATATTGATATTAGAAGCAAATCACGTGAGAAAACAAGACTTAATTAGTGAGCCAAGGTACTTAATCGCCTTTGTCAAGTTCAGGGTACCATGTTGCACATTTAATAGTTCAGGGTAGTAGAATACCTATTCAATCAAATTCAAGGTACTAAAGTGCATTTTTGCAATTATTATTTTAAAACACAAGTCGAAGTCGTTATGGAAGATGTTAGGTTTGGTGATATAATTGATGGATGTTTATACTGACAGGAGGTTGCTGTGAAGAAGTTCATGAACCAAGATATCTCAGGGGATGCATTAACTCAATTTAAAAGCGAAGTAATTTGTTTTTCTTTTATCATTTAATTATCACAATGATTTAATTTAGGGTATGTTTTGTAGGTGGAGATAATGTTAAGGTTGAGACATCCTAATGTTGTTCTTTTCATGGGAGCAGTTACTCGCCCACCTAATCTTTCCATACTCACTGAGTTTTTACCAAGGTTCTATTCTTAACCATTTCTCATATAATTTTCTTCATTTTATCAATATTTAGTCCATTTCTCATGTTGTATTTATGCAGGGGTAGTTTATTTAAATTGCTACATCGTTCTAATGTCCAACTTGATGAAAGGAGACGAATGCGTATGGCTCTTGATGTGGTAACAATTTTACAATTTCAGTATAAATCGTCAATCTTTTTTATTTTTTATTTTTTTTGTCATAATTATAAGAAATGGTTGTAGGCCAAAGGAATGAACTATTTGCACACTAGCAATCCAGTTATCGTGCACCGAGATTTGAAGACACCAAATCTTCTCGTTGATAAAAATTGGGTTGTTAAGGTTATAATTTTTTCTAAACTTTTGGCTGTTGTACATAATTTACAATCATATTCAGTTGTCTTGTTTATGTAATGTAATTTAATGCATGCAGGTTTGTGACTTTGGAATGTCACGCATGAAACACAATACTTTCCTGTCTTCAAAATCTACTGCTGGAACTGTAATTTCTTTTTCAAATAAATAAATAAATATCGGTATATTATGGTAGGAAATTACTACACCACTTTACTGATTGCCTGCCTGCAATTGTGTTTTGCAGCCTGAATGGATGGCACCAGAAGTTTTGAGGAATGAACCATCCAATGAAAAGTAAGAGGCGTGTTTTCTAATTTTTATTTTTTTTAAAGTATAAATTTCGACCCATTTTTTATGTTTTATGTCTAACGGGTCAAACAGATAAATCACTTGAATTAGCTAAATTTATCGAAATACATTAAACCTTCTAAATCATTTTATTCAAACAATTGATTATTACTGGAATATAAAACTTAAGTATAAATGACGCACTAATTATTTATGAATTTTTTTTAATAAATCTGGAAAAAGTGTTTCTGGTCAATCTGACCTATTTTAACCTATACCCACCAAAAAGTTTAAGGTATTGAATATATATATTTGAATATGTTAAATTAAAAATGATAATGTTTGCAGGTGTGATGTATATAGTTTTGGTGTAATATTATGGGAATTAGCAACTTTACGCATACCATGGACAGAGATGAACTCAATGCAGGTGGTTGGTGCTGTTGGTTTTCAGTTCAGACACCTCGACATTCCACAACATCTTGATCCTCTTGTTTCACAAATAATAACTGATTGCTGGCATCCGTAAGTCAACCCTCAACATTTAATTAAAAGTAATAATAATTCATTATTTTATACTATCAAATTATAACTTGATTTTTTTTTGTTTGTGTAGGGAGCCACAATCCCGACCATCATTTAAAGAGATAATTGCGCGGTTAAAAAGCCTCGGACACCTGTCAACAAAAAACCGAACAAGTGAATAAAACATTCTTGTATGTATCTATCTATCTATTATACACTGGGAGCTCGAAATGAGAATTTGTTGTAGATTCAAAAAAAAAAAAGAAAAAAAAATGAAAAGGTGTGGTTTGGGAAGTGTAGGTTTGGTTCGATCAAAACAGAGGGATACAACCAAACACAGCCGAACCACAACTCAGGAAACAAAATTGTTGTGAGAAGGAAAATAAACGTCGAAAATTTGTATGAAAAACGCGTATTATTATTTTGTAGGTGGTTAAAAACGCAACGGCCGTCTAATCGAACAACTTCTCAAGTTGTTTTTTCTTGTGAAATTCAAACGTTCAAATGTTATTTACTTGTGATTGAATTATTTTTAGACTCAACCAAGGAAACATAGAAGGAAATTTATGTCAATTTTTTTGTTCTGGGGTGATGTTTATGATAAGTTCAATATGATATCCAACGTTGATCAAACTATATCTTTGCAAAGCAAAGTCACATTATCCAGACAGGAAGTACATAGATTATCAATAGTAAAGTCACTAAATCTACGTCAGTTAGTAATATTTCCCAATGAAAAATGCTATTTATTGTATGTGAATAATGTTTTTTAAATGTAGTGTATGCTACTCATCCTAAATAGATGAATAATATTTTTTTAAAATGTAGTGTTATGAATATATTAGTCTATAAATACGATTTGTATATTTGTAAAATTATCGCGAAATATGGATACATGATCTTGTCATAAACAGGTTCAAGGGTCATAAACAAGTTCAAGGGTTAAATTACGTATTTTTTTTTTTTTTTGCTACACTGTACTTGTAATACCATAAATTCTTACACATATATCTAAAATCTAAATCTAACCTTTGAACTTATATAATAAAAAATCAAGTTCATAGTATTTTTACACAGGGGCGTCTTCGAGATTTTAGAGGCCCAGTGCGAAAACACGAAAATGGGCTCCCTAAATACATGATTTTTATAAAAATTTGGACTTTCTAATTTTTTTTCTATTAAATTATCAAATTTCTTAAATTTTAAGATTATATATATAACATATATATAAAAGTTGGGCCCCTGTAAAATATGGGTCCTGTGCGGCTACACCTCCTGCACCTCCTCAAAGACACCCCTGTTTTTACACAACATTCAAAATTGATAGGTTGAAAAGTTTAAATGTATTTTGTACAAATGAATTTTAAGACAGGTGCTAACGTCACATTCAAAACTCATCGATAAGTGATGTGGAACTCATCGGTCTACAGACACTGTTGACACGGCCTCGTCGGTAAAACAAGTCTTTGCCATCTCATAGGATTCCCGTCGAGTTTGAAAGCTTGTCCTTTATCTTTGGTGGGGTACCTGCTGGGAAAGAAAGAAGGAATAGAATAGGGAAGGGGGAACATAGGGGGTGGTTTGGGTTTAATCATTTTTTTTTTCTTTTTCTTTTTAATTGTTTTTAATAAAATACAATTCTCCTTTTAAAATTTTTATGTTTTGTTTTATTTTTATAAATTTTTATAAGTGTAATGATTTATTTATAATAATTTTATTTAATGTAATGATTTGTTTTATAATAATTTTGTTTAATTAAAAATTATGATGTGTGTTGAGTTAGGGATAAGATGCTTTCGGTACGAACTTGTCACTTTCTTTTCAGTAATGAGTTTGGAAAAATAGTTACTGTTGAGAGATAACTAAGAGCATCTCTAATGATAACTTTTTTAAAAGTTTATACTATTCCAATAAGTTTTTGAAAGACTTTTTAGTTTTTACCATTATAGTGATTAGTTTTTTTTTAAAAGCTTATTGCAAAGATTTTTTTCCTCTAACCTTTTAATTAACTTTCAATGTTTGTTATATTTAGTCTCTATATTTAAAAACTTTTTATTTTAATCCTTAGATATATTATATATAAATTCTTTATTATATTTTTATTAGTTAATAAATAAATATGAATTTATATTTTAAAATTATAAGATGTAAAAGAAAATATTAAGTTTTAAAAATTGTCTATTATATAGTATTTATAAAATCTTTGAGATAGATAAAAGTAAATTAGAAATATTGTAAAAAAAGTTTTTAAAAAAGTTAACTATTAAAAATGTTGTTTATGAATAGATTTTTAGTTAGTAAAAATATTAATGTTGCAGATATTGTGAGTTAACAATTGAGATTTTCAGTACGAAATCAGCTGCTAAATGTATCCCACTAATAAATCTATAAATCCTGAGTCAAAAGAGTCCATGGTTTTCACTTTTCACTTTTCAGGTTCATGCATCTTCCCAATCTTATTTCACCAATTAATTAATTTATTAATTAACGTATCATTACAGTATTTCACTAATTAATTTCCCCTCAAATTCACATGTTTCTTCCTTCTTCCTCTTCTCAACTTTATATGATCTTCGTTTTCCTGATGCTTCAGTGCATTCCACTGAATTGTAGCTCATCTCCGATTTCCTTCACTATCTTCAGGTAACTTTGCTCAGATCTTACTTTTGATTTCATTTTTGCTTTCGGGGTTTTCGTGGGGTTTTGTTAAAGTATATAATTTAGGGATTGAAGTTGTAAAAAACATTACTCGTTCTTGTTCTTGATGTGGAAATTGGGACTTAGGTTTTGGGTCTTGAATTTGTTAAATGGTTATGCTAAATGATATGATAATACAATAAATTCAAGGTTGCCCTAAATTCAAAATTTGCATAATTTTTTTAAGGAAAAAAAATTAGGATGTTGTATTTGATTAGGCAATTAATTTGTTTTAGATCCATGAACGAAATGTCCCAAAGATTGACTCAAGATCTACATTAAATCTATTTATTATTAATTACTTATTAGATTTTTGAACAAATTTCCAACCCAATTTTCGGAAATCGAAAATGCTTTCACATAACAACATGTACTACATAATTATAATGCAATTATGGCTACATAAGTGTCTGTCCGTGTGTTCAATTTTAGTAACCACTCAGAATTTTATGGAACAAATTTTACATGACATTCGAAATGTTGGTGATTTTAGGTCATCAACCATTTAGTGTAATTGTGATTTATTTTATACTAAGGGATTTCAGGTTTAACTCAAATAAGAGTTAGGAGAGTGCAGAGTGCACACTCGTTGTGTCTGTTGGATTGCACACCTTCGTTTTCAACTGCTTTAACTGATATTTGGTTAAAATAGTTTTCTAGTCTCAAACTGAACATGCAAAATCAACCAGAAATTCTCTCTAAGTTCAGACTCAAATTTTGGCCTAGAATCGGAGTTGCAACCTTTAAATTATCCCAATATTGATTTTGTGAAACCCTGAGGCAATTAATCAGCCCAAAATACTTGATTGAGAAAGTGATTATACACGACTCAATTCGTTTATCCGATAATTATCAATCCTCATATCTAACAGAAAATTAAAGATGAAAAATTGGTTCACTTTTAAATTTCATATGAATTGAATGATTAGAATAAAACAATGCTTTAGTTATGCTATATTACGACTTATGGTGAATAATTTTGATATTAGGACTAAGTGATTTAAATATTTATTTTCTATATCCAAATTTTTTAACTTTTTCCTTTGATTGAGGGTTAATTTTGTTATATACTTGTTTGCTACAGGAGTCCATCTATCGTAAAGAAAATTTTATGGATCTAACAGTAACAACTACTTGTGATGCTGATGATTTCATGAGTGATCCTGCAAATCTTTGACGTTATGAATTTGATTGCAAATTGTGTGATTAATTAATTTTCCTCTATCAACAAATTCATCATTGGCTATTGGTTTAGATCTGATTTTTTCTACCTTTGTTGGAGTGGTGATCAATTTACCTTCAACTTGTAAGGTATCCTTACATTGTTCGGTCTAAAAACTATTATATTTTTTATATGGGTTTTGCTAATTGAAAATATCTGATTATTGCAATTTCAACTCACGATAACTAGTTTCTAAGTTTTACTTATTATATATCATAAAAACACTCTCAAAACACACATCGAAAGTTTTCGCTACATAAAAATGATTTTTAAGTGCTAATTAATGTTTTCAACTTTACACGATTTTCTATTGTGTGATCCAACTATCATTTCTTCTACGTGTGTAACAAACTTCCAATTTTCACTATTTTATGTAATCAACTATGCAGTTATACAGGTCAGAAAACGAATACAGGTCGAGGTCCTAGATCTGGGATATTGTTTATCTCAGTGAGATATCGGTGGGATATCGGTTTTTTTTATATTGTACTGTAAAAATTATATATTATATATATAGTTATATATAAAGAGTTAAAGACATTTACATAGCATAAAAAGTCCCAAAAGGTCCCAAAAAGTAGTCAATATTGTCTAAACCATAAAAAACTAAACAACAAAGTGTACACCAAATACTATTTTTCTTTGTCATATCTTTCCAAAGTCCCCATTCCCAAGCCATATCCCCATTCATACATCTTAAACCGACATCTGATGAAGTAGCAGTAGGCGTACCATTAGTACCATTAGTGTTCGTTGGATTTACAGATGGATTTACACAACCGTGTGAAGATTGACCTTCCATACTTTGAACAAATCACTAATAATAATCACAAAATCATCACTGATCAGTTAATCGGTAGCAATTCAGTAAGAAAGAACAATGAAGAAAATCAATTTACAAGAAATCCTAAATAAGATTATACTAATGAAGAATCCAAATAAGAATGAAGAATGAAGAATCGGTTACCGTTGGTTGAGTTGATCGTGAAGTAGAATGAAGAATCAATCCCCGACCATGAGGATAACGTAAGAATCGAATCGCAGTAAGAAACCTAATTTGACGTAAAATTGACGTAAAGGTAAAAGGAGGTAATTGACGTTTAGGCTTTGGAGTGGAGTGGGCTTTTT
Source organism: Calendula officinalis (assembly GCA_963853835.1). Lineage (NCBI taxonomy): Eukaryota > Viridiplantae > Streptophyta > Magnoliopsida > Asterales > Asteraceae > Calendula > Calendula officinalis. The sequence goes on along the minus strand of OY970835.1, from coordinate 24,366,665 downwards.
TTAATGGGCTCAAAAAACTAGGTTAGATATTATTAAAATTGGTGCCCAAGTCAAGCAATAGATCCAAAAAAAATACAGGAAAAAAACCGAGATCCCGATTTCAAAATATCGGTGAGATCCCGGTCAATATCACCGATATTCTCGGTACCTGTATTTGGGACCCTGTATTATTTTTATCTCCTAGATCCGAGATCCCACTGAGATCCCAGTGAGATCCCACCTATATTAACTGCCCAGGTAATCAACCTACTAAAAGAAGTAAAGAGCTGACATAACACCGATTATGCTGATGTGTCGGTTGAGTTGGCAGATGACGTGGCAACTTATGTGGTTGGCATGTCAGCAAAATTACCGGCCACTTGATGAAAAGGTCACCAAATAGTAAGGATTTGAAAGTTTGTTACACGCAATAGAAGAAATGATGCACAACAAATTATCGTGTAAAGTTGGATATATTTCAATGCACTTAACCGTATGACTTATTATTTCCAACTTCCCTAAAAAGAGATAATAAATCTTGTTACTAACATGTACAATAACTCGACTTTTTGTAGACACTTTTACCATGAAAGTAGCACCAACGAGTGACGTTGAAGATCCAATTTATACGAAAGATATAAAACATGATTTATGGCCACTTAATGAAATCAACCCAACAAAATCAAGATTCCCTTGTTGTTTGGTGTGGACCCCACTTCCAGTGGTCTCATGGTTGGCGCCTTTTATTGGTCATGTTGGTTTATGCACTGAAGATGGGTCGGTGGTTGACTTTTCGGGTTCCAATTTGGTCAATGTTGACGGTTTTGCTTATGGTTCGGTGGCTCGATACATCCAACTTGATCGAGAGCAGGTACCATGCTTATTCTTTTTGCCCAAAATATGTTTTAGTTCCTTGAATTTAACTAGGTGTTGTTTGGTAACATCTGAATGATAATATCTGAATGATGCAGAGGTCTGAATGATTCAGACTTCCTCTTACATTTGTCCGATTAAGAGGCAGAACATGTTCAATTTTTGGTTCAGAGGCTAATTAAGAGGTCTTACCAAACACTCTAAGTCTGTCTGATTAAGAGGTTGTCCTCTTGACTGAATAATTAAGAGGTTTACCAAACAACACCTTACTATGTCTTCTACTACCTTGAACTATTAAAAGTGCATCTTGATTCCTTGAGCTTGACAAAATGATTGATTTAGTTAGTACTTTGAATCATTAGTTTGAACTTTGAACGCATTTTCTTACTTAACTTACTTTCGTTGGAGCTTTTAAAAAAATATATTTTCATCTAAATATATTGATATTAGAAGTAAATCACGTGAGAAAATAAGACCAAATTAGTGTGAGAGACCGTCAGGGTATTAAATCAATCATTTTATCAAGTTCAGGGTACCATGTTGCACCTTTAATAGTTTAGAGTAGTAGTAGACCTAATCAAACAAATTTAGGGTACTAGAATGCGTTTTGACTTTTTTGAAGTAATTAAAGTTGTATTTTCTGGATTTTATTACTACAATTATCTTACAAACTTCAATTTAACTTAACCATATTTTATACAGTGTTGCTTCCCATCTAACCTTGCAAACCACACGTGTAAGCATCGTTACAAACACGCAGAAAGAGGGACAGCTGTTAGTTGGGATGATGCTATCCAATCAAGTAGACGGAATTTCGAGCACAAATCCTACAATTTATTCACGTGTAATTGTCACTCGTTTGTTGCTAATTCTTTAAATCGCATTTGTTATGGTGGATCAATGAGTTGGAACATGATTAATGTGGCGGCACTTGTGCTGGTCAACGGACGGTGGGTTGACTTCATGGCGGTCATTAGATCATTTCTACCGTTTGTTGTGATGGTTTGTTTTGGTGTTAGTATTGTTGGATGGCCGTTCTTGATTGGTCTTTTTTCGTTTTGTTTTCTTCTCGTTGTCTGGTTTTTGGTTGCTACTTATTGTTCGAGAAATTTGTTGGAATGTTAAGGGGGTGTTTGTTTTCTTTTGTACTCTAAAATAAATAATATATGTAACGATAGTACACCGATTATATTTTATAACGATAGTGATACCCTCATTAATTACACGCATTCTTTTCTAACGTAATGACAAAAATATGTTTGTTTTTCAACTAGAAATAGATATTTACGGTTTGGTCCAGGTAACTACGGATATTTGAAAATAAAAAAACGAGCTATAGTAAACGGCCTTTGTCGGTTTTCAAGTTTCTTGTTCGATTTTTTCAGTTTCAAATCTAGTAGATTGGCTCGTTTTTTTCGTTTTCTTAACAACCCTACCATTTTCGATTCATATTAGGTAGGTTTACTAGTGTTTAGATCCATTTATGGTAGTTTAGAACTCTAGATGTGTAAGATTAGGTCCATTTTTAGTGTCCTTTTTGTTATGTATATATAGGAATATTTACATCCATTAAGATTCATTGTTTGTACATAACTTATTCACTTTATGCCTTTGTTAAGTGGATTATTTTAGGCATGTGGACAACATATTTACCAGAAATAATCCTAAGATTGGAAATCATGGATGTGTTATCATTTTCACTAAGTTTGGAAATAATCGTTTATCAATAAGTTGTGGGTTAAATTACGCTTCGTTGTTATCAACACCTACTGTAAGTCTGTAAACGACCTGGTTTTTCTTAAGGCGAGTTGCATGTATACATGTTGCAGAACTCGGATTTCATAAAAGTGGTCATTTAAAATTTAATAAGAAATTAAAATTAAAAAGAAAAGGTCCATGTGGCTTGTTGCTTTAGTTTATATTAATCCATTTTCATTTAACCAATGTGGCCAACTATTGTATCACTGGAAAAGAAAAGGATGAAGTTAGGTATATCTTCATTTTAATTTATAATATTATGCCTTTCCAGTATCATGACAAAGGATAAATATTGTATATTTGACGAATATTATTATTATTCATCAATAATATTAGTTCATCATACGAGAACACTTATTTTTTTTCAAAAAGTGTAAGAACATTTTTGTGGCTATCAGATTAACAGACTAATGGTTAAAATCAATGATGGCAATTTCATAAATAATTGAAAAGCTAAACCAAAAAGATAAGGGTTTGAGGGGTACAATGGTAAAACTTATGCATGTAAATGAACCGAACGTTGATGAACCGGTCGGCGGGATTTCGTTCATATTATGTTCGTTTAGCTAAACAAACGAACACAAACAGTGGTCATGTTCATTCGATTACGTTCGTGAACACGAGTATGTGTTCGTACGTTAATAGTTTTTTTGTGTTCAATCATTAGTGTTTGTTTACGTTCGCTCGTTAGTGTTCGCCCGTACATTTAATGTACGTATACGTTCGTTTATGTTCAAATTATATATAAAATATTAATGGTTTGTTTATGTTCGTATATTTTCATTTACATACATACGGAGTACTATTTAGAGTTTTGTTTTATAACATATTTATTTTATTAATGGTGTTTTTAAGGTTTTGAGTGAATCCCTTCAAGATCTACATTGTGATTCAGTTGTGTTCTTCGTCAACAATTTAGGTTTTATTTATTGTTCTTCAATTCAAATTTTGTAAGTATGTTATATATTTAAACTAGTTTCAAAGCCCGCCCGGATGGGCGGGCATGCTTCGAAATATAGAATGTATAACAATGAGAATAACGTATGAAATCATATAGTGAATTATTATTGAATTAATTGAAGAAACAAATATAATTTCCATCAGAGAGTTGATTAGGTGACGGGGTTTCAGCTACAATCATATAAACTTCTTTTGCTTCTAGACAATGTTTTAAAAACCGGGTTTTAGATTGACCCGATCAATGCCTTGAATACAATGGAACTTGTGGAACCGGATGAGCCAACCCGTTGAATCGATTGACAATAGTTTAGGGTTTAGGGTTTTTGACAATAATAGTTTCAGTGTCCACTATGCGTTGTTTTTAGATAACGTTTTAGCTGCATCAATTGTTGTCAATTCAACCATTTCCAATGAAAGGTGATTATTATTTATTTTCTTTTTATAATAATTAAGCTTCTAATGTTATTTTAAAGGATGAAAAAGTATGTTGTTTGGGTAGGATCCTTCAAAACATGTGTTCCATGTTGTGACTGAGAAACTCATTTATGATGCAATGAGAATGTGGTTTTTTGCAAATCCATCTTGCAAATCTACAGTAGAAGTTCACAACATTGATGAACTCACATGGTTGAATGCAAGTTATAGCTCAGTTTTATAACAGTTAGCTTCTCAAAACATGATTGATTATTATTTCAAAACACAAAAGTCAGAATCTGATTCAAATTTGAAGTTTTGAAACCTCATGTATCTGTCAATGATGAATCATTTAAGATTCTACCTTCAAGAGATATTTCCTAAGTTGAAAAAGTGGTGTTTTTGGATGATGATATTGTTGTTCAGAAGGAATTAAGCGGTCTTTGGTCTATTGATTTGAAGGGAAAAGTCAAATAGTGCTGTTGAAACATGTGGGGATGATTTTCATCGGTTAATTAAATTACTTTATTAATAACAACACAATAAATAAATAATCTTATATTTCGAACTTATGGTGCAGAATCACGAGACAACTATGGAAATTGGGAAAGTTGCCACTGGGATTGATAACATTTTGGAAACGGGTACACCCGTTACTCCGATAGAGCATCCCAATGGTTAACTTTATAATAGCTTATTACTTTTGTCACATCAACAATCTACTAACCAAAAACCTCCAAATAAATAGCATCTCTAATGGTTAACTTTTTCAAAAGCTTTTTCTTTAACAATATTTCCAATTTACCTTTATCTATCTTAAATGTTTTATATATATCCCTTATATAATTTGACACTTTTTATAACATCTTACTACATATAACATTTTTTAAAATATCTCATCCTACCCTATATATGAGGCCTAAATTTGAAGAGAGTTTGACACCATGACAATTCCAAGCATTCCTATTCGTCCATAATGACACTTGGAATTCCCTGATTGGTCCACGTTATTTGCACTAATACAAACGAATCTGGTACGGCTTACGGTCTACATTCATATTCATATGCTCCATATACGGCAAACGAATCTGGTACGGCTTACGGTCTACATTCATATGCTCCATATACGGCTTCCTACATACAAGGAAACAAATAACTATTTAAAAGATCGTACATACAAATAACTATTTAAAAGATCCTACATACAAGGAAACAAATAAATATTCAAAAGATCAATCAGCGAAGGAAACAAATAACTATATGTAACATTTATATGTAACATTTCTTCATTTATCGTTTTTTGTACAAAATCATCATCACATCTATCGATTATTATGTCATTTAGAAGTATATAAAGTTTTTGGATATTTTTCTACATATTAAAATTTACAGCATACCCGCCCATCGGGCGGGTTTTGTAGCTAGTACAAATATATTATAATAATTGACATTAAATATTATATAATTTATTTATTAAGTAATAAAAATATAATAAAGAATTTATGTATAATATATCTAAAGTTTAAAATGAAAAACTATTAAACATAGAGGACTAAAAAAGACAAATTTTGAAAGTCCATTAAAAGGTTAGTAGAAAAAAAGTCTTTGAATAAGCTTTTAAAAAAGCTAGTTATTTCAATGGGTAAAAAGTCATCCAAAGACTTATTCAAATAGTAATAAGTTTTTAAAAAAGCTATCATTGGAGATGCTCTTAGAGAGATCATGGCATGTACTTGGGCTCAGTGTGGCCCCAAGGATATTGAAAGAGCAGCAGTATGTCGATTCTGATCAAGCATACATGCTGGATTCCAACATGATCGAGCCCATGAGTAGACAACTATAGTATATATTCTTTGATTCATATTAGCCTTAATCATTAATTTCTTCTTGTTCTATTTGTAGGACAATATAGTCATTTGATAATAGGTTAACCAGAATTCAAAAAATACCAGAATTCAGATCAATTAAGGTTACATCACTTGCAAATTTGTTCAACATGTTTTTTACCCTACCAAACATCAAAATCTAAACCATATAACAGTATAAATACATAATTGCATTATCAAAATCAACAAAAATAAAACAACGTACATGCCCTCTGGACTGTATTGGGGCCCAATAAGGTCTCGAGGTAACACCAAACGCTTCTTCAGATTCTATAGTAAAGTTAGCCATATCAAAAGCTATCTATTTAATTCATTTCCTATAATGATTAGAGGTTACAAAAATCTTAGAAGATTATTGACAAAATTTATTAAGATTCGTTCACTAATTTACGTTAATAAACATGTGTTAAGTCTCGTTCATTCATATACGTTTTTGGACGTTGGTTAAGGTCGTTCTTTAATGTTCTAACAATTCATCTTTTGACAAATTAGTTGTCAAGACTTTTAACAGACAAATATTAGTTGATTAATGTGTTTGTTTAATCTAAGAATAAAGGCAGGCATCATAATGTGATGGAGTGGGTATTCCTTTTTCTTGCAAGAGTAGCCTAAAAAGTGTTTTTTACCCGAAGTTTTTAATTGACATGTGTTTCATATTCATATTCATATTAAAACAATTGCAGCTTCCATACACGATATAAAGGTGAAAGGAAATAAAAATATTAAATTTGTAACCCTCTTAACTAATCTACATAAAAACAAGGGAATTCATTTCTGCATCACAATTTTTACTTCTTATATCACACTGTACAAGTTTTATAGCTAACTGTACAAGTATATAAAACAAAAATTGTGATAGATGAAGTAAAAATTGTGGTATGATTCGTATGAACATCACCCTCTTAACAACAATCACCACTCATTGATCCTTTTTTGCTGTTGTCACCAAAACTGTATTCCGTATGCAAGCATCAGACAAAATGATATGCTATGCTAAATTTAAAATAATCAATTATTCATTACATAATTATATAATGTCTTCTATAATTAAACAAGATTTTTTTTACAATTTGATCAACTAATTAAGTGACATATATTATTAATGAAAGCTGATATGTAAACATCTTCTTGGAATTGTTTTCTTTTCGGTCCTTATTTCTTAAATCAACCTCTAGAGTTGGTTGGTTTGATTGAAAATAAAGAAATAAGATACAATGATTATGTGTTGAAACAAAAACCATAATAAGAAGAAAGTATGTATACCGATACTAACAATGATAGCGACACCCAATTCCAACAAAAGCGGGGTATGAGTGATGTGAGGTGTAGACAGTCATACCTTTAACTAGAAGTAGAGAGATCGTTATTCGTAAAACATTTGCAAAAATGTGTTGTGAAAAAAGAAAATGTGTTCTTCTCATTCTCATTTAGTTGAATCATGGTCCGTAAATATTCATGTTAACATGCTTTTCATATTGGCTTATGGACATTTGTTTAATACTTCCTCCGTTTTAAAATGCATGATACACTTTCCTTTTTAAGATGTTTCAAAATAAATGATATATGTATAATCTCAAGTGTATCACTTATTTTGAAACGATGAAGTATGAAATATTGAAATACATTGTTTTGAAGTCAACTCAACTCGATTGCTCATAGTTAGATATGCATATTGCATTATTGTGGGTTCATATCAACATCACGTAATGCTATATAGACCGATCCACATCATCAATAGTTTTTACATGACCAAGGAGTACACACCTGTGATTAATTTTTGCATCTTTTTTGATGGGAGGTGATTTATATATAAAATAATTATTTATAGATCATATGAAGTGCATGTTATACTTAAGGTATTTAAGTTTTGAATATCTCCTTTTGAAATAAGAGTTTTGTTTTGCTGTGATAGCTATTAGTTTTTATTAACAAAACATCAAAAAGAAAAAAAAAATTGAATAACTTTTAGAAAGTGTTTGGAGCTTAGTATTTATAGCTTTTTACCACAGTCTTAGAGTTTCGCGATTTCATCGTTCGGACTTGAGAGAATCGGAGAGTATTAAATGATAGATTAGGTCGGTTGGATTAATCCCGTTTGCAGAGTTCAAGTCAATTAGGGTTTATGAAATTACCAAATTAATCTATAAATAATGGGAGGTGATCCTTGTAGAGCATTTTTTATACTTATAGAGCAAATTTATTTGAAAAGACCACTCTACCTTTTCTTTCCTTCTCACCGTCATTTCCTTTCTTTCTCTTCAAATGTTTACACATTTCTTTCTCTCTCTTCAAACCAAAACCCACCACCAAATTTTATACTCTATTTTATCCATCTTTTAGGCTGAATCATGGGCCATAATATTCACCATTGAAACCAGCTCATTTTTCCGATCAGTGTGGTACTCGTCTCTGCCGGAATCACCGCTGAATCGCGCGCCGGACACTCGTCGGAGTTATAAAAGTTTACCGGAATCCGTGTGCCAAAGTCTGAAAGACAAAGTTAATTTCATTTAACCGTAATTTCATACATTAATTCGGTGAAAGACATTAATTTCAGGCTGAAAGACATTAATTCCAGGCTGAAAGACAAAGTTGCGATAGTCACCGGTGGTGCTAGTGATTTCGGTGAAAGCATGATAAGACTTTTCACAAAACACGGTGCCAAAGTCGTGATTGCAGACGTCCAAGACGATTGAGGGACTTCCATCGATTTATTGATCAGTGGTGGAATTAGGAGAGAACATGAGATTGGTGTGGGTTTTGATCTGAAGATGGAGAGAAAAATGGAAAGTAGAGAAGTTACAGAACCAAGAGAGAGAAATGGGTGGGTAGAAGAAAAGAAGGGGTGTAATGGTCTTTTCACCTAAATTTGCTATACAAAAATAAAATATGCTCTACAAGGATCACCTCCCATAAATTATGGGTCAATAATGTGATATCCTCACAGGATTTTCCTTAGCTTATACTCCGTAGTTTATTACATTGTGTCAACTATTAAATGTTATAGAATTCAAACATCAGTAAACATATCTAAAGAAAAAAGGGAGTTCGTTGACACTTGGGACCTTGCATTAGAAAATCTTAGGTGTACATGACGGGCACAACTCTACTTATTAAAACTCCTAGTTTTTTTAAGGATGATAACTGATAAGTATGTGTCTCACTGGTTATATCAAAATATTTATCACATCAGATTTTGTACATAAACAATCACACAACATCACCTTGCATGAAATACTAACCACACCACCACACCCACCTATATGTGAAAAAGCCCCCACCAAAACACCTTAAAAGTCAATGCATTTAAGAGAGCCACAATGTGGCCTCTCTTGACTGTGGCCACAACCAGACCACAATAAAGGACCACACCATAAAGGGAGTTGTATTCCCTTTTCCACCACATCGTGAAGAAGTGCCACATAATCACTACATCATCACACCGTGAAAATATGATCCATACGTGGCCTAAGACTATGCTTAAGGGGTGCGTCGTACCCCATCGTCGCCTTCCGTCCTTCATCACGACACGTCCAACACCCTCGCCTGAAGCTGTAACGACCATAAATTTCGGTAAATACCTTTTAGCGTTCGCGACCATTAATGCTATCATAGGGTTCGCGGCGCGAGTAAGGAACCGAAACGAACATAGAACTGATTTAGCGTTCGCGAGGATTTTGGCGGACGCGAGTGGAGTACGCGCCAGGGTTTGTGGCGCGAACTTCGGCCCGAAGTTAGACGGGTATGGTATTCACGACTCGAAGTTGGGCGTGAATTGGGATGACCCCGCGTATCCTCGCAACGCGAAGTGAGGGTTTGCGGCGCGAACCATGTCTGAATAGAATAAAATCGGGAAAAACTAGGGTTTAAGTCCATTTCACCCCCAAAACCCTTGCAGCCATTTTCTAGAGAGAGAAGGGGCGATTTTGGTGTCTTGAGCTCAAATCTTCATCATCTTTGGAGATTTAAACATTAAAGGTAAGGATTCTTGATTGTTATGGTTGTCTAGCTAGTTTGTGAGCTTTATTTGGGGAAAAATTGTGGTTTGGATAACCTACCATAAATCTTTAGGGAAGATGACTAAGATGAGTGTAAAACACTCATAATAAGCTTAAGAACCTTGTGTTCTTGCTAGATTTGGGATTTAATGATGGGAATTTTGAACTAGAGTTTGAGATTCCACTAAGTTGGATGAACTTGGTGGTTAAGGAAGTTATTTTGGATTGATTAGTGACTAGTTATGGACAATAACTAGATTTTATGGATATGTTGATGATTACATCAAAAAGGCCTAAGGATTGAAGATATTCCTGTTAGTCCCAACTAAGTAAATAAGATTTGATGATCGATAGCTAAGAAGAATAAATTCAGCTGAAGTACGTATCTCAGCTGAAACAAGTATATGCAATAAACCTTCAGCTGAGTTAGTACTTAGCTCTAGAAGTCAAGTCAAATCAGCATCAATTCAAGAGTGATCATTCGAAGTCTATGGCCGAAGGACAAAGACAAGAAGAAGACCACTCAGCTGATGTGGAATCAGCTGATGGTACCCGCTGCAGATAAAGACTTAGTGGAAAGTATTCTTGACACTTTGAATATTTTCCTTTCCCGCTCAAAGAAGAAGAAAACGATGAGGATCTTCTATTTCGGTAATAGAAGATAATTTGTCAGAACATCATCGTTTGTCCCTCCAAGCATGTATAGAGAAAGTCAACATTTTGTACTATCATAGTACATCTTTTCACTGTGCGTCAGAAAAGGTTATAAGAGAAGTTGACACAAAGTACAATTGGGACTATAACGTATGCAAGAGCATTTAATGTTTCCGTGGACAAGTCTACATCGACGAATGATATGTTTACACGTCGATTAACTTGTGGACAAAGGAACATGGATCTTGGGCTATAAATAGGGACGTAAATGCTTGCATTTACACACACCTTTTAACATTCATAGCACAAGAACATTCTCTGAGAGTTCGTTATTGTCTGGTATTAACTCCTTCATAGTTATTACTCGGGCATTCAATATCAGCTGTTAGTATCAGCTGATATTACTCTCCTTGCATAGTTCTTTTAGTTTGAGCAAGTAAAAGTGTCACTTCAAGTATAAAGTTTTAGTTAGTGTGTACTATCTATTTCCGCAAACTTTGTACTATATTAAGTTGTTTTAATAAACTCTTAATCATTGAAATCTTGTGTGCATTTATATTCCTGTCTTTACTTAGTCGTAACGCAACACGTTTGTGTTGTTGGGAACCAACAACTGGTATCAGAGCAAGTGTCAAAGTTGTTTTCCATCAACTTTGAGCATCTGTTATGGTTGAACCTACATCTGATCTACCATCATCGGGCAAACCTCCCAAACTCACCCAAACCAACTATCCCATGTGGAAAACTCGTATGTTATCTCACATGGTTACCTATCACCCAAAACTTCAAGATAACATCACGATAGGAAAATATATTCCTCAAACCCTCATTCCTGGTACTCCTGAAATACCAGAACATTATGTTGTTAAATCTGAAGCTCAATGTACGGACGCTGAAAAATGTCTTGTTCACCTTGAGAATAAGGGAAGAGACATGCTTTTTCAAGTAGTTGGTGATGAACTGTATCACAATATACAATTTTGTGACTCAGTTAAAGAGATGTGGGACAGGCTGGCTGAAGTTTATGAAGGCACATCTGTTGTGCGTGAACATAACAAAAACATGCTCATTCATGACTATGAGCTGTTTAAAGCCAAGCCTAATGAGACTATAGCTCAAACTTTCAATCGTTATAACATTTTGTTAAACGAGCTGAAGTCTCATGGAGTTGATAAGGACGATATGTCCAAAATGTGTAAGTTTATGGCTGCATTACCCTCTAAATGGGCTACCATCATAACTTGCATGAGTACATCTCCCACTTTAAAAGATTATACTATTTCCTCTCTCTATGGAATGTTTCTAAGCCATGAGAGAACTGTACTAAAAAAATTTCAACCTCCAAAGGACTCTAAAGTGAGTTCCTCAGGATCTTCAACTGCTCTTGTTTCCATAAACAAGCCCAGCAGAATTGAATATCCTCCATCAGATGATGAAGCTGACAACACTTCAGCTGTTGGTCTGTTCAACATGCCTGAAGTAAGCATCGAGGAGATCGATGAAGATGAAGACAACGAAGCCCTTATATCTGAGCTTGCCTTACTTGTCAAAAACAGAAAATTTTTCAAAGGCAAATCTGGCTCCTCAGCTAGAGGCTCAAGTAGCAGACCTATCTCGTCAGCTGCACCTTCCAGACCCTCTGGAAGTACACATGATATCTCTGAGATAACGCGCTACAACTGTAACAAGAAGGGACACTATGCTAACGACTGCAAGCAAAAGAAAGCAAGTTCATCATCTTCAACTGGTGAATCCATTGAAGAAAAATATAAAAAGCTACAAGCCTTCACCATAAAGATTCTAGAAGAAAAAAAGACACTTGAAGGCAAAGATGCTGACAAGGGTCTTGTAGCTGAAACTCACGATTAGGCTGACTCAGGTGACAGCTCATCCGATGATGATGAACCAATGGCCACAATGTGTTTGATGGCTCGTGCTGATGAAAGTATTACAGCTGATGATGCTAGTTCTTATCAATGGGTCAACATAGTACATAAAAAGGTAACCTCTCTAATCTCTGTTGAGGCTACCAAAGCCAAAGATATTGTTGATTCTATCATTTGTGACTTGCACTTCATTGATCAGCTGAAAGGTGAATGTTTGGATAAACACAGTGCTATTCTTCGTGAAAATGCATTTTTAAAAGAAAGATTAATTGAGCATAAAACTTTAAAGGAAGAACTTTCTGAAACTAAATTTATAAATTCAGTTCTTCAACACGACCTAAGTGAAAAAGTTAAAGAACTTGTAGCAATTAAAAAGATTTGTGAATCATGGTCTCGTTCATCCAAACGTGTGAGTGAATGTGTTAAGTCACAAATTCCTAGTCAAGTACAAGCTGTTCAAGGAGGAGACTTCCTTGCTGCAGCCGCTGTACCTGAAAGCAGTACAGATGATCTGTAATACTCATCAGCTGATACTTCTGTGCCAGCTGAAGAATTGGTTTTTGGTTCCTTTGTTAGGTCTACAAAAACCTATGCTACTGAGATGTCCACAGAAGAACCTTCTGAAACCACTGGTGAGGAATCATCAGCTGATTCCTCAGCCATGGTTGTTAGGACACTCACTGTAGTAGTTGAACCAAGAAAGTCTATCTTGGGTTCGGCGCCTGGTGCGTCTGCTGCTAGACTTCAGAAGAAGAATAACAAGACAACAGGATAGAAAACTGTTCTTACACCCTTCAAGGGTGAGCCAGCTGGAGTTCATACTCAGGCTGCAAAGAACAAAGGTAAGAGTGTCTCTAAAAACATTCCTAGTCCTTCCTCAGCTGGTTCTGTCAAACAGCTGAAAAGAAAAGTCAGTAATCTGACTTCACTCGTTCAAAACCTGACTATCTCTGAAAATCAGAAGATGAAAGGGATTTTGGGTCCAGTACCCAATTCAGCTGTCTCGCCCTCCACTCCACAACCAAAGAATAGAAAATGCTACAAATGTGGAGATCGTGGGCACATGGCAAATGAGTGTGACAGTCCAAGCTTAAGACCCCCTCCAACTTCAGCTTGTGATTCTATTGAAAAACCAACCCCTGTGAGCTCCAGCAGGAAATCACATGGACCCACAGAAATGTGGGTTCCCAAAAAGAACTAACTCCACTTAATTCTTGTGCGGGGTGATCAAAGCAAACATGTCTGGTATCTAGACAGTGGTTGCTCAAGACATATGACTGGAAATAAATCTCTGCTTGAAGAATTCGAAGTTCGTGCTGGTCCTCCAGTAATTTTTGGTGATAATGGTAGAGGTTCAACTGAAGGTTATGGATCCATCTCAAATGGATCTATAAAGATCACAAAAGTTGGTTATGTAAACGGGCTGAAACACAATCTAATCAGCATTAGCCAACTATGTGATGCAAAGTTCTCAGTGAACTTTAATGAATATAGAGGAACGGTTACGGATAAAAGTGGAAAAGTCGTATTAGTTGCACCAAGAAACAACAACGTTTATACACTCGACATGAATCCTCAAAATCAAGAAGTTTGTCTATTCTCTCATTCTACTGAAGAGCTGAATTGGTTGTGGCAAAAAGGCTATCTCACCTAAATTTCAAAAATATATCAAAACTGGCTAGAGGTCAGCTGGTGAATGGTTTACCACAAATCAAGTATGAAAAGGATAAACTTTGTTCAGCTTGTGAACAAGGAAAATAGCATAAAAGCTCCTTCAAATCAAAGCAATGTTTTTCCATCAACAACTGCCTGCATATGCTTCATATGGATCTATTTGGTCCTATGAGTACCGAAAGTCTAGGTGGAAAGAAGTATACACTAGTTATCGTTGATGAATACTCACGATATACTTGGGTTATATTTCTTCATCACAAAAGTGATGCAGCTGATGAAATTATCAAATTCATCAAAAAGATGGAACTTCTGAATGGGTCAAGAGTTAAGATGCTGAGATCAGATAATGGTACTGAATTCAGAAACAGTACGTTGGAAGACTTCTGCTCAGAAGTTGGGATCTCACAAAACTTTTCAGCTGCTAGAACACCTCACCAAAATGGTGTTGCTGAAAGAAGAAACAGAACCCTAATGGAAACTGCAAGAACAATGCTTGCTGAGTCAAACATGCCAAAACAATTCTGGGCAGAGGCTGTCAACATAACTTGTTTCACTCAAAATAGATGTCTCTATGTGAAGAGACACAAGAAAACTTCTTATGAGATTCTCCGTCAAAGGAAACCATACATCGGCTTCTTTCATGTATTCGGCTGTGTGTGTTTTGTGTTAAACACAGGAGATCAGCTAAGCAAATTCGATTCTAAAGCTGATGAAGCCATCTTCTTGGGATACTCCACTACATCCAAGGCATACAAAGTTTTCAACAAAAGAAGACAAACACTAGAAGAATCTATCAATGTTACTTTTGAAGAACACTCTAAGGCCTTAAACCCCACCTCTGCTCATTCATCTGATTCTTTTCAAAGAACGAATGAACCATCAACTGACGATTCTGCTGAAACCTTTGTTGATGCCTTAAATCTCTTTGATGTTCCAATAAATGATTCAGATGACACATTTTATGATGCTCCCACATATCTTGTAGATATTGCAGCTGTGCAACAAGAAATCCTGACAGCAAGAGCATCATCAAAGGCTAGATCTAACTCTAGGCCACCTCTTCCTACTTCAAGAAGATTAGTTCAAAATGAAGTACACAATCCTGCTGAGCATTCAGCCGCTCAACAAGGATCAAATTCTGCTGAATCTTCCTCTTCTACAGCTGCTCCTCAATCTAAGCGGACCTCTGAACATCCAATTGAATTAATCATTGGAGATCCACAACAAGTAGTAGTCACAAAAAGTAAGGCATCGTGTAATCTCTGCCTATGGTCGTGTTTCTTAGCAGCTGAAGAACCGAAAAATATTAAAGCTGCCTTAGAAAGCTCCAGCTGGATTCAAGCGATGCAGGAAGAACTTAACCAATTTGAAGTCAATAAAGTATGACAGCTAGGGCCCCCACCAGCTGGTAAGACAATTATTGGTACTAAGTGGGTATTTAGGAACAAAATGGATGAGGAAGGAGTGATTGTTCGAAATAAGGCTAGACTTGTTGCACAAGGGTACAGACAGGAAGAAGGAATCGACTTTGATGAAACATTTGCCCCAGTAGCAAGGCTTGAGGCTATTAGAATATTTCTAGCCTATGCTGCCTACAAGAACTTCACAGTTTTTTCAGATGGATGTGAAGAGTGCTTTCTTAAACGGGAAGCTGCAAGAGGAAGTTTACGTCAAGCAACCACCAGGTTTTGAAAATCCCAAGTATTTAGACTATGTGTTTAAATTGGATAAAGCGCTGTATGGGTTGAAACAAGCTCCTCGTGCATGGTATGACACACTCTCCACCTTCCTTCTAGCAAATGATTTCACCAGGGGAAAGATTCATAAAACCTTATTCATTCGCAAAATCAAAGGTGATATCATTCATGTTCAAATTTATGTGGATGACATAATTTTTGGTTCTACTGATGAAAAACTTTGTAGACGTTTTTCAAAACTCATGTCTACAAAGTATGAGATGAGCATGATGGGTGAATTAACATATTTTCTTGGATTACAAATTAAACAATCTAAAAATGGAATTTTTATGAATCAAGAAAAATATATTAAAGATCTGTTAAAGAAATTTGATATGAATTCATCATCGTCCATGAAAACTCCTATGGCTCCTCTAAATAATCTAGATGCTGACTCAACTGGGAAATCAGTTGATGTCACTTTCTATAGAGGAATCATCGGGTCTTTGCTCTATCTCACTGCCAGCAGACCAGATATTATGTTTGCTACTTGCATGTGTGTTAGTTATCAAGCTGATCCTAGAGAATCTCATCTAATAGCTGTTAAGCGAATTTTGAGGTACCTTAAAGGTACTCCAAGCCTAGGTCTTTGGTATGCCAAAGACTCCGGGTTTGATCTAATTGGCTATTCTGATTCAGACTTTGCAGGTTGCAAGATGGATAGAAAGAGCACCACTGGAGGATGCCAGCTGCTAGGTGGAAAGCTAGTCAGCTGGACAAGCAAGAAACAAAATACTGTTTCTACCTCCACAACTGAAGCAGAATATGTTGCTGCTGGAAGCTACTGTGCTCAAGTCCTTTGGATGAAGAATCAGCTGGTTGACTTTGATATGAACTTTTCAAAGGTCCCTATCTATTATGATAACACGAGTGCTATCGCAATCAGCAACAACCCTGTTCTTCACTCCATAACCAAACATATTGACATAAGGTATCATTTCATTAGAGATCACATTGAACAAGGTGATGTGGAACTTCATTTCATTTCAACAGACCTTCAGCTAGCTGATTTGTTCACTAAACCATTAGATGAAAAACGTTTCAATTTTTTAATCAGCGAGCTGGGGTTGTTAAATGCTTAAATCATCTGCTAAAGTACTATCAGCAGCTGATAATGTTCACCTTGTCACTTAGTACATTCAGCTGATTAAAACATTTTAAATTTATCAATCAGCTGAATAACTCATCTTAAAATGATACTTGTCAAGTTTTATAAGCTAAAACATTTGGTTTTCAAAGGAAAAGGAATCTTTTAACCATATCCACACGTTATATGTGGCAAATATTTGCACTCATGTGAAAATATTTGGCTTTTATGAGGGATTTGACATCCCTGACACCGAAACGGCTCCACTAACCTTTACTGTCAAATCGTACCTGTTTATTCGCACGAAAACCAATATTTCCATAGTTGGTTTCCAACTATCCATTTTTACCCGGTTTGAATTCAAATATATACCCGAAATGGTCCCTCTTCTCTCTATAAATACCCCAAGCCTCTCCTCATTCTTCTCCACTACTCCCAAATAACCACCTTCAAATTTCTCTCCGTTCTCTCTCTCACACAAAAACTCTAACCCTCTTCTCCCATTCTTTTCTCTCTTCCAAACCATGTCTACCTCCAGAAAAACCCAAAAAGCAACCCTATCCAGAGATGCCATCAGGTTTACTCAAAACTCGAACTTGGTGGCAAACACCTCCCCGCCGGACAACCTCAAGAATGTCTACCGTCCGGTTGGAAAGTTCATCCGCCTCTGTCTGGTCAGTGGTGCATTTTTGCGCTTCACCAAGAGTTTTTACGAACTCTTGCGTGATTTCTGGATGTCTGCCTCCATCTCTGGGGACGACATTGTTGCGCAAGTAGGAAATCATCAAATCACCATTACTGTCGATGATTTCCGAACTGCTTGTGGGTTCGACTACTTGAACCCTAATGAAGACCCTCAGGAGATGAAATCTGCTGAGGATGCAAAGAAAAGTCTGATCGATATCACTGGATATCGATTAGAATGTGCTGAAGACAGGGTTGTTATCTTCAAGAAGTCTCAGCTTACGAGACCATGGGCCTATTTTTTCACTCATATCATTCAGTGCATAGGCGACAACCATGGGTCTCAAAACTAGTGCAACTCCAAGCTTCAGATCTTTGCTGAAGCCTTAATCACCGGTCAGCGGATTGATTATGGGAGACTGGTGTACGAGGAGGTCAAAACCAAGCTCAAGGGAAAGGGAAATCACATCCCTTATATTCGATTCTTCACCTTGTGCATCGCTCATGTGATGACCGAGAAGCTGGAGATCGATTACGATGACCTTCCAGGGGAATCCTTCAAGGTTCGTACCTTATCCAACACCATCTTCAACTCTAAGAAGGAAGCTGGTCAGGATGTTACCCTCTCCTCGTACATGCTGAAGATCATTGATGATCATATTAGATTCAGGAGGGATCAACCAAAGGGCACCACAACGAAGAAATCTGCCTTACAAGAAGGTGTGTCCTTTCCTCATCTGCAGGGTTCATCGGCTGCTAGTTGTCCGCTAGCTGCTGGTGAAAAGAACCCCACTTCCACTGGGATCTCAGCTCCCACAGAGATGGAAGATGAGGCAGAGGATTTCATTCCTCTGGTGGTGAAGAGACGAGTCAAAAGATCAGCTCATCGTCTCACCACTTCTTCTCCCCTCCTCCCGCCATCTTCTCCCACTTCACGTGATCCTTCTTCTCCTCAGCTGCGGGAGAGAGGATCTGCTACCTGTGGAGAAGGTATGGCAACTGATGATGCTGACTTGGCATTCACAGCATCATCAGGATTCAGCCAGGATCCACTGGGGGCCCTTTTGAGCTCCAGTTTGAGTGGATTACGACCAGAAGCTGTGTCAGTATCCGTCGCTGACCCTTCTTCTCGTTTTCACTCTTGCAGTGTCCCACTAGAAGCTTCTCCTCTTCTCGGAGCTTCTAGTCAAACACTCATGGCTGATCACTCTTCTCTTTCTCTTCCTCTTTCACTTCCACCTGCTGATCTCTCAACAGGTCAGCAGCTTTCAAAATGGCAATTTCGTTCTTTAGGAGTTAGTGCCGGCTCCACACTTCTGCGTAGCTCCTCAACTGATTCATTATCAGTTGTTGTAACAACGGGACAAACTCCACAAGCAACCTCAGTCTCTCAACAGACTACTGGTGAAGTTTTTGGCTCATCCCAAGCCACCCGAGAGTCAGCTGCACACACACCACCACCAACTTCTTCATCACTTTCTGAGTCAACAGTTGATGATAGATTGAATGGAAACCAAGTCAATCTTGAAACTGTTCTTTCTGTTTCCCACAACGTCACCAGCTTACACCAGCTGGAGATCGAGGAAACCACCACCGCCGATGCAGGGACAACTGTAGACCCAGTTGTTACTGAGGCACTCACCCAAGCTGCCATTGATCGCGAACGTATTCGCCAACTGAGCTGTGAGGCAGCTGACACACCACCCCGAGAGCTTTCTCCTCATGTCTCTATACCAGTACAGCCGACTGGTGAGACTGAAGTACAAGGTAATTAAACAGCTTACTCCTTAATGTTTGATTCTGCTGAAGAACCCATTCAACCCTACTACTCGTCTGCAGATGAGGAAGTAGATGCACCTTGGCTTCAATTTGAATTGACAGCTGATGTCGGCCCTTCTGACAGAACCCCAGAAGTTTCAGCTGGACCCAACTCACCCCCCACAATTACTGAGCAACCTATAGGAGCCATTCCTCCTAGCTCAGTAATGACTTCTTCTACAGTTGAGGCTACCACCTCAGCTGGGGACATTCTGGACCCCTCTCCCCAAATTGTCCAAATGTACCATGCTGGAACCAGCACAGCTGGTGAAGGCATTCCCACCAAGGCCCTTGCTGCCTTGGTGTCTACAGTTGTAAAATCCCAGATACGTCCTGGGATGGCCATCTTGAGGAAGCAGCTGAACACCCTTCGCAGGGATGTTCCTCAGCAGTATGTTCAATCCGTTGAAAATCTATCAACGAGTATTGCCTCTCTGCATACTGAAGTCCACACTGCCACTCCTCAGCTGGCTCTTCTTTATGATCAGATTCGATGCAACACCAGCGAGCTCATCAAGCTTCAAGAGCTCACTCAGCGAGAGCTCCGCTCTCTTCGAGAATCTGACAGAATTGAGAAGGATAGGCTTCTAGCTGAAGCCCGGGCAACTGAAGCAGAAGTTGATCGACAGCTGACCTTGTTACAATCTCAGGTCACCCCTCTCATCTCCATTGTTGATCGTATTGGCCTTGCTCAAGAAAAGTATGAATCTCTGCTGGCCAATACTCATAGCCATCTCGCCAAGGCTATTGATGCTTCTGCTGCTGCTGTGTCCACTCGGATGGACAAGCTGGAGACTGAGGTTTGTTCGTTGACCTCTCAAGTCACTGGTCTCCAATGCACCCTTGACCTCATTCTGCAAAAACTTAATGATGGTGCCCCAACTGTCCATCCTACTACTGCATCAGAGAGTACCTTACTTCTTCAGGCACTCTCTGAGGGGGAGAAAGAGCAAGCTACTTCAGCAGGTGAACAACAAGGTGAACAAGATTTACAAACTATAGTCACCTCTGCTGCTGGAGCCAATGTTCAAGAAGATATTCCAGCAGGTGAAACTCCAAAATCACCAAAATTCTCCTCTGCTGGAATACCAGAAGAAGACGTTTCAGTAGACGCGACTCCAATTTCAACAACACTCGTCCCTACTGAAACACCTGAGGTAATCACTTCAGCAGGTGAAACAACACATTCAATATTCACCACTGCTGAAGATCTCAGGAAAGAAGACACCTCAGCTGATGTTCACATTGTTGATTCTTTTGACTCAGCTGAGGTCCCACAAGTCCAAACCCCGCAAATCCAAAACCCTCAGCCTATTATACAGGTGAATCCTCAACCTGCTGAGGGGGAGTGTTCTGATGCCACGATTGCAGCTGCTCTTCTTGAAGAAGCTGGAACCGCCGCAGATCTTGAAGCAGCCATTACTCTTCAAAGAAAAACTCAAGAAGAGCTGTTTCAAATAGCTGAAGCGGAAATAGCTGAGAACATTAGGTTGTTCAACAAAGTTCTTTTCAAACGTCGGAAAGAAGCCAGAATCAACAGCGTAAGGTGCCCTAAATCAACATCCAGCTCTCCACAAGAAATCATCATATATAGAGCTGAAGGGCCCTTCGCTCCTGAAAGGGTATCTCTGAACAAGGTCAGCACTCATTTCAATTATGATGAATGGAATGAGCTGCTAAAAGCTGCCAAGACTGCAAAACCATCTCCAAACATTGCAGATCTGGAAAGTGAGGCAAGAATCGCAATCTTCTCCTTCAAGACTCTATGCGACAAGATCAAGAGATATTCTCCTGATCTGGCAAATCGCATACCAGCTGGATTGCGTGAACCTCAAGCTAAGACTGTCAGAGAACCTGCTGGTGAAAGCTCCGCAGCAAGAGGGGAGAAACGAAAGTCTATTCTCCCCGAGCCTTTCACTGAACCCAGATCAGCTGAGGTTGGGTCTTCAATAATCTATGCTAAACGACCAAGACTCAACCTCTCAAGAACCGTACCCATGGGAGTTGACTTTATCCCTGGGCGTATTGTAACAGAACCCATTTACGGTTTCTGCTATCTGGGTGAAAAGATGAGGCCTTGCTTTCAAAGAGCTGATGAATTAGACATGTGCGACGTTGAACACCTCATTGTCTATCACAAACTGCTGAGCTCCTCTACTGAAGAGGGAAGAGAAATGAAGAAACTAATCAACTCAGCCATCAGCTCCGTGTACTTAATCAACTTCATATCAATGGAAAATTATTTTTGTAATATACTTGTAGAAATACTGTAAAAAGATACAGATAGTCAAAAGAACCCAAAGGGTCAAAGCACATAAGCTTTCAGCTGACTAGGTCAGCTGAATCATTACAGGGTCACAATTATACAGCTATTCGATTGCATCAAATAGGGGGAGATTGTTAGTCCCAAGACTAAGTAAATAAGATTTGATGATCGATAGCTAAGAAGAATAAATTCAGCTAAAGTACGTATCTCAGCTGAAACAAGTATATTCAATAAACCTTCAGCTGAGTTAGTACTTAGCTCTAGAAGTCAAGTCAAATCAGCAACAATTCAAGAGTGATCATTCGAAGTCTATGTCCGAAGGACAAAGACAAGAAGAAGACCACTCAGCTGATGTGGAATCAGCTGATGGTACCCGCTGCAGATAAAGTCTTAGTGGAAAGTATTCTTGACACTTTGAATATTTTCCTTTCCCGCTCAAAGAAGAAGAAAACGATGAGGATCTTCTATTTCGGTAATAGAAGATAATTTGTCAGAACATCATCGTTTGTCCCTTCAAGCATGTATAGAGAAAGTCAGCATCTTTTGTACTATCATAGTACATCTTTTCACTGTGCGTCAGAAAAGGTTACAAGAGAAGTTGACACAAAGTACAATTGGGACTATAACGTATGCAAGAGCATTTAATGTTTCCGTGGACAAGTCTACATCGACGAATGATATGTTTACACGTCGATTAACTTATGGACAAAGGAACATGGATCTTGGGCTATAAATAGAGACGTAAATGCTTGCATTTACACACACCTTTTAACATTCATAGCACAAGAACATTCTCTGAGAGTTCGTTATTGTCTGGTATTAACTCCTTCATAGTTATTACTCGGGCATTCAATATCAGCTGTTAGTATCAGCTGATATTACTCTCCTTGCATAGTTCTTTTAGTTTGAGCAAGTAAAAGTGTCACTTCAAGTATAAAGTTTTAGTTAGTGTGTACTATCTATTTCCACAAACTTTGTACTGTATTAAGTTGTTTTAATAAACTCTTAATCATTGAAATCTTGTGTGCATTTATATTCCTGTCTTTACTTAGCCGTAACGTAACACGTTTGTGTTGTTGGGAACCAACAATTCCTTTGTTCAAGGAGTAAGGATTCATGTTTCCTAACACGGTTTTGAATTGCTTTCCTGTTGTGAGTACATGATATTTTTACTGAGTACATAGTAAAATGATTTATCCGATTTAATATGATTTAAATGAGTCTTTATTAAATAAATGTTTTAATAAAGGAAATTTGTTAAATTGTATGTCAAATATAGAATATGAATGATTATGTAAGAAATTGATAACATGATGTTATGTGAATGATGCATACATGAATCGTATGCAATATATAATGTTATTATATGGATCTCGTTTGATCGGAAGCTTTCTGATTAACGAGATTGGATGAGTCACTTTGGATTAGAGGCTTTCTGATCATTTTGACAGTTTGGATCTTGATGGATTGAAGGCTTTCTAATCATCTCGATTTAATAGTATGATTTGATGTGCAAATATTATGATGTCTATAACTGATGATATATAATCATATGGTTAATGATTATTGTTATGATTATATGGTGAGTGAGAACTTGGACTGAAAACGCGGGTTGCGTTTATGTATATGAATGTGTAGGAGATGCCTACAATTTATTGAATATGAAAAGATGTGCTTTCAAGAAGCAAATTATTATTGGTAGCCAATATAAGGTAAAGGTTGTATGATAATATGTTAGATTACAAAATTTGAGGAGATAGAGAATCTAATTCCGGTAATTGAAAATAAAGGCTATGGAAATGATCGACATAGTACAAAGATGATTGAAAGAATGCTAAGTAATGGTATATGTAACCAAATAAAGATAAAGAAATGGTAAGGGCTAATATGGCCTTGAGTAAAGATGTGAATTTCTACTTATTTGGGAGATATTGAAATTATTAAGGAAATGGTAATGAGTGGAACCGGAAGCGGTAAGCTTGAGAAATTGGCAAAATCTTATGTTGATGAGGTGGTTCGTTTGTATGGGGTTCTGATATCGATAATATCCGATCGAGATGCGAGATTCACCTCGAGATTATGGAGATCACTCCAAGATGAATTGGGAATGAAATTGAGATTGAGCACGACACACCATCCGCAAACTGATGGTCAAAGCGAAAGAACGATTCAGACGGTCGAAGATATGTTGAGATAGTGTGTAATGGATTTTGGTGGTAAATGAGATGAACATTTACCGTTGGTTGAATTTTCGTATAATAACAGTTATCACGCTAGTATTGGAATGCCACCATTTGAGGCATTTTGTGGGAGAAAATGTAGGGTGCCTTCTTGTTGGTTGGAGGCGGGTGAGACGAAACTCACGGGTCCCGAGATTGTGAAGATAACAAACGATATAATCGGGATAATTCAAACAAATATGAAAGCCGCAAAAAATCGACAAATGAGTTATTCGGGGTTGAAAAAGCGACCTTATGATTTGAATGTCGATGATATTGTGATGTTGAAAGTGTCGCCTTGGAAATGAGTGATGAGATTCAATAAGAAAGGAAAATTAAGTCCACGGTATGTCGGACCATTTAAGATTTTGAAAAGAATTGGACTCCAAGCTTTCAAGCTTGAACTTCCACCCGAGTTGCAAGGTGTCCATTACACATTTCATGTATGCTATTTGAAGATGTTCTTAGGCGAGGTGGAGTATGTGATTCCACTCCAAGATTTGCGGGTCGATGCACCCAACCGATTGATTGAAGAACCTGATGCCATTTTGGAGGAGCAAACGAAGAAGTTGAGGAATAAAGAGATCGAGTTAGTGTTGGTCAGGTGGAAGCACTCCCTTGGACCAAACTTGACTTGGGAGGTCAAGGATGAGATGAAGAAGCGCTACCTGGATTTTGTGGATTATGATGTGATTCCGAGGACGGAATCCTCTTAAGGGGTAGATAGTTGTAACAACCGTAAAATTCGGTTCATATTATTATAATTAAATTCAGAATTCTTGTGAATTATATCATTTATGTTAGATTATATTTCTTGTTGTGATAGATTATATATATAATAAACATTATATTTATATATATTACGTAATAAAAACGAAATTTCTAAAAAGAAAAACTTTGGTCACGGGTTTGGTCGCCCCTTACGTGGTTTTAGTCGTAGTTTAGTCATGTGTTTGATTAGAAGTGAGAATACAAATGTGGTGCTAATATATCAGGGATGACCACTGTTACAGTGGTCACCCCTTACGGATAGTCTTAGGGTTCTGGATATTTATTTAAAGATAAGGGGAAAACATGGAATTGAGGATAATCCTACTAAGACATGGACCTAGATCAAACCAATATTAAATGGACATTTTTTACAAAATCTATCATAAAATCACTACTCAAATTGCAGAAAGAATGTTTTTCAGTGTTTACAAGGTGTGCCAACATAAACATATAGTTTATCAGATTCGTGCATTCACCGCCTACATGATTGCATAGCGGTTGCTGCCATTTTTTTTGTCGACTCCTAATCTACCTACGGATGCAACCATATAGAGGGGGGCCATAAGTTTCTCAGAAAATGTGTGGACCTAATAAAAACATTTTGATTTTTGGAAACCAATGTTATTTATCCGCGTAAAAGTGGATGTTTTTGCGAAACTATACATTTTCAACGATTTGTGTTTTGATAAATTTCAAAGAGAAATAAAAGATATTGTTGAGAGGATAGTGAGTGTGGGGTTGTCACGTACATAAGCTTATGTGTGGAACTAGCAATAAATACATAATTTTTGTTTAAAAAAAACTCAAAACGGTAATTATTTACGAAAGTATTGTCACTTTCACACCATATTAGAACACTTACACAATAAAAGAAAACTATATACACGCACATGGACATGTATTCAATATAAACATCATTTCAAGAAACATGAAGCTTGAAACACCATTTTAACAAAAACATAATTAAGATTCAAGATAAGTGATGAGTTTTAGATGAGCTTTGATACATTTGATACACTAATGAGTTTATGTGTTGAGTTATAATTTTTTTTAACCAAAACAACCTTATTTTGGATGGTTCCATACCTAAGCTTAGGTATGTGAGTATGTGACAGCCACACACTCACTTTTCCATGTTGTTAAATATAAGTGTAATCGTAACGCATGCATCACCAATTACGTGATCACTCTCTTAAATTTATCTAGTAAGAGGTTAACCGGGTATACTCTAATAATATTATGATTGGAAAAATTGAATTGTTTCCTATTAAATCTTCTTACTCTATTATCCACCTATAAAATAAATGACATTTGGAATCAACTAATTCTTTTTCCTAATTTTTTTTTTATTTAAACACTTATATTAATCAAATGAGTAAGAAAATTTAAAAACGATATATCTATGTTATGATTTTGAAGTATAACATGACAATGTCACTAATAGAAGTGCTACATGTAGGCCATGCCCAAACCACCCTTGACTGTTTGGTCATCCTTAATTCATTATACCTTTTGACTCTTCCATGTAGCTGACCCCACCGCATAAATAGGCGCATCCTATCCTATGTGCAGTTGTGCACACTTGCAAATTACATCGATGTGAAAGGCTTTTACACGTTGTTATCTTAATCCCTCACTTTAACTACATGTTACATAATACTCCCCTCTTTTTTCTTATCTTTCCAAATTATAGTTATACTATCAAAGTTATCCTATCCTCTTTTTTCGTTATGAGCGCATCTGACGATTCATCGGTACAAATTCAGAAAAAATTGCATAAATGATGCAGTATGCATCCAGAAATTACAAATGATGCTGTTTTACAAGCCTTTGCAAAAATAATACTGTCCCACATTTTGGAACCCGGATCCCTTAGTTTCCCCGCTTCCAAATCCCGGATCCTCACTTTTCTGCAATTGTACTGCACTGCCATTGTACCTGTCTGACTTTGTTGACTCAGAAAGCTTCCCACACTTCAAATACCGGATCCCCTAGGGGTATCCCACACTGCTAATCCCGGATCCCCTAGGGGTATCCCACACCCGAGATCCCGGATCCCCTAGGGGTATCCCACACCTCAAGTCCCGGATCCCCTTCGTGCCTGATCGATATAAAACGTTTACAAAATTGATCCTTAAATCACACAATCCATCTTCTTTCTATCCTATTTTTAAAACTAATTTACAAGTAAACATTTTTTTATTACAATGTGGCAAAGTCAAAAAACGTTAATCATTGAACTTAACTTAAATCTTGAGATGTTAGAAGAGAGAGTTGACCTAATGCGCGAAAAAGCTCGAGCCCGTGAGCTTCGAAATATCATGGAGGAGATGCAACGTATCCTTCATGAAATGGATAACCTGGCTTATGAAGGGGCGATGGAGGAGGAGTCGGAGATGCAACGTACGAGGGAAATGCCTCCACCGACATTACATGTTGTGGAGCAGCAAACTCAAAACTCCTCAATAGGTAATCAACAACCAGACACAATTGACTTGGTTGAGGAGTATGGTTGGGCCAGGAGTGTAGAGGAATTTTACATGAACGGGGATAGGCGCGGGAATGAAACCTTTTGCTATATTGTATTCTTAGGTCGTACCCAGGTACCTAGGGAGTTTTGGAGTACCCTGTTAGATGAAAATTCCAGCTCTGTTTTGTTCCGTGCGGTACGTAATTTAATTATGTTATTATCAATATTCTCAATAAAATCTCAAAGGTAAATAATTGTATATTTATTACAGCATATAGATTGTTGGGTTAGAAGATGGATGCGTTATCGGTGGTATGTTGGCTATAAAACTGGAGAATATAAGCGATGGACAATAATGCCTACCAAGTTTGAGTCTCTACTCTTACCACCTCACGGATCAGATGCTTTACAATATGCAGATGGCAGCTTGACACCTTACCCCGCTTGGGGGGATGTAGATGTCTTATACATCCCGTTACGTTTAAATGATAACGTTTGGTTGCTTGTGCAGATGGATCTTATTAGCAACGATACATGTTTAATTTGCAGTTGTCGTCGTTCCATAAACCATGACGTGCTTAAGGCAACCCTAAAACGTTGGCGAGATGTTTTGCCCAGTTTTAAAAGGAGTTTCTCCTATGAAGAAAGAAACCCCCAAGTTAAGGCGAATCTTGGTTTCGCCAAACGCATACCTCAAGAAAGGGAAGAAGACTCTGCTGTGTTTGTTTGTAAGTTTATGCATTATCTGGTAACAGGGAAATCAATCAAGCAAGATGGAGACGTCGATAATAATCAGATTGCTACGGGTTATCGACAACTTATGGCTCGTGATTTGTATAGCTATCGTATTTTAGAATCGCAACCTGAAATTTTTCCTTTTAGACCAGTGGATTTGTTTGATGATTTGGATTAAAATTTCAATTGTATTTGGAATTAATTTATGAAATCTTGATGTTTGTGTTTGCTTGTCATTTAAAAATCAAGTCCTAAAAAAAAAAATTGCGAAAAAAATTAAATGTCTAACTTTCTTGCTTAATAGAGTACAATTTTTAGTTATTCAGATTTAACTTTCCAAATGATAGTTGTTGTATTGATGAGTATGTAAACATACGAAAAAGAATTAGACCAAAAAGATAAGTAATGAAAGAGTTATGATAATTTGAAAATGCGAAAAATGATTTTTTGTAATGCAAAAACATTCAAAATGCTAATTTCATACATGGATAACTACAAATTTATAAGGTGTTGGACGTAATTGTATATACAGTATTGGTAGTACCCGGGTCAAGGTTTCCATGCTTATAAAATTCGTTAAAAAAAAACACGAGTGACAAAGTTACGTGGTTTGCAAAAAGTAAAAAAAATTAAATATCATAGTTTTTTTTTACAAGTACATTTATAATAAAAAAAATCTAATGACGGTGTCCTAATGTACCGCCTGTCCCACAAGGAGGTGGTCTTATGATTCTTCTTCGTCTACCACCATCGCCATCTTGTTCACTTTCTCCAGGGTTGTTCAAGTCAAAATCGAAGTTTACCGGAACCGGACTAACATCTCTATCTGGCGGTTGACTAGTATCTCCGAGTTGGTAATAAGGATTTGTATTACCAAAGATACTATCAGCAGAAAAATGTTGCCCAAAATTGGCATACGGGGGTGGTGTTACCCAATCATCTCTCATAGGAGACTGTATATGACTCATATTAAGTATGTTTTGAGAAAATAGGTCACCACCAGTATTCATTTCGAAATTCATACTTGAACCATCCTGGAGAAAATCCGTATTCACTCGATAGCCCTCATGGTGTGATGACCCCACACCACCAGTATTATACTGGTTCGATGTGTCCACATATGCAGGTTGAGGCTGTTGAGCGGACCCTGAAGCACCAGTGTTATACGGGTTCAATGTTTCCACATATTGATTTTGTTCCTGGTGGGAGGATCCTGAACCACCAGCATTATATTGGTTCGATGTTCCCGCATCTGCATTATGCTGGTGGGAGGACCCAGCTTCAGGATCTTGACGAGCCCCTCTTGGCCGCATCCTTCTAGGCCTATACTGTCTTTGCTCCTGAGTCAACCGCGTGCCGAAGGATGGCTGAGTAACGGGTGCCACATGAGGCGAAAAATAATTCGGATGGTCATCACCATGTGCATAATGCAAATAATCTCTTGACGTTTGCATGAGTTGCTCCCCAAACTCATGAAATGCTGGAGCATCTTGCATCATCCTTTGCACATGTTGTTACATGTGGCTTAACCCGTCAACCTACATACATTTAATACGTATTATTTATATGTAAAAGAATGCATAAATTATTAAAATTATTATAAGCATTATATATTACCGCAACATTTAAACTTCCCCCCTGATTGTAGGACCGAGAGTAGTTTTCTCCACCAGGAGTTGGATTTGTAATATGGAGCACCGTACGAGGCCAATACCATTCCATATAACCAGGGCCGGCTTGAGGATAATCCGAGTTTTGACCCCGGATTAGATATTGGTAACGGTTGTTCCAATGTGCTATTTGATGCCTTAACTCATGTCTCCAACTTTTTTTTGAGGTCACCCCTCTACGAGACTTAAGATGTAAATCCTCATGCTCGAGTCTGTTTGAGAGTGGGGGTTGAGGAATAAATTGGATAAAGCCAAATTGTCTCATAACCCTGCTGGGTAAATACTGCTCAGCAATCTCCCAAAAAATAACATAAGTTTGACATAGCCAGCATCTCGTATCGGTCCTACACGAAGGGGCTAAAAGGTGGAAATCGCGTTGGTATGGAGTCCACAAGAACTGCAAAAGTTTGATTAATTTGTGAGTACATAAATTTGTTTATTTTGAGTTTAATAGCAGAATACCTCCGAATCAGTTACGGCACTTAACATCGACCGAAACTGAAACAAGACGGTCTTCACTGAACCAGCTAAACTAAGGGGCTGGTTGAATCTGTTTGTTTAAAAATGCAAAAATGTAACAATAATTAGAGTTATTAATAATTTTAATATAATTATTACGAATTACATATCTATAACCAAATGGTTTTCCAACTATCATATCTGCAGTAAGGTGTTGAAGCATTGGAGAAAATATTTTAGACTGGCGCGCCTCGAGGCGAGGCGGGTAAAAAACGTATCTGAGGCGGCGCCTCAGAGCCTGTTTCTGAAACGTGCGCCTCGGCGGTCCGAGGCGGTGAGAGGCGGTCCGAGGCAGTGAGAGGCGGATCCGAGGCGGTCAGGACCTGAGTTGGGTTTTTTTAACTTTTTGGACTGTTTTACTTACTTTTCACGACTTTTACCTGATTTTTTTGAAATCCCATTAACTTTTCTTGACTTTTTGCAAAGAATGCTTTGCTTAAAGCTAAAAGAGTGACCAATATCTATCCAAAATCGTGAATGGGTCTTGAGTTTGACAAAAAAATTGCAAAAAATGGTCTTTTTGTGAGTATAAATGACCTTTTAAACTTAATATTGGGATTGCATAATACTTTGTGTTGCTTTTTATGAGTTATATAATATTTTAGATATTATTTGTTTTTCCGCCTCGATGTTACGCCTCGGTTCGCCTTGAGGCTTACGCCTCGTGAGGCTAAAGAAAAACGCCTCGAGGCTCGATTCCGTATATTAAAACCTTGGCGGTAGGTGGTGGCGGTAGGTGGTGGCGGGTGGTGGTGGTGGTTGTGGAAGTAGGTGGTGGTGGTGGTGGCGGTATGTGGTGGTGGGTGGTGGCGGTCGGTGGTGGTGGCGGGTGGTGGTGGCGGCATGTGGCGGTAGGTGGTGGTGGGTGGTGGCGGGCGGTATGGGTGGTAGTGGTAGTGGTGGTGAATAAACTCTTTTTTTAGGTTTAAGTAAAATGTCTTCTAAACTTGGAAGACTATAGTCCAAGTCTTCTCACAGCAGACCCCAAAAAGACTTTTCCTCATCTTCTGACTTCCAAAAAACAAACGATCTTTTTCCAAAATGTCTTCCCGCCTGCAGACATAAGACCCCAAAAAGACTTTTTGCCAAAAAACAAACACCACCTTAAACTTCAGACATCTGTCCCAAAAGCGGTGCTTTAGTTGCTGAGGATTTATGGCCTTGTGGTTTAAAGCATTCTAGGTGTTTGTTAAAATGCCTGAGTGAGAATTTAATATAGAAATGTTTAATATTAGTTTTTTTCTGTATTGATTTTAGTTTATTTATTATACTTCCTCCGTTTCAAAATAAGTGCTACACTTTGGGTTTCACGGTTTGTGAAGCAAAATATTATAATGATGGTTAAATTAAATTAATTGAATGGTTAGTGGATAATGGGCCTCATACATTTTGAATAAAGTGGGGTTAATGATGTTTAAAAGTAAAAAGTAATGGTAAATGAGTCATTTAAAGTAAATAGTTTGTGGGTGTGGGTCCTACTATTTTTTGCCAAATAAGGTAATTTTTCAAAGTGTAGCACTTATTTTGAATCACTCATTTAAGGAAAGTGTAGCACTTATTTTGAATCGGATGAAGTACAAGTTTGGTCCGTTTGGATATGATTCACTCATTTGTCTCAAGTTTCAGCGAAAGAAGACATAAATGGAAGAAGAATTATTTTACTAGATTGCTCATGTTCATATTGTGATTTCACTGTTAAAGAGGATACAATTTGTATGTTGAGTATGAGTTGGAAGGTTAACTATTAATAAATCTCATTTGAATTTCAAATATGTGGTTTCTTAAAAATTAATCTTTTAAAATTTCCCTTCTTTTGAATTAGTGATTTTGGTGAATCGGTGTTATAGAAGCACATGCATCTCATTTGTATACTTATTAAGATGGGGTTTAGAGGTTTTGCAGGCTTGCAGCTAAATTTACAGATGATCAGGCTCGCGAGTAATTTCGTTGTCTTAGTTGGTGATATTATTTTTTTTAAATTAAAATTGTTGTTCTTTTAACTGTATTTTCCGTTTTCTTTGATTGACATATTGCATCAAGTAATTAACATTAATTGCATATATTGGCTTGTTGATGGGATATAAAGGTAATCATTACTAACCATTAGACATGCCAATTTCAGTCAATACTTGTGAATGGTTTGATTTGGTTGTGTTTTATCTCAACCAGGTCGAATAAATAAAGACTAAAAAGGGAAGGATTCCAGTAAGGATAAACTCAGCCATTATTGGATCCAACATTGCTTTCATTATACTTATATCCTTTAGCATATTATGGTAGTTCGTTTTTAGGATCCATATGCAAAATAGTTATAATTGGTATTAGTAAATAACAGTTATTAATAATCATATGCGCACCATAAGTAACCACGAAATTGTCTACTGATCTGCCTTCCTGAGTTGCTGGTGTTGCATGTTTAGATACACAATTGGATTATATGACCAAGCTTGTTATCTCTATCTGATTTCATATTACAATTGTGTATCTCAGTTTTGACCAAGCTTGATGTCATATTAGATTTTATGTCTTCATTTGATTGTTCACAACAAAATTAAACGTGTTTCATAAAATAGCCATAAATGAAGATATATACTACTTTTGTTTTTTACTATCCCACTGAACAAGAGTAGTCTTCAATGTGTGTATTGTTGTCTAATATTAAATATTGTGATTTCAGGCACAAATCTCAGATCTACAAAAGAAGCTATCATCCATGCAATTTTTTCAGCAAGAAGTTCAAGCACTCTGATCAGAAAAATCAGCAATTGAGCAGGCTATGATTATGGACGAAGTTGAATTAGTCCAAACTCAAGGTTCAGTTGGAGTTTGGAGATGGACATCTGGATTAATTGCTTTAAAATTGGTTAAATTTACTAATACACTGCTTTCTTTAGGTGCTTACAGTTATTTAAAGTAGCTTTTCGATTTTCTGCCCATGTAACAGTAATTTTACTTTTATCCGTTTGATATTAATCATTCTCTCTGGTCTTATGATATATTTAATAAAATACAAATTGACAATGGATCCATACATATTGGCGCAAAAATTGGTGGTCGTAGTTTTGACTGGACATATTACTTTTTTGTGTTATGTAACGGGTCAAAAGGGACTCTGATCAAACTGGTTGTTTTATGTTAAGCTCTGGGGTGTGTTGACACACAAACACTTTTTGTCGTCAACTAAATAAAAGTATACACTTTTGAAATAAATAAAAGGGTAAATGACAGAAATGTGGTCTTGCATTTTCGGCTTTTTTGTCCTTAAACTTTTTTTTTCAGGTTTTTTGTACCCGTGCACTTTAAAATTCTGTTTTTCTGTCCTTCCGTCCAAATTTGGCTGTTAAGTAACCTCACATGCGGGTATTTTGGTCATTTTACCCAAAGTACTTGTACACTATGCATTTTAGCTTGTACTTTTATGTTTGCCCTTCTTCTCCACCATAAATGCTTCATAAAGTTCTTCAAAACATCACCATTAAAACATTTTCTTCAAACCCCCAATTTCAAATAACTTCCATTTTCAACCATAATGTGCCAGCTAGGAACTGATGTGTGCCACCTGTCAACTAGGAAACACTTCTTGTTCATAAGGATCTGGTGGAAAATGGTGGTGTTAACGAGCTCCTTGTTGAGCTTCAAACTAAATGTGTTAGCATTAATGGTGGTCCAAAAGCAAGCTCGGTTCTTAACCTTCAAAACATCACCACTAAATCATTTTCTTCAAACCCCCAATTTCAAATCACTCCCATTTTCAACCCTAACCCTAATTTGATCCCACAAAAACCTGAAAAACACAGCTCAAAATACCCAAAATCACAGCTAGTTTGAAATTGGGAGTTTCCTTTTGTTTTTCTCGTCTTCCCCCCACACAGCTCAACATTACAGCCCGAAATCGTTTTATTTTTCTCGTCTTCAACATTCTTGGCATAGCTACCTGTCACTCATCATCATCATCTGGAGTGTTTGATCTTCGAGCCGATTTTAGCGACCCTAGGGTTTCAGGAACTCCCGATGGCTGTTTTTTCATTCTCTGATGATTTGACGTTCACTACATGGGGGGTGTTTCAGGAACTCTCGATGGCTGTTCTTTCCCTCTTGATGGCTGTTAATTTTGGGTTTGTTTTTGAAAGGTTTTTTTTTTTAAGAACACTAATTTGGGGTGTTCTTGGTGATGATGGTGGAGAAGAAGGTGATTTCAGGCTTTTTTAGGGAAGAAGATTAAAGAGGAAGAAGATGAAAAAAAAAGAGAGAAAAAAGAAAAAAATTAAAAAGAAAAAAGAAAATGACGAAAATACCTCCACTTTTTTGGCATATTCTGTTACTTAACACCTAAATTTGGACGGAAGGATAGAAAAACATAATTTTAAAGAGCACGTGGACAAAAATCCCGAAAAAAAAAGTTTAAGGACAAAAATACAAAAAATGCAAGACCACAGGAACAATTTCTGATATTTACCCTAAATAAAATTACACAGACATTGATTTGTGTTGTTGTAGGGGGAATCCATCCTCTCACACATTTGGCTATGGATATGGAATTCGTGGGTACTCAAAACAATTGACATTTTTTTTCACGGGTCATGCTTTTTGTAGCTGAACAACATTTGTTCGTCACAAAAATATAGTTACATAGGGTATCCGCCGCCGCATTGCGATAGTTACATAGGGTATCCGCCGCCGCATTGCGCGGGTACCCTGCTAGTGTTTTTAGAAGGTAGTTAGTGATGGTGTACATGATAATAATATTATTTTATTATGTGTACTAATTAAATTTGAGAAATGATACCTTTTTGTAGGACAAAATTTTAAGAGTAAATGCAAACTTTTTTATGAGATGCAGGAGTAACATATAACGTTATGATCACGTGAGAACTCAAAAATTATTGAGGACTATAAGGATAATTTTCAACTCCATCATTTAAGAAATATTGGGTTATTATCATTAATTTTGATTCTTTATTTTTTTCTTTGTTGGAAGAAATTGGATCATTATCGGTCCTTATAGTTACATTTTGGATAAATCAAAACCAATTTAGATTAAAATTTCGTTTCATGTAAAAAAAATATACGCTTCACATACCGCTGCAACGCGCGGGCATTTTCTACTTGTTAGATGAAAGATTTAAAAAAAATTGCATATAGTTATGATGATGTACCAAATACATGCACCCATGGTCCCTTGGTGAAACACTTTCTTTGAGGAAAAGAGGCACAGCTGAAGCATCAAAACCAAGACCACATTACTGTCGTATTAGGTTTCGTGGCAAAGGTACTAACGCAATGAAGATGTCATGAATCAAACGAGCCAATTGGAGATTCTCCTTGAGCAAACAGATAACTGAAAACGATTGCTGGTCTTGTTGGAAAAGTTGTAAAAACTATAAATAAAGTAGTTGTGGAATTAACAAGTGAGATTATAATAACGAAAATCTTGATGATCTAGAGATTAAATATAATTAATAATAAAACTATGTCTTTGAATAGGATGCTTTATGAAAAAGACAACCTACATTAAGATTTTAATCTGTGCTCACATGACCCATATAGAGTGACTATTCACAATCTGGTTCAAGAACCCCAAATAACCGTAACCGAACTGATAAACCCGAGAATCGAAATAGACAAAAAATGGGAACCAATAACCGGGTCCAACCGGCTTGGGTTCGGGTTCGATTTTTCAGTTAAAATGAAGGAGTGCAACTTTATTTCCACCAAACGTTTTCAACCGCATTTACCACTCATTCCTATAACTAAAAATTGGTCTCCAAATATTAGATTACAAAAACAATTTTTATGAAAACTTGAGTGCTACTTAAAGTGTTCATATTTGATACACCACAAAGTATATCAACACAATAGTACGAAGAGAACAGCTCTAAGTACAAACATATATTGCACAAGCAATTACATTCAACGTACAAATGGTCCAAGACGACTGGCCTTAGAGGACTAATCCCCTTTTATACATGATTAGTCTAAACGACTTCTGTAACTAACTATTAACAACAAAACAGAATTAAAGAAAGTTACAAAATGGTCCTTCATGTTTGCTGAATGTACACAAAGGCCCTTGTATTATTAACACCCATATCAATGCCCTCTTCATGAAAAGATCCTTGTCCTCAAGGATCAAAAGAAACACCATAACAGAAGAGTGAAACTTGCAGCTTGTGAACTTCCTTCGTTTTAACCCGTTGACCCGTCTTGACCTCAAGTATGAAGCCAATATAACAACAGAAGAAGAAAATTGTTGCTGCAATTGGTGAACATCTTCCCATGTACTATCATCAACATCCGTGTTTGACCATAGAATAAGAACCTCAGGAACAGCCACATTCCGTTTTGTGACCATTCTTTTATCCAAAACACGTAAAGGAATGGGAAAAAAAAATGTACCATCATCAGATACTTCGGGTAGGGGTGTTCAAAACCGGGTACCCGGAAATCCGGGTACCCTAAAACCGGGTACCCGAAAATTCGGGTAGTAGATTTAGGTACCCGTATCAGTGCCCGAATTTTTGGGTACCCGGTTTTCGGGTACCCGGATTTTCGGATACCCGGTTTTCGGGTACCCAGTACCCTGAAATATAATTTCTTTGTCACAAAAATTACATAAATGGAAGTCGCCATTATTTATATATTTAATTTCTTTAAATCTTATTAATAAATTTGTTATTAAAAATTTACGTTATGATTTTCTTTAAAGAAAAATCATTACTAGTAATGAATCTAACCAAATCTTTAAATACATCCAATGATTTAAAACCATAATTCAACGACGGAGGTGAGAATTAGATTGTTTGCACGTGAGAATTGAGACAGAGTTTTAAATTTTAGACATTTTTCAAAATGAGCCAATCATATGCCCATATCTAATGATAATTAATGTCTAATTAATAATATAAAAATATATATAAAAATAAGTTGGAAAAATAAAATTCGGGTACCGGGTACCCAATTACCCGGTTTTTTAGAAAAACACTACCCGTATTTGATACCCGGAAACCGGTTACCCGAAATCCGGGTATCCGGATTTTCGGGTACCCGGATTTTCGGGTATCCGGATTTCGGATATCGGATATTTTTTCGGGTACCCGTTTTTTCGGTTATTTTTGAACACCCCTAACTTCGGGTAACATGGATAAAATATATCAGAAAATGATTCTAATAATTGTTGTAGAGTGAGTTTAAGGTCTGCTTGCAACTCCAACCAAGATGGAAGTTCTAACTTTATTGAGCATAGATAAAACTTAGTGTCAACATAGTCACTTACATAAGCTGCTGTATTATGCCCATTAGCAGCCAATTTTTTTGAACTATTCCATTCCAAAGGAACCGGATGACAACCAAAAAGTGTCAACAATTGTTCCTGCCACATAAATTCTATTGATAATTTCTGGAAATCAAAGGTAATACTACCGAACGAAGTCAACCATTTGATACCATTGGACCAGAACCTAAAATAGATAGCATAATCCGGAGGCTTAGGTGGCTTTAGACCTCTTGAAGCATACACAAACAGCATACCAGGCCCTAACACCCACACACAATCTGGTTCGGGACTTTTATCAAACAGCTGGTGTGCACCAAAAATAAACTCATGATACCAAAATGTAACTTCATCAAATATTTCCCAGAATTTAACACTTTATGTATCAAGTCATTAGTAAAGTTTTTGGTATATGAATCGAGTAGTAATACAGAAGTAACCTTGATTTGATCACTCTAATAATTGGTTTGAAAATCAGTTTTACTTACCTTGAATGGTTGATTAGAATTTCTCAATTTCATGTTAGCGACTTGTTTCACAGTAGTATAAGAAACATTCTTCAAAATTGGATCGCTATTATCTTCCTCAGTTTTTGAATTCATCATATCGTATCCCTTACTCACCGAACCATGAATCAATTCTGACTCGTCTTCCTTACTCATACAGACAGTTGATTTCTCGTCAATTTGCGTCACTAGCGATGCTTTTTTTTCTGAATTGAACGAATCAGGAATAATTGGTACTTGGTGACCGTTTACCTCGTGTGTTTTTTCTATTACTTCAATCGAATTACTCACATCTGCTGTATCTCCGATTGAATTTGAAGATTCTGAGATTAACGAATTCTTCGTCCTCAATTTGTAATCGGACATTTCCATCACTAACTTTTGAATTTTCAGATTCGCCTCTTCAATCCTTGAAACGCTCAATAGCAAATCTGAAAGGCTCTAGATTTCCTTTGAATTGCATCTTCGTTCTTGCAGATTGAAGATTCTCTGCTCCAAATATTCGTTTCTCTCCATTGCTTGAGAGATGGTGAGCCTAACCATACACGACACAGGTGCGCGAGTATTGAAAAGCTCTGATACAACTTGAATTGATACACCACAAAGTATATCAACACAATAGTACAAAGAGAACAGCTCTAAGTACAAACATATATTGCACAAGCAATTACATTCAACGTACAAATGGTCCAAGACGACTGACCTTAGAGAGTTAGAGGACTAATCCCCCTTTTATACATGATTAGTCCAAACGACTTCTGTAACTAACTACTAACAACAAAACAGAATTAAAGAAAGTTACAAAGCGGTCCTTCATGTTTGCTGAATGTACACAAAGGCCCTTGTATTATTAACACCCATATCAATATTGCATTGAAGAGTCGAACTACTACTATTTAAAAGTTTTTGCTGTAAAAAACTACTATTTAAAAGTGTTCATACATGATTCACAGTATTTATCATAATTGTTTATTGCTTATCGTCATTCTCATACACATTTTTCAAACCTACTCAACTATACAAATAAAAACATCTCCAACCTAAGACGGTTGACGTTGGTTAGCTACCAACGGGCGCTGGTTTACAGAGATCGTTGGAACAGCCAGTAGGTTGATTGCGTCAGTTGATTGCATCGGTTTGGAGGCGAATAAAGAGATGAGTGAGAGGGTAATTTTTGTAGGTGGTGATATTTTATGTGTATTTTTTATTATATATTAAGTGAATGACTATTGTTTTCATGAATGTGTCAGTTTGAGTGTTGCGTCACCCTAATTAGGTAAAAATTGAAGTGCCATATCACAGTTTGGAGCGGTCTAATGTTACAAATACACGATTTATTCTTTATTGTTGTATATGAGTTATGGTATCCATTAAAAACACTACTATATAAGTTAAACCTAACTAACTTAACCTTACAAATACGTGTGTTATTCTTTAAGCATATTGTAATTCCTCCGATTCAAGATAAATAATATCCTTTGGGTTTCACGGTTTTTGAGGCAAAAGATTATAATGATAGTTAAATTAAATTAATTAGATGTTTAGTGGGGAATGAGTCCCACATCTTTTGAAAAAGTGCAATTAATGATGTTTAAAAGTAAAAAGTAAGGGTAAAGGGGTCATTTCATTTTATTAAAGTCGATAGTTAGTGTGTGGGTCCTAATATTTTTTATCAAATAAAGTAATTTTTCAAAATTTATCACTTATTCTAAATCAACCTACAAAGCCTAAAAAGCAAAGTGTAGTACTTCCTCCGATTCAAAATAAGTGATACATTGTTGATTTCACGGGTTTTGAGGTAAAAGTTTGTAATGAGGGTTAAATTAGATTAATTTGATGGTTAGTGGATAATGGGTCCCACAATTTTTGAATAAAGTAAGGTTAATGGTGTTTAAAAGTAAAAGTAAGGGTAGAGAGGTCATTTGACTTTATTAAAGTAGGTCATTAGTGGATGTGGGACCCACTACTTTTTACCAAATAAGATAAAATTTCAAAGTGTATCACTTATTTTGATACACCCAAATATGGAAAGTGTATCACTTATTTATCGGAGGAAGTATTTGATTTATGATATCCTTTGAAACACGAAGATACCATCATTATCGACCATTTCAAGCCTAAAAACATTAATTCCCAACTCCAAACCGCCATCACAAACCGAACCGTCTCGACCCGGTTCAAGCTCAAACTACCCACTTTCTTCCTCAACGCGAAAAAAAAAAAACAACGGAAATCCCCCACAAACCCTCTCTCTCTACACTCCGAGATTCCATCTTAGGGTTCCGATGGCTCTCCTCGCCAGGCAATCGCACCGCCTCGCTCTGCTGGCGTCTTCCCAAAGAGCGGCGGCGGCGGCGGCATCGATCCACACAACCCGCCCGATGTTAGCTGAAGGTTTCTCAACTCCGGCGCCGTACTCTCGGCCAGGTCCGCCTTCCACAGCTTCGCCGGAAGGTTTATCGAAGACGGCGGAGTTTGTGATTTCAAAAGTTGACGATCTGATGAATTGGGCGCGTCGTGGATCTATCTGGCCTATGACTTTTGGGCTTGCTTGCTGTGCCGTTGAAATGATGCATACTGGTGCTGCTAGGTATGATTTGGATAGATTTGGGATCATTTTCAGACCTAGCCCTAGGCAATCTGATTGTATGATCGTTGCCGGTACTCTCACCAACAAGATGGCTCCTGCTCTACGGAAGTAAGTCCCTTTTATTATCCTCTCTTATTATATGTGCTGTGTGTGTATATTTTAACTGTAAGTATTAGCTTGATCATTATTTTGAATGACAGTTATTAGCATGTAGAAATGAAATGAGAGCTTTTGTATTGTATGTTTTTTGTTTAGGATATCTAGGGTTTCATGACTATGGATTATAAATTGTTTATGCTCATGGATCTTTTGGAAAACCAAAAACACAAACATCCACAACCACTCTGTACATGAGGCTTGATAGTACCAAATTGGGACAAGTGTTATGGTTGCACTGCTTGAATTCTGTGTTTTTCGAAAGAGCTAATTAAATTTCTCTGTGATCAATTATTCATTCAGGAATTTAGTTGTCATGATCTTAGTTGGGGTATTTTCCATTTGTGGAAGTTAGGTGAATATATAGCATCCCCCCCCCCCCCCCCCCCCCCCACCCATATAATCAGATTATGTGACATTGAATAATTATAATCAGATTATTAGTTACAATAATAAAAAAACATGCTGCTGAAGATATAGTTTGACTGTGTATGTAGGTTGTGTTATTTGGTAGCGGAAGCACATATGAACTATATCTCGTGCAACATGTATCATTACATCTTCAAATAATGAAAAGTATAAATCATATCTTATTATGTTCAATAATGTATAATTTGACTTCATTACGGCAAATTACGGTTTTTTGGTATTTGTAAACCTTGTATATGACTTTGATTTATTAATGTGGTTGTTGGATGCAGGGTGTATGACCAGATGCCAGAACCAAGGTGGGTGATATCAATGGGAAGCTGTGCAAATGGGGGTGGGTACTACCACTACTCTTATTCTGTTGTACGAGGTTGTGACAGAATTGTCCCTGTTGACATTTATGTCCCTGGCTGCCCCCCAACTGCTGAAGCTCTCTTGTATGGTCTTCTTCAGCTTCAGAAGAAGATCAACAGGCGTAAGGACTTCCTTCACTGGTGGACCAAGTAACCGCCTTTTACCCACCAATTATAACATTCTCTTTCTATGCATGATTCTTAAGATTTGGATTGAATAAGACAATTGTTTTTGTTAATTACTGTTTAATTGCCCCCTTATTTCTACTTTACTTGGAACATGTTTTGAGGGAATACTCATGCTGTACCTTCAAATTCTTGTTTTCTTCAATAGACAACAAACAAAAGGGCATGCCTCCTTATACGGATTCACCGAGAACTTGAATTATTTAAGGATACCCAATGCCATTTGGGAAGACATCTCTCTTGATTTCATAGTCAGACTTCCAAAATCAAAGGGTCTTGATGCCATATTAGTCGTTGTTGACCATCTTTCCAAGTATAGTCATTTTTTGCTGTTAAAACATCCCTTTACTGCCAAAATTGTTGTTGAATTATTCATTAAAGAAGTTGTTTGTCACCATGGTATTCGAAAGACGATTGCTAGTGATCGAGATCTCCTGTTTTTAACTTCTTTTTGGCTAGAAATTTTCAAATCCCAAGGGACCAAACTCAGCATGAGTTTGGCATATCATCTGGAATTTGAGTTCAGGCGGTTTGTTGGACCGTGTTGAAACAACATTTGGTGACCTTTCAATCTCTTATGAACGAACATGCAAAAAAAGAAGATAAGAGATGTAAGTTTTCAAGTGGGGGAGTGGGTGTATGTAATAAAGATCATCTATTCATACACCATTTTTATCCTTGAATTTATTTTTTAATCAAAACCATTTTTAGCCACTCAAAAACTCCTGGCCATGTGAATTTCATATATTGGATTATGAAAATTTAACATTGCAATCATCTATTCATACACCATTTTTAGCACGTAGATAATGTATGAAAAGATTATTGAAATTTATAATTTCAAATATGATATCGAACTATCAAAACGTTTAAGTGATCAATTTTAAATTGATATACCTATATAATTAGATATTTAGTTTTTTATTTTTACCATAAAATATTAGAACATTAGTAATATAAAACCAGACATAAAAAGTACCAAGAAATAACTGAAAATTTAATTAAATTTTTGTTTTGATTTATCAAAATTTCAGCTCAGGATGTCGATGGTTTATGTGTCTTTTTTTATATCGGTTTAGAGAAACCGATACTATAATGTCAGTTAGTCGATGCTTCAGTTTGACTAGAATAAAGGAGATGAAAATTGTGGGGCAATGTGATTTAAAGTAATATTTTACGTATGTATTTTATAATTATGGGCGAATTGGAACTAACATGACATTAATAAATACTACCTCCGTATCAAAATAAGTGATACATTTGGAAAATTGCGATTTTTGAGGCAAAAGATTAGAAAATGATTTAAAATAGTATAAAGTGGATAGTTAGTGGATAATGGGACCCACTTCTTTTGGATGTAGTGAAATTAATGATGTTTAAAAGTAAAAGTAGGGGTAAAAGAATAATTTTACTTTATTAAAGTAGATAGTTAGTGGAGAAGGGGTCCCACTTTTTTGCCAAATAAGGAAAGATTTTAAAATGTATCACTTATTTTGTTCCACCCCTTTTAGGAAAGTGTATCACTTATTTTGATACGGAGGTAGTATGAGTTTTGATAATGACAGTCCGTTAATAAGGATAGATTAATTGGTTTTATAAAAATAATAATTAGTTACATTATATATTATCAACCGACTTTTAACTCCATTAGTTCAATTATTTTTCTTATTTCTAGGAATATTCAAATACCTTCTCCAATCAAACTAAAAAAATACTCATTCTTATATATTCTTATTGGCAGCACTATTATCAAAACTCATTGTTAAAACTCATAAATAATAAGAGAAATGATATTTAGTTATATCATTTGGTCATACCCTACACTCCTATCTACTTGATAGGATGCATGTGTACTACACTAATTATCTCTCTTAATATTATCCCTTAATTTTGACACGTGTCTTTATCTAATGAGTAGGACTATGAGTAAGACCGAATGACAGAACTAAATACCATTACTCAAATAATAATAGGGGTGAGCATAAAAACCGAAAAACCGAACCGAATTCGAAAAACCTGAAAAAACCGCCTCGAAAAAACCGAACCATTTTAAAAACCGATGTCAACGGTTTTGATAATTCAAAAAACCCGAATGTTTGGGGCGGTTTTCGGGGGCATGTGAAAAACCGGACTGAAAACCCCGCCCTGAAGGATTTATGTGCACAGTTAGTCAACCTATGATGATACATCCATGCCTACGAAACACTTAAGGGTCACACCGG
Source organism: Calendula officinalis (assembly GCA_963853835.1). Lineage (NCBI taxonomy): Eukaryota > Viridiplantae > Streptophyta > Magnoliopsida > Asterales > Asteraceae > Calendula > Calendula officinalis. The sequence continues at coordinate 24,322,896 of OY970835.1, read as the reverse complement.
TGAGTGCATCTAACACGAGTAAGATATGTAATGATACTTGGAAGAGGATTGATTCATAAAAGTCATTTATGAATCAAGTTAAGTATTAAGTCAAGGTTGACTTATTACTAGATTAGTTTATCTAACTAATTAATACAAATATTTGTACATTTACTAGTTGAGTAACTATACAATGTGTTAATTATAGATTATCCATGATATGATTTAAAGCTATTAAATCATATGGTGTTGGATTATATTATTGTATAAGTTATATAAAGTTTATTATATAATTAATTATTAAAAGTATAAATACAACTATAATTCGTGTATATGGGTACTGAATTATTAGTGTATAAATACTAGACATTTAATAGTTAAGTGCAATAATAAAAGAATAATAAACTATAAGGAAAGGAAACGTAAAAAGGAAAGTTTAATTAAAGATTTGATCTTAATTAAACTAGAGGGTTCTAAACGTAACTTATTTATCTATAAATAAGAGGCTTAAGGTAACCCTAAAACCCCTTACACATTACACGAATTCCCTCCTCCCCTTCTCCCTAGTTTCGGCCGAATAGAGGGAAGAACACAAGTCTTGTGTTCTTCGTTCTTCGTGTTCTTCAAGTCCTTGAAGATCCAAGTTCATTGCATCAACCAACTAGAAGGTTTCTCGTTGTGTTCATCATCAGTGGACTATCTTAAGCAATCAACAAGGTATGTTTTGGAAAACCCTTTTCCCTCTCCCCTCTTGTTCGACCGAAATCAACCAAGAACCCTAGGGTTCTTGGTAGTTGTCGAAACACACACAAGTGTGTGTGTGTGTGTGTTCGGGTTTTTCGTACAAGGTTTCTTCATTGTTAATCTAATCTAGATTTCCAAGATCCCAATCCTTTAGGGTTTAAGGATTAGGTTTAATCTCAGTTCCGCATTTAGGGATTAAATCAGCTAGTTGGTTTTAACCGGTCAAGAACAAGTTCATGTTCTTGGTCAGTAGGGTTCGAACCAAGTAACTAGGAGGTTGACCCAAGTGGTCAATCAATATCAATGGAAACCCTTCAGTGGTATCAGAGCGGTGGTTTAGAGATCTAAACTAGATTAACAAAGTTTGTTTGTTTAATTTTTATTAAGTTTTTTTTGTTCCAATTTTTTTCTTCTTCTTCTTCTTAAGATCACGAAAAGGGTAAGAACCCTAGGACCAAGCATGTTAAACTAGTTAAGTTTAATTGGTCAAAAGGATTCTAGAAAACCCTAGAAATTTCGTGTAAGGCAAAAGAACCCTAGGATCAAGAACATTAAACAAGTTTTTGTTTAATTGATCAAAATGCTTCTTTTCCCTAACCCTAACTATTTTCGAAAATTCTAGAACCCTAGTATCAAGATTGTCAAAAATCTTGATCAAGAGGATTCTTTCCTTAATTGTTTGATCTTCCAAATCTAAGATCAAGTATGTTAAACCAAGATTTGGTTTAATTGATCAAAAATGATTCTTTCCTTTTCTCAAAGATTTCGTGATCAAGGAGGATGCTTGGACACCAAGTTTGTTAAACTAGCATAGTTTAATTGGTGGAAAAGTTTCCTAGACTTTAAGGATTTTTCTAAAAAAAACCTAGATATAATCTAGAACCCTAGAACTTTAAACTAGTTGAGTTTAATTGTTTAAAGGATTAATTAGGTTAATTATCTAAAACCTAGATAATTAAACAAGTTTATGTTTAATTATTACTTTAGTAGATTTATTAAAGACTAGTTCTTTAAACCTAGAAATCTAGACAAAGTTTATTGTCTATAAGGTTTAAATTAAAAAGTTTAGATAAATTTATTAGGGTTATAATCCATCTTAGAATTTAAACAAAGTTTATTAAACAGGATTGATTACAATTAATCTTTTAATTAAATAATGTCTTTGATCAAGAAAGTCAAAACCCTAGTTTTGGTTGATCAAAAACAAGATTAGGGTTAGACTAATTAATGAGAATTAAAAGAAGTGTTAATTTCTAGTTCAAGAAATTAACAAGATGTATTTACTTATATTTATGTATTATGTTTCGAATTTTAAATATTTAAAAGATAAAATGAATTTTAATAAATAAAGTAGTTTATACGTATTTTAATTAGTTCAAGTTAAAATACATATAAATTAGATGTAATATTCTTATTAGAATGATTATAAGTTTATTTTAAAAGTAAATATATATGTATATATATTAAATACAAGACTAAATGGAACATTAAAAGATAATGTTATTTTGATCTTTAAGGATAATAATATAACTAGTCATTGTGTAAGTTAATTATATAATTAAAACTAGAAAGTACAAAGTTATGATTCCATTATAACTAGAAATTGTACAATTTGAGATTATATGATTAACTAGAAATATACAAAGTTATATATTAATATTATAAGGTGTATAAAGTTATAAGTAATTATAACTAGTAATTATACAAGTATAATATAAGTATTTTACAAGTCATGTAATATACTAGATTAATGATCAAGTGTAAATAACAAGAACCTATATTTAACTAGTTCTAGTTAAATGTAAGAAAGATTTAAACAAACTAAGAATTATTATATATAGTCTTTATATAATAAGTTTATTAGTTTCACCAAGTATAAACCGGTGATTGTGTTAGCTTAAGTTCCACCATGGTTGTTGGAGCTAGTGGGAGCTACACAAGAAAATCACAACGTTTATAAGTGTGTCGCTAAGACATAAGTTTTGGTGAAATCTAGTAAGTCAAAACAAATGTTTGATTTCATTATTAAACATATGAAAAATTAGGTGTGTTAAACTAGATTTATGATTCAAGTCTATGAATCGTAAAAGGATTAAAAGTTTAACATAAGTTTTAAGTTTTTAAGAAAGATAAAACAAGTAAGTTTTACTCTAGATAAGGTTTTTCACAAAACCTAGTGATACGTTTTGTACACCTCGTTTTTTAGGTATACATATAAAACGCGTAAATTCTTGAAACTATAAGTTTTAAAGAAAGTTCTAAAGGTTTAAAAAGGATGTCTTGTTGAATTCTTGAATTCACAAGTCACACATTTTAAACAAGGATTAAGATTGGAATAATGTTTAAGTTTAGCTCAAGACTTAAACAAACCCAAGAAAATCTTAGATCTAAGTACTATCCACCTAATGGAACACCTCACTTGTTAAACGATATTCATATTGTAAGGATAAAGAACCTTAGATATGGATTCAAATCATTGCGAGTGTTAGGGTGCGTAAGGTTCTGTGATAATCGGGAGTCCCGGCGCAGAACATCGCACTGTCTTAGATGGTCTGATCTACTTTGGTGATAATCGGGAGTCCCGGCCCAAAAAGTACTTGAGTAGAATAAACATACTAGACTTTATTACTAACTTAGAAATGTACAATTAAATTGTACAAAGTTGTAATAAGTTATAAGTCTATAGATTCTACGACCCATATGAATCGTGTCAAGTCTTGATACGATCGGTAAGGATGTTACCTACCAGAAATAGCATGTCTCGTCGGGAAGTGCCCAAACCTTGCGACGAGAATGTGATATATGGATCCTAGGCCTAAAATATTAATTATGGGTTTATAATATATTTTAGAGAATGTTTATTGATGATTACTAATTAAACTGGGTTTGATTTGTAGATGGCAGCAACAACCACGACGACAAGTACCAACAATCTCTCACTTCGCTCAATCCTCGAAAAAGACAAGTTGACTGGGTCAAACTTTCTCAACTGGGAGCGCAATCTTCGCATTATGCTCAGGCATGAGAGAAAGTGGTATGTCTTGGAAAGAGCAGTACCTAATGTCCCTGCTTCTAATGCTAGAGCTGAAGCAATGCAAGCTTATGATAAGCATGTCAGTGATGCGCTCGATGTGAGCTGTTTGATGCTCGCAACCATGAGTCCAGAATTACAAGCAGGACTTATGGATGTGCCTGCATTTGAGATGATCCAGCAACTTAGGGATTCATTTCAAGAGCAAGCTCGCACTGAGAGGTTCGACATCAATCGAGCCTTCAACTCTTGCAAAATGGTCAAAGGAACGCCGGTGAGTGCCCACGTCATGAAAATGAAATGACACATGGATCACTTGGCTAGACTTGGTCACCCCATACCGTTGCAAATGGCAAAAGACACTATACTCAATTCATTGTCTGATGACTACAAGCCTTTTGTGGTCAACTACAATATGCATAATATGGAGAAATCCATTGCTGAGCTACATTTCATGCTCAAGACAGCTGAATTGAGTTTGGGGACCAAATCTAAGGATGTTCTGATGATCGGTAATAGCAGTGGTGGTGGCAAGAAGAGAAGAGGGCATGGTGGCAAAGGAAAGGGTAAAACCAATCCTAACCAAGGAGTGCCAAATGGTAAAAGTGTCAAACAAAAGGTCAAGAAGTTTAAGCCTAACACAGCGAGGACCGAGAATCGGTGCTTCAAGTGTGGTGAGGCTGGGCATTGGAAAAAGAATTGTCCAAAGGGTGCAAGTGGTGGTGGAGGAAACGCAAGTTCCTCAGGTAACACAACCACACTTCTTAATCACTTTTAGATATTTGTAAAGTACATTACGAGTAATCTAACTTTTGCAATCGTTTATTGCAGGAGGAGATGGAAAGTGAACATGACCAGCATGAGATGGTGATTCCACAAGCACCAAGATTTTATAATTCAGTATTTTATGGATTCAGTAAAAACAATTTTATTTTTGTTGGATAATTTTTTATTATGTTAAAACAGTTTTTTTTTCTTTGGTTTTAATAAGAATCCATGGTTGAATTATATTATGTGTGTGCATGTGTGATGATTACACTAGTCAAGGTTTTATGACTAGGTTGTAAGTCAAGTTTTGATTTACTTTATATTTCATGTTTTACACTTGTTTGATTGTTGTATGAGTAATGTTTTAGAAGCTCAACACTTAGATACTAGAAATTAGAAGCTTTTCTTCTAAAGTATTTAAGAGATTTTATGAAAAGCATAAGGTTCACAAATTATTGAACCTAGTTGAAACATCTTAAGTAATGGCTACTTATGATAGTAAGTTTCAAAGTGTTACTATTAATATAGTATGATTATATTGGATATAATCAAGATAGACTTTAAAGAGTATTATTACAAGTCTTTTTATACTTGTAATAAAGGAATTTAATGAAGTCATAATTCCTTAATAGGAATAATTGGATATTCGTATAATCCAAGTAAAGTGACTTAGACATTAAATGAACTCTTAAAAGGGACAAACTATATTAAAGTATTTAAAGAATTAAAAGGTATTATTGCAAGTCTTTTATACTTGTAATAAATACAATATTTAATCAAGTCATAATTCCCCAATAGGAATAATGGATATTTGAGAAATCCAAGAAATGACTTTGGCATTAAATAAGATTCTTAAAAATACACTTAAGAATTGGAAGTATTGTTTCAAGTATCTTATACTTGTGAAATACAGTAATCAATTAAAGTCATGATTCCCTTATCAGGAATGTTGGATATTCGCAAATCCAAAGGATGACTTTGACAATTGATTAATTCTTAAAGGGTTAAACTATAAGTTTTGACTAGGTCAAAAATAGTAGTTTAAGTAATGCTTTTTTCCATAAAATTTAGTGGGAGCTATGACTAATATATTCATTAGAGGTACTAATGAATATAGTAGAGTTAGTTAGAACATTAACAAGAAGTTACCAAGTCGTTAGCCAAAGAGTTAGGAGAAATAAATGATCAATAATTAGATTATTGCAAACCTAATAGCGTGATCACAAGTCTTGTGACTAATTATTGCATATCTAATAGGATGTTCACATTCCAGTGAACAAGTCAATCATTTAAGGAAGTTTCTTTAACTAGTAAGAATATCTACAAATCAAGTAGATAAAAGAGATTTAGTTACTAGGCAAGTTTTATAGATTCAAGAAACTTAAGGAGTAACTTTTCCAATCCTCCCACGTTTACCGAATCATATAAAAAGGCAAGACTAGAATATGTTCTAAATGTTGCATGAACAATATCTAGCAAAGACAAAAGTAATAGTATTCTTAATACTCGTCTTATGTCTTTAGTTTAATAGAAATAACTAATTGTAATTAGTGATAAAAGTTACAATTAAGAGTCATTGAGTGATCAACACAAATGCATACAATAAGTAATGATCCAGTGATAATTCAGTATCTATGTCCAGTGAGGAATAATACATGAGTTAGTATCATTGTTATTCAGAATTTGTATGTTTTACAAACATCCATGAATAAAAGTTTATTTATTCAAAAAGATATAAATCCGTGACTACTCGTCTTGGTGGGAACCTCGATGGGACGTTAACGTCATCGCGGTATTTGGTGGTAGATTCGAAGTTCTTCGAAGATAGTTACACAAGTTTTTGTGTAAACCAAATATCGGTGATATTCTGTTGGAGCTCGACGAATATTGGATTGACCACCGTGATAATACTTCGTGGTTGAAAAGTTCAAAAGTATTATTCACTAGGATTGTCCTTAAGCCTGAGGTATTTGGTTTGGGATACATTGACTAATGTGCTTTGGTTCGTCTTAGACAATTCTGAAATATGGTTGTCATACGAGGCTTTACTGGGTACAAAGGAATTTGTATTTTGAATCGAAATATAACAAGATGGTAATTGCACCTCCTTTTTAAGAGAGATATTTATGGGTCCTTTGACATGATGATAACTGGAAAGTGCATGGCCATGCCCAAACGAACTGATTTGTTCTTTGTCGTTTATCACAACAGTTTGAATCAAGAAGTCATTAAATGATTTCGAATACAGGAGTTGATATATTCTACCATGCTCGTATTCGTTATCACAAATATCGTGCTGCAAGGGATAAACCTAACATAGTTGCCCAAGAAGTAGAGACAGAGTGTTCTTTACTAGGAGACGCTATTAAAGAGTTTTTCAAGAAACTATACCTGGGTTACGTAAGCTGTTTTTATGGGGTTGGTTACCTACATGCCCATCTAGAAGGCCACTGTAGCTCGTATCATTAAGACAAAGGTTACAAACTTTCACAAGTGGGAGTCTGAAGGATTTATGTGCACAGTTAGTCAACCTATGATGATACATCCATGCCTACGAAACACTTAAGGGTCACACCGGTGAGTGCATGTAATACGAGTAAGATATGTAATGATACTTGGAAGAGGATTGATTCATAAAAGTCATTTATGAATCAAGTTAAGTATTAAGTCAAGTTTGACTTATTACTAGATTAGTTTATCTAACTAATTAATACAACAATTTGTACATTTACTAGTTGAGTAAATATACAATGTGTTAATTATAGATTATCCATGATATGATTTAAAGCTATTAAATCATATGGTGTTGGATTATATTATTGTATAAGTTATATAAAGTTTATTATATAATTAATTATTAAAAGTATAAATACAAGTATATAATTCGTGTATATGGGTACCGAATTATTAGTGTATAAATACTAGACATTTAATAGTTAAGTGCAATAATAAAAGAATAATAAACTATAAGGAAAGGAAACGTAAAAAGGAAAGTTTAATTAAAGATTTGATCTTAATTAAACTAGAGAGTTCTAAGCGTAACTTATTTATCTATAAATAAGAGGCTTAGGGTAACCCTAAAACCCCTTACACATTACACGAATTCCCTCCTCCCCTTCTCCCTAGTTTCGGCCGAATAGAGGGAAGAACACAAGTCTTGTGTTCTTCGTTCTTCGTTCGTTCTTCGTGTTCTTCAAGTCCTTGAAGATCCAAGTTCATTGCATCAACCAACTAGAAGGTTTCTCGTTGTGTTCATCATCAGTGGACTATCTTAAGCAATCAACAAGGTATGTTTTGGAAAACCCTTTTCCCTCTCCCCTCTTGTTCGAGCGAAACCAACCAAGAACCCTAGGGTTCTTGGTAGTTGTCGAAACACACACAAGTGTGTGTGTGTTCGGGTTTTTCGTACAGGGTTTCTTTATTGTTAATCTAATCTAGATTTCCAAGATCCCAATCCTTTAGGGTTTAAGGATTAGGTTTAATCTCAGTTCCGCATTTAGGGATTAAATCAGTTAGTTGGTTTTAACCGGTCAAGAACAAGTTCATGTTCTTGGTCAGTAGGGTTCGAACCAAGTTACTAGGAGGTTGACCCAAGTGGTCAATCAGTATCAATGGAAACCCTTCACGCCCCGCCCCGCCATTATATATCTTTCAAATTTTATAAAAATATTCTTATATTTATAAAAGATTTGACATTTAATTCTCTTTTAAATAAAAGATATGGATGAAAACATTGACTAAGATCGTTGCGAATGATTGTTGGATGTTATTTTATTATTAATCTTATTCAAGTTATGTTATGTTAATTTAATTTATTATTACCTTATATTAAACTTACTAGTTGTTATTTATTTATAACGAAATGTGTTAAGGTTTGAGACTTTGAAATTATAATATTAACTTTTAAGGTAACAAATTGGTAAATTTAAAAGAAAACCAAAAAAAACCGGAATAAACCCCGAAACCGAACCGAAAAACCCGAAAAACCGAACCCGAAACCGAACAGGGTGTAATTCTTAAAACCCGAACTTTTAGGACGGGGTTTGATTTTAGTTAAAAACGGGTAAATTACACGGATGGTTCTTTAAGTTTATAGCAAATTTCACAAATGGTCCTTTAGTTTCAAAAATTACACCGATGGTTCTTAATTCTTAAAGGTGTTCATCGATGGTCCTTTACACTAACTGACGTTAATTTTTTCCGTTGACTTACCCCATGTGCAATGCACACGAGGGTAAAAAAGTCATTATATATTTCTTTTCAATCTTAAATTAATTTTTTTATCTTAAATAAAAGTTTTTAGGTTTAGAATAAAAGGAAAAGAAATGAAAATTGACCTTTTTACCCTCATGTGCATTGCACATGAGGTAAGTTAACGGAAAAAATTAACGTCAATTATTGTAAAGGAAATCGGTATAATTTTTTAAACTAAAGAACCATTTGTGAAATTTGCTATAAACTTAAAGGATCATCCGTTTAATTTACTCAGTTAAAAACCATCTCAAACCGTCTCATGCTCACTAATGCAACAAAAACCGAAATGTTTGGTCTAAGGTTGTGCCCGAAAATCTGTATATGTAGTGTAGCTAGGGTTTTGCGTACGTTCTCTTTCGCTCGCAATGGCTGAGGAGGCACCGTACTACTCCGGCACCGATTCCGCCGCCGTCAAACGCAAATATGAAGACTCAACAGCCCCACCTCCGCCGTCTTCCGCCCGGAGAGCCACTGGATTCTCCGCTCCTCCTCCTTCTGATTCCGCTCCCTCGTACAACAGCGTGCCTCCCCCTATGGATGAGATCCAGCTCGCTAAGCAGAAGGCTCAGGAGATCGCCGCTCGTCTCTTCAACAACGCCGAAGCCAAGCGCCCTAAGTTCGAGAACGGCGGCGGCGGTTGGGACGATAACAGAGATTTCAGCTCCGGTACTACTGGTTCGATTCTCGATCTATGGTTTTCTTTGTTTAGAGTTTATGAATTATGACATGATTTTTGTTTATTATTTTTGGATAATCTTTACCGATCCTGCCAACAGCGGTTGAGTATATAGATCGTGTTATAATTGACGAATTTAGTTGTATGATTTAAACTTTTCGTATGATTGATTAATTCTGATGTCTCATTGTTTATTATTCCATCAATTTTGCTTTTGGTTGCTATATTGATGTGTTATTAATCAATGCAGGTTTAGGACCAACAATTCCTCCAATGCCTTCTTCTTATGGCTATGGAACCTCTAGCAAAAAAGTTGAGATACCAAGTGGCAGAGTTGGTGTTATTATCGGTAAAGCTGGGGAAACTATCAAGTATCTTCAACAACAATCTGGAGCAAAAAAGCTTCAGGTTACCAGAGATATGGATGCTGACCCAAATTCTCTTACTAGAGAAGTTGAGATCATTGGTTCTGCAGATTCTATAGCAAAAGCTGAAGAGTTGATCAAAGAAGTTCTTGCTGAGGTACATAAATCATCATATTAATCATTCCTTTTTGGAAGTAAATCATGTCTGATCTGTGAAACAGGCTGAATCAGGGGGTTCTGCTGCAGTTTCTAGAAGGGTAAGTGGTCAGCCAGGTGGGACTGAACAGTTTGTGATGCAAATTCCAAACAAAAAGGTAGTAATTACTAATTCTTTTTTAATTTTAAAAGTAATTTTGTTAATTTGTTGCAAATGGGTTTTAATTATGTGTAACTTGGATCTTGCTTATAGGTTGGTCTTGTTATTGGTAAAGGGGGCGAGACAATAAAAAATATGCAAGCCAGTTCAGGAGCGCGTATTCAGGTCTATTCAAATTTATAACCTCAGAATTTATGATATATTCTTTATTTATTTTTACCATTTTCTGACTTTTTGCTATCTTAATTCTTACACATGTGAAACATTGTATCAGGTGATACCACTACACTTACCCCCTGGTGATACATCAACAGAGAGGACTGTGCAGATTGATGGATCAAGTGAGCAGATTGAAGCTGCAAAACAATTGGTTAATGAAGTAATCAGTGACGTATGTGATGTGTTTATATATAATTGTCTTTTAACCATATATTATATTATGTCTTTTTTATAAAAGTATTTAGGGGGTGTTTGGGAAAGCTTATTTAAAGGGGCTTATAGCTTATGAGCTTATATAAGCTTAAATAATCCCTTTAAAAAGGGATTATTAAGTCTTATATAAGCTTATAAGCCATAAGCACCTCTAAATAAGCTTTCCCAAACACCCCCTTTATATGATTTGAAATGATAATTGTTGTGCAGAATCGTCAAAGAAACCCAATGGGTGGTGGATACTCTCAGCAAGGTCAACAAATGCAGCAACCGGGTTATTATGGTTACACACAACCGGGTGCATATTCTGGTCAACCGGCTCAGTACACCCAGCAGCCATATGGTAGCTACCCACAACAGACGCCAGGTGGGTATGCTGCCAGCTGGGACCAGTCGCCAGCTCAGCAAACTACTCAGGGAGGTGGAGGTGGTTATGATTACTATGGTCAACAACAAAGTCAACAGACCCAACCACCCGGTGCACCAGGCTCTACAGATACTTCAGGTTACAGTTACAGTCAACAAGGTCAAAGCTATGGTCAAGATGGGTATGGTGGGTATTCATCTGCACCGCAATCAGGTTATGGTCAAACCTCTGATGGTCAAAGTCAAACTCAAAGTAAAACTGATGGTAATCAAGCTCCTGCAACATCTGCACCTCAATCTGGGTACAGTCAGCAGCCCGGTCAAAACCCTAGTTATCCACCTTCTAGTCAAACCGGGTATGGAAGTCAAGCTTCTGGTTACAGTGGTTATGGCGGTTATGGACCTCCATCAGCACAACAGCCACCTGCTTATGGTCAGCAGTCATATGCTCAACCACCATATGGTGCACCACCTGCTTATGGTGGTGCAGGATATGGCCAACCACCATATGGTGCACCGGCGAGTTACGGGGGACAACAACCGCCAGCATATGGTGGTGCTTATGGCGGTGGTTATCAACAACCGCCTGCTTATTCTTCTGATGCAACAGGTGCTCCGGGGGCTCCACCAGTTTCAAAAGGCTCACCATAACAGAATTGAGATCTCTTTTAATATAAGTTATGTAGGTTTGTAGTTGAGGTGATACTGAGGATTTTAATGATTTTGTTAATGGGTTGGGTTATGTATTAGCCAATGTTGTCTTGCATTTGTAAAATATTCATACATGGATTTGTTGCTTAACTTAAATTGTTGGTTGTTTGCTTGTTTGCTTATGTGTTGACGAAAGATGATCATGAATTCATGATGGTTGCTTGCATCGAATTTACCTTTTTTTTGCATTCGTTGGTTAATTTCTCTTTCCATACCATCATGTCATGGCTAAACGCAATCTAAATACCTTTAATCTAGTGGTATACGAGTGGCCCCAAAAACTGGGATTCAAATCTCAGCAGATACATGTGAGATGTTGATATTATGTGTTTATTTTGTATTTCAGAATTTGTGATCTAGTGGTATATGATGCTTAAATTCTTCAACTTCGTAAAGATTTCTATGTTGTGTTAGCATAATAACATGAACAAGAATGGTTGTCGTTTTTATTTATTATTTAGTAAAATGAAGATAAAAAAATCCGACCTGCCGGATTCGAACCAGCGACCTAAGGATAGCCATGAACACACTACAGTCCTCCGCTCTACCAACTAAGCTGTCGGAATATGAGTTACTATCATTTTGGAATCTAATACCAAGATAACTACAACAATTATATAAATGGCATAACAATTAGCAAGTTAGTAAATAAGCAAATTAATACTAACTCGTAGCATTTTCGTTCCTTTTTTTTCATAAAATGTCAAGAGTTTTGTCGAGATTGCGTCTCGTTTTGAATGTCGGACTATAATCTAATTTAACTCAATTTTTTTTAATAAAAAATTTGGTTTCTCTATTTTTTACATACATAGCCCAATCTAATTTAATATCACACTCATTAGCAACTCAAACAAAACAAAAAATGCCCAATCAAATCAAGCAAAAAAATTATTACTTAATTAATATTTATGATTATTATTTTAAAATAATTATATTATTAATTTCAAAACAGATAAACTATATTATTTATTTGAAAATAAGTCACTGCTAGGGGTGTCTATCAGGTTATCGGGGGTCAGGTTTTGGCTCTTATCAGGTTGGGTTCGTCAGGTTTGATATAAAAAAAGAACCAGACCATATACTAACAATTTGGTGTCCATTCGATTAATCATCATCAAAATTCAGGTGTTTTACTAAATCCCGAACTTAGGATGTTACACGCAATGAACCACAAAAGCCTATTCACACCTTCTTTTTATAACAAAAAAGCATACCAAAGTGGATTAAAAGGCTCAAATTCGATTGGTAAAATGTAACAAAATTTCCGAGTGCTATGCATATATTGTAAACTATGTCTCTTTATTTGACCTTTCTTCTTCAAAAGCAAAAGCAAAAGCAAAAGCAACAAACAAACTCTTCTACACATTCTGATTCTTGAATCCAGGAAATATCAGCAGTATAAAGGCTAAAAACGAACCCAAAAGAATCTTGACAGCATATCCAACCGGATCTTGATTAAAATTCTTGGCGGGCCCATTTTCAGTTGTGGTGATTGCTGTAGCAGAAGGTAAGGCTTCAATAACTGCATCTGCTAAATCAGTTATAAAGGAAGAGGTGCAACCGAGTGCAGGAACACGACCCCAATTTTCAACTCCAGATTCAAGGGCCAATTCCCTGTATTCCATATCTATTTCTTCAAGTGTCTCTATGTGCTCACTCACAAAACTGCAAAAAAAAAAATAAAAAAAATTAAATGTTTTATAATTCATTTCAAAAATAAATAAATGAAAAATAGAAGAAGGTTGTTTGTACCTAACAGGAACTGCAAGAAGACTCTTTACACCTTGTTTACCAAGATCAACGAGTACTTGATCAGTGTACGGCTTCAACCACTCAACGGGCCCAACTCGACTCTATTATATACAATAAAATACATTTATTTAGTAATAATCAAACCATGTTTATTAAAATATATATAAGAAATAAAATGAAAATGGATGATTGACCTGATATGCCAGTTTGTGATCATTGTTGATTCCTCTTGCCTTAAGTTCTTGCATGATTAAGTAAATGCATTCTTCCATCTGATCTTTATATGGATCACCAGCATCTCTAACATATGTAACGGGTACCCCATGGGCACTGAAGAATATCATCACCTTCAAATTTCATAATTAATAAAATGATTTATGAGTTTTTTATTAGGTTAACAGATAAAACATAACCTAAATTAACTAACCTCTTCAGGTGAACCAAAAACTTGCAATTCCTTCTGGATTAAGTCAGCCATTGACTTGACATAACCTTCACGCTGGTACCAAGACTGGATAATAGCAACAGGAATTCTTGACAGATTCATGTCGTCGCTAAAGAGGTTTTGTAGAACACGAATACTTGAACCAGTTGTAGAAATAGAAAATTGGGGATATAGAGGAAGCACAACAAGCTTTGTAATCTTGTCCCTCTTAATCTGTAAAATAAATATTAATTAATTATTTACAAAGGGTAAAAATTGAAGTTTAACAAACCCTAATACTTGCCTGCTGAACAGCTTCTTCAGTGAATGGATGCCAGTAACGCATTGCAACATAGACATTAGCAGTTACTTCCTTGGCTTCAAGTGCCTTTTTAAGAGCATCAGCCTGCAACAAACACAAAATAGCTATGAAAAAACTACCAAAAAAGTGTTTAAAAAGTAAAAAGATATATAATTTAATTACCTGTTCATCTGTTATCTTTCGCAGGGGGGACCCACCACCAATAGAAGCATACCCTTCTTTACTTTTGGGTGCCCTAAGTGTAGAAATGAGCTTTGCCAAGGGTCGTTGTAGGAACCTAAACAACCTTGGAAGACGAATGATATCCTGTCAAAAACATTATTAGTAAAACAAAAACATAAAAAATTGGCCTATGTTTAGTTGTACACTAATCTAGACAAGTTTTCAAAAATGGTAACAAATGTACATACCGGATCAGCAAATAGATTATACAAAAAGGGTTGAACATCATGAAGTGTTTCTGGGCCTCCAAGATTCAAAAGAAGTACTCCAATTTTTTCCTCTTCAGTGTGTGAATAAGATTCAGTTACACTTAAAGAAGGTGCCCATGCTCCTGCAGAGTATAATCTTTTTCCAGATAAATTTCTACTCTGAATTGGTGGACGCAATTGCAAGTTTGGAAAATTGTTTTCAGAGTTCCATGATGTTTGACATTTTACTTGATTTGTACGGCTGCAAGCAGGAATTTGAAGTTTATTTTAGGGTAAAAATATAACGAAAATTTGTAAGCAATTTGATCAACTGTAAAACCTATTCAGCATATGGTCTACAAACTCAAACATCAACGATTTGAAGGAGATTTAGAAAGTTAGAAACTGTAGAAAACTTAACCCATGCGCTTACGCTAAAGGCCATTTGTTAAACCGTTTCAACAATTTAATGAAAAACTATTTTGCTGACACAAATTTGTGTTTTGATCTATTCAATTTGTAAATAATCGTTTACAAAATAATATGTAGATTATCATAATTTCACTAAAATGTTAAGAATCAGACACAAATTTTACAGCCAACAAAACATTTCACACGAACCCTAGAAATCAATGAACTAAACAGCAAACGCATCACACGATTCAATGTAATAAAATACATAGACATAAATCAATGATCAAGCACAAACTTACACAAAAAGATCGTTTCTGATTTTGGTGGGGTTCGATTTTGAGATATTAAGACCGGGGAGAGTATAGGAGCTCGTTGCCGCATCCATAACGTTGACTTTAACAACCTCGAACGCGTTGATCTTCAAAAAGGGGGAAATCGAGGAAATTAGGGATTATTATAGGGTTTTCTGCAGGTTGGTTGAGAATATGAGAAGTAAACTATCAGTAGAATCAAGAAGAAATGGTGATCAAAGTATAATAGTGGTTGAAGAATCCATACATGGCAATTTGCTTCGTGGATGAAAACTAATCGCTCAATTAATTGCAATTCTATTTGACTTTTGATATTCAAAGTTGGCAGCTAACACGCTCGAAATCTCGAATAACCGAAATATGACGCTGCTTCAATCGGTTTTGTTTTTTAGATTGAAGTATGACTTTTAATCCATAGGTCCATTACATAAAAATCATTAATTTTCTCTCTTAACTTTTATCATTCAAACATTTATATTATTAAATACTAGTAAATAATAAGATAAACAAAAAAATTGAAAAATGATATATCTTTCTACTATTTCTTCCTACTTATCTTCCTACCCACTAGATGAGGATAAGTGTCAAAATCAAAGAATAATATGAGAAAAGAGAATTAATAGTGTATACATATCATTTTATGGTGACTAGGAAGATGAAGTAAGAATAAATAGTAGGAAGTAATATAATTTCTCTAAAAAATTAGAACCAATATTATATGAGAAATTATTTTTAAGTTTTTAATATCTACACCACAAGATATAAGTTTTACAACTAACTGTATAACTAACAAAATAATCTTCTCCTATATATGAGCCCTAATTTGATTTGGGTTTGACAACTAGGAAATTCCAAGCTCTCTCATTGGCCGGTTTTGCCACGTGTAATTCTCCGATTGGCCCACGCATTTCATGAACAAATCCGTTTGGTGTTCAAATCAAAACTCCTGCATTTATGGTAACAAACTATAATCACGTCAAAAGACACCCGAAATTATTCTATCATATAAATTCCATTCAAATACAATAACTAATACAGCTGTATTATTTCGGATATATTATCTACCTCTATATATGAGGCTTAAATTTGAGTTTAATTTGACAACTCATCCATTTCAAACATTCTCATTGGCTGCTAATGCCACGTCTAATAGGCACTTAATGCCACATGTCATGTCAATTTCAAACCTGCGGAAATTTTCTTAAAATCAAATGCACAACCAATTTAACCACAATATTCGGACTAACCTTTTGATTGATTGTTTTTCGGATTTTTCAAACCTGTTTCAAAACTTTGTTAGTCAAATCCGAAATTTTTGTTTTAAGATGTTAGTCAAATCCACGTTTCCTTTAGAAAGAGTCCTTACCTCCCCACTTTCAAATTTTCATCCATCTCTCTGTTAACCCTAACCCTAGCATCCACTTCTCATTCTTCAATCTCTCTCGCTCCTTCACCGACGGCCTGACCAAAAGATTTAAAGATTTTGTTAATTTACCAAAGCCAAAGCCACCGTACGTCCAAGATTTTGTTAATTTACCAAAGTCAAACATGGCAGAGTCGGCCAAGGATGGGATGGAAAAGCCCAAAGCCACCGTGGAAGAGAAGGTTTTTGTTTTAAATTACTTATCTCCGGCAAAAAAGACTTTCCTGATGGTTTCGTTTTGTTTTCTTTAATATGATTTGTAAAATGGATTAATTGTTTGTTTATGATGTTGAAGATTACATCATTTTTTATTACGAAGATTACATCATATTTTTATTTTTATTTTGAAGATTATATCATTTTTTAATTTTGAAGAATTAAACAAACAGGTACATGTTTGCATATATCTTATCAAATTGATGAACTTGATTGATTCGATTTTGCAAGAGGTTTCATAATTCTGAATTTACCAAATTGTTTATTCTATAATGGTTTTTTTGTTATGCATATCCCGTTGTCAAAAGTTGACATTTTTAGTTATAGGTTCCTAAAATTAATGCATTAATATTGTGAATCTCATTAAATGAAAAAATCCCATGAATATCAGATATTTAAAAACATGTCTAAAGTTTAGGAAACCTTGAACTTTCCTTGAAAGATAGACCTGTTCAAAATCGCATGATAAACAAAAGTTACAAAACCATATTTATCAACCCATTGAACCCATAAGCTAAACATTCGTAATTGAATAAACAGGAGACATAATGAATAAGAAATACTAAATAGTTTTGAGGACTTATTTAAATGCTTTTGATTAAATGGAACAACTAAAAGACGTAAGCCCTTAAAAAAATTAAATTCTTTATTCATAAGTCAAGATTGGTCAACTAGTGGATTGTTGACTTAGGTCAAAATTGGGTTTTTGACTTTCGCTTAGAATGGTTAGTCAATGATAAGAACATAATGTACCGTTTATATGTATATGCGAATGGTTAATTGATTAAAGGAAGGAGTATAGTCGAAGGATGCGACTTTGACCCGTTTGGGTGTTAAAGTTTTAAAAATGATTTTGACCCGTTTGAGCATATCGGGGTCAAGTGGGCTTTTAAATGTATAATTGTTATTGAATCATAACTGGAAAAGTGGATTATAATAAATACGAGAGACTGGAAGCGGAATGGGGATTGAAATCCTTGAGTTGATTCCGAGGACGGAATCCTTTTAAGGGGTGGATAGTTGTAACGACCCGAAATTTTTGTATTAAATAATTATATAAAAAATTTCAAAATAAGAATAAATCATTTAAAAACCGTGGGAATTGGTTTCGTGTCATTTGGACATCGTATGAGAAAGTTATGGACGATACAGTGTCAAAAAGGGAGACAAAAGTCAGATAGCGTCGCTATCTGGGTTAGCGACGCGATCAGCTACGGAATTCGGACAGCGACCCGAAATAGCGCCCAACATGTACGCGAATTTGAGATCGCGACCAAGTTAGCGACGCGAATTCGCGTCGCGAAATAGCGCGGGGACTCGAATAGCGACGCTATTTCTGCTTTAGCAACGCGAAACATGTCTGAAACCTATTAAAATCGGGATTTTGGCCATTTTGAGTTCATTCTTCATCCCAACTCTCTCTCACTAAGTGCTTATACATATTTTGAGTGGAAAAGGGTGTTTGGAGCTGATTTTGCACTCAAATCTGGTGATTTTGCTTCCTTGTTGAAGATAAAAGGTAAATATCTACTCCTATTTGTTATAGATGGTGTTTTTGGGTGAAGTATGCCAACCCTAGTTGGAGGGTTTGTCATGTGTGATGAAATTGAAGTTATATAACTTATATCTACAACATTTTGACAAGGAAAACATGTTCATAACATGGATTTATGATGATATTGAGATTTATGAAATTAGGGTTTGGTAGAAATTGGGGAAAATAATACTAGCTGTTAACTAGTGGTATAATATGTAGTCAATGGTGATGTTTGATGTTAAACCTTTTCTGGTTTCATGATTAGGACATTTGTTGAAAGACTTGGAGTTTAGAAGTCTTGGGAAGTGAAGATTTGGTTCACGAAGCACAAGAGGATTAAACTTGACTAAGGTGAGTACATGTGACTTTTTAACTGGGTACATAGCAAAAGGATTTTAAAATGTAATGATGTTTATGGAGTCTTTATAAATGTTTTCATAAAGATAGAGATTAGAAAGATAAGGAAAATGTGTTTAATATGCTATTAAGTTATAGACTGTATAATTGACTATTTTGATAAATAAGCATGATTATATAAATTGTTAATGAGTTTTTATTAATAAGAAGTATTAATAAAGATAATAATTGAGAGTCATGATATGGAGTTTTATTACTGAATACATTGATAAAACTAATGATGATTATTTTTAAGTAATAAGTAATTATTATTAAGATTTTACTAATAAGAGTAATGATTGAATTGCTAAGAGAATAAGTATAAAGTGACTAGTAAGAGATAAGTATTCTAGTCAAAGTAAAGCTAAAGCAATATGATTTTTGATAAATGATAAATATGTATTGTTTATTAAAGGACTTGGTAAAGTCAATATTGAAAATAATTAAGTAATGAGAATGATGAGATAATTGGAATATGTGTATTCTAATTAAAGATGAATTTGATGAATGGAGCTGAGGCTCATATGTGATGAATAAGATATCCGGAATAAGACCGCCCAGAAATGGGGGAGTATGAGACGTCTACTTGGGGTGGTACCTCCCTGCGCAAAGAGTAAAATGTCAAGTTTACGACACCCAGTATTGGGTGAGCATGACGACCCGAAAACAGGGAGAGCTTATGAATCTTGGTAAGATGGGGTTCCCAATTACCTTGATAGTTTACCTGTGACATCCCATATCGGGAGAGTTGGCTTCGAAGAGGTCTGTTGCATATGTGATAAAGAAAAGTGTGAGGTTGGAGATAGCTTTCAATATGTGATTAAATGAGGAATAAGCTTATGGTAAGCATATTAGTTTATACGATTAAATAAGTAGAAGATGATATATGAGTTGATAAAGTTGACAAAGATAAATATTTATAATGTTATAAATATTGTTTTATAAATCTTTTGAGAATGAGTCGAAAAACCTATGTATCTCACGAGACTATTTTGTCTCACGTAGTACTTGTTTTTGTGGCTATGTACTCAGGTTCAGGATCGATGGTTTAGATGGTCGCGATTGAAGTGGCCTAGTGTTGGTTAGCTCAGGAGCTCGTAGGTAGATCCCGTTTATCCTATGGTTATGATATTGTTTTGTAACACCGGTTTTAATACTCTGATAAACTTCTAAATGGTTTTTCTTAATCGTATTTTGGGATATTGGACTTTGTAATATTTTTATTTAAATATATGATTTAAATGATGTTTTAAAAATTAAGGTGTTACACAAACATTTGCATAGGCAGGAGTGTTGAGATACACTTAGACCTTTCGACAAGATGTCAGCGGGTTGATGTTCAGATTCTATCTTAATTGTTTTAATAATACCAGCTGACACCTTCGTCCATATGAAATGATCGTCAACATCAAAATGTTTTGTTTTCTCATGGAAAACTGGATTAGCTGCAATTTGAAGAGCAGATTTATTATCACAATATAAATTGACAGGTAATCCAATATCAATTTTAAGATCTTTTAAAATATTAATTATCCAAATTATTTCACAAGCAGTTGTACCCATTGCCCTATATTCTGCCTCAGTGGAGGACCGGGATACTGTTGCTTTTTTTTTTTACTTTTCCAAGATATTAAAGAATTGCAAAAATACACCAAATACCCAGTAACGGATTTTCTGTTCATTTTGCATTTCGCCAAATTAGCATCACGGTAAGCTTTTAGAGAAAACCCATTGGCTTTCACAATTTGAATTCCTTTACCTGTAGCACCGTTAAGACATCTTAAGACTTTGAATGCAAGGTTTAAATGAGATTGCAAAGGAGCATGCATGTATTGGCTAAGAACATGAACAGTAAAAGAAATGTCAGGTCTCGTAAGAGATAAATAGATCAACCTACCTACCAGCTTTTGGTATTCGGTAATGTTGGTTAGAGAATTATCATTTTCACTTGGATCACATGAAACACACATGTTTGGTTCAATAGGAGTACTGGCGGGTTTACATCCCAACATACCATAATCATTTAGTAATTCAAGACAATACTTCCTTTGGTTCATGCAAATACCTTGATCGTTATTTGGACTTCAATACCTAGAAAATACTTTAATTTACCCAAATCCTTTATCATAAATTTAGATTTCAAAAACAATTTAAAATTTTCAATTTCATCACATTTTTACCCGTAATAACTATATCATCAACATAAACAAGAAGGGCAATAAAAATATTTTTTTTTTCAGATTTAACATACAAAGAATAATCAAACATACTTTGTTTAAAACCATCTTCTGTTAAGGCAAAATTTAGTTTTTCATTTCATTTTCTAGGTGTCTGTTTTAAGCCATATAAAGATTTTGTAAGTTTGTACACTTTATTATCATTACTAGAAAAATACCCTTCAGGCAAGGACATATAAACCTCTTCTTTTAATTTCCCATATAAAAAAGCGTTATTAATATCAAGTTGAAATAAAGGCCAGCTGTTTTGAACTGCTAAGGTGATAATGCACCTTACAGTAACATGTTTGACTACCGGAGAAAAAGTTTCTTCATAGTCAATACCTTCCCTTTGACTATAACCTTTAGCTACAAGCCGTGCTTTGTACCTTTCTATATCACCATTTGATTTGTATTTAATTTTGTATATCCATTTACAACCTATGGGTTTTCTATTTTTCGGTAAATCAGTAATGACCCAATTATTATTTCTATTTAAGGCTTCCATTTCAACTAAATGTTTGACTGAGAAGTAAAATTACAACCAAAAAATTGGTTAAATGTAAATATTTGAATCAGAAGGCGGATAACAATTTTGGTTGTATGTATTACAAATACCTTCCGCACTCGTGAATAGAAAATGCAAATTTAAATTTCACACTTGTACAGAAACTTTAAAAAAGTTGTTAAAAAAAGTACTCAAATATCTTAAACTTGAGTTCCGAAATTTGTTAAATGTAAAGACTATGTACATGATATCTCTAATCGTTTAAATGAAATTTTCCATTGTATTTCATTTTAATTCAACATTATGAAAGATAAAATTAAATATACAACAGTTCATTGACCAAATGCACAAAACACCTTGACTACAAGAAAGATTCTGATAGCTACAGCTAAATTCAATTGGAAATGACAAGGTGAAAACCATGATTCTCAAGTAATTTCATATATTGGATAAAGTTTTACAATGAACATCAATTGAAGATATAGACATGTAACGCCTAAAATTTTCCAGTAATTAATTAATTACTTTTAATTAAAATTTGTAATTTGATTGTTAATATTAGTTACAATAATTATGTGACACTTCGTGATTTTGTACACCAGATTTATTTCACGACGTTTCGTCTACACATTTATGGGTTCTTTAATTAAGTATCATGTGGTAATCAATTTAATTTGGGTGTGGGTTATCTCGAGCTTAGGAAGTGTCGGGTTGAGGCCGGCCGTAGGCCAAGGCCGAACCTCGAGTTATTATGTTCCCAAAATATGAAGCCCGGTTAAGAGTAGAAGACGGAACCCGATTTAATGGCTATTTTGATCGGCTAGGGAGAAAGAGGCCGAGGCCCTTTTTGTTTCTTTTGTTATTCAGTTTTGTGGGGAAAAAGGGAGCCCGTGTTTTTTTTTTAAAACCAACTTAATCCATCAGCTTGGAAGCCCAGCTATGAAGGTGTCGGTTGTGCAAACGTAATTAACCTCCTAAGCCCCATCACTTTTCAGCCGACCCTAGCTTCATTCAGTCATCCCCAATTTCCGATTTCTCTTTTCTATCGTAGTAGAGCAAGAAGGGGCAGTCGAATTCAAGAGAGTCCCGAGCCATGGTGATTAGCTTTCTATTTCGTTTTCCTTTCCCCTGTTCATCTTCTAATCCGAACAGCATATGTGATCGAGCAGATTGATTGAGTAGAACCGACTTGGGCAGAAATGTTGGAGATCGAGCACCATTGTTAGCCGGTAAAAATCTTCTTTCCTCTTGGTTCCTTTCCTTCTTCCGAACCCAATTATAATCACCGGTGTGTTTGGTTTTCTTGTATTCCAATCGAGCAGAGAATTTCAGTAGATGAAGAAGACTGAGTATGATGGGCTGTGCAATTGTTTGAGCAGATTGGGTTACTAGCAGGTTATTTCTACTATCGAGCATAGATCAATTTCGAGCTTGGAGGATTCGAGTGTTAATCAATTTGTGTGGAGTGTCGGGCAGCAGGGGTGGCGAGCAGATTTGGTGGAGCCCGAGTTTGAGCAGTTTCATGAGCACGAGTAGCCTCGAGAATTCCCGAGCCTTGAGTAATTCGGTATAACTACATTCCTATTATTTGATTTATTGGTCCTTTGATCCCGCCACTATTTTAACCGGTTCCTTTGTAGGTTCTCCTCGTGAATATGTATATCGTTATGGGATAGCCGATCCATTCGGTGTTGTAAATTGTTGATGTTATTGATAATTGTTAGGACTCGTTCGGGTTTTGCTTAAATAATCGTTTATTGTCAAGAACCGTCTTCGTTTAAATCTTATCTCGGGTTGTTGCAGGTTTTGGTCACTGATATTTTTATAAGTGTCGGGTCTCGGGTTGGGTGAAAACTTTGTTGATTATATTTAGACGTTTATTAACCGAAAAACCGGAAACCGAACCTTTAGGTTCTTGGTTTCCTTAAACCGAGGAAAGATTTTTATAAAGGACTAGATTATTTGAAAACAGGTTTCTGAGATTATAACTAAGTTCCGGGGCTATCGGGTGTCTTGGGAATGTAGGGTTGATGCCGGGATTTTAAAACGGGTTTTAATTATCAAACTAAAATTTTGACAGAATCTGTCCTCTGCGTTCGGGCCTGTTTTTTTACCACACTTAAAATACGTTTCTGGATTTTTGGCCCGCGCTAGTCACTAGTTTTCTGAGTCTTCTTTCCAATGCCGATGACGGCTCGTTAATCTGAATTACGGTTCAAAAGATATCTCCATTTTAGTAAACTATCGCATCAGAGTTTTCGGTTCTGTTTTTATGTCTTGCGAGTCTGTTTTGAGCCCCTCCTGTTTGGATTCAGTTTATGAGGTCTTCTGATGTTTTCTAACTATGGTGAAAATTGGAATAAAATCAAGTGAGCGGTTTGAGAGTTATGGTCGTTCCCGCGAAAGTGCTGTGTGCTGTTTAGTTTCTGCCGAAACAACCTTTAAGCCTAATTTTAACCCGAGCTCCCTTGTACTTTGTAGGACCTTTTAGGACCTGTTAGAGACGCTCTTCTGTACTGAGGATACTTTGGAGCATACGTCCATTCGAGGTGGGTGATCTCACTATAAACTTGCATTTACATTCACTTCATGATTATGTGCTATATGTCATGAATTGCTATTGCTTTGAGATGAACTTGTTATTTGTTGATGTGCTATGTGTTATCTATTTTACTCGTATTCTGAACTGAGATATTATGGATATTGAGTAACCGAGATACGTGTCATATCATTATGTGAATGATCTTTGTACTTGAGTTTTGATTATGAGTTGTTATGCACTTGGGTTGTGCTATGTGGTTATATATCTATGAGATGATATACTTGAACTTGAGATGTTAGTTTTATATGAGTACATGTTGTAACGAGTCAACACGTTAATAAAACTAACTAACTATATTTGAGATTCATGAGGTTAGCCAACTCTTCCCAGAGTAAGCCAAGTACAATTCACGACTGTCAGCGTGGTACTGCGGGACACTGGTGGGTGTTGGAAGGGGGTGCTGCGGCTAGGCGCTGGTGGGCGTTGGGATCGTCACGGCATTGGCGAACCAAGTGAAATTTAATAAAAGGCCTAATAATCGAGAATTGAGTAGAGTCTTTAGGGATCACTTATGTGGTGTGGATTGTTTGTATGTGTGTGCTTATTGTGTTGATTATTCACTCAGTGGTGGCTGACCCCAAACACTCCCTCCCATTTTGCAGGTACTAGTTAGGGCAAAGAGAAGGTCAATGGTTGATGAGCTGCGTTTCTATTTTTTTTATATATATGGATTTGGATTAAAACATTTATTTCGAGTCAAACATGTTTTGTTTTTTTAAACATTTAATTATTCCGCATTTAAACCACAAGACGGTTTTATATTTTCATTTATGAGTTGGGACCTTTGAGTTACTTGTACTTTTGGGGAAAAATGGTTTATTTTACTTATTAAAAATTTTTAAATTTTCCCTGATTTTTTTTGGATGTTACAAGACAACATCTACAAATTCATGGCCTGCCCACTATAACAGATTCCATAACTATCTATCAAACAAAGACACTTGGCTAGTCTGCTTTTGGAATAAAAACATAAATCATTAAATTTATAAATGAAAATGGTGCCGTATCAGATTCACAAAAATTGGTTCTCAATATACCCTTTTTTAGTTTCTAGGGTCTATTTCTTAGTTCAAGATCCCTCTTACTAACTGGAATCCATTAACACAAACACATAGAGTGATAACAAAAATTCAGATCAGATTAGCATAACACCACAAAAATTCGGTTACACATTAAGAAAATTGAGAATATGCACAACAAAAATAACATTGTAAGAATCATAAAGAGAGCAAAACATACCTTAACTTGAACTTAGAATCGACTCTCAAAACTGCAAAACTGAAATGAAAGATATTCCTGAAATTAAACGCTCATTTTGTGTAGAATAAAATTGGTTCAATTTAACATACTAACCTCAAATTATTTGCTGGAGATTTCGTTCTTACGGATTCGTAGATCCCTTCAACAATGTGTTGTATTTATAGGGTGAGAGATTTTTTATAGGGTGAAAGATTTCATATGTAATCGAGAAGGGGTTTCAAGATGACTGGTTAAAGAATCATCATGGTTGAAGAATCGAGGAGCCGGTTGAAGAATTGAGGAGCTGTTCGAAGAATCGAGGAGCAGAAATGAAGAGGCGGATAACAATGTCACCAAATGGGGCCGGAGACTATGGGCTAGAATTATGTTTTGGTGGGGATGGTTTTCCAAAAAGATAACACGCCTTTTTTCAGTGGGCTTAACCCGTGTGGTTTCTTAAAGAAGATATAGCTATTGTGTTTAGGATTTGTAATGCAGCCGAAGGCGTGGCCAGGTGGTACTGGCGTTATTATATAACCCGTAGGTGGTGGGTTTGAAACCTGTCAAAGCCACTCTTTTTTCCTCAAAAGGATTAAATTCCATAATTAGCAAGTGTGTTGGCTGAATTTTCAGCCTTGCTAATTATGGAAAGGGTAAACTCTTTATAATATAGTAAAGATGTAGGCTCGCTCTAAAAAGATTTTGGTAAGAGTTGAAGTGAGGTCCTCGTACTTTAACAATATATTCCTTTGAGTATGAATAATTCAATAATTAATTACCAATTTAGACCAAAAAAGCGAGAGACTTCCATTTAAGACTGATAGACTTCAATTTTCCCAAAATACCCCGTGCGACTGGGAGACTTGGAGCAGTACTAACTGGGAGCAACACTAAGTGGTAAGCAGTATTAACGAGCAGTAGTAACTAGGTTGAACAGTATTAAGGAGCAGTAGTAATAAGGATTAGAGCAGTAGTAACAAGGTTGAGCAGTACTAACGAGCAGTAGTAACAAAGTTGAGCAGCACTAACTCGGACACGTGGCGGCGTTCTAGTGGAGTTGCACGGTCGCACGATCGCGGGGTAGTCGCGCGGTCTATTTTGAGAAGAATTTAAACTTAAGAGTCTATTCTTAGAGAAATTTTGTTTCATTTGGTCCAAATTTGGCTTTCACCCATAATTCAATTCATAATTTTAACACGTATCCAATCACATGTGATTAGGCGGGCGGCAGCGGTGGTGGCCAACGGTGGTGGTGGTGGTGGCTCGCAGTGGTGGTTGTATATTGAATCACATGTGATTAGATGATGGCGGCGGTTAAGGGAATCAAATAGAAAAGATTTCTCTAGCAAAGATTAACTTACAGAATACATGTTGAAACCAGATGAAGGATTTTGTTTATACAAATGTTAATTATTTGCGCAGGAGTGTAGCTTACAAATGCATAAATGCAGACTTTACAAAAATGCGAAAATATAGAATCAAATAATTTAGTTAGGATTGCCAGTTTGAAATCCACAAAATATGAAATCAAATAATACCCTAAATATGAAACTTAATTTGTGGACTTTACAAATGCAGAAATATGAAATCGGGGTTTTTGGGTTTTAATTAAGGGGATGGATTTATGTGAATGAGTGGTATTTAGGGAGCTCCTGCATTCCATTTGTTGTTCTTCAGTGCTGATATTTTCTTCTGCCCTCCGATCAAGAGATTCCCTAAAAATTTAGGTTAAAAAATGATGACAAAGATTACGAATTTGAAATACATACAACAAAGAATTGTATCCATTCTACCTTGTTCATGGCTCGTAGGTGTCAACCACCATACGTGGTCCATACATCGCCCCTCTTCGTGGTATTGTTCAAATTCGTGACAGAAAATGCTGGAATACAAATTCTTAGTTAGAAGACATTAAATAGTGTCCGACTTTTTTAAGTTTCCAAAACCAAGACTAGGAGATTGCATCTAGAAAGCACTTCCTGCAGGGTTGACGGCTTTGTGGCCCTCATTCAGCTGGAAGTAGGAAATCAATCCCGGCACGACCGATGACTTAGTCTCCTTCTCCGCTTCGACTCAACCACCTACCTAACCTCTTAGAAAAGCAATATATACCGAATTAATTACGACAATTTTTCTAAAAGGGTTTTTTCTAACATTACAAGGCACATGTTTATGTGCATTATTAAATATTTCTAACTTTCAGTTAAAACTTAAAAATACGTGTAATACATCTATTTAAAATGTAACTTATGAACTTCATTGATTTTTAATGATTCCTCCGATTCAAAATAAGTTATACACTTTCCTTATATGGGTGATTCAAAATAAGTGCTACACTTTCCTTATTTGGTAAATTTTTGTATATAAAATTACCATTTTATCCTTACTTAATTTTATTAAACATCATTAAGATTACCTAATGTACTTTCTCTTTCTTCAATAAAGTCAAAAATTATATTGTGGGACCCTTCTTTATTAATGATCACTTTAATCTATCATAATCTCTATTACAATGTTTTGCATCAAAAAACGTGAAAGTAAAATGTAACATTCGTCCCACATTGGTTGGAGAGGGGAACGAAACACTCTTTATAAGGGTGTGGATACCTCTCTTAGTATGAGGCCTTTTGGGTAGAGTGGTCCATACCAAGAACAAAACCATGCGCTGGTGGGCAAAGCGGACAATATCGTGCTACGGGGTTCTGGGATGTTACAGTTGGTATCAGAGCTCCGGCTTGAGAGAATTGGGTTCACAAGAGGTAGATTCCAAACTCAAGTCGAAGCACGAGTTTTCAAAATGAGTTGTCAAAAGTGTTTTTAAAATGAGTCCAAATCCAAATCACGACGACCTTATGCCTCTAGTACTGATTTATGAGTTATTTAGTTTATTTAAAACGTCGCGAGTGACATTAATTACTAAGAGAATAAATGAGAATTAACTTGAGATGAGTGTGAATTGTGCGACTATACATAGATATATATACTATACTTGTTTATGTGTACTACTTGTTATGTGGATGGTATGAGGATGGGAGATCGTGGAATTTTTGAAACTGGCTCGAAACCATGACATGGGTAGGTGCGGATAATAATAGAGGGCCCCTGTTATTATACGCACAGGACTCATGCCTATGTTTCGAAAAGGATTCAAGGAGACCATTGGTCAAACATATAAGTATCATGAAAACCCTCAATTATTATATATAAGTCGATAATAAAAAAAAAAATTCTAAAATAGATTTATGAGAAAACAGTGCAACCAATTGAATAAGAGAATCATCAAACACGAATTGATAAAGAGTTATCAAAACATGTCAAGAGAGAGACAATAAATCAAATTGGGCTGAATTAAATGATTTAATTGAATTATTAACACATCGAGAACGATGGAGCAATCGTTAAAGCAAAATAAATGTTTGAAAATAGAGAATAATGATTGAGTAAAAGTAAATGAGTGAGAATAAAGTAAGTCATGTTAAATTATTAAATTTATGGGAAATCAATAAATCAATGATGAATGAGAATTTATTCAAAACAAATATAAATGAAGAGATCTATTTATTTGAGATTATTAAATTGAGGTATGAAATATTATTGAAACGAGGAAATCATAAGATTACATAAAAACAATGAGATACCGCTAAATTTAAATTAACAAGTAATATATTAATGATTAATAAGAGACATATTAACATTTTACTCGTGAATAGAGAATAATAAAGCGAATGATATAATTGAGAATGATTAATTCGTCTTAAATGAGAAATTAAGAATTATGAGAAAATAATAAATCAAGAGATGAATGGAAATTTATTTAAAACTAATTAAATGGAAAATTATATTTAAAGTTATAAGTATTCACTAATTTGAGTCAAGATGTTGATCTAATAAATAATGGTGTTGAATAAATATGCCCGATCTTTTAGAACAATTAATTGAGTAAGACACAATATTCTGATAGAGTTAATAAAAGTTATAAACATTGAGACACCACTAATTGGATGAGATGAGAAAACCCAAGACGATATAATTAATGAGTTAATTGACAAAAGAAGATTTACGAAGTTTATTCGCTACAAATGAAATGAGGAATCTATTTAACGACAAAATTGTTATATGGTAATGATAAAACCAAATATGTTATGAGTAACCAAATTGAGGATTAATACTCGAATTTGATCAAGAGATAATCGTGAATATGTAGCGCGGATAAACAAATGGTGGTGCTAATATGTGTAATAAATTTGATGTATGAGGAGCTATAAAATGAATAATTATTAATGAGAAATAATAATCATACTATTTCAGGGTAATGAATTATAATTGAGGAAATTTAATAAAGATGCGAGAATCCATGAGAATGCTAATGAGAAAGTTAACATCAATTATGAGTAATAAAATATAAAATATTTTTATATATAAGCGATAAAAATTTGATGAGTAAGGGTGTGAGAGAGGTAAAGAGTATACGTTGGGACCGATGACTCACACCTGTGCAGGAAAATTTGATTATCGAGTAATTAAATGAGACCTTCAAATATATAATCAAAATGAGAATCAATAAACCAAACTATCGAGTGTTCGTAACGAGCTCTTTGAGATTTTGAGTGCCACTTCCAAACTCGGGGACGAGTTTTCTCCAAGTGGAGTTGAGTAGGGGTAAATTAAGAGAATTACCAAGAGAAAATTCTTGTTGTGTGGTTTTTATAATTGTGTGACATCCCAGAACCCCGTAGCACGATATTGTCCGCTTTGCCCACCAGCGCACGGTTTTGTTCTTGGTATGGACCACTCCACCCAAAAGGCCTCATGCTAAGAGAGGTATCCACACCTTTATAAAGAGTGTTTCGTTCCCCTCTCCAACCAATGTGGGACGAATGTTACAATTCTCCCCCCTTGGGACACAACGCCCCCGTTGTGCACATCGGTCCGGGTCGACTGGCTCTGATACCAACTTGTAACATCCCAAAAATCATGGAAAATTAAAAAAAATTTATATAAATAAAATAATCATTTTCCCAAAAGTACAAGTAAACAAACGGTCACATCTCATTAAAATAAAAATAAACCGTCTCATGGTTTTTAAATGCGGAATAAATAAAATAATTGTTTTAAAAACATTTGACTCAAAATAACGTTTGGAATCCAAATCCATAAAAGCTCATCGAGTAACAGCTCATCCAATGCACTTGCTCTAGTACCTGCAAAATGGAGGGGGAATGTTTGGGGTCAGCCACCGCTGAGTGAATAATCAACACAATAAACATACACATACAACAATTCACAGCACATAAGTGATCCCTAAAGACTCTACTCAATTCTCGATTATTAGGCCTTTTATTAAATTTCACTTGGTTCGCCAATGCCGGACGATCCCAACGCCCACCAGCGCCTCGCCGCAGCACCCCCTTCCAACACCCACCAGTGTCCCGCAGTACCACGCTGACAGTCGTGAATTGTACTTGGCTTACTCTGGGAAGAGTTGGCTAACATCATGAATCTCAAATATAGTTAGTTAGTTTTATTAACGTGTTGACCCATTACAACATGTACTCATATAAAACTAACAGCTCAAGCTCAAGTATATCATCTCATAGATATACAATCACATAACACAACTCAAGTGTATATAAACTCATAATCAAATCTCAAGTACACAGATCATTCGCAACAACAAGCTCAACTCAATCAATCACAGTTCATAACATATAACACGTAATCATGAATCAAATGTAAGTGCAAGTTTAGAGTGAGATTACCCACATCGAATAAGCGTAAGCTACTAGATGTCCTTAGCACCCAAGAGCGTCTCTAATCAGGTCCTAGAAGGTCCTACAAAGCACAAGGAAGCTCGGGTTAGGATTAGACCCAAAGGTAGTTCCAGCAGAAACTTAACAGCACCCAGCACTCTCACAGGAACGGCCATAACTCTCAAACCAATCACTAGATTTTATTCAAATTTTTACTGTAGATTAATGACTCAGAGGACTACAATTCGTCAGAAGACTTCGGGAGTCGAATCCGAACCGAAGGGGCTCAAAACAGACTCGCAAGACAGAAAAACGGAACCGAAAACTCTGATGCGACAGTTTACTAAAATAGTGATATCTTTTAAATGATAAATCAGATCAACGAGCCGTCAGCGGCATTGGAAAGAGGGCTCAGAAAACTAAAGACCAGCGCAGGCCAAAAATCCAAAAACATGTTTTAAGTGTGGTAAAAATAGACCCGAACACGCAGAACAGATTCTGCCCAGAAACTCAGATTGATATTTAAAATCCTATTGGAATTCCCGACATCAACCCATTTATCCCCGAGGCACCCGAAAGCCCCGGAATCCATTTTTAACCTCAGAAACTTGTTTTCCCTTAATCTAGTCTTTTAATTTAAAACTATATTTCGGTTTAGGAACCGAAGAACCCCACGGATTCGGTTTCCGGTTTTTCGGTTATTAAAACGTTTAGCCGTTCTCCCCAGATTTTACCCAACCCTCCATCATAACTCGCAAATCCTCTACTTTGTTTGGCCGATAAACACACTTTGAAAAGAAACAAGATTGATCAGAATACTGCATGAAATAGCGGAAAGAAAACGGGGAAAGGAATAAGATTACCCCATCACTCCATTGGCTCGAGGTTACTGCTCTCTACGCTGCTGCTGTTTGTCGATTGCACAAGGCCAGAAATCGAATGAAACAAGAAGAGAATGAAAAAGAAAGGTGGCGGTGGTGTTGCTTAATCTCGACGGAAACCAGGAGAGAAAAGAACGGATATGGCGGTGGTGTTGCTTTATTTTCCAGAATCTGCTCAAGAAAATTATGGCGGTGGTCCTCCAATCGGCGGCACAAGCGCGCACACACA
Organism: Calendula officinalis; assembly: GCA_963853835.1. Lineage (NCBI taxonomy): Eukaryota > Viridiplantae > Streptophyta > Magnoliopsida > Asterales > Asteraceae > Calendula > Calendula officinalis. Next base: position 24,290,624 of record OY970835.1, on the reverse strand, counting down.
CACCTTATTTCTTTTAAGTTTTTAGGTTAAGTTTTTTAATTAAATATGATCTAGGTAGGGGATTAAGGCTTAACTCAAACCGGGCTTGACATTCACATCGGGCTTGGACAAAAGAAAACACGGGCTAGAGTCAAGAGGACTCTGAAGCGAACAGGGAGTTCTTGGCCTACCCGGCCGGCACGACTCAATTCTTATTATTAACTAACCGGTCAAAACTCGGGACAAATTATTAAATTATATTTAATAATATATGAACGTTTATTAATCATAAGGTGACAAAATAGATAAAACGTCTAATTAATTAAAGCGTCTAATAAATTTGTTGTCTAATTTAATTTACGTCTAATAAAACGGACCGTCTAACTTCCTTATAATTAATTTACTAAATATTCATTTTAAACTTAAATATGACGATTAAATTAATATTATTTAATTATTAAAATTTCAGGGCGTTACATAAAAGTGTAGCACTTATTTTGAATCGGAGGAAGTAATATTTTATTGAGTTAATTACACGGATGGTCCTTTAGGTTTATAGCAAATTTCACCAATGGTCCTTTAGTCTCGAAAATTGCACCGATGGTCCTTATTTTTAAAGGTTTTTCACTGATGGTCCTTTACGAAAACGTCCGTTTAATTTTCATGTAAAATGACCTCACGTGTGATGCACGTGGGGGTATTTTGATCATTTCATTTTTCCTTCTCGTTTCTCTAGAGTAAATTACACAGATGGTCCTTTAAGTTTATAAGAAATTTCACCAACGGTCCTTTAGTTTCAAAAATTACACTGATGCTCCTTATTTCTGAAAAGTTTTTCACCGATGGTCCTTTACGAAAACGGACGATTGTTTTGCACGTTAAGTGGCATCACGTGTGATTGTCCTAAACACATTTTGTAAGAATTCCATTACCACTTGGCCAAGCCTTCGGCTTCGTTAATTGTCCTAAACACAATAATAATATGTAATGTTATTACGGCCCACCAAAACAGTTCACTGGCCTATCTGGTTGCTTCGTCGACCATTGCAAATCGGGAAGTCCAGTACCAAATGTCATCTTCAAACGAAGACTTCTAAATTCAAATCTCTATGGGGGTGTTTGGGAAAGCTTATTTAAGGGAGCTTATGGCTTATAAGCTTATATAAGCCTTAATAATCCCTTTTCAAAGGGATTATTTAAGCTTATATAAGCTTATATAAGCCTTAATAATCCCTTTTCAAAGGTATTATTTAAGCTTATATAAGCTTATATAAGCCTTAATAATCCCTTTTCAAAGGGATTATTTAAGCTTATATAAGCTTATAAGTCATAAGCCCCTTTAAATAAACTTTCCCAAACACCCCCTATATTCTTACCGTTGGTTTTTACAAGTCTAAACTCATTATATCAAACAAATTTCGAAAACAGCTGAGCGATTGTAATTTCAACGTTCGCATACAAATTCACCGGAAACGACCACCGGCGCTAATGGTTTCTCCGATTTCTTGGCATAGATCTTCAAGTCTCAATGTCTCTCACACTCACATTCACCGCTCTTGTAATTTTCTCTTTCAATTAAGATCACCGGCGACCACCACCGGCGCTGCGTAGTTAATGGTTTCTGCTGTGTCTCTTTCAATTGCGACCACCGGCGCTGCATTATATCTTCAAGTATGTACGCTTTTTATCTACTTGTTTCTTATCAATTTTTCCTAGGGTTTCTTTCCGAGTTCATGTTTGAAACAGCGATTTGGTTTGTTGAATCCAGTCAAGTGAAGAGTAAATTACGCATTCTCTCACCTCTCCGCTTCAACATCACCGGCTTCCACATCAACTTTTATGGATTTGTATTCATCTCGTTTTTGGATTCTTCTGCTTTTCCTTCCAATCAATCTTAATTTCTCCGTCAAATAATTTCTCAAGGATTATTTGGTAAGCAATTTTACTCACTCTCTTCGTTAACATGCAAAGTAGGTACATCTCTACCATGTTTTAATCTATCAAAGTTAGTTGTTTCAAATTTAAATTTATGTTGTTCATAAGTGAAATTGTAGGATTCCACAGTCGAATTAGAGTTTCTAGTTACTCAATTGGAACAAGAACCTGCGTTTTCTTTTGGTTTAATCATTTTAAGGGTAAACAGACAAAAGGGCTATGTATATATTGTTGTCTAAATGATTAATATGATTAGAATGTGCATTTGTTGTCTAAAATTTGTTTCATGTTGCTGTTTAATGTTTTGGTTTTGTTATTCCAGAATCACTTTAGAAATTTGTAGTGATATGTTATACGTTCCAACTTTTCGTGAAGAACTTTTGAATTTTCAACAAGAGGGCTTGTTCTTCGACAGCTATATTCAAAGATGATTCAAGCCCAATCGATTATTAATTTATTCCTGGACTTGTAATATTTAAAACTGTTAATCAATTTTACTTGCATGCTGGTAATTCTTACTTTTTTCTTTCTTTCTTTTGTGTTTTGTCAGATTACATGATTCTTTGTTATGCTATATATTTTTGAAACTTGATTCATTTGATGTTTGATGAAATTCATGTCTTTTCTTCACGCAGTTTTGAGACGAATGACTATGGATTTGAAGGTTGAATCTAAAAGGTAATGCAACTTATTAATGCAGTTGAAGTTTCTAGGGTTTGGTATGTGATTAATTACAAAGCTTTTCAGAATGATTTGGTTTTCAATTGCTGTAGATTCTTACTTTCGCATATTAATTTTTCCCTATTTTTTACAATATGAAAGTGTATAATTTTGAAGTTTTTGTTTTTGTTTTTGTTTTTGTTTTCTGCAGATGCAATTAGGTCTTGAGTGAAGTTTTGCAGGGTAGTGGTGGCATGTTTTGTGGAACCCTGGATGAAGGTTCCAGTTTTCCCTATATTTAAGAATTAAACTAAGATGATATTCAAGGGAAGTGCTTCGGGTCAACCCGACCAGTTTTGACCCGTAACCAACTTTCCATTTATCCGAATTGTTTGATTTTCTCTAATTAACTATTGACATTTGCTATAAGTTTCAATCCGAAAAATAAACATTGAAATAAATTGGAGCTTAATTTTAATTATCATATGCCGTTGACAGGTTCTGGAAATATGATCAACTCAAAAATCGATGTGAGGCTTTTTAGTAATGCTAAATAGCAGAAAATGTCTGTTATAAAAAGCTACAAGAAAAGAAAACACGGAGCCATGTAAGTAAGTCTCATATGATTTTGTCTTCATTCTTTTTGTAAATTTGTGATTCAATTAACACTTTTACATTTTTTTAATTATGTTTCAGCTGCACAAAATTCAGTTGATGGTTCTGCTAAGGTACTCAATAATACAATTTATTCAAGCAAATTATAAGAAATTATTAACGTAATTATAATGTCTTTATTTGGCTGTAGGAAAAGTGCTCCCACAGTTGAAGGTTAAGTTGACCAGAATGTAAGTTAACCCGAATGTCGTTGTTGATTTGACCGTGAGTCTGCCACCTATGATGAAATCAAAGCTCCTATCAAGTAAGCATATTCTGTTTCAATTTTTAATTTTATTTTATATCACAATTTCTTTCATTTTCACTTTTTATTTTATTCACAATTTCTTTTATATTTATTTTATACACTAATGAGGATCTGATTTCCACACACTTTGTGGGAGACACTAGGTCAAGCATATTCTGTAACTGTTTTGAAATAACAAATTTGTGAAACTGGTTTCGTGGTATGATAAGATTGGGGTTACAGGTAATGTTTCAATGTTTTATTTTCATATTTTATAGGATTATGATATTCAAGTGTACTTAGCTCTCGGGAACATGGTGCGTTTTATTTTTTATTTTGAGCTTTTTTAATTCCTTATATGATTTCCTGATAATCTTATTAAATATTTTATCGGATGATGAACAGACGATACTGGTATTCGAAAAGTCAAGCTAATTCATTAGCGCAAAGTCAAGTATAAGGTTAAGTTATTTTTAAATTAGTATTGATTGAAGTTTTTTTTTTTTTTTTAATTTCTAATTGTTTTTATTTTGTGAGGTAAATAGGATTGCAAAGAACATGTATAGGGATATGTTTTTCATGACAACGAAGGATGGTAAGTAATTTTAACTCAATTTTTTATTTTCATATTTATTATTAATTATATTGTTATTGAACTAATTAATTTAAATGTTTATATTTTTTTACAGATATTGTTATATTGGGTTAGGTACCTAGGGAAATAAGTAGGTATGTACGTTAAGGTTAGTATAGGTATGTGGGTAGCTAGGTAGGGCAAGGTCAGTTAGGTACGTATGCTATGTAGGTTAGTTAGATATCTCGGATAGGTTAGGTTAGGTTATTTAGGTGGGTAGGCGTTATTTAATTGTTGCTGCAGGTTACAAAAACTTAGCCATCGGGAACATGGTACGTTTTATTTTTTTATTTTGAGCTTTTTAATTTCTTATATGATTTCCTAATAATTTTATTAAATATTTTATTGGACGATGAAGAGAAGATTTTGGTACCGAAAATCAAGCATATTGATAAGCGCAAATTCAACTATAAGGTTAAGTTATTTTAAAATTAGTATTAATTTTGAAGTTGTTTTTTATTTCTGATTGTTTTTATTTTGTCAGGTAAATGGTATTGCAAAGAACATGTCTAGGGATATGTTTTTCATGACATCAAAAGATGGTAAGTAATTTTACTTCAATTTTTTATATTCATATACTTTTTATATTGTTTCCTAACCAATTTAATTTAATTGTTTATATTTTTTTTCCAGGTATTGTTATATTAGGTTAGTTAATTAGGTAAGTAAGTAGGTATGTAGGTACGTTAAGGTCAATATAGGTATGTGGGTAGCTATGTAAGGCAGGGTCAGTTAGGTAGGTATGCTAGGTAGGTTAGGTGGGGTGTAGGTCAGGTAGATATATCGGATAGGTTAGGTTAGTTAGGTGGGTAGGCCTTATTTAATTTTTGTTGCATCAGGTTACAAAAACTTAGCTATCGGGAACATGGTACGTTTTAATTTTTATTTTGAGCTTTTTAATTTCTTATATGATTTCCTAATAATTTTATTAAATATTTTATGGGATGATGAAGAGGGGATTTTAGTACCGAAAATCGAGCATATTGATAAGCGCAAATTCAATTATAAGGTTAAGTTATTTTAAAATTAGTATTAATTTTGAAGTTGTTTTTTATTTCTGATTGTTTTTATTTTGTCAGGTAAATGGTATTGCAAAGAACATGTCTAGGGATATGTTTTTCATGACATCAAAAGATGGTATGTAATTTTACTTCAATTTTTTGTTTTAATATATATATTTTTATATTGTTTCTTAATCAATTTAATTTAATTGTTTATATCTTTTTTTCCAGGTATTGTTATATTAGTAGGTTAGTTAATTATGTAAGTAAGTAGGTATGTAGGTTCGTTAAGGTCAGTATAGGTATGTGGGTAGCTAGGTAAGGCAGGGTTAGTTAGGTAGGTATGCTAGGTAGGTTAGGTGGGGTGTAGGTTAGGTAGATATGTTGGATAGGTTAGGTTAGTTAGGTGGGTAGACCTTGTTCAATTTTTGTTGCATCAGGTTACAAAAACTTAGCTATCCGGAACATGATACGTTTTAATTTTTATTTTGTGCTTTTTAATTTCTTATATGACTTCCTAATAATTTTTTAAATATTTTAAGGGATGTTGTAGAGAGGATTTTGGTACGGAAAATTTAGAATATTGATAAGCGCAAATTCAACTATAAGGTTAAGTTATTTTTAAATTAATATTAATTTTGAAGTTGTTTCTTATTTCTGATTGTTTTTATTTTGTCAGGTAAATGGTATTGCAAAGAACATGTCTAGGGATATGTTTTTCATGACATCAAAAGATGGTAAGTAATTTTACTTCAATTTTTTATTTTCATATACTTTTTATATTGTTTCCTAACCAATTTAATTTAATTGTTTATATCATTTTTTTTCCAGGTATTGTTATATTAGGTTAGTTAATTAGGTAAGCAAGTAGGTATGTAGGTACGTTAAGGTCAATACAGGTATGTGGGTAGCTAGGTAAGTCAGGGTCAGTTAGGTAGGTATGCTAGGTAGTTTAGGTGGGGTGTAGGTGAGGTAGATATGTCGGATAGGTTAGGTTAGTTAGGTGGGTAGGCCTTATTTAATTTTTGTTGCATCAGGTTACAAAAACTTAGCTATGGGGAACATGGTACGTTTTAATTTTTATTCTGAGCTTTTTAATTTCTTATATGATTTCCTAATAATTTTATTAAATATTTTAAGGGATGTTGAAGAGAGGATTTTGGTACGGAAAATCAAGCATATTGATAAGCGCAAATTCAACCATAAGGTTAAGTTATTTTTAAATTAGTATTAATTTTGAAGTTGTTTCTTATTTCTGATTGTTTTTATTTTGTCAAGTAAATGGTATTGCAAAGAACATGTCTAGGGATTTGTTTTTCATGACATCAAAAGATGGTAAGTAATTTTACTTCAATTTTTTATTTTCATATACTTTTTATATTGTTTCCTAACCAATTTAATTTAATTGTTTATATCATTTTTTTCCAGGTATTGTTATATTAGGTTAGTTAATTAGGTAAGTAAGTAGCTATGTAGGTACGTTAAGGTCAATACAGTTATGTGGGTAGCTAGGTAAGTCAGGGTCAGTTAGGTAGGTATGCTAGGTAGGTTAGGTGGGGTGTAGGTGAGGTAGATATGTCGGATAGGTTAGGTTAGTTAGGTGGCTAGGCCTTATTTAATTTTTGTTGCATCAGGTTACAAAAACTTAGCTATGGGGAACATGGTACGTTTTAATTTTTATTCTGAGCTTTTTAATTTCTTATATGATTTCCTAATAATTTTATTAAATATTTTAAGGGATGTTGAAGAGAGGATTTTGGTACGGAAAATCAAGCATATTGATAAGCGCAAATTCAACTATAAGGTTAAGTTACTTTAAAATTAGTATTAACTTTTAAGTTGTTTTTTATTTCTGATTGTTTTAATTTTGTCAGGTAAATGGTATTGCAAAGAACATGTCTAGGGATATGTTTTTCATGACATCAAAAGATGGTAAGTAATTTTACTTCAATTTTTTATTTTCATATACTTTTTATATTGTTTCTTAACCAATTTAACTTAATTGTTTATATCTTTTTTTCACAGGTATTGTTATATTAGGTTAGTTAATTAGCTAAGCAAGTACGTTAAGTTCGGTATATGTATGTGGGTAGCTAGGTAGGGCAGGGTCAGTTGGGTAGGTAGGTTAGGTGAGGTGTAGGTGAGGTAGATATGTCGGATAGGTTAGGTTAGTTAGGTGGGTAGGCCTTATTTAATTTTTGTTGCATCAGGTTAGAAAAACATAACTATCGGGAACATGGTACGTTTTAATTTTTATTTTGAGCTTTATAATTTCTTATATGATTTCCTAATAATTTTATTAAATATTTTAAAGGATGATGAAGAGAGGATTTTCGTACAGAAAATCTAGAATATTGCTATGCGCAAATTCAACTATAAGGTTAAGTTAATTTTAAATTAGTATTCATTTTGAAGTTGTTTTTTATTTATGATTGTTTTTATTTTGTCAGGTAAATGATATTGCAAAGAACATGTCTAAGGATATGTTTTTCATGACAACAAAAGAAGGTAAGTAATCTTACTTCAATATTTTATTTTCGTATATTTTTTTATATTGTTTCTTAACCAATTTAATTTATTTTTTTATATCTTTTTTTCTGGTATTGTTATATTAGGTTAGTTAATTAGGTAAGTTAGTAGGTATGTAGGTACGTTAAGGTCAGTATAGGTATGTAGGTAGCTAGGTAAGGCGGGATTAGTTAGGTAGGTATGCTAGGTAGGTTAGGTGGGGTGTAGGTGAGGTAGATATGTCGGATAGATTAGGTTAGTTAGGTAGGTAGGCCTTATTTAAAATTTGTTGCATCAGGTTACAAAAACTTAGCTATCGGGAACATGGTACGTTTTAATTTTTATTTTGAGCTTTTTAATTTCTTATATGATTTCCTAATAATTTTTTTAAATATTTTAAGGTATGATGAAAAGAGGATTTTGGTACTGAAAATCTAGCATATTGCTAAGCGCAAATTCAACTATAAGGTTAAGTTTTTTTTTAAATTAGTATTAATTTTGAAGTTGTTTCTTATTTCTGATTGTTTTATTTTTTCAGGTAAATGGTATTGCAAAGAACATGTCTAAGGATATGTTTTTCATGACAACAAATGATGGTAAGTAATTTTACCTCAATTTTTTATTTTCATATATTTTTTTTATATGTTTTCTTAACCAATATAATTTAATTGTTTATATCTTTTTTTCAGGTATTGTTATATTAGGTTAGTTAATTAGGTAAGTAAATAGGTATGTAGGTACGTTAAGGTCAGTATAGGTATGTGGGTAGCTAGGTAGGTCAGTTAGGTAGGTAGGTTAGGTGGGGTGTAGGTGAGGTAGATATGTCGGATAGGTTAGGTTAGTTAGGTGGGTAGGCCTTATTTAATTTTTGTTGCTTCAGGTTACAAAAACATAACTATCGGGAACATGGTGCGTTTTAATTTTTATTTTGAGCTTTATAATTTCTTATAGGATTTCCTAATAATTTTATTAAGTATTTATGGGATGATGGAGAGAGGATTTTGGTACCGAAAATCAAACATATTGCTAAGCGCAAATTCGACTATAAGGTTAAGTTTTTAAATTAGTATCAATTTTGAAGTTGTTTTTTATTTCTTATTGTTTTTATTTTGTCAGGTAAATGGTATTGCAAAGAACATGTCTAGGGACATGTTTTTCATGACAACAAAGTAATTTTACTTCAATTCTTTATTTTCTTATATTTTTCATATTGTTTCTTAACCAATTTAATTTAATTGTTTATATATTTTTTTCAGGTATTGTTATATTATGTTAGTTAATTAGGTAAGTAAGTAGGTATGTAGGTACGTTAAGGTTATGTATGTGGGTAGCTAGGTAGGTATGCATGGTAGGTTAGGTAGGGTGTAGGTGAGGTAGATATATCGGATAGGTTAGGTTAGTTAGGTGGGTATGCCTTATTTAATTTTTGTTGCATCAGGTTACAAAAACTTAGCTATGGGGAACATGGTACGTTTTAAGTTTTATTTTGAGCTTTTTAATTTCCTATATGATTTCCTAATAATTTTATTAAATATTTTAAGGGATGATGAAGAGAGGATTTTGGTACCGAAAATCAAGCATATTGATAAGCGCGAATTCAACTATAAGGTTAAGTTATTTTAAAATTAGTATTAATTTTGAAGCTGTTTTTTATTTCACATTGTTTTTATTTTGTCAGGTAAATGGTATTGCAAAGAACATGTCTAGGGATATGTTTTTCATGACATTAAAAGATGGTATGTAATTTTACTTCAATTTTTTTATTTTCATATATTTTTTTATATTTTGTTTCTTAACCAATTTAATTTAATTGTTTATATCTTTTTTTTCCAGGTATTGTTATATTAGGTTAGTTAATTAGATAAGTAAGTAGGTATGTAGGTACGTTAAGGCCAGTATAGGTATGTGAGTAGCTAGGTAAGGCAGGGTCAGTTAGGTAGGTATGTTAGGTAGGTTAGGTGGGGTGTAGGTGAGGTAGATATGTCGGATAGGTTAGGTTAGTTAGGTGGGTAGGCCTTATTTAATTTTTGTTGCATTAGGTTACAAAAACTTAGCTATCGGGAACATGGTACGTTTTAATTTTTAATTTGAGCTTTTTAATTTCTTATATGATTTCATAATAATTTTATTAAATATTTTAAGGGATGAAGATAGGATTTTGGCACCGAAAATCAAGCATATTGATAAGCGCAAATTCAACTATAAGGTTAAGTTATTTTTATATTAGTATTAATTTTGAAGTTATTTTTTATTTCTGGTTGTTTTTATTTTGTCAGTTATATGGTATTGCAAAGAAATTGTGTAGGGATATGTTTTTCATGACAACAAAAGAAGGTAAGTAATATTACTTCAATTTTTTATTTTCATCTATTTTTTTATATTGTTTCTTAACCAATTTATTTAAATTGTTTATATCTTTTTTTCAGGTATTGTTATATTGGGTTAGTTAATTAGGTAAGTAGGTATGTAGGTACGTTGAGGTTCGTATAGGTATGTGGGTAGCTAGGTAGGGTGGGGTCAGTTAGGTAGGTATGCTTGGTAGGTTAGGTAGGGTGTAGGTGAGGTAGATATATCGGATAGGTTAGGTTAGTTAGGTGGGTAGGCCTTATTTAACTTTTGTTGCATCATGTTACAAAAACTTAGCTATTAGGAACAACAGTATTGATGAAGACAACAATATTGATGAAGAAAAGTTATTTAAGGCTGGTAGTGTTGAGACATTTGTGGGACCACTTCTATTTCTACAACTTTACGGTTCATATTTTAAACCATTTTGTTTAACTCTTGAGTTTGACTATTATGTAGCAGATTAAAGCATAATATTGGGAATCTTGTCACTGTTCCAACTATCGAGATTGGAATGCTTCAAATTCAAATTACAAGGTTAATCTTACTCCCCACTTTGATTTGTTAACATGTATTAGGCAGTTGGCTGAAAATGAAGATTTAGGTGTTGGGGTATTTAACAATGGTAATATCAATTTCTTTGTGTTAGAAAATATTTAATCCATCAGTTTTAAATGTTTGTGAATGCTTTTATTACAGGGAATCAATCCCTTAATGGTCCGGGTCGTAACTACTAGTGGAAGATGTTATTAATAATGATGAAAATAATCAGGAAATTGCCACAAAAAAAACACAGATGACTGCCCATGATTGTTCTCTCATATTTTTATATTGTGATTTTATAATTGTAGTTTCATTTTTATTTTCAAAGTTAGGTCCTCGTTTGGGATATTGAAGCACAACCCAATAGTTATGCTGTTCTTGGAGCTGCTGCTGATTTGGTGCGTTTATTTTTCACTTATGCGTACTAGTTATCTTTATTTTTAATGTTTTTTTACTGTTAACACCTGTTTGACGGACATGCTGAAAAGGCAGAATATGCTCTTGCAACATATGTACTCTCAGAAGATATTGTTATTTGTCACATTTTTTGCTTATTTTATTACTTAAAATCTAAATATTGATGATATTTATAATAACATGCAGGGAAGGCTAAATATGTGGTTTTCATGATCATATATCAATATTGGCTGGAGAGTCAAGTCAAGGTCAAGGGTCAGTTGTTAAAAGGGGTGATAATGCGCTTTGGGCACCAGGGGATCTTCCAAGATCAATTGAAGATAGCTAACCATATATCTAATTATATGGTGTTAAAATACGTGTTTTGTTGATGAAGTACGCATGAATTCTGTAGTGTTCGGGATGATTCTCGCTTGATACTGTAGAATTGGAACCAACCCAACTCAACCCACTAATGAAGGTTTTTTACATTACTTTATTTGATTTTTCAACATATTATATTAGTTTCTTAAATTAGGTTGAAAAAAGCACATAATGCTTATGTGCACCACGTTGATTTATATTTGTATGATTTAATTTTCAGGTCAGCTGTTTGCATGTTTGACCGATGAAACCAACTTCTCACGGAATCGCTTCTCCTGTTTTATGTGTTGAGGTACTAAATCGATTTTTAATTTTTGATTTTATTATTCTTTTCATTCATAACCTTTAATTTCATTCATATCACATAACAAACATTGTTTCTGTCGTTATTACAAGTTTTTGGTTTTTATTAGAAAAATATAATTCACTTTTAGAGTTAATATCACATAATAGTGATATACCTTGGGAGGTTGTCCATTTTGGTCTCAGCCATCCTATTTTGATAATTATAGCGTTAAAATGGTATAAACAAAACTAACAAAGTTTTTGAAATAAATTTGTTCTATTTTCTGGTTTTTATTAATAGTTAAAGCAATTCATTCTGATGTAAGTGCATATTTGGTGAATGAGCAATTTGAAATGAGATGTGTTCATTGAATTGGAAGACTTCAAAGCTCACGTTGCAGGATAAGGCATAGCAGTGACTTATTTTGTTTGTTTGTTTTATTTTTTTGCGGTTGATTTAAGATTAAGATATGTTTGCATGTATCAATTAGCTATAACTATCACGATGATTATTTGAAAGGGGGAGCGCGGTCTAAGTCCGAACCAAAACCGAGAGCAATGGTTTTCAAAACTGAACCGAGCCGATAACATGTTTTTTTGGTTTTGGTTCGGTCCGATTTCGGTTTGGTGTTTATAGGCCAAATGCTCTTCCTTATCCGAAGACCGAACTGAAACCGAAAACGATGAATTTTCTTTCAAAACCGAAATGAACTGATAACGTGTTATCGGTTTCGTTTGGCACCCCTGAGTTTAAATGTTGAAACTGACTTTGGTCATTAATCGGTGTATTTGTCACTTTTGATATGTCTCACTTAACCTATAAAAGAATAAGGACCATTTTTAAATATTAAAGAATTTAGTACCATTTATTTGATTAGTTACATAGTAATGTAGATAGATAACCTAACCTTTCAATTTTACTTATGTATTCGTAGTTTAAAATTGAACTTTATGAGTCCGGGGTGCAACTTCTAATTTTTAAAAAGATAGGGACCAAAATTGAATATTATAAAAGAATAAGGTCCAAATTTGTAATTTTAGCAACTGTAATTTTTAAAAGTTGAGGGACCAAAACTGTAATTTTCGTAATTATTGGGACCAAAAATTTAATTTTTAAAAGTTGAGGGACCAATACTGTAATTTTCGAAAGTATAGGACTAAAACTGTAATTTTTAAAGTTGAAGGACCAAAACTACATTTTCAAAATGTTGAGGGACCAAATTTGTAATTTTTATAAGTTTAGGGAGCAAAACTGTAATTTCAACAGTATAGGGACCAATACTGCAATTTTTAAAAGTTGAGGGACCAAACAATTTTTAGAAGTTGAGGAACAAAACTGTAATTTTCAAAAGTCTAGGGACCAAAACTGTAATTTCGAAAGTATAGGTTGGTAAATTGTAATTCTTAAAAGTTAAGTGACCAAATTTTAAATTTTGAAAGTATGGGACCAAAACTGTAATATTTAAAAGTCGAGGGACTAAATTTGTAATTTGGACCCTCAGCCTTAAAAATTACAGTTTTGGTCCCTATACTTTCGAAATTACAAATTCTGTCCCTCAACTTTTAAAAAAAATGACTGTATTGGTCGTATACTTTCAAATATTACAAATTTGGTCCCTCAACTTTTAAAAACTATAGTTTTGGTCCCTATACTTTTAAAAGCTACAGTTTTGGTCCCTCAGCTTTGCAAAAGTATATTTTTGGTCCCTATTCTTTTGAAAACTAAGTTTTGGTCCCTCCACTTTTAGAAATTACAAATTTGGTACAAAACTTTATAAAACTATAGTTTTGGTCCCATATTTGATCCCTCAACTTTCAAAATTCCAGTTTTGGTCTCATTACTTTCTAATTTACAGCTTTGGTCCCAAAACTTTTGAAAATTACAGCTTTGGTCCCTACTTTTTAAAGTTACAGTTTTCATCCCTATACTTTTGAAATTACAGCGTTGGTCCTTATACTTTCGAAAATTATAGTTTTGGTCCCCTTACTTCTATAATTTACAAATTTGGTCCCTCAAGTTTTTAAAGTTAGCTTTGGTCCCTACACTTTCAATTACAGTTTTGGTCCCTAAACTTTATAAAAGTTACAGTTATGGTCCCTAAACTTTTAAAAATTACAAATTTTACTCTGTTGGTCCGTATACTTTCGAAATTACAGATTTGGTCCCTAAACTTTTAAAAAATTATAATTTGGTCTCACAACTTTTTATAATTACAAATTTGGTCCCTCAGCTTTTAAAATTTACAGTTTTGGTCACATTCAAAAATTATAGTTTTAGTCCCTCAACTTTTAAAATTAAATGTTTGGTCTAGGAACTTTTGAAAGTTACAGTTTTCGTCCCTCAATTTCTAAAAATTACAATTTTGATCCCTATACTTTCGAAATTACAGTTAAACTTTTAGAAATTACAAATCCTGTAACCTGCATCACAAATTAAATAACGCCTACTGACCTAACTAACCTAACCTAGGTCTCACATACTACCGAATACATACTTACCTAATTAAGTGACCCTACCCACAAACATAGTTCTTAACGTAACCTAATACATACTTACCTAATTACCTAACAAAATATAATAATACTTGAAAAAAAAATATAACATTTAAATTAAATTGGTTAAGAAACAACATAAATTTACATATATGAAAATAAAAAATAGAAGTAAAATTAATTACTATCTTTTATTGTCACGAAAAGCATATCCCTAAACATTCTTTACGACCATTTACCTCACAAAGTAAACACATTCAAAGATAAAAAAACAATTTCAAATCAATACTAATTTAAAAATAACTTGACCTTGTAGTTGAATTTATGGTAACGAATAGTTTAGCATCCTTTAATAAAATAATTAGGAAACTATGTTAATACGCTTGAATTTTCGATACCAATATCAGCATCCTTTAAAATATTTAATAAAATTATTAGGAAACTATTTAAGAAATTAAAAAACTCAAAATAAAGAGTAAATTACAGTTTTTGTCCCTGAGGTTTACCCGATTCTGCGTTTTTGTCCCTATGCTTTTTTTTTTTCTGTTTTTTTGTCCCTGAGGTATGCAAAATTCCGTTTTTTTGTCCTTCCGTCCACCTGCCGTCTCTTTTTGGCCGTTAAAGCCCCTCATGTGCCAATCACATGAGGGCATTTTAGTCATTTTAGCACCTTTCTTCTTCACAAACTATCACCCACTTTACCTGCACCTCAAGAACTTCACAAAACCATTCTTCCTTTTTCAATTTCATAAAAATCCATTAAAACAACAACATCTGCGATTCTTTCTCCGTGCCTATCAAATCTTTAATTTTATAGATCTTATTGATACCAAAAAAAATCAAAAAAGAAAACAGGGGTTCCTCAAGATCTGAAGCAGCACTCGTTTGAACCATTATAAAATAACCACCATCATAAACAAGTAGCAGCAAGTCAAAATAACGGCCAAAGTTGAAGCTCCGCCGCCTCCACCTTGAACCACCATCTTCTCCGGGCAACCATCTTCTCTGGCCAAAGTTGAAGCTCCGCCGCCTCCACCTTGAACCACCATCTTCTCCGGCCAAAGTTGATTCTCAGATCTGGTCGTTTTCTCTTTCCAAATACTTAAAACGTACCATCTTCCCAATAGCTAAGTTTTTGTAACCGGCAATAACAATTAAATAACGCCTACCCACCCACCTAACTAACCTATCTCACCTATCTCACATACTACCGAACCTACACCCCACCTAACCTACCTAGCATACCCTACCTAACTGACCCTGCCGTACCTAGCTCCCACAAACATATACTATACTTACTTTACCTAATTACCTAACCAAAAAACAATACTTGGAAAAAAAATATAAACGTTTAATTTAAATTGGTTAAGAAACAATATAAAAATATATATATGAAAATAAAAAATAGAAGTAAAATTAGTTACAATCTTTTATTTTCACGGAAAACAGGGATCCTAAACATGTTACAATCTCATTTACCTGACAAAGTAAACACAGTCAGAAATAAAAAAATAATTTCAAATCAATAATAATTAAAAAATAACTTAACCTTGTAGTTGAATTTGCGCTAATGAATACGTTTGAATTTTCGATACCAATATCCTCTGTTCATCATCCTTTAAAATATTCAATAAAATTACTATCAATAAATCATACAAGAAATAAAAAAGCTCAAAATAAAAAATAAAACGTACCATATCCCCGATAGCGAAGTTTTTGTAACCTAAGTTTTTGTAACCTTAAAATACTTAATAAAATTACTAGGATAATATAAGTAATTAAAAACCTCAAAATAAAAAATAAAAAGTACCATGTACCCCATAGCTAAGTTTTTATAATCTGACGCAACAAAACTTAAATAAGACCTACCCACCTAACCTATCCGATATATCTACCACACCTACTACACCCCGCCTAACCTACCTAGCATACCTACTTAACTGACCCTACCCTACCTAGCTACCCACATACCGATACTAACCTTGTAGGTACATACCTACTTACTTACCTAATTAACTAACCTAATATAACAACAATACCTGCTAAAAAAAACCAAAACAATTAAATTAAATTATGAAAATATATGAAAATAAAAAATTGAAGTAATATTACTTATCTTCTTTTGTTGTCATGAAAAGCATATCCCTAGACATGTTCTTTGCAATACCATATAACTGACAAAATAAAAACAATCAGAAATAAAAAATAACTTCAAAATTAATACTAATATAAAAATAACTTAACCTTATTAGGAAATCATATAGGAAATTAAAAAGCTCAAAATAAAAATTAAAACATACCATGTTCCCAATAGGTAAGTTTTTGTAAACAGATGCAACAAAATTTAAATAAGGCCTACCCACCTAACTAACCTAACCTATCCGATATATCTACCACACCTACACCCCACCTAACCTACAAAGCATACCTACCTAACTGACCCTACCCTACCTAGCTACCCACATACCGATACTAACCTTAACGTACCAACATACCTTTACCTAATTAACTAACCTAATATAACAATACCAGCAAAAAAAATCTAAACAATTAAATTAAATTAGTTAAGAAACAATATAAAAAAATATATGAAAAAAAAAATTGAAGTAATATTACTTACCTTCTTTTGTTGTCATGAAAAACATATCCCTAGACATGTTCTTTGCAATACCATATAACTGACAAAATAAAAACAATCAGAAGTAAAAAATAACTTCAAAATTAATACTAATATAAAAATAACTTAACCTTATAGTTGAATTTGAGCTTAACAATATGCTTGATTTTCGGTACCAAAAACCTCTCTTCACCATCCCTTAAAATATTTAATAAATTTATTAGGAAATCATAT
Source organism: Calendula officinalis (assembly GCA_963853835.1). Classification (NCBI taxonomy): domain Eukaryota; kingdom Viridiplantae; phylum Streptophyta; class Magnoliopsida; order Asterales; family Asteraceae; genus Calendula; species Calendula officinalis. Next base: position 24,273,708 of record OY970835.1, on the reverse strand, counting down.
AAGAAATTAAAAAGCTCAAAATAAAAATTAAAACGTACCATGTTCCCGATAGTTAAGTTTTTGTAACGTGATGCAACAAAAATTAAATGAGGCCTCACGTAACTAACCTAACCTATCCGACATATCTACCTCCCCAACACCCCGCCAAGCCTACCTAGCATACCTACCTAACTGTCCCTGCCCTACCTAGCTACCCACATACCTATATTGACCTTAACGTACCTACATACCTACTTACTTACCTAATTAACTAACCTAATATAACAATACTTGAAAAAAGATATAAACAATTAAATTAAACTGGTTAAGAAACAATATAAAAAGATATATGAAAATAAAAAATTGAAGTAAAATTACTTACCATCTTTTGTTGTCATGAAAAACATATCCTTAGACATGTTCTTTGCAATACCATTTACCTGAAAAAATAAAAACAATCAGAAATAAGAAACAACTTCAAAATTTATACTAATTTTAAAATAACTTAACCTTATAGTTGAATTTTCGCTTATCAATATGCTTGATTTTCCGTACTAAAATCCTCTCTTCAACATCCCTTAAAATATTTAATAAAATTATTAGGAAATCATATAAGAAATTAAAAAGCTCAAAATAAAAATTAAAATGTACCATGTTCCCGATAGCTAAGTTTTTGTAACCTAATGCAACAAAAATTAAATAAGGCCTACCCACCTAACTAACCTAACCTATCCGACATATTTACCTCGCCTACACCCCACCTACCTCACTAACCCTACCTTACCTAGCTACCCACATACCTGTATTGACCTTAACGTACCTACATACCTACTTACTTACCTAATTAACTAACCTAATATAACAATACCTGAAAAAAAGATATAAACAATTAAATTAAATTGGTTAAGAAACAATATAAAAAAATATATGAAAATAAAATATTGAAGCAATATTACTTTAGTACCTTCTTTTGTTGTCATGAAAAACATATCCTTAGACATGTTCTTTGCAATACCATTTACCTAACAAAAAAAAACAATCAGAGATAAAAAAACAGCTTCAAAATTAATACTAATTTAAAAATAACATAACCTTATAGTTGAATTTGCGCTTAGCAATATGCTTGATTTTCGGTACCAAAATCCTTTCTTCATCATCCCTTAAAATATTTAATAAAATTATTAGGAAATCATATAAGAAATTAAAAAGCTCAAAATAAAAATTAAAACGTACCATGTTCCCGATAGCTAAGTTTTTGTAACCTGATCCAACAAAAATGAAATAAGGACTACCCACTTAACTAACCTAACCTATCCGACATATCTACCTCACCTACACCCCACCTAACATACCTACATAACTGACCCTGCCCTACCTAGCTACGCACATACCTATACTGACCTTAACGTACCTACATACCTACTTACTTACCTAATCAACTAACCTAATATAACAATACCTGAAAAAAAGATATAAACAATTAAATTAAATTGGTTAAGAAACAATATAAAAAAATTATATGAAAATAAAAAATTGAAGTAAAATTACTTACCTTTGGTTGTCATTAAAAGCATATCCTTAGACATATTCGTTGCAATACCATTTACCTGAAAAAGTAAAAACAATCAAAAATAAGAAACAACTTCAAAATTAATACTAATTTAAAAATAACTTAACCTTATAGTTGAATTTGCGCTTATCAATATGCTTGATTTTCCGTACCAAAATCCTCTCTTCAACATCCCTTAAAATATTTAAAAAATTATTAAGAAATCAGATAAGAAATTAAAAAGCTCAAAATAAAAATTAAAACGTACCATGTTCCCGATAGCTAAGTTTTTGTAACCTGATGCAACAAAAATTGAATAAGGTCTACCCACCTAACTAACCTAACCAATCCAACATATCTACCTAACTTACACCCCACCTAACCTACCTAGCATACCTACCTAACTAACCCTGCCTTACCTAGCTACCCACATACCTATACTGACCTTACGAACCTACATACCTACTTACTTACATAATTAAATAACTTACTAATATAACAATACCTGGAAAAAAAGATATAAACAATTAGATTAAATTGATTAAGAAACAATATAAAAATATATATATTAAAATAAAAAATTGAAGTAAAATTACTTACCATCTTTTGATGTCATGAAAAACATATCCCTAGACATGTTCTTTGCAATACCATTTACCTGAAAAAATAAAAACAATCAAAAATAAGAAACAACTTCAAAATTAATACTAATTTAAAAATAACTTAACCTTATAGTTGAATTTGCGCTTATCAATATGCACGATTTTCGGTACTAAAACCCCCTCTTCATCATCCCATAAAATATTTAATAAAATTATTAGGAAATCATATAAGAAATTAAAAAGCTAAAAATAAAAATTAAAACGTACCATGTTCCCAATAGCTAAGTTTTTGTAACCTGATGCAACAAAAATTAAATAAGGCCTACCCACCTAACTAACCTAACCTATCCAATATATCTACCTGACTTACACCCCACCTAACCTACCTAACATACCTACCTAACTGACCCTGCCTTACCTAGCTACCCACATACCTATATTGACCTTAACGTACCTACATACCTACTTACTTACCTAATTAACTAACCTAATATAACAATACCTGGAAAAAAAAGATATAAACAATTAAATTAAATTGGTTAGGAAACAATATAAAAAGTATATGAAAATAAAAAAATTGAAGTAAAATTACTTACCATCTTTTGATGTCATGAAAAACATATCCCTAGACATGTTCTTTGCAATACCATTTACCTGACAAAATAAAAACAATCAGAAATAAAAAACAACTTCAAAATTAATACTAATTTTAAAATAACTTAACCTTATAGTTGAATTTGCGCTTATCAATATGCTTGATTTTCGGTACCAAAATCTTCTCTTCATCATCCATTAAAATATTTAATAAAATTATTAGGAAATCATATAAGAAATTAAAAAGCTCAAAATAAAAAAAATAAAACGTACCATGTTCCCGATGGCTAAGTTTTTGTAACATGCAGCAACAATTAAATAACGCCTACCCACCTAAATAACCTAACCTAACCTATCCAAGATATCTAACTAACCTACCTAGCATACGTACCTAACTGACCTTGCCCTACCTAGCTACCCACATACCTATACTAACCTTAACGTACATACCTACTTATTTCCCTAGGTACCTAACCCAATATAACAATATTTGTAAAAAAATATAAACATTTAAATTAATTAGTTCAATAACAATATAATTAAAAATAAATATGAAAATAAAAAATTGAGTTAAAATTACTTACCATCCTTCGTTGTCATGAAAAACATATCCCTAGACATGTTCTTTGCAATCCTATTTGCCTCACAAAATAAAAACAATTAGCAATTAAAAAAAAAAACTTCAATCAATACTAATTTAAAAATAACTTAACCTTATAGTTGACTTTGCGCTAATGAATTAGCTTGACTTTTCGAATACCAGTATCGTCTGTTCATCATCCGATAAAATATTAATAAGATTATCAGGAAATCATATAAGGAATTAAAAAAGCTCAAAATAAAAAATAAAACGCACCATGTTCCCGAGAGCTAAGTACACTTGAATATCATAATCCTATAAAATATGAAAATAAAACATTGAAACATTACCTGTAACCCCAATCTTATCATACCACGAAACCAGTTTCACAAATTTGTTATTTCAAAACAGTTACAGAATATGCTTGACCTAGTGACTCCCACAAAGTGTGTGGAAATCAGATCCTCATCAGTGTATAAAATAAAAATAAAAGAAATTGTGAATAAAATGAAAAGTGAAAATGAAAGAAATTGTGATATAAAATAAAATTAAAAATAGAAACAGAATATGCTTACTTGATAGGAGCTTTGATTTCATCATAGGTGGCAGACTCACGGTCAAATCAACAACGACATTCGGGTCAACTTACATTCTGGTCAACTTACCCTTCAACTGCGGGAGCACTTTTCCTACAGCCAAATAAAGACATTATAATTACGTTAATAATTTCTTATAATTTGCTTGAATAAATTGTATTATTGAGTACCTTAGCAGCACCATCAACTGAATTTTGTGCAGCTGAAACATAATTAAAAAAATGTAAAAGTGTTAATTGAATCACAAATTTACAAAAAGAATGAAGACAAAATCATATGAGACTTACTTACATGGCTCCGTGTTTTCTTTTCTTGTAGCTTTTTATAACTGACATTTTCTGCTATTTAGCATTACTAAAAAGCCTCGCATCGATTTTTGAGTTGATCATATTTGCAGAACCTGTCAACGGCATATGATAATTAAAATTAAGCTCCAATTTATTTCAATGTTTATTTTTCGGATTGAAACTTATAGCAAATGTCAATAGTTAATTAGAGAAAATCTAACAATTCGGATAAATGGAAAGTTGGTTACGGGTCAAAACTGGTCGGGTTGACCCGAAGCACTTCCCTTGAATATCATCTTAGTTTAATTCTTAAATATAGGGAAAACTGGAACCTTCATCCAGGGTTCCACAAAACATGCCACCACTACCCTGCAAAACTTCACTCAAGACCGAATTGCATCTGCAGAAAACAAAAACAAAAACAAAAACAAAAACTTCAAAATTATACACTTTCATATTCTAAAAAATAGGGAAAAATTAATCTGCGAAAGTAAGAATCTACAGCAATTGAAAACCAAATCATTTTGAAAAGCTTTGTAATTAATCACATACCAAACCCTAGAAACTTCAACTGCATTAATAAGTTGCATTACCTTTTAGATTCAACCTTCAAATCCATAGTCACTCGTCTCAAAACTGCGTGAAGAAAAGACATGAATTTCATCAAACATCAAATGAATCAAGTTTCAAAAATATATAGCATAACAAAGGAATCATGTAATCTGACAAAACACAAAAGAAAGAAAGAAAAAAGTAAGAATTACCAGCATGCAAGTAAAATTGATTAAAAGTTTTAAATATTATAAGTCCAGGAATAAATTAATAATCGATTGGGCTTGAATCATCTTTGAATATAGCAGTCGAAGAACAGGCCCTCTTGTTGAAAATTCAAAAGTTCTTCACGAAAAGTTGGAACGCATAACATATCAATACAAATTTCTAAAGTGATTCTGGAATAACAAAACCAAAACATTAAACAACAACATGAAACAAATTTTAGACAACAAATGCACATTCTAATCATATTAATCATTTAGACAACAATATATACAGAGCCCTTTTGTCTGTTTACCCTTAAAATGATTAAACCAAAAGAAAACGCAGGTTCTTGTTCCAATTGAGTAACTAGAAACTCTAATTCGATTGTGGAATCCTACAATTTCACTTATGAACAACATAAATTTAAATTTGAAACAACTAACTTTGATAGATTAAAACATGGTAGAGATGTACCTACTTTGCATGTTAACGAAGAGAGTGAGTAAAATTGCTTACCAAATAATCCTTGAGAAATTATTTGACGGAGAAATTAAGATTGATTGGAAGGAAAAGCAGAAGAATCCAAAAACGAGATGAATACAAATCCATAAAAGTTGATGTGGAAGCCGGTGATGTTGAAGCGGAGAGGTGAGAGAATGCGTAATTTACTCTTCACTTGACTGGATTCAACAAACCAAATCGCTGTTTCAAACATGAACTCGGAAAGAAACCCTAGGAAAAATTGATAAGAAACAAGTAGATAAAAAGCGTACATACTTGAAGATATAATGCAGCGCCGGTGGTCGCAATTGAAAGAGACACAGCAGAAACCATTACCTACGCAGCGCCGGTGGTGGTCGCCGGTGATCGCAATTTGTTGGAGCAAAACACAGATCAACTTAATACAGATACTGCAGTTAGTACTGGTCATACTTAGTACTGATGGGGCAGAACATGTTTACTACTGATGAAGTTGATACTGGTGAAAACTATAACTAAGTTACTACTGATCAAGCTTATTGAAGATACTACTGATCAATAGTAGTTACTACTGATGTTGGTTTTGGACTTACTACTGGTCACCAAACTTACTACTGATGATATGAATTCATTACTGGTGATTGCAGAATACTACTGATACGCGTTTTGGAAGCATATCAAGTCCGAGATCTTCGTAGAGATAGTTATAGCATGTAAATCAATGTATATCTATAGAATTCGAATGTAAATCAAGTCCTAGAATAACTAGGGTAAATAGTTTAGCTTCAAGGACTATTATAAATAGTTCCTTACGAATTGTAAACGTACGTGTGTATTGTGAACTCGATAATATACATTGAAGCTTTTTGTGAAATTGTGTTCTTAATATTTTCGTTTATTATTTACAGTTTATCGTTCTTAATATATTGATATAGTGTTGATCCGCTGCAACTTCTATAATCAATTAGATCTAAGGTGTTTATTAACTTTTTCATAGTTAATCGATCCTGACAAGTGGTATCAGAGCTTAAAACTCTAAGCACTCTCCTACTGGCCATTCCTAACGACTATCAACATCTCTTCGTTGAGTATGATGATGCAAAGGTACTTTGGGAAGCACTGGAGAAGAGATTTGTTGGGACAAAGAGCACCAAAAGGAATATGAAGTCTGTTCTCAAACAAGACTTTGAAAATTTCAAAGGAAAGCCCAATGAAACACTCACTCAAGTGTTTGACAAATTCAACAAGCTAATTGGTGAACTTAACCAGGTTGGGGTTAAGATGGATCAAGAAGATGTCAACATGAAGTTCCTAAGGTCTCTAAGTGAAGAATGGGACATGTATACAGTGGTATATAGACAAAGAGATGCACTAGAAGAAAAGGAGTTGGATGAACTCTACAATGATCTCAGAGTATTTGAAACTGAGGTAAATCAAAAGAACCCTTCTATTTCTTCTAATAATGCTGCATTTGTATCTAGTACAGGTCAAGGTCAGGAAACCTCCACAGGAAAGGCTGCAGATTCTGAGGACACTGCAAGAGAATCCTTCTTCACTAGTCATGTGCATACTGCACTGATTAGTGATGACTTGGAACAATTAAATCCAGATGATCTTGAGGAGATGGATCTTAAATGGCAGATGGCTATGCTGAGCCTAAGAACCAAAAGGTTCTTAAAAAGGACTGGGAGGACAAGCCTCAACTACAACAAAGGTGACAAAGCTGGATTTGACAAAACAAAAGTCAAATGTTACAACTGCAACAATCTTGGTCACTTTGCAAAAGAATGTCCTCAGCCAGACAAAAGATCAAAATCAACTGCTCTTGTTTCACAACAAGGACAAGGATATGACTGGAGCTTCCAAGCAGAAGAGCATGCTCAAAATCAAGCTCTCGTGGCATTTACAGACAACAAAACTGAGGTAAAACCTAAACCTTGTACTTCTGAATGTATTAAAATTGTTAAAAATCTAGAAAAAGAAAACACTAAATTAACTGAAGATTTAGCAAAAGCAGTAAGAAGAAATCATGAATTTGATGGTGTAATTGCTGATCAAGAACATCAAATAAAAGTGTACCAGATGATTGATCAAAGGATAAAGGAAGAATTGCTTCAAGCTGTGGATGAGAAAGAGTTTTATGAATTAAAAAATAAAGAATTAACATGCAAATTAGAAGAATGTCAACTTGAAATTGAACAGAATAAATTAACAATTAAAAAGTTTGAAAGAAGTACAAAAATTCTTGATGAACTAACTAACAATCAAACTAGAGAAAAAGTTTTCCATGGGGTGGGATATCATGCTGTACCACCTCCATATAAATTCATTCCTCCACTTAAAAACAGTTCAGAAAGAATCATTAATGAATTAAAAACTGAACATCAAACTGAATCACATAATGAAACATCTGAATCAAATGATTCTTCTGATGATGACCAAACAATTGAATTTACAATTTCTCCAATTGAATCTCCAAAATCAATATAGTATTTGGGCAATTTTTTGGTATTTCGATTAAAAAAAAATAAGAATTGGGTTTTGATACAAGTTTTCACACAGCACAAAGTCAAAATGAATCTCCTAAATATGATGCAGAAAATATACCCAAAATTCTAAAAAGGGGAAATCAAAGAAATAGGAACCAACTCTTAGAACAAAGAAAAATCATAAAGGCTCAAGATAATAAAGTAAAATGTGTTATTTGCAACAAAGTAAATCATTTAGCAAAGGATTGTCACTTCAATCCAATAAACTGCAAAGAGCTAAGAGAATTTAAAATCTTTAAAGAAAAAGCAAAGACACAGAAGTTAAAAGATACTACTGGCCCTTCAGTAGTAAATAAAACAAAAACTCCAATTGCTGAAACACCAAGATTTGGAAGAAGTGCACCAAGATTTGTGCAAAACAGAAGAATTGGAAGCCCAAAGAACAGCAATTACTTCAAGAACAATGGAAAATCAAATCAAAATAAACAATATTTTAAATTTTCCAACACCAGTAAAAACTTTAACAATTTTACTACTGGTGTTAACCCTAACTATAATGCTGTATGGTACCAGTACAAAAACACTACTGGTACAAACCCTAATTACAAAAATACTACTGCTCCTAAACCAACTTTCAAATATACTACTGGTGTCAACCCTAAAAACACTACTGGTCATTCTAAACATGGTAAGTACCCAAATACTACTGGTCCATCAGTAGTAAAGTATTCAAAAGCTAAACATCATGGGTATAAACCAAGATCAGTAGAAAACTCAAACACCAGTAACACTTTTAAAAGGGCAGTAGTAAAACTAAACACCAGTACTAAACAAGTATGGGCACCAAAAATGTTTAAAGTTAAATCTCCAAAAGCTTATTTCTCAAAGGATGAACCCAAGACATATAAAGCTTGGGTTCACAAACTTAACTAATCCTTTACTCACTTGTGCAGAGCATTCAGATCCCAGAAGAAGGAAGGACATGGCATATTGATAGTGGATGCTCAAGGCACATGACTGGAAATCTACAAATTCTTAAAGATTTCAAGTTATTTGATGGAGGATATGTGGCATTTGGTGAAAACCCACAAGGAGGTAAGATTACAGGTAAAGGTACTGTTACTAATGGCAAAATTACCTTTGATGATGTATTTTATGTAGCTGAACTAAAATACAATCTTGTCAGTGTGTCTCAAGTGTGTGATAAAAAGAATAAAATTCTTTTCACAGACATTGAGTGCATCATTCTTTCTCCTGACTTTATTTTAGATGAAAAATATGTTGTTTTAAGAACTCCAAGGAGAAACAATGTGTATTGCCTGGATATAGGGGGAGAACTCATTTCCTCAAATGAGGTCAACTGTTTTATATCTAAGGCAAACACCACTGAATCAGAACTATGGCATAGAAGGATGTGTCACACTAATTTCAAAAACATGAACAATTTAGTAAAAAGAAATTTAGTCATTGGACTACCTCAAAAACAATTCATGTGTGATCATCATTGTGTTGCATGCCTAAAAGGTAAACAACACAAAACTTCTCATAAGTCCAAATCTGTGAACTCTATTTCTGTTCCTTTACAGCTCTTACATATGGACCTATTTGGACCTACAAATGTAATGAGTATTGGAAAGAAACAACATTGTCTTGTTATTACTGATGACTTTTCCAGATATACATGGGTTTTCTTTCTCAGAACAAAGGATGAAACAAGTGAACTCATAAAGAACTTAATTGTCAAACTGGAGAACACATCTGATCAAAAAGTTAAAGCAATAAGATGTGACAATGGCACAGAATTTAAAAATGCTAACTTAATTAACTTTTGTGATCTTAAAGGAATTGACAGGCAATACAGCTCACCTATAACTCCACAACAAAATGGTGTAGCTGAAAGAAGAAACAGAACCATCATTGAAGCAGCAAGATCAATGCTAGCAGACTCAAAATTACCAATTACTTTTTGGGCAGAAGCTGTTAATACTGCCTGTTATGTTCAGAACAGAGTATTAATAGTGAAGCCACATTTTAAAACACCTTATGAACTTTTTAATAAAAGAAAACCCTCTATAAGCTTTTTAAAATCATTTGCTTGTCCTTGTACTATTCTGATTACAAGAGAACAAATTGGTAAATTTGACTGCAAAGCTGATGATGGAATCTTTGTGGGATACTCTACTCAAAGCAAATCATACAGAGTATTCAACAAAAGACTAAGGATAATTGAAGAAAGCATTAATGTATCCTTTAATGAAAATGTTCCCAATGAACAAGGAAATGGTCCAGATTGGCTATTTAACATAGACAATCTAACCAAATCCTTTAATTCTAACATGAATTTCAATGCAGGTGATCCAAACTGTCATACTCAAAAGGAAGGAACATCATCTGTTAATACTGGTCAAGAAGAGATGAGATACTTAGTAGTTAATACTGCTCCCATAGTCAATACTGAGGACAGTAATAACTCAAGTTCTGGAACCAGTAGTAACTCTGAGAATGAGGACAGTAGTAATTCAAATACTACTGGCGCCAGTAATAGTACTCAAAATACTACTGGTCCCAACAATAACCTAGATTCTCAAGATACTACTGATACCAGTAACAACAACAATACTACTGATCTCAATGAAGACAATAGCAGTAGTAACTCTGACCAAGATGATGATGAACCAAACATCAATGACAATGAAGGATCACTAGAGCAACAACTACCTGAGACAAATGAGTCCAATCTTGAAAATCAACTAGTTGTTGATAAAGCTACAACTACAAGGACTCAGAAGAACCATCCATTAGACCTTGTTCTAAGTGATGTTAACTCACCACTTCAAACAAGAAGCAAATTAAATAAAAGCTTAACTGCAAACATGTGTAACATAAGTTTAATTGCTAATGAATGTATGTTTGAATGCTTTCTGTCTCAGGATGAACCAAAGAAGATCCAACAAGCAATGAAGGACTCAAACTGGATTGAGGCAATGCAAGAAGAACTCCTTCAATTCAAGTTACAAGCTGTTTGGACACTTGTACCTTTACCCAAAGGAAAAAGAGCCATTGGAACAAGATGGATCTTTAGAAACAAGAAAGATGAAAGAGGTATAGTGATCAAGAACAAAGCCAGACTTGTAGCCCAATGATACACTCAAGAAGAAGGAATAGACTATGATGAAGTATATGCTCCTGTTGCTAGAATTGAAGCTATAAGAATATTTCTAGCATATGCTTCATTCAAAAAGTTCAAAGTCTATCAAATGGATGTGAAGAGTGCATTCCTATATGGGAAGATTGAAGAAGAGGTCTATGTATGCCAACCTCCAGGTTTTGAAGATCCAAAACATGGTGATTATGTGTTTAAACTGGACAAAGCTCTGTACGGCCTACATCAGGCACCAAGAGCATGGTATGACACATTATCATCATATCTATTGAAGAACAACTTTAAAAGAGGAGCCATTGACAAAACTTTGTTTACAAAGAAAGTCAAAAATGATATACTACTGGTACAAATCTATGTAGATGATATCATTTTTGGTTCAACCAATGACTGTTTATGCAAAAAATTTGAAGAACTGATGCAGATTAAATTCAAGATGAGTTCTATGGGTCCAATGAACTTCTTCCTTGGACTCCAAGTCAGTCAAAGAACAGATGGTATTTTGATAAATCAATCAAAATATGTCAAAGACATCTTGGAGAAATTTGATTTGAAAGACAGTAAGAGTGCAAGTACACCAATGGAAACACACAAACACCTACATCCTGATGTTGAGGGGGAGGATGTAGATGAACACTTATATAGATCAATGATAGGCTCTTTGATGTACTTAAATGCATCAAGACCTAACATTATGTATAGTGTTTGTGTGTGTGCAAGATATCAAGCAAGACCTAAAGAACTACACTTGCAAGCTGTCAAAAGAATATTCAGATACTTGAAAGGCAAACCATCACTAGGTCTATGGTATCCACATGATTCACCCTTTGAACTCATAGCCTACACAGATAGTGACTATGGAGGTGAATGTCAAGACAGAAAGTCCACTACTGGTGGATGTCAATTCTTTGGATCAAGACTGGTGTCATGGCAATGTAAGAAGCAAACAAATGTATCAACATCAACTGCTGAAGCAGAGTATGTAGCTGCATCTGCTTGTTGTGCTCAAGTACTCTGGATTCAAAACCAGCTTCTAGACTTTGGTATCTCTATCCTTAAAACTCCTATTTTTATTAATAATCAAAGTGCTATTAGTATTGTGAACAATCCAGTAAAACACTCTAAAACCAAACACATTGAATAAGATTTCATTTTATAAGAGATTGCAATGAAAAGAAATTAATCAAAGTGGTTAAAATCCATACTGATGATCAATTAGCAGATCTTTTTATAAAAGCTTTTGATGTAGGAAGATTCAAATTCTTGGTTAGCAGTATTGGAATGATTTTGATAAATTAAAATCTCACTTAAAGTCACGTGTAAAGTTTTGTTGTAAAAAGTTATTTATTTAAAGTGTTTTACTACTGGTAGATCTGTATTACTGATTGTAGGCATGTGCACAAAATACTACTGGTAGTGTATTCCTACTGGTGTGTATTAGGTTCACATAAATACTACTGGTAAGTCAGTACTACTGGTAATCACATATACTACTGGTCGTGTGTGTTGGTGGTTACTACTGATGTCTATAGTTACTACTGATGTCAAAATCCCTAGTCACTACTGATGCTAGTAGATACTACTGACGTTTTATTACTGATATCATAGTTACTACTGGTCTTTCAGAATCACAATTACCAAACTAACCCCCATGAAAATAACCGTTATGCTATGATTCGAAGGGCAATTGAGTCTTTTTGCAGGGTAAATCGAAAGATATAAAAGGCGGCAGTCGATTAGTTTAGCATTATCTTCACTTCGATTCGCTAAATCCTCTCGATAAACCCTAGCTTACGATCAAAAAAATCCTGAGTCAGTAACAAAATTCTTACATTTTTCTCTCAAAATCAACAACAATGGCAACTCTACAATCTCTCAACGTTCAAACCGATCTTAAATACTCAGAGTTCCATAATATGTGTGCGTTTTTACGAAATCCAGACGGCACTAAAGACTTTCGACCAATAGTGCAATTTTTAAAGAACTCATACATTAAGTTCGCGTTAACGGTGAAACCGAAAGCCTATCAACAGCACTTGGTGGATTTTTGGACCAATGCTGAAAGAACAGAAGGAACGACCACATCGATGATCAAATCAAAAGTAGATGGAAAGCATATAACAGTAACTGAACAATCAATCAGACATCATCTACAACTACATGATGTTTCAGGTATGTATACTCTTCCCAAGGAATTCGTTGCTGAAATTTTAAATAAAATGGGATATGAGGGAAGACTGAACATAATAACTTTTCAAAAGGGTCTTCTCTCCCCACAATGGAAATTTTTAGTACATACTCTTCAGCACTGTATTTCTCCAAAAAGAAGTACTTGGAATGAGTTTAATAAGGCAATAGCCTCTGCTGTTGTCTGTTTATGCACAGACCAAGTCTTTAATTTTTCCTACATGATTTTTGAAGGCATGTTGGGAAATCTTAGTTCTACAAAATTTTTAATGTATCCCAGATTTTTACAACATATCATAAACTGTGAATTACAAAACTTGTCAACTCCCAAAAACATTTTCATAATACCTGAGTTGAACAAGAAAGTTTTCTCAAATATGAGAAAACAATTTAAATTTTCGGGCAAGGAAACCCCTCTGTTTCCTAATATGATCAAAGATCAAACACATACTGGAGAGGGTTCAATAATAGATACAACCCAAATTGAACCTCAACCCACTCCATCACCCCCAAATACAGCCCAAACACCACCCCAAATAGCCACTCAATCACCCACTAACATAGAAGTCCTGAATGTGTCCCAGGAACTTGAAATAAATCTGCAGAGTGCTACTCTTCACTCTGTGGAAGACCCACCAGACAAAACCCAAAATATTTCCACAATTTATAAAAGAAAGAAATCTTCTTTCAAGGACACCAGGGGACAAATCGAGTCAAACCCCAGACTCAAAGAGTTGTCCTCCAAGGAGGAGAGAGGACATGAGGCGAGGGCTCTCACTACTGATGCCCCAAAGGTGGGTGCACAGGATAGTGGGAACATCACTAAGACCCAGACCTCGGCAACTTTAAGTGATGACTCATTTGAGGAATTACTTAAAGGACCCCGGTGCCAAGAAACCACAAGGGGGGGCATCTCTGCTTCTTCTAGGAAGAAGAGGATGTCTAAAAGACCCAATGAATCACCAAGAAGTGATGAGGGCAGATCTATTGATTTGACGGATAGGATGGAAAACCTTCAAACCAATGTACCTGTTAGTGAGCCCGATGATCTTGCTAGATGGAGTGAGGGCAGTATTAAAATCCAACAATTGACGGCAAAAGTGGATTCTCTTGAATCCATTGTACAAAATTGTCTTACATATCTCACAAACCAAGGGAAAACTATGGCTGCAATGAAAAAGCATGTTAATACCATCAACAAACGGATGAGGCTATATGAACACAGGCTTCATCAACAAACCAAGATAATAAGAAATTTGAAAAAGAAAGTTGGTGATAGTGAGGCTCCACCAGTTGAGCTCACTAAGGGGGAGAAGGACAACATTCAAACCATGATCGATGAATCAATTGCAGCAGCAGCATCCTCTCTCTTAAATTTAAAAGAAACAGTTGATGAAGGCCCAGAAATGATGGTTACTGAAGATGAGCCTATTACTACTGCTCATATGGAAGAACAAGTTGAACAAGAAGTATCAGTAGTAACTCCTACTACTGATATCATAGCAGTAGTAAATGAAGAAAAGGCAGCAAACACTACTGATGCCCTATCAGTAGTAATCTCTGAAGACATACCAGTAGTAACTACCTTGGTTACTACTGATGACATTATTGAGCTGCCACCACTACTAGAACCTACAGTGATACTTCCACCATCTCCAAAAATCATCTCCAAAAAGAAAAACAACACAAATGGTGGTAAAAGATATTGATGATGATATCAACTGGTTAGAAGTTGATGAATGCTCCCTGCCTCCACATCCTAAAATACTTCCTATGTCACAGATACAATACTATGGTCCCAAATTTGTTATTGAATCTGAACCAGATATAAAGAAAGATAACTACATAGGAAAGGGAAAGGAAGTTGCTGATGAAGATCAACCTAATAGAGCACAAGGTCATGAAATGGTCAACAAAATCAACTATGCCAAATCAGCCAAACAGGATAGGTGGAAGGTTAAGAGAGCAAAATATTTAAAGAAGGTTGAAGTCTCTCTAGCAAATGAAAACAAAAGATTAGCAGAAAGGGCTAGAATATTGAGACAACCATTCACAGAAATTAAATTGGCAGATATAGCAGATATATCAAAACTGCCACAATTTCAACAGAAGGTCAAAACCAAACAAGTTGCTGAAACAAGAAAAGAACTACAAAGAAGAGAACTAGAAAAAATAAGGCAACTTGAATATGAAACACTAGAACTTCTTGAAGCACAAGTACATGAATGCAAAGAGCAGAAGGCTGATATGCCAGAACAATTTGCAGAGAAAAAGAAAGAAATGATCACATTCTTGAAATCAATGGGTCACAACACAAAGGCCTTTGGAAGAATGAAGTTGATCAATTTAATTGAAAAGTACTGTGTAGAGAAGAAGAAGGATCTCACTGAACAAGACATTAATGAGAAATACACCACTAAACTTGAACAGATAGACTCCAAAGAAATGAAAGAAAGAAAAACAATAACTGGAGAATCATCTGGTGTATCCTCTCAAACTTCAAAGAAAAGGAAGACAGTTACTTCTGAACTTGAACAACCAAAGAAGAAATTACAAATGGTTTAAGTTTATGATCTTCCCATTGCTCCCCTACAAAATAATCCAATCATCAACTGGAGATATATAGATGATATGATTGAGATTGTCAGAGAAGATAAGGTCACTCAAAGATTCAGAGCTTGGAAACCTTTGGTCATGTCCCTAACCAGAAGTGACATTATCAAGATGTTGATCATTGGTAAACCAAGAATGACTAAGAAGATCCGGAAGAATTCAGCTGCAGGTTATCTTACTGAAATGATTGATGCTGCTTTCTATCCAGAGAAGTATACAAATCCAGAGAATGTTCAAGCCTGGAATGTGATGCCCAACATGTACTTCTTCGAATATACATGTAAGAAATGTGACTTATTCCTTTATGAGAAAGAGTATCCTCATTCTGAGAAAACTCTTTATCAACTATGGTGCATGAACTTCATTAAACCTCATGATGCTGTGATGTTACAAAATAAGATGAATGAATTTGTGAAAAAGATCAGCAAATAGATTATTGCACAAAGGAAGAAACAAAACCAACAGACATTAGAAGGTGATAAAAGAAGAACAAAACTGTTGGAAGAAAAGGAAAAGGAAAAGAAGAAGTAAATAGAAACTTGATTGATTGAAAGAGAATCAATAAGTTTAGGGGGAGATTGTTGGAGCAAAACACAGATCAACTTAATACTGATACTGCAGTTAGTACTGGTCATACTTAGTACTGATGGGGCAGAACATGTTTACTACTGATGAAGTTGATACTGGTGAAAACTATAACTAAGTTACTACTGATCAAGCTTATTGAAGATACTACTGATCAATAGTAGTTACTACTGATGTTGGTTTTGGACTTACTACTGGTCACCAAACTTACTACTGATGATATGAATTCATTACTGGTGATTGCAGAATACTACTGATACGCGTTTTGGAAGCATATCAAGTCTGAGATCTTCGTAGAGATAGTTATAGCATGTAAATCAATGTATATCTATAGAATTCGAATGTAAATCAAGTCCTAGAATAACTAGGGTAAATAGTTTAGCTTCAAGGACTATTATAAATAGTTCCTTACGAATTGTAAACGTACGTGTGTATTGTGAACTCGATAATATACATTGAAGCTTTTTGTGAAACTGTGTTCTTAATATTTTCGTTTATTATTTACAGTTTATCGTTCTTAATATATTGATATAGTGTTGATCCGCTGCAACTTCTATAATCAATTAGATCTAAGGTGTTTATTAACTTTTTCATAGTTAATCGATCCTGACACAATTGAAAGAGAAAATTACAAGAGCGGTGAATGTGAGTGTGAGAGACATTGAGACTTGAAGATCTATGCCAAGAAATCGCAGAAACCATTAGCGCCGGTGGTCGTTTCCGGTGAATTTGTATGCGAACGTTGAAATTACAATCGTTCAGCTGTTTTCGAAATTTGGTTGATATAATGAGATTAGACTTGTAAAAACCTCGATTTGCAACGGTAAGAATATAGAGATTTGAATTTAGAAGTCTTCGTTTGAAGATGACATTTGGTACTGGACTTCCCGATTTGCAATGGTCGACGAAGCAACCAGATAGGCAGTGAACTGTTTTATGCATGTTAGAGACGTGGTGGTTGGGGTTCCAAACCTTACAAGGCCTTTATTTATTGGAGCTGATAAATACAGAGCGTTTTTTATCAATCTAAAGCAATTTAATATATAATGACAATTATACCCTTATTTTTTACTTCTCTCCTAAAGCAATACCCAGATCTTTCTCTCTCTTCGAATACGTTTTCAAACTTCTCTCTTCTCTTCTACCCATTTCTTTCTCTCTCTTCAAATTAAAACCCAACATCAAGTTTTATCCTTAATTTTAGTCATCTTTCAAGCCGAATCGGGAAGCAAAAAATCCACTGTTGTAACCATCTCGTTTTTCTGATCACTTTGGTACTCTTCTTTGCTGGAATCTCCGCCAAATCGCGCCGCCGGAAACTCGCCGGAGTTATAACAGTTTGTCGGAATCGGTGTTTTACAGCGTCTTCTCGGCTCTCAACAGTCTCTGCAGTACTTTCCGGTTTTCCCGACCGTCTCTGTGCATAATCCGGCCGTAATCACTTGTAGACTGCCGCCGGTGATGCGATGAGATTTCACCCGAAGTTTCGTGTTCTTCCTTGACAATTACAACAGAAACAGAAAAATTTAAAGAAATACTGGATCTTGGATGAATTTTGAAATTAGGTTTACTACAATTGAGGGATCTTGGTAAAAGAATAAAGAGTTTGAATAAAGAATAAAGAGTTTGGATGAATTCTGGATCTATGCAAAAGAATAAAGATTCAACACGTGCTCGATTAATATGTTTGCAGCATCAAGTTTTTCAACTTGATTAGTTGTAAAGGCAATTAACCTATCACCACCGGTAGCCAACCATTATAAATGGGTTAAGTTCAGGTGGAAAACGGTTTTAATTGGAGGGGTAAAAAAGGAGGGTATAATTGTCTTTTTAGCTAATGTTGCTCTACATTTACAAAAGCTGCTCTGTATATATCATCACCCTTTATTTTTTTCATACAAAAAACTAATTTCATAAATAGCAAGTATATTTATGGGATGGAAAATGATAATGACACCCCTTAATGATAGCAAGTATGTTTATGTCAATAATAAGGCAAAACTAATATAAAAACCACCCTCTTAATTTTATGAACAATACTCTATTAATAAATGTACAATTGTTTTATGCATGTTAGAGACAACCCTAAGGGATGTCATTAATAAAATCCTTATGGGAATGTTAATACATTATAGGAATACCCATTTTACCATTTTATTTATCACTTACTATATATATAATGAGTTTTATTTACAAAAATGACACGATTAATGTTGAGCGTTAACTTAAAATTCAATAGTTTAAGATTGAGTACTGCGGGTTCTGCAGTTAAAATGAGTTATGCGCTGAGTTGTTCACTCGTAATGTAATACTAGGATAAAACCCGCGCGATGCGGCGGGCTGCGAACTAAATATTATTTGCGATTAAAAGTTCATTCGTAACATAATTTTAGAAAGAATACAATACATAAGCATGAAAACTTTTTATAAAATAGAGGTAACCCGATAAACCTAATAAATTATAGAATACATGGAAGACATGTCTGTTAATGTGTGTTATTCAAAATGTTTTCGTATGCAGCAAACTCAAAACCATGTAATGGACCAGACCACTCAGCGCATTCTTTAACCGTTGTGCTTGATTGAAATGAAAGCTTTTCATTCAGGCCAGTAAACGTAAAACTTGAATTGGACTGCCACAACTTACCTCCTCTGATATAGTAAACACCGTCTTCCTTCAATTGTTTTTGAAATCTACTAATCAGTTTAACGTAAATAGAAGCTTGAATCTTGACTCCCTACAAAAGAATGTAATATACATACGATGTTAATTAACAATTAAAACAGTTAAAACAATTTTTTTACGTAATGATCACTTATCGAATATGGTTAAGTGTAATACCTCTTCGTCAATTAACAGCATCTCAAGTGATATTATTTCATTCTTATTGTTGAAATTCATGTGGGGCCACATTCGTAGAACCCTGACCTTGAGGTGAATTTTGTCCTTGAAATCATGAATGTTTCTTATAAAGTGCAATCCGATTGTTGACATGTTAAGAATACCTTACACAAAAAGATTACGAAAGTCATACATGGTAGGAATAACATTTGTATCAAAATTTTAAGAATTGAATGAAAAATCAGAGTTGCGGGTGATAAATAATACCGTTGGTTATGATGGTTTTCTCGGTTTATGGTACCTACGTTTATATAGAATGGAGGTAATACGTAACCTATATAAAAAATTAAATGAATATTAATGCAAGGATTTAATCGGTAGTTATAACATGAATAAAAAAAACATATACGTTAAAATGAAGTCGGTAGTTAATGCAAAGATATAATCGGTACTTATAAGCATGAAAAAGCCGTAAGTTTGAAATGAAAACGTATACATAATTATGTGTTGTTTACTTAATTAGCTTTGACTAAAACGTAAATTTAAATATATATCTACTATATCAAAAACGGAAAGCATAGTTGAATACAATGTATGCTTTAAATGATTTAAATGTGAATATACTATATAAAAAACGCATATCATCCAGGAATAAAACGTATGCTTTAAATGTTTTAAATGCTAAAATTTAAAACGTATGACTTATTTAATATATATGCATTTAAATAAGTCATTTAGTACTGTTATTCAATGAAAGATGGTATCTAATTTCGCTGGTATCAATGACGGTTTGCACATCATACTTGTAAAAAACGTATGCTTTAAATGATTTCAATGTTAAAAGTGTGATGATTGTTTCAAGGTTTAAATGATTTCAATGTTCAAAAACGTTCAGTCAAAGTTTAAATGATTTCAATGTTAAAAAACGTTCAGACAAAGTTTAAATGATGTCAATGTTAAAAAACGTTTGTTTTTTTTAACGGTTACTATCTTTTTATATCTTTATACAATTTCAAAGGATTTAACATGCCATCTTCGGCAAACATTTAAAGGTTGAAATCGAGGTTAGTCACTAAACTTCCGGGGTCCATAACATTATAGTTAAGGCAAACATTTAACTGGTCCGTGGTCGAAATGGAAAGTTTAAATAGATATCTCTCATTATAACGGAAGACCTCTGCACAGTTTTACTGTCTTTATACAATTTCAAAGGATTCAATAGGCTTTTTAGTATGGTCAATATAAAATACAATAAAAATGCAATAATTTTCTCGGAAACGAATGTTATTATGAATCTTGGTACATAACTTATGTGGTACATTAATCAATAATCAATAAGTCAATATGTATTAAAACGTATACATAATTATGTGTTGTTTACTTAATTAGCTTTGACTAAAACGTAAATTTAAATATATATCTACTATATCAAAAACGAAAAGCATACTTGAATAAAACGTATGCTTTAAATGATTTAAAGGTGAATATACTATATATAAACGCATATCATCCAGGAATAAAACGTATGCTTTAAATGTTTTAAATGCTAAAATTTAAAACGTATGCTTTTAATATATATGCATTTAAATAAGTCATTTACTACTATTATTAAATGAAAGATGGTATCTAATTTCGCTGGTATTAATGACAGTTTGCACATCATACTTGTAAAAAACGTATGCTTTAAATGATTTCAATGTTAAAAGCGTGATGACTGTTTCAAGGTTTAAATGATTTCAATGTTAAAAAACGTTCAGTAAAAGTTAAGGCATTTAAATTATAGTTAAGGCAAACATTTAACTAGTCCGGGGTCGAAATGGAAAGTTTAAATAGATATGTCTCATTATAACGGAAGACCTCTGCACAGTTTTACTATCTTTATACAATTTCAAAGGATTCAATAGGCTTTTTAGTATGGCCAATATAAAATACAATAAAAATGCAATAAATTTCTCGAAAACGAATGTTATTATGAATCTTGGTACATAACTTATGTGGTACATAAATCAATAAGTCAATATGTATTAAAAGGTATGTTTAGTAGGGGTAAAAAGCAATAAGTCAATATCTTTTTATGGTAAATCTAAATTGCCAGTAATAAGGACTTTTTTTAACTCGCATTAGTCACTAAACTTCCGTCCAAACAGCGATTTCAATTGCTTGTTGTTGATGTTGACGAAGTATTATTTTTTAGGGTGATTCAATATAGGTGTCATTTTGTATATAATTTTTTTTAAAGATGTAATGACCATTTATTATGGTTTCTAATTTTGGTACAAATTGAATACCAGTTTAAACGTCATAAACAAACTGTCTCATGATTTTTCAATTATTATGACACACTAGCAGGGTACCCGCGCAATGCGGCGGCGGGTACCCAGAAACCATATTTCGTTGCGAGCAAATGTTGTTCGTTTACATGGTAATAATTGTTGCTAGAAATAAATAATTAAACGGAAATGTGGATTTTGGTAAGAGTTGATGATTTACAGCGTCGTAAACTTAATGTTATTGGGTAAAATGGTTTTTGAGTAACAGACTTTTGTTATTAAGTGTGGGTGGTGTTACCAAAGTGTAATGTATAGCAAGTGGTTAACACGTAGTGATAAGTTAGGAGAGGTCTTGGGTTCGAATCTTATTAGCCGCGATTTTTTTTTTTTAGTTAGAGAACTAACTAACAAAAGTGGAAAGGTCATTAAAATCAAGTTTAAGGAGCTCCTTAAACTTGCCTAATGGGATAGGCCTAAATGCTTTATATAGTAGTAAGATTAAGAGATACAAAATAAGTAATGGGGTGTGAAAAATGAGATAATTCACACATCAAAATATATAATTGCACTAAATTAATTCGTATAACAAAAACAATTATTGGGAAAGTGAGTAATTTATAAAATTAAGCCAAAGCATAATATAAAAAAAAGCACCAATAGTGTAACAGAAACGTTATGTGTGATACAATTAATTATTGTTGTTCCATTCGTAGGGGTGTGTTTAAATGTTGTTTTGTGGGTTAGTCGATAGACGCTTATTTCCATATAGGGGAGTTCTTAAACGTCTGATATAACTTTTTGGTTGTGTGTCGGGTGGAACTTCGGGTTCTTCATCACATAAAACAACGGCATCATCATATTGTATTATCGGATGAATGCGTTGAAGTGCATATGCTTCTGGCATATGCGGGTTGAACTCAATGTTTGTAACGTCAGTAGAAACAAGATATTTGACTGAAATGTAACCAAATCAAAAAGAGATATAAATATTTTTTTAAATAAAAAGTTTGTTAGGTAAGTGGGTTTGACCAATTAAGGAAAGTACAATGAATATCGTAAAAACTGGAATTAACCTGTTGGTGTTCTAATCAGTTTCACGTGAGCTGCGTACACGGTTATGTTTTCAGTAGCAGATCTGCCAATCATTGTGGCCGTTGCTGACGGTATATGATACAAGATGAGCTTTATCCGGTTGCCCTTGTCGGAGATTAAATATTTTGCATCATATTTCCTAAACGTGGTGATCATGTAAATTAGGTATAAAGACTTACCGACAGTCATGCAGCAGCATTGCACATGATATCCGACCGGATGTAAAAAAAAAGCAACCATTCGACATGTTTCCAGCAACGTCTGTGACAGGGTTAGTAATTATGCCAAAACGTTAAATAATAATATTTTTAAGTATAACACGATAAAAATGTAACATAGACGCACCAATCAACATTTGTCGAGTTTGTGCCTCTGAAAATAAATGATTATTAGTAAAAAAAATAAAGAGATCGTATAATAATTAGTAGTAACTTACAAATCTGTCAAGCAGGAACAAATATAATTTGTTATGTTTGTGGTCAAACCAAACATATTCAACTCGAACATATTTGCATTTGTACCAGTAATGTGGATGCCAGAGGTCTTCAAAGTTTTCAATCGGTTCATATCCATCAAATTCCTACGAAAGAGAAATAGAAAAATATTAGTTAACACCGAATTCTTGATTTTAAAGTAAGAATTTGAAACTCTGAATTTAGTCAAATAGACGTTACCTCTACTTCTTCAACTGGTCGTGGCAGTGGCTGGAGCACTGAAGCACCATATTGGGTGATTAAAGTCATGTAGAAGATAATATGATTGTAAGTTTTCACGTCGGTTGTAGCTTGCACAACAACCCTATCGTAAGTTCGTGCAGTATATATATATGGCTAAAAAAACGTAAAATTATTAAGGAATTCAATCAAAAACGTTCAGTCAAATGTTGAATGATTTAATTATGGCTAAAAAACGTAAAATTAATAAGGAATTCAATGAAAAACGTTCAGTCAAATGTTGAATGATTTAATCCATAAAAAACGTATGGTTTTTATGGTGCTAAAATTAAAAATGCTTTATTCACCTTACCATTATGGATTCTTGTTTCTAACAATAAGAGTAGCATAAAAGTATTATTTGTAAGTCAATGCCGGTTTAAATGCATGAATCAAAAAAACGTATGAAGTAAATGATTGTTTCAATGTTTAAATGATTTCGATGTTAAAAAACGGATAGTAAAATTTTAAAGGATTTCAATGTTACAAAACATAAGTAATTTTAACGGCTTTTAATTAAGGTGTTAATATTAAAAACGCCTTAAATAAATAACATTATGGTGTATTGTTTCTAAAAATAAGAGTAGCAAAAAGTCTTATTTGTAACGGCTTTTAAATAGTTCTGTCCGGACCTTTAAAGCATAACATTTTAGTGTTTCGCTTTTGCTTCAAAAATGTGATGTGGTTAATTGGTAAGGTGAATAAAAAGGAGTCTAGATACCCAAGTTCGAAACCTGCGGATGGCTTTTTTTTGCATTTAAGACGTGGGTTTAAGACCTTCCAGAAATAGCAGGCCAATTTTAGGACCTGTTATAATTAGAAAGTTATTCACTCATTAAAGATAGTAGAGATTAATCTCTATAGCTTCTTTAAACGGAAGGAACTATCTTTGATTTTCTTCAAAAGGTAATTCTATAATAATGGGCTCGTTCGGGGTAACCGGGCTTTGTTCGTGACTTAACAATTGTCATGATCGTTTTCAAATCTTACTCTCGTCATCTGGTAAATGTTTACCTAGTAAAAGATCAAACTCGTAAGGCTTAATTACTGCCAACTTCCGATGAGCTCAGGTCTCCGTTTCAGGCTTAATTACTCCCAACTTCCCGGCCCAAAAAGCCTTGTTTTGGACACTTTATCTATGTTTTAGTGTTTTTTCTTTAAATTTCCAAACTTTGTTTAGGCCCAGTTTTTAGCTCGTTTGTCATTTTAGGCCTATTCGAAAATCTGGGCTATATTTAATGTATATTTTGTCCAATGGAATAATCGTTTGAATATTTTCTTAAAATTGAGTTTTTTCTCTCCAAAAAATTGTTCTTGTGTTTGAACAAGTTTTGAAGGCCACTTCACGGAATTCTTTGAATCAACGTGTTTTGATTAGAGTAATCCGATATTCTTTGAATCAACGGATTCTAATCTATATTATCGTTCTAGTCTACATCACCGTGACTCATGGTATACACATGTTAAAGCTCTCACGTCGTGCCATGGCGGTACGATAAACGATTGTATACCTGAAAATATACTTTAACAAGAGTACATGACTTTAACATGCTAACACCATACCAGATGTATGTTAAAGTCATGTTAAATCTATGTTAAAACTCTAAAAAAAACCCTATAACATGGATTTAACATGTTACCACACACCTTGAGAGGTATTTTTGGGTGATGGTAAGTCAAGATAATCTCATAATCAAGTTGAAGACGTTTTTTATGTGACTTACAAGGTTGTAAAAATCAGTCGATGGTAAATAGTCGATTGACCACCTTCAAGCAATTAATCATTTTTTGCGGTAATTAATTGGTTTCTAGAAGGGTACCATAAATTATAAAGAAAATTATTTAAAGTAATACATATTATCAAAGTATTGCAAAATAATACAAACTGCCATCATAATTCGGTGATTTCATCTTTTTATATACAAACTAAAATCACTAAAAAAATATAAGCATACATGATACAACAATTAAAAGGTAAAAACAACACAATTTTAAATTCTGCAAAACATAATTAAGGAACCTTTTAAAACCCTAAAAATGGCGTGTAGATTGAAGAGACAAGTTGGTCGTATGAAGATTGATGCGTGAATGACATCTGGTAAGTGGTAACCTGAATATGAGTCTTTTTAATTATCTAGAGTTAATTACACGGATGGTCCTTTAAGTTTATAGCAAATTTCACCAATGGTCCTTTAGTTTCAAAGTTACACCAATGGTCCTTATTTTTGAAAGATTTTTCACCGATGGTCCTTTACGAAAACAGTCGTTTATTTTCAAGTTAAGTGACGTCATGTGTAATGCACGTGAGGGTATTTTGGTCATTTTGTTTTCCCTTCTCTTTTCTCTAAAGTAAATTACACGGATGGTCCTTTACGTTTATAAAAAATTTCACCAATGGTCCTTTAGTTTCAAAATTTACACTGATGGTCCTTATTTCTGAAAGGTTTTCACCGATGGTCTTTTACGAAAACATTCGTTTATTTTTAACGTTAAGTAGCATCACGTGTAATGCACATGTAAAGCACGCCAATACATCTCTTCAACAAAAGGGTGTGCGAAATGAAATGAGGGAGATTGGTGGCTTAAAGGGGAGTAAAATGAGACAGATTGACCAATGTAAGATGTGCATCACACGTGATGCCACTTAACGTGAAATATAATCGTCCATTTTCGTAAATGAGCATCGGTGAAAAACCTTTCAGAAATAAGGACCATTAGTGTAATTTTTGAAACTAAAGGACCATTGGTGAAATTTTTTATAAACTTAAAGGACCATCTGTGTAATTTACTCTAGAGAAATGAGAAGGAAAAACGAAATGACCAAAATACCCCCACGTGCATCACATGTAAGGTCACTTAATATGAAAATTAAACAGACGTCTTCGTAAAGGACCATCGGTGAAAAATCTTTCAAAAATAAGGACCATCGATGCAATTTTCGAAACTAAAAGACCATTAGTGAAATTTACTATAACTTTAAAGGACAATCCGTGTAATTAACTCTGATATTTTAATGCAGAATCTCTTCGGCTTCTTTCATTACATGACAACAAATACTTACGCTATTTTAGAGGTCATCATGACGCTCACATCATATGCCATTTTACTTTCATACAATAAAATTACAAAAGTAACCATTAACATTTTTTTATTGTAGGGTTGTCTCTCTTAGTTTATGTGCTCGGACGGAAAAATACTTAACGCTAAAAATAAAAGGATATTTTCGTAAAAGCCCATCGGTGAAAAACCTTTCAGAAATAAGGACCATCAGTGTAAATTTTAAAAACTAAAGGACCATCGGTGAAATTTGTTATAAACTTAAAGGACCATCCGTGTAATTTATTTTAGAGAAAATAGCATGGAAAACAAAATGACCAACATACCTCTCACGTGCATTACACATGAGGTCACTTAACGTGAAAAATAAACGGTTGTTTTCGTAAAGGACCATCAGTGAAAAACCTTTTAAAAATATGGACCATCGGTGCAATTTTTGAAACTAAAGGACCATTGGTGAAATTTGCTATAAACTTAAGGAATCATTCGTGTAATTAACTCTATTTTATTAAGAAACTTTGAGTAACTTAATGCACCCTAATATGTGCTTAGGGGCACATGTTAGGAAACCCTTGCCGTTAAAAAAAAATAAAAGTATTATTGCAATTTTAAAAATGGTTTTTCTATTATGTGCCCCTATGGCACATGATAAAAGCCATTAAATGATGTTAAACAATTCCAAAAATAAAGTGATAAACATTAACGATGCCCAAGTTTTCTATTTTATTGTGATGTATTAATTGTGTTTTGTAATTTAATTGGGAACTTTAACATCATTAAATGACTTTATCATGTGCCCTAGAGGCACATAATAGAAAAACCCTTAAAAATGACAATCAACACCGAATTAATAAATGGCGTTTTTAAATTTTTGTTTGACCCAAATTGATTTTGATTACGCCAACTTTAAAAATGGTAATAAATTCTGAATTGGGATGCAAATTTTATCCGCCGGTACCCGAGTCTTATGGGGCGGGTATTACCCGTCTAAACGGGTAACGGGTCGGGGATGGTTTTAAATTTCATACCCGCGAGCGGGGACGGGTCGGGTACGGATTTTATAATACCCGACCCGTTTATACCCGACCCGAACATATATTAATGTATAATTTTTTTAATACAAGTTTAGCCCACTAGTCATTAGCCCAAACTTAGCCCAACTTCTACTAATGTGAACGAAATCAGCCACCAGTCGTTTCGTCCCTCACTTCATCTCCAATTGATAATCCATTGGGCGTCGAGTCGTCGACTCTTCAAATCGAAGATCAACCGTCGACTCTTCAACTCTCTGTTTCTAATTCTATAAAATGAACTAAGAGAAGAGTATTAAATGTTTTAGCTACGTTGTTTAATTTTTTCTTGAACGGGTACCCGTCGGGTTCCCCGTACCTGGCGGTGATTTTTCAACCCGAACCCGGCGGGTATTTGACCGGGTACGGGAATAGGGGTTCGGGTACGAGTTTTGCTATACCCGCTACTACACGTACCCGTTTGCATCTCTAGTCACTAATCGTCTCAAAAAAATAATGAAGTTGTGTATGGTCGTTTAATGAATCCAGTTTAAACGCATGTAAGATATGTGTATATGAGTGTTGCCGGCTGTTTAAAAACTAAGTTACCAAGTATATAAGTTGGTTAAGGTTGTTGTTTGGCTACCTAGAGGTCATGGGTTCGAATCTTATGGCCTACGTTTTATATTTTGGTGCTTGTGATGGAAGGTTTAAGACATTTCCGTAATTGGCAAGGGAAGATTAAGACATGCCATATTGGGAAGTGTCCCAAATGCATTATAAATGACTAAAGATAAGAAAAATTGTATTTAACCGAAAAAAATAAAAAAGTTCAAAAAATTTTAAAACTAAAAATAAGAGAAATAATATGCATGTATGATTCCAAAGTTATACCGTACCTTGCGCCGATTGCTTATGCGCCATTGGTTTAACATGGGGTTATATGTTTTTTATGTAAATTGTGATTGGATTTAAGTATTTTTTGTTATTTTTAAATGAATGTTATAAGAATATTAAACGAGTAATGATAATTTTGTTGTCTGTTTAAAAACATGTTAAATAGACAAAAGTATATTTAAGTTAGGCTTAACTTAGAACCACACCTTGTTAGTTGTAGTGTTAATCTTCTTCTACTTAATATAAATAGGTGAAGTTATTGTACCTTTCTCTTTGTAACTTACGAGACAGCATGGGACATTTGTTCACGATAAAAAGTTTATGGAATAAACTGCAAAGTACGAAAAAGCAAAGTTTATCGGATGAAAATTCTAAAGTAAATTAAACATGAGTGCTTATATTAGTATAACATAAAACATGTTGTTCATAACACATAAGTGCCACTAAATTTTTTTTAGCACTTTGTATTTTCTAAGTACAACTATGGATAAACAATGCTATATTTTTAAGGAAGACCGTTAAGTTAGTAGTGTCTGAAAAGCAGTGTTTAACATTTACAACCCAGAAGCCAATAATAGTAAATGAATACCTAATAATAATACTAATAATAATAATAATAATAATAATAATAATAATAATAATAATAATAATAATAATATAAAAGTGCAATATATTTATTGGGTTGAATGTTAGCATCTAAGTGGTTATTATCTTATTTAATGTTAGCATTAGGAAAATTAGTTACCCTAAACACACTACAACATTTGAAACGGCATACCTAGTACATACTATAACATATTCACTATAACACAATTAGGTTGAATACATGTTCATACTACAACATGATTATATTCATAAAAAATCTGTAACTTAAATCATTAGAATGAATTTATTACTATTTATATCCTAAATATTAAACAAATTAAAATTTAAAACCTTAACAATACATGAAAATATGTATCGAGTATTACATTTATATTATTTGTTTTCGTATCAAAATACTCCGTAATAAATAATAATACATTACTAACACATC
This sequence comes from Calendula officinalis, assembly GCA_963853835.1. NCBI lineage: Eukaryota > Viridiplantae > Streptophyta > Magnoliopsida > Asterales > Asteraceae > Calendula > Calendula officinalis. Next base: position 24,244,331 of record OY970835.1, on the reverse strand, counting down.
TACGAATTCATATATTTATACACATATAGATCAAGAAACGTACCAAGTATTCATTTTCATACATATATTTATACACCAACAATTTAAATCAACTGGATAAAAAACTAAACAATCAAACCACTAAAAAATTTAATCAAGCATATTAAATATAAACTCGGGAAATTAGGTCAGTTTCATAGATTGTTAAATGAAATGGGAAGAAATGGATTTGGTCCTTATTTTTTTTACTTTTAATATTCTTCTTCATATTCTTGGTAAAGCTTCATATTTTTTGGTCACAACTTTCAACATGCAACTTCATATTTTTTGTCACACTGCCCCCATTTGGCTCGTTATCCCTATAAGCCTTTTTCGCCAGTGTGACCAAAAAAACACAAATCTACTTATTCATATGTAAATGGCTTGAATTTGCAACTTATAAAAAACTTAAGATGAATCGTCAAAAACTAAAAACTAAACTAAATAACAAAACCACTCAAAAACTAAACTAAATTAAAGAACTTAGTGACACATGCAATAGAACCGTCTACAACCTTACCAATAAAACAATGTGATATGTTGCTTTTCATTGTATAGTGCATTATATTTCCCTGAAAAAACAGATACAAACATACGAATTAACAAGAAGTGAACAAAATTAAAATGGGTATGGTTAATGTTAACTTTTCATCTGATACAACAAAGTCAGTGTTTAGATAATTTTCATTATTGTTATGCACATCCCATTTGCGACAAATCATTACCACAATGGGCTCGTGATCGCCTTCCTTGAGTTGATCCAGAGTTTAGTTGGCGCTTTGATTATTTGTTGGTTTTGACATAATTTTGTAGTAGTGTTGTAATACAAATTATAGAAAGTGTAAAAAACTCTAGTGAACCCTTTTTATATGTGTGGTTGGAAGACTACTGCATAAAGATATTTAATGCAAAAAGGTAATGACAAAGGTATTCATACGTTTTAAAGTTACGTTTTTAAAACTTTTAATTGCTCCGTTTGGTTGATTGAAAAAACTATGAAATGCAATGCATTCATAGTAACTAAATGGAAATATAATTAAATGGTACGTTATACATTTAAGCCATCAAACGTTATAGATGTACAATTTGTTAGGTGGTTTTTGAAATTCCATAGGAACGGTTGAATCAAATTTGATTAAATATGAAATTAAGATAAAACGTTATAGATGTGCAATTTGTTACGTGGTTTTTGAAATTCCATAGGAACGGTTGGATCAAATTTGATTAAATATGAAATTAAGATGGTAATTAAGTCTATGTAATTAAATATACATCAAATATGAAACTCATTTTTTTATTATATATAGAAGATAAACACAAACGAGTCATAACTCACTTAGCTTTCTCTCAGTTACTTGTTAGATTAGATTTAACGAAAAATCACACGATGCATGTTTTGCGTTCTGGAGGACACTAGTGTGTTATCCAAAACAAAGAACATAGTGTTAGTGTAATCGTATCAATATATTGATTTCTCTTGTAACGCCATAACGCTAGAGTAATAAATTGTGGGACAATTATCTCCATCCTATTAAAATAAAAACAATTATTAAACCATCAAATTCCAATATCGATAAAAAAAATGTATTCTGTACCGGCCTGGGCAAAGAGATGGTAGGCCCAGGCCTACAATAAAAAATTTAATTGGGACCCATAAATTCTTAATATTTATCCTCCTGTGCAGAATGTGAGAGTATTTGACAAATATATTTATGCTTTTAGACTTAATATTTATTTTTATAATTACGGCAGAAGCACAAAATTAATATTCGTCTAGGGCTCCGACAAACTCAGGGCCAGCCCTGAATGTATTCCCATTATAAGTACGAGAAATATCCAGTTAAGTTGAAAGTAAGAATCCATGTATACAATATACCTGATCACTTTCATCCAAGAATGATGTCACTTCATCTAATAAGAGCATCTCCAACCACACCCTCAATAAATCTTTCTTTTTCTTTATTAATAACAGTGGAACCATTCCATCTAAATAAAGCTTTAACTCCAATCATACTCTTTATTAACAGTGAGACTCATATTTCACTAACATTTACCCTCACAACAATGATGGGTCCATGGACGAGACATCCCTTAAGGTGATACGGAGTATAACATTACGCTACAAGTTTGGCCGAATTGACACAAACAGTACTATAGTTTATACATAGTTGCTTTAGCAAATAGCTCGGACCTTAATAAAGAAAGTTGAATACAATTTTATTCTACTAGATCATTAAGGTTTAATTAATACCATTACATTTTAACTAGCATGACAAACATATGTTGACTAACAAACCTTTTTGGCTTTTTATATAAATTAAAACAAAAAAGTGAAGCCCTCCAAAAAGAGTTCATACCGGCATAAAAAATTATATTGTTTAAAATTCCGTCGCAACACATATGTAGTATATAAATATCCTTGTATGTACTTCTTCCATCCCACAAAAAACTTCTCATTTGATTTTTGTACAAATTTTTAGGTGATAGTTAGTGATGTGGTCATTGATAATACTTTTAATTAAAATATAAGGTTTGATTGGAGAGAGAAAGATAGTAATATTAATGATGGGGTCTTTATTAATAATAGTTTTTTATTATATGGAGCCCATCAAATATGGGAAATAAGAAGTTTTTTGTTAGATAAAAATTTAGAGTGAAATATGAAGTTTTTTGTAGGACGGAAGGAGAAATATTTGCATAAATATCTAATTCTAATTTCTACCGGATAATGAAAATTGCACCCAAAAAACATTAGCATGAATATGATAGTGGACAAAATGAATATGACAAAACTTTAGTCCGTAAAAAGAGTGCAGTGAAAAAAAAAAAAAAGAAAACTCAAAATAATTTTAAGATGAATAAATCCTGGCAGAATATGAAGGAAAATTAACCATTAGATCTAGGTCATTTTTTATGCGAAATGGTTTAACTTGCTCCCAATAGCAAAACTGCAAACCCTAAATCTTTACATACACCAACCGCACTACACACAACGAGATCAACACATAACAGAATCAACCCACCGATTTGCACTCCACCGGAGGTCATTATCAACGACGACGTTTTCTTGAGCTTTAATTTAAAATTAACACAGCAGCTGCTCATTAGAGGTAATCAACTCTGAATTTCTTTAACAAGTATAGGTGGGTCTGTCAGTTGCGGCCAATTTATATACAAATCCTTCGTTCAAATTACTGCCTAATCAAAACAATTTTCTAAAGGGCGAAATTTTTCATACTTATGTGCTTGATTTTTTGGGACTAGTTTTTGTACTATATTAAGGGCGAAATTTTTCACTACTTTCAGACATATGTTCAAATCTTAGTTATGTTAAGTTTTAATTGAAAAGGATAATATAATTGTGTCAAATAAATAATTAAATCAATTTATATACTACTTCCGTTCCAAAATTATTATCCACAAGACAAAAATCACACAATTTAAGAAATGTGCATCTATTACACTGTTTAACCAATAAAATTGTAACTTTTCCACTTAACTATTTTTTGATTAGTGGATATTTTCGTTGCAATAATTTTGGGACAAACTAAAAAAGATTAATGGACAATTAAAATAAAAAATGGGACGGAGGGAGTATTTCAACAAACAAAATTCGGAATTATCTCCTACAAATAAGGAAATGTGGCTGGCAATCTTAATTTAGTTTGACAGTTCCTAATTTCCACCCCAAGAGAATCCCAAATCAAAAATTAGGTCCCGTATGGTTCCCGTTCGATCTGTCTCTCATCTAGCTTCTCGGATGCCAGAAATCTCCTCTTGATTCCGTTACTTTTGTGCAATTGTTAATGGGAGCTGATATGCTCAAGAATGATCATTATTAATTCAAGGAAATTAAAATGTAAAGACAATAATACCCTTAATTATTATGGTCAAGATTTTCATTTCTTTTTTTATTAGAACAAAATACTCCCTATATCATCTTCGTATACAATGAAAAGGGTACCTAAATCTTAACTTTTTTTTATCATTCATATTCATAGTTTTAAACTTTTAAGTTTATTTTTATAACTTTTGAATCAAATAAAAACAAAAAGTACAGCTTTACTTTTTTCAAATCGCATTTGTTTAGAAACAGATTTAAAAAATAATTTAATAATCTTAACAATACCATTAAAAATGAAAACAATATTTATTGTACAAAAATAGCGTAAGAATATCTACAAACAGAGAATCAATAATTACGTAATACTCATAATTTTAATGTATAATTTTTTTAATACAAGTTTAGCCCACTAGTAATTAGCCCAAACTCTATTAATGTGAACGAAATAAGCCAAGAGTCGTTTCGTCCCCCACTTCATCTCCAATTGATAATCCATTGGGCGTCGAGTCGTCGACTCTTCAAATCGAAGATCAACCGTCGACTCTTCAACTCTCTGATTCTACTTCTATAAAATGAACTAAGAGAAGAGTATTAAATGTTTTAGATATTTTGTTTAATTTTTTTTTGAACGGGTACCCGTCGGGTTCCCCGTACCCGCCGGTGATATTTCTACCCGAACTCGGCGAGTATTTGACCGGGTATGGGTACGGGAATAGGGGTTCGGGTACGGGTACGGGTTTTGCTATACCCGGTACTACATGTACTCGTTTGCATCTCTAGTCACTAATCGTCTCAAAAAAATAATGAAGTTGTGTATGGTCGTTTAATGAATCAGGTTTAAACGCATGTGAGATATGTGTATATGAGTGTTGCCGGCTGTTTAAAAACTAAGTTACCAAGTTGACAATTTGGTTAAGGTTGTTGTCTGGCTACCTAGAGGTAATGGGTTCGAATCTTGTGGCCTACGTTTTATATTTTGGTGCTTGTGATGGAAGGTTTAAGACATTTCCGTAATTGGCAAGGGAAGATTAAGATATGTCATATTGGGAAGTGTCCCAAATGCATTATAAATGACTAAAGATAAGAAAATTTGTATTTAACCGAAAAAAATAAAAAAGTTCTAAAAATTTTAAAACTAAAAATAACAGAAATAATATGCATGTTTGATTCCAAAGTTATACCGTACCTTGCGCCGATTGCTTATGCGCCGATTGCTTATGCGCCATTGGTTTAACATGGGGTTATATGTTTTATTTTTATGTAAATTGTGATTAGTTTTAAGTATTTTTTGTTATATTTAAATGAATGTTATAAGAATATTAAACGAGTAATGATAATTGTTAGGTACTAGAAAGTTGTAATAGATAGTCTAGGGGGTAAAGTGTAACATTGTATATATGTTAAGTTTTATTTAGGAAATGGTCCTAACTAACAAGGAATTAAGTCATGGTATAAATACCAAAGTGTAAGGCTTAATTCCTTAACTTTTGCTCACTAATCAATTCACACATTCATCATTTGTTCTCTCTAACTTCTCTCTACCTTTCTCTCTCTAAAACCCTAATTTATTCATCCTCTTTCCATCTAGAATCATCATCAAACATCATTGAATGGATTGAATCAGTGAATCTATGCTTTTCAATTGGTATCAGAGCATAATTTCATCTTGAAAACGATCCAAATTCATCAATTGGTGTTAAAATCAGAAGAATCAGTGGGTTTTTGAAAGTTTTTGAAGAAAAAGGGGTTTAAGATCAAAAATCAGATTTAAGGTACTATTTCTTGTTATTATGGATTGAATAGCTTCCTTTTATTGTTATATTAAGCTTAGAATCAAGCTAGGATTGAATCTAATCCATACTGATGAAGAATTAAGAGTTTTAGGAAAAACCATTAAAGCTTCAAAAAACCTTTAACTTCAAATTTTCGAATAGATCTAGGTTGTTTTTGAGTAATATAGTTGAAATGGATTGAAGGAAATAGTATTTGGGTCAGTTTGTGATTAAAATCAAAGAATTTGGGTAAGAAATGAGCATTTTAGGATCAAATTAGTGGGTTTTTAAGGCTGTTCGTAGCTGTTCTGCGCAAGAAACTGTTCGGCCCGAGAACAGTAACAAGTTCGGCCCGAACTTCAACCCAAAGTTCGGCCCGAACTTCAACCCAAAGTTCGGCCCGAACTTCACCCCGAACTTCGGCCCGAACTTCACCCCGAACTTCGGCCCGAACTTCACCCCGAACTTCGGCCCGAACTTCTACACAACTTCGGCCCGAACTTCTACACAACTTCGGCCCGAACTCTTTCTACACTCGTGTGACAAAAGGGGCTGTACTGTAACGGTCATAACTTTCAGCTCGGGTGTCCGTTTCGAACCCACGAGTAACCAAATCGAAGCTTAAGACGAAGGCTACGACGTGATAAACCGCCGTAGGCGGTTTACCCAACTTGCCGGCCCAAAAACGCTTGTTTCGATCGCTTAATTTGCGTTTTTGTGATTTCTCGGTCAATTTCCAAACTTCGTTTAGCCCCAATTTCTAACCCGATCGTCGTTTTTCCCTAATTCGAAAATCTTAGGCACATTTAAAGTGTACTTTATCATCCGGAATAACCAGTTTAAGATTTCGGTAATTTTGAATTTTTGAAGACCAATCCACGGTCTACATCACATATTCTATTCCAGAACCTTCTCATTCTTAAAATTTTCTTTACCCCGTTTCAATCAAAATTCCCGTGAATTGTTCTTAACATGACTACCAAAGAAACATTGTCTGCCGGGTCGAATGTCAAGGAGGATAAACAGTGCATTGCCAACCTGGCATTCATGGCAATACCAACTGAGGCTACAGCTGTGTTACGCATTCCAAAAGATGATGAAAATGAGGTACACTCTTTTCCCTTTGACTCTTTATTATCTGATTCAGACACTAATGAATCAGAGAATTCCTTGTTTAATGAAAAACTTTTTACTAAAATTGATGAGAAATCACATTTGACAAAACAAATAACTGATTTGGAATCTGAAAAAGCACAACTCTTAAATGATTTGAGTGAGTTAAGTCAATGTTCTCTTCAAATAACTCAAGTAAACAAGGAATTACAAAATCAGTTGTCCACGTCAAAATCTGCTTACAAATTTCAAATTTCTGAATTACAAGAAAGTATACAAAAACAAGTAAACACAGCTAATGAATCAAATGCACAAATCTCAAAATTAAAGGCAGAAAATTTAACATTTCGTCATCAACTTGAAACTCTTGTTCCTCAAGTCAATCAAAATAAACTTTCAAATCAAAAAACACAAGAGTTACAACAACAGTTGTCAACATTTCATGGTGCTCACACCAGTGAAGTAAATCGTCTAAATCACATAATTAATACAAAAAAATCTTGAAATATCAAACCTAAAAACGATGAAGACGGTATCAAATGACAAAGACGACTCCAAGCAGCTGATAAATGACTTAGCTATCCAACTCAGTCGAGAGCAAACATGGATGAAGTCTGCTGACATCAAGATGAAGGATTACCAAGATAAGTTGAAGGCAGCTGATAACGAAATTCAAAAACTAAATGAACAAATCACAAACATCACAAACAATTTCAACAAAGAAATCGATGAACAATCAGCAACCATACACAGTCTTACTGTAAAGAAAGAAAATGCTGAAGAACACATCTCCAAACTGGAGCAGACGATTGTGAAAGCTGGTCACACTGAACAAACAATAAAATTAAATCAACCAAAAGAGTTCAGATCTTTCAAATCAAAAGTGGGTCTCGGCGCTGAGAACTCCCGTCCTCTGGAAAAAGCTGCTGATGTTGTTCCCACACTATACAATTATGATTACATGAACTTGGGAATATGACAAAGCTTTCTTCATATGCCGGACGAGGAAGCAGAAATCGAGAAGTTCAACAGAGAAAAGAAGGAACACGCTCAAATCAGCTTTAACTATTCTGAATTGAACTATACATATGAAAAGAATAAAGCAAAATTTGAAAACAATGAGTACTTCCCGATTGTCACTCCAGAAGAATTTTCCATTTCTGATAATGAAGTTTTAAAACAAACAATTGAACCAAAGCTTTATGTTCCACCGTTGATTTTAGAAAAGAAAATCGTCCAACTTGAATCTGAAATTGATGAAACTCATAAAGCCTTTGATAAAGAAAAAGAAAATCTTCAAACAAAGATACATCAATTAGAGGACACGATTTCAGAATTAAAACATAAAACTGACAAAAATGTTTTTCAAAATTCTAAATCTTCATTAATAGGACCAGCACCTGTTAATCCAGTACCAATTACTTTGAGAAGAACCTCTAATTCACCACCTTTAAACGTCTCATTTAGAAAATTAGAGCCTCAGAGCAAGGAGCCCAAGCCCAATAGAGTCAAAGGAGATATGCCATCTAAGAAGCCGAGTTCGTCTAAGTCTAGTACGCTTAAGAAGCCTCGCGAGCTTAAGCAGTCTAGACCATATACGTCTTCAGTTTCTTCGTCCACTGTTAAAATTAACAGTAACAACTCCAAAAATTTTAAATCTCCTGCATTTGCTTTTGGAACTGTGTATGATGCTTCTGCTTATCGTCCTGTAAATTACTCACCTGATTTTGGTAATGTGTGTGTCAAATCTGAAAAACTTGGTAAAAAGATATTGAGAGATAAATCTACAAATAAACAAATTTCTCAGAATGATGATCGATTTTTTGTTAAGCTAAATGCTCCATGTGGTTTAAAAAACAATGTTTTCCATAAATCTGGTAAAATTATAAAATCATGCAAAACATGTTTTCCACAACCATGCAAGAAATCTGTCTCTCATCCACACAAACCAAATAAAAAAGGTTCATCTTCACATGCTTCCAAAAAGGCGAAGAGTTCTTCCAAAACCCCACCAATCTCTGATAAACACTCGTCTTCTCGTCGCAAAGTTTCTCGAGGATCTTCCGCACCTAAGCCAAAGTCTTCAGGTTCCTCAAACAGCGACAACAAAACAACGACCAAATCTTCAACATTTGTGAAATACACATGGATCAAAAATGAAAAATCTCATTGGATTATCCAATCCTCTGAAAAATCTTTAAAATTGGTAGTTAAATCCACAACCTCTGAACTGCCTCCTTGCAGTTCTCCAAAGCTCTAAATTGATCTTAAAACAATTTTACATAAAACATCTGTCACTAATCGTATAGGACCCATACATAATTGGGTACCAAACATGTTTTAATTGTTTTATGTAGAATTACCAGAAATTTGTTTGGAGTTTAGAGAATGACTTATACACAATTCAGTGTATAACTCGCATTTCAGCGAATAAATGGCTTATGCACATGTCAGTGTATAACCCGCGCTTCAAAGCAATGGCTTTCAAGTACATCTGCTTGAAACCCAGTTTTCAATGACATCATTGGTTGAGGGGGAGAATTACTATATTCACTTGTCAAGGGGGAGAAAATTGACATTCTTATGTCAAGGGGGAGCATAACTGCTTTATGATTTTTGAAAAACAACTGTCGAGGGGGAGCATTCTTTATAATCGCTAAATCCTGTATCAATGCTCCTTTCAAATTTTTTTTGAATTATCAATATGGGGTATCCATTTTTGTAATATCCGTAAACGATCTCATTACCAATCTCACTTGGTACTGATTGCATCTGTTTATTACAAATTTTCTTATTCTATCTTGATAATAAATTTTTTTTTACCTCAAACAGTTTTTCAACCTCCTACAACTTTACAATAACACAAGCTTATCAATGTTGAGTATTAGCTTTTGCAATATTCGTAAACGATCTCTTTACCAGTCTAGGTTGGTACTGATTGCATCTGTTTATTGCTAATTCTCTTATTTCTCTTTGCTACCTTTGTGTTCCTTCATTGTTAAAGTTCTTTAATTGTAAATCAATTTTTCTCTTCTTACATAAAATTTACATTTTTCAAAATCAATACTCAATTACAAATTTTTTTTACTCATATTGAGTTGTTGACATCACAATCTCATAAATTCTTTATTATTCTGTGATGCTCAACATTCCAAAATTTTTTATCTCACTTTGTGCTCACAATGATGTGTTCACAACGTAGGATACAAATTTTTGTCATATTCGTAAACGATCTCTTTACTAGTCTCGATTAGTAAAGATTGCATCTGTTTATGACAAATTTTTCGTCTCTTGCGTTGTGGCTCAATTTTTCACAACCCTGATTTTGCACAACATAAATTTTTCATTTTTAAATGACTTGTTTGTAACACTCAACACAATTTGCTGTTAAATTCGTCGATCTCTTTACTAATTTCAATCAGTACTGATTGCATCTGTTTTTAACACCATCTTGGATTGATTGTTCTTACTATTTTTAAACGATTTTCATTCTTAAACGCTCCGTGGAGAAATCATTTTTCATCTTCTCAAAACTGCTCAGATTCAATTCTGACTTTCTCCAGTTCTCACACACTCAAAATCGTTTTGAATGCACATTGTTATGTCATTGATCTTTGTATATCCGTCGATCTCTTCTCTACACACGTTCAGAGAAGATTGCATCTTTGTAAGTGGTATACTTCACTGATCTTTGATATAACCAAACAAATTGATTTCTTTTAAATTTTAAATATTTGATTAACAATGTCTCTAATCATCGTGTTTGTCATATCCGTAAACGATCTCTTTACTGAAGTTCTTCAGTAAAGATTGCATCTGTTTATGACTTCACGTGATCATTGACATTGCTATTCTTCATTTTCAAATATTTTTCTCAAAACATTCAAAGGATTAAATCAATTTGTCGAGTACTACATGTTTCTGGTTCTCATTCCGATCTTGGCTCTTGATTTTCACCGACACACCATTCCTCTCTCCGTTTCCAAAACGCAACGATTCAGCTTTATCATGAGGACCCTTATCATGATCCTCATGAGGGGGAGAAAAAGAGCAAGAAATAGTTAAAATATCGGATGTATAACTGAACAACATCAAAAAGAACCACAAACATCCCAACAAAGAAGAAAATTTACATCGTATGTACTCAGATCAACTGCAAAATCAGAATTAAAAGAAACCGATTCATCCAAAGAAATCTCTCTCCAAAATCTCAACCAAATCTCAACCACCACAATCCAAACCTTAACCGTATAAATCATTCCTTTCAAATTCTCTATCATCAAAATCCAAACCTTAACCGTTCAAATCATTATTTACAAAACACAAAACATTATTATCCTGTCCTCACAAAACCTCCATCACAAAATCCAAAACAAAATCTCCAATTACTGAAATCCCAGACAAATTCTTCCCTACTGACATTCCATTACCAGAACTTTTAACCTTAAATGAGACATTTTTAGATCTTTCTTACACCAACTAATTCAACGGGAAAAATCCATTGAGTGTTTGAAACTTGGAAGTTCTGTAACGGAAATTATAATTGCTTCTACTTCCACTCAGATGTTATTATTGAAAAGCGAAACCTAGAGATGTTAATTACAGCATTTGACAAAGAATTGAAATGATCAAACGTAATTCACCATCTTGAAGTACATCTGAGAATACATGAACATTGTAGCTTGCCCATCTTTTCACAAGGTTACGCAATCCTCTATCAACTTTTGATCAGATGAAGGATTTGCAATGAGATCTTGAACTTACTTCATACGTGAGAAGGAGAGCAACGGGCCAATAGAAGCAACTGAAGACGGAAGACTGGGATGGAGTGCATCAAGCACAAAAAGGGGGAGATTGTTAGGGCGAGTTAAACTAGTTAGTGGTGATTAGTGAGAGGAGGTATAAATAGGTGAAATTAAGGCTAATGATTGCTTAATCCAACTCCCGTGAAAAATAATTGTTTGTTTGAGGGGGAGCGTAACCGTTATCAACATGTTTCCTCAACAACAATTATCAAGAACCATAGATCGACATAAAGCCATAAACGTCAAAAAGAGACTCCCGCTGCTAACCGCTCTATCTATGGGTCTACATTCAGTCGATTTGCATGAAGTCTTCTGGAATACTTTATATTGGTTGAAAAGCCGATTAAAAGTATGTCTGTCACTGATGATTAAAGGCTGATGCTGTTTTATCAATATAACTGCTCAACGGTTCAATTCTCAGCTCCAGCCTTACAAACACAGAAGTCTTCAAAGATATGCAACCTAGTCTACTATTACAAAGGGGGAGATTGTTAGGTACTAGAAAGTTGTAATAGATAGTCTAGGGGGTAAAGTGTAACATTGTATATATGTTAAGTTTTATTTAGGAAATGGTCCTAACTAACAAGGAATTAAGCCATGGTATAAATACCAAAGTGTAAGGCTTAATTCCTTAACTTTTGCTCACTAATCAATTCACACATTCAGCATTTGTTCTCTCTAACTTCTCTCTACCTTTCTCTCTCTAAAACCCTAATTTATTCATCCTCTTTCCATTTAGAATCATCATCAAACATCATTGAATGGATTGAATCAGTGAATCTATGCTTTTCAATAATTTTGTTGTGTCTTTAAAAACATGTTAAATAGACAAAAGTATATTTAAGTTAGGCTTAACTTTTTGATTGACTTGTTAGTTGTAGTGTTAATTGTTCGAGCAACGATTGTCAAACACAAAGACTAGGTGACGTTAACCTTGGATCTCCTGTGATAACCCCAGTGCAAACCCAACAAGTTCTTAGCGAACCTAGGGTGATCAAGGTTGAGTACGAGTGTGAAAGTGAGAGTATACGAACTCTGTGTTTTAGGCTTTTTTAGTCTGTCTTCAGATGAGATTTAGACCGTGTATTTATATGGCTAGTCCCAAGTATATGGAACGTTGGCCCATTAATGATGATCGTGAACGCTTGAACTACGTTGATCATCAATCGTCTAATGCAACGCCCATTAAAGTGTATTTATCATGAAGCGTCATTATGACGGGCGTCAGCCAATAAGACACGCGCTTTCAATGACAGACGCTAACAATCCTGACATGCGGTGATAACTTGACAGACGGTGATAACTTGGACATGGTTGGCAACTCTTCACGTGACAAAAGCTGTCAACTTGACAGTCATAGTAGCGGGCTTGACAGTTGTAGTAGCGGGCTTGACAGTTGTAGTAGCGGGCTTTAAACACAAAAGCCCATCATTATATTTAGGGTTTGGGGATTTACCTATATATACATAGGTAATCCTTACTAACCTCATCATGCCCCCGAGTTAGGATTTGCCAAAACAACGGTTTGCAAGTCATAACTATCATTACGTGTAAGTTCTCTTTCTTTTTCGTTTTTTTTTCCGAGCGGCGGTGGTACCGGCTGCCCAAGGCAGACCGGCGTTCGCAAGGCAGCACTGCTCAAACCGGCGGTGGCCGGCGAAGTGGGGGACCGGCTGCCCGAGGCAGACCGGCGGCCGCAAGGGATACGACCGGCCGCTGAAGGCTGATCGGCGATCGCAAGTTTGTCGGCACGAAGTGGGCCGGCGATTTAGATGGTTTAGGCGGCGGCGAGCAACTATACCGGCGGCAGGCACCGTGACCGGCGGTTTTAGGGTTGCGACCGGCGGTTTAGGCGGCGGCAACTTGACCGGCGGTTAGGGCTGCGACCGGCGGTTTAGGCGACCGGCGGTTAGGTTGTAGCCGGCAACCTGCGGCCGTAGGCGAGAACGATGATTAACTTGACCGGCGGTTAGGGTTGCGACCCTTGACCGGCGGTTAGGGTTACAAACGTAAATACTATGTTGTACGCTTTAAATAATTAACTCTTCCTAACTGTAATTGTATGTCTTGCTTTGCTGCAGGTTTAACGGGGTTGCTCGCTACCTTACAGGTACGTATTTGCCTCTCCAGTGCGTTGCTTTGCTTATACCCCTTTAGTTAGTAACATCTTATATCCTCTGTCATTTATTAGGCATATTATAGTTGTCGTTGTTTTAACATGGGAGAGCCAGTGTCAGAGGCGATTGTGGTGGAACTCCATCAGTTGCTCGGAGCCCTAGCACAGTCAATGACAAAATGCTAACAAAACTTATGGATGAGTATCTATGCCTTAGGAAATATAATGCTATTGTACCTATGTCAAGAACCCATTCCCCTCCGCAAGGAAAAGTAGCCCTCTATATCCATTACCTGTCCCACTCCAATTTTAGATTTCCGGCCATCGCTTTTTATTTGAGTGTGTTGAATTACTTCAAGTTGGGATTTGCACAGTTACACCCAGTAGCTGTATCAAAAATCACGACTTTTGAGAGGTTATTGGTGGCAATGGGAATAAAACCCTCAGTACCTTTGTTTAGGGCGTGTTATAAGCTGATGAAATCTCATGATTGGTATTCTATAGAGTTAAAAGATAGAAAGAAAAAATTTATTCGGAAGTGTTTTACGAGTCATAGGAATTGGAGATATAAATATGTGTTTGTCGATGCCGCTTTCAGAAATATTTGTGCTAGTAACTTATTTAAATGGAGAACTGGGTTTGACAAATCGTTAAAACGATGCTCCAGCCCTGACGCCTCAAAGCGGAAGGCTGTGCAAGCAGATTTCATGAAAGTCAATTGTATTTCGAGTTTATGAGGAAGGTGCCTTGGTGTTAGCTGGTATTTCGGATTATTGGGGTGAAGGGATGAAGCCTGTGATAATGGACTCGGAGACCGGGAAATGTGGGTTGTTGTTGTTATATTGTCATGCTTTTTATATTATCTTTTTACATGTACTGACTCATTGTACGTTTCCTGCAGCCATGAGCTTGATGGATTTCATGGAGAGAGATCCTGCCTTTATGGAGTATGAGATTGAAAGTCATCCTGCAGATGTTACCCTTATTGAATAAGAAACTGGTGCCACTTCGCATGTTAATTCTGGGATAAACACGACCTCAACCAACGAGGTGACATCAAACTCGACACCAGGTAATTGCACAACCTCGACACATATGTATTTACTATGGTAAAAGGTAAGCGTATGCTTTATGTTTCACAGGTGCCGCTGATAATGAAAAGTCACTGTCCAGGATCATTGCTGAGAGTGACAACGAAGATGAAACTGGTAACACTATAATTATAGTCGTTGCCAACTTATTACCTGTTACTTAACGATCTTGTTGTGAATATGCAGAGGGCTTCGACTACCTGTGGGCAACGTCAATTCCAGATCCCAGATTGGATGAACGAGATATGTTAGGACTTGGTAAAAGGGCGGTGAGCCTAGATGTAAGCGATTATGACATCCCTTTGCCGAAGGTGCCAAAAGTGTCTTTCCCCTCTAATCTTCCCCCAAATGCTACTTTGGTAAATCGCGGTGGTAATACTGGATCATAAGAAGTGCTATCGTATTGATTTTATTGAATAAAAGTTGGGATACATGATCAAACCAAATTATTAAACATAACACTTCTTCAAGTTCATGACATTCCATGTCCTTGGAATAGCTTGTCCGTCCATGTCTGACAAGGTGTAAGACCCATTGCCATTAGCATGAAGTACTCGATAAGGGCCTTCCATGTGGGGCCTAACTTGCCTTGACTTTCCACCCTGCTGGCCTCATTCTTCCTCCATACTAGATCGCCTGACTGAAAAGAGAGAGGACGGACTCGCTGATTATAATATTTGGCCATCTGCATGTGACTGGCGGCATGTTTGATGAGAGCGATCTCCCTACGCTCTTCTACGATGTTTAAGTTTTCTCGTAGTGCTTCCTCATTCTCTTCAGGGTGGAAGTCCGTAACCCTTTGGGTCGGATGAGTAAGTTCTGGAGGAATGACTGCATCCGTGCCATAAACCAAGCTGAAAGGTGTTTCAGATGTAGTTGTACTTGGGGTGGTTCGATGAGCCCAAAGGATACCTGCTAATAGATCCACCCAAGCAGTTTTGCGCCGGCCCAATTTTGCTTTGATTGCTTTCAAGATGGTTTTGTTCATGATCTCGACTTGGCCATTGGCTTGAGGATGTGCCACTGACGTGAATGTCTGTTGTGTGTTCATGTCAAAGCACCAAGCCTTGAACGGACCTTCTGCAAATTGCTTGCCATTATCACTTACCATGACATGCGGTACCCCAAACCTGCAAACTATGTGTTCCCAGACCAAATTGATAACTCGCTTCCCAGTGATAGTTGCCAAAGGTTTTGCCTCTATCTACTTTGTAAAGTAGTCGACAGCAACAATGAGAAACTTGACATTGCCAACGCCGGCTGGAAATGGCCCAATAATATCGATCCCCCATTTGTAAAATGGCCACGCAGTGGTAACAGGAATAAGATCTTGCTTTGGCAATTTGGCGACAGAAGCATGTTGCTAACAGGCTGTGCACTTTTCGATTTCCCCCCTTGCATCCCTGTGGCCATGACATCTGCCCCCTGACAGTAGCAACTCCAGATGGAGTAGGAAATTTCACCATGCCGTATATAGTGGAAGGTATGTATATAGTGGAAGGTATGGCCTTGAACTTCTCTAGCGATGGTCTGCCAAGAAGAACGTTGTATTCTGAAGGGGCGTTGACAATGGCAAAGTCTACCATTTCAACCTTATACTGTGGATATTCCCCCATCATCATTCGTAAAGTTATTTCTCCCACAGGCCAGTGTGCTTCTCCAGAAAAACCGACCAACGGTGCCTGCGCTGGTCGTTTTGTGTCCTTGACTGTTTGGGGTAACTTCCTGAAACAATGCTCAAATACTATGTCAGTAGAACAGCCTGTATCAACATAAGATTTGTTAATCTCATAATTGGACAATCGAATCTTAATGACAATAGGATTATTGGAAGTAGCTGCTACTGGGGGAAATGAAATAGGAACCATCATCCAGCTTCGGAGGACCGATGCTTTTCTCTTAGACGATACCTCGCCTCGAACCATGAGTACTTGGCCATCAGGCGGTCCAGGATGATCACCATTGTCTCCCTTCTTCTGCCAATTATAAGCCTTTTTGGCCGGATTTTTTGCTGCCTGTTATGTTGCCCCTAGTACCAGATCTTCTAATTTCCCTTCCTCTAAGGCACGCTTGATTTCAGCCTTTAGCTCTCTACATGCATTGGTATCATGACCATAATCTTCATGGAAATCACAACGTTTGCCTCATATTTTTCTTTCCGGACTTATGTAACATCTGAGGAGGTGCTTTGAAAGATGACCCCACCTGCTCTGTCTTCAATATCTCGCTTGGACTTTTACTTAGATTGGGACCTGTACCACGATCATAGGGAGTAGGCCTCCTGTTACTTCTGTCATCTCGTCTGAAATCTCTGCGGTTGTCTCGTCTTCTATCTTGCCTGGTGTCCTGGCGATTGTCAGGTCTAGCGCTTGACGAGCTCCCCCATTTGTCTCTCCTGTTGAGAACTCCCCTTGTGAGAGTAACAGTTTCCTTGGATCTGAGGAAATCATATGCTCGGTCAGTGGCTTCTTTGAAAGTCACCGGAGTTCGCTTGATCAGCTTCTCTTGCAGTTGTCCTGGGAGCAAAGAGAGGGTAAAACCCGAAATTAGTTGACTTTCGGGTAACGCGACGATTTTCTGGCACTCCTGCGTGTAACGCTGAATGAAGTCGCGTAACCTCTCGCCTTACCTTTGTCGCAGCAAAATGAGTCACAAATTTAGCCTTTAGATCTGAAAAGTCTTGAATACTCCTGTCCGGTAAGTCAGCAAACCAATCACGAGCGAAACCCTGCAATGTGCCAGGGAACATGTGACAAGCGACCGGGTCTAGCCATTTCTCTGTCATAATGGCCTGTTCAAAAAGAGCATGGTGGTCATCGGGATCTCGTGTACCGTCGTAAGTACCAACGATGGTCGGAACTTTTTGCTTATCTGGGAGTGGGAATCTGGCCACCCAGTCACAAAACTTCGAACTAACCACCGACAAAGGAATGGTGGCTGCTCCTGGTGGTGCGGCTGCTGCCACTAGTGTTTGCAAAACGCGCAACATGTCATTAGATGTGTCATGTGGTGGTAGGGTGTGAATGGGTGGTTGTCTTAACTGCTCCAATAATTGTGACAACGGATCTACTGGTTGGACAAGCGTTGGCTGCGGGGCTGGGCGCAACGCCGCCACCAACTGAGACAACAGGTCCGATGAAGTAGGTGGCGGAGGAGGCGGTGGTGGTGGTTGAGTACTCTGAGCCAACCTTCTAAGTAACTCCACAATTGGATCCTCCCGAACCCCTTGAGTAGCGGTCTGTGGAAAGTTTGAAACAGGCTGTCTGACCTGATCCGTGCCATCCGCCTGAGAGCTTGTCCCGTGGGACAAAAGAGACTGAAATGGAGGGATGGGTGTTGCTGGCGGTGTTGAGGTAAACGAACTTGTTCTAGCCAGCATTGTGGAAAAAAGGGGACTTGTTAAAGAGGGATACCCTCGTGTCGACCTTAGATCTGACACCGTCCGCTCAGAATCGACGTATGGTTCCAGCCTTGTGGTACGAATAGGTGAGGTCATCACCACGTCCGGTGCAGTAGTAGTCACGGTGGTGGTTATTGCTGGCGCTGAAGAAGTGATCGACGATGTGTGTGTTGCCTCCATAGAAACAGTTGAGTACCGAGAAGGAAATTTTTTTTGGAAAAGTTAAACGTCGTTTAAAAAACGCGTCCCACGGTGCAGTAGTAGTCACGGTGGTGGTTATTGCAAGTCTTCGTGTTTGAACCCACGCCAACACGGGCTAAAAATATCATTGAAGCTGTACATAACGGCACATGTTCCCTCCACGCAGGTACATGCTCGGTCACTGGTAAAATCATGAGATTGGGGTACTTTTGGCCAATGATGCATCAAGATGCAAGTGAGGAAATCGAAAAGTGCACAGCCTGTCAACAAAATGCTTCTGTCGCCAAATTGCCAAAGCAAGATCTTATACCAGTTACCACTGCATGGCCATTTTACAAATGGGGGATCGACATTGTTGGGCCATTTCCACCTGGCGTTGGCAATGTCAAGCTTCTCATTGTTGCTGTTGACTACTTTACAAAGTGGATAGAGGCAAAGCCCTTGGAAACTATCACTGGGAAGCGAGTTATCAATTTTGTCTGGGAACACATAGTTTGCAGGTTTGGGGTACCGCATGTCATGGTAAGCGATAATGGCAAGCAGTTTGCAGAAGGTCCGTTCAAGGCTTGGTGCTCTGACATGAACATACAACAGAAATTCACGTCCGTGGCACATCCTCAAGCCAATGGCCAAGTCGAGGTCATGAACAAAGCCATCGTGAAAGCAATCAAAGCAAAATTGGGTCGGCGCAAAACTACATGGGAGGATCTATTACCAGGTATCCTTTGGGCTCATCGAACCACCCCAAGTACAACTACATCTGAAACACCTTTCAGCTTGGTTTATGGCACGGAAGCAGTCATTCCTCCAGAAATTACTCATCCAACTCAAAGGGTTATGGACTTCCACCCTGAAGAGAATGAGGAAGCACTACGAGAAAACCTAAACATCGTAGAAGAGCGTAGGGAGATCGCTCTCATTAAACAAGCCGCCAGTCACATGCAGATGGCAAAATATTACAATCAGCGAGTCCGTCCTCTCTCTTTTCAACCAGGCGATCTGGTATGGAGGAAGAATGAGGCCAGCAGGGTAGAAAGTCAAGGCAAGCTAGGCCCTACATGGGAAGGCCCTTATCAAGTACTTCATGCTAATGGCAATGGGTCTTACACCTTGTCAGACATGGACGGACAAGCTATTCCTAGGACATGGAATGTCATGAACCTGAAGAAGTGTTATGTTTAATAATTTGGTTTGGTCATGTATCCCAACTTTTATTCAATAAAATCAACGCGATAACACTTTTTATTATGTACAATGTTACAACACATGCATGCACAAATGACATAGTCAAGAACATAGTTCAATATAAATTATACCAGGTCAATCAAACAACGTTGCTTGGTCTATACACATGCATTCAATTTCATCTTTTGATCAACTTGATAAAAGATAAGCACTTCCTATTCGGAAGCGACATCCTCGCGAGTAAAACATTTTTTCACAGGTTCACCAACAAATACATACATAATTTCTATAGCAAAGTACACGCATAGAAAGAAACCAAGTAATTTCAATCCTAGAAATTCCACAAATTATTCAAAGGCTACAATGCAATAATCCAATCACAAAATAAACCAAGTCATAACGTATCACATGAATGGACAAACAAACTAAGGTTGTGGCTGTGCCGACAATAAGGCAATAATAGCTGGAAGTGACAACTCCAAATCTTGCACCAGGGTAGTCATAACGGGAAAAGCCCTGCTTGCAAATATTTCACTCACACGAGTCATATTACCATGTGTTGCAGGATCGAAAAAAGGCAAACTCTAGGAAGAAATATTGGGGAGTGCATCCTTCACTTTTTTGCTGGCCAGATGTCTCACAAACATATGAGAAGCACGGTTAATGTCGTTAAGAACATTAGCAACATCAGGATGTTTAAGCATCAAATCAAATAGCTGCGGCAATGCAGCAACTAAATCTTTCCTCATATGCATGGCCGCATCGCGTTATTCACGCATCTTGACCATCGCTTGCCTCATAGTCTCCAGCTCAACCTCTTTTTCAATTACTTGTTTCTCTTTTTGAGCCAACTGCTCATCACGGGTACTCAGAATTGCTGACATCTCCTGTTTTTCCGTTTCAGCCTTAGACAAAATGGTCCCCTGCTCGGATATTTTCTCCTTAAGCATGCCAACTTCCTCTAGACAACGACTAGCTGTAGTCTGCTCACGCACTAGACCTTTCTTTAGAGAGGTAATCTCATCTTTGCTGTTATCAACTTGCACCTGCAACCCGGCGCACGACCTCTTTAATTCCCCTTGTTCATTGCTTACAAGTTGTCGGACATAATCCATAAAACTATTGAACATATTTATATCTGCGGCACCAATTACACCCCCTGTACTCCCGGTCATAGATCCTGATGGCATACCCTCGCTAGTTGAAATAGGCAGGGTAGTACATTGCAAAACGGGAGACTGTGTCATGCCAATATTCCGGCTCGATGCTAACCTGGTAGATCCAAAAGGAGTGCTGATCGTCCCAAACATACTACAGGTTGAACCAGTTGTGGCGCTTGCTCCAAATGATCTAGTATTACCCCCGCGATTTACCAAAGTAGCATTTGAGGGGAAATTAGAGGGGATAGTCAATTTTGGCACCTTCGGCAAAGGGATGTCATAATCACCTACATCTAGGCTCACCGCCCTTTTACCAAGTCCTAACATATCTCGATCATCCAATCTGGGATCTGGAATTGATGTTGCCCCAGGTAATCGACGTCCTCTGCTTATTCACAATAAGATCGTAAAGTCACAGGTAATAAGTTGGCAGCGACTATAATTATAGTGTTACATGTTTCATCTTCGTTGTCGCTCTCAACAGTAGTCCTGGACAACGACTTTTTATTATCAGTGGCACCTGTGAAACATAAAGCATGCGCTTACCTTTTACCATAGTAAATACATATGTGTAGAGGTTGTGCAATTACCTGGTGTCGAGTTTGATATCACCTCGTTGGTTGAGGTCGTGTTTATCCCAGAATTAACATGCGAAGTGGCACCAGTTTCTTGTTCACCAAGGGTAACATCAGCAGGATGACTTTCAATCTCATACTCCATAAAAGCAGGATCTCCCGCCATGAAATCCATCAAGCTCATGGCTGCAGGAAACATACAATGAGTCAGTAACTGTAAAATGATAATATAAAAGCATGACAATATAACAACAAGAACCCACGTTTCCCGGTATCCGATTCCACTATCACATGCTTAATCCCTTCAGCCCAATAATCCGAAACACCATCTAACACCAAAGCACCTTCCTCATAAACTCGAAATACAATTGACTTTCGTAAAATCTGCTTGCACAGCCTTCCGCTTTGTGGTGTCAGGGCTGGAGCATCGTTTAACGATTTGTCAAACTCAGTTCTCCATTTAAACAAGTTACTAGCCCAAATATTTCTGAAAGCGGCATCGACAAACAGATATTTATATCTCCAATTCCTATGACTAGTAAAACACTCCCGAATAAAATTTTTCTTTCTATCTTTTAACTCTACAGAATACCAATCATGAGATTTCATCAGCTTATAACACGCCCTAAACAAGGGTACTGAGGGTTTTATTCCCATTGCCACCAATAACATCTTAAATGTCGTGATTTTTGATACAGCTACTGGGTGTAACTGTGCAAATCCCAACTTGAAGTAGTTCAACACACTCAAATAAAAAGCAGTGGCCGGAAATCTAAAATTGGAGTGGGAAAGGTAATGGATATAGAGGGCTACTTTTCCTTGCGGAGGGGAATGGGCTCGTTGGTTTGACGACTCCGAGCAACTGATGGAGTTTCCACCACAATCACATCTGACACTGGCACTCCCATGTTAAAACAACTACAACTACACTATGCCTAATAAATAACAAAGGATATAAGTTATTACCAACTACAGGGGTGTAAACGAAGCAACGCAATGGAGACACAAAATACGTGTACCTGTAAGGTAGTGAGCAACCCAGTTAAACCTGCAGCAAGACATACAATTACAATTAGGAAGGAGTTACTTATTTAAAGCGTACAAAATAGTCAGCCTTGCGCTGCCTGTCCACCTGGCGCCGCCAGTCTGCCTTGCGCTGCCTGTCCACCTCGCCGCCGCCGACGGTCACGGGCTGGCCGCCGGTCCAGGGCTGGCCGCCGGTTAAGGGCTGCCAGCCGGTCCATCTTGCCGCCGCCGCAGTCAAGAGTTAGCCGTCGGTCACAGCCTGCACTGCCGGTCTACCTCGCCGCCGCCAACGGTCACGGGCTGGCCGTCGGTCCAGGGCTGGCCGCCGGTCAAGGGCTGCCAGCCGGTCCATCTTGTCGCCGCCGCCAGTCAAGGGTTAGCCGTCGGTCACCTTGCGCAGCCTGCGCTGCCGGTCTACCTCGCCGCCGCCGACGGTCACAGGCTCCCTCCGGTCCAGGGCTGGCCGCCGGTCAAGGGCTGCCAGCCGGTCCATTAAAAAAAAAATAATAATAAAAAAACCAAAAGCAGACTTACGAGTAATGATAGTTCCGACTTGCAAACCGTCGTTTTGGCAAATCTTAACTCGGGGGCATGATGAGGTTAGTAGGGATTACCTATGTATATATAGGTAAATCCCCAAAACCTAAATATGATGATGGACTTTTGTGTTTAAAGCCCGCTACTACAATTGTCAAGATGTGTTTAAAGCCCGCTACTACGACTATCAAGTTGACAGCTTTTGTCAACGTGAAGAAGTGACAACCCCGTCCAAGTCATCAACGCGTCATGTTGTCACCGCCTATCAGGATTGTCAGCGCCTGTCTTATTGGCTGACGTCCGGTCATAATGGCGCTTCATGATTGCTTTATTATCGTCATAATAGTAAGGCGTTACGTTAGACGATTGATGATTAAGGCAGCTCAAGAATTCATGGACCAACCTTCCATATACTTAAGACTGGCCATATAAATACACGGTCTAAATCATTGTCAAGATATATCATCTGAAGACAGACTCAGAAAGCCTAAAACGCAGACTCTCACTTTCATTTCCATACTCAACCTTGATCACCCTAGGTTCGTCAAGAACTTGTTGGGCACGAGGCGGGTACGAGTATGGGAATAGCGGGTCGGGTACGGGTACGGGTACGGGTTTAACAGTACCCGCTACTACCCGTACCCGTTTACATCTCTACTCATAACTCACTTAGCTTTCTCTCAGTTACTTGTTAGATTAGATTTAACGATAAATCACGCGATGCATGGTTTTGCGTTCTGGAGGACACTAAATCAATTTTTTTAGAAGTCATTAATTTTCCCTCGCGTGTTATTCAAAACAAAGAACATAGTGTTAGTGTAATCGTATCAATATATTGATTTCTCTTGTAACACCATAACGCCAGTGATGGTTGCTTCACTGTTAAGTCCTTAAGAACGACGTTCGACAACGTGTCCCTTAAAAGGGCGAATGGTGAAAGTTTCTCCTGGATTAAATGGGTTCCGATCAAATTATGTATTAATGCTTGGAGCATCGGGTTAAACAGACTTCCTACTAAAACCAATTTAAACAAACGTGGGGTGATTCTTCTTTCTTGCAGCTGCCCTCTCTATGGTTTAGAAGACGAACCGGAGGAGCACCTTTTTGTTTCTTGCGAGATGGCAAGATCTGGGATTATCGAAATTGGTGGGATCTTCCGGTCAGCAATATCTCGAGCATGTCTCAATTATTTCCAGAATGATGTTGATCGGTTGGATGCTTTGGCGGATTTATTCAGCAACACCCAAGTGATGTCCTTTTTCCGGATAAAAAACAGGTCCAAAGGCAAGCGAATCTCGATTTCAGGCGATTTTCTCTCGATTTTCAGCAACACCCAAAAACAATTTTCTCTCGATTTTCAGGCGATTTTCGGCAAATCTCGTCGATTTCCAGCGAATTCAAGTGGATTTCATCCCCCCCTTGTGGTTTTCTAACTCCGGCGACCTCCCAAATCTTCCGGCTAACGATTGTTTTGCAAAAAGGTATGGTTTTCTCACTTTTTTTGGACTTTGTGGTTGCCGGAGATGTTTTCCGGCTGGGATGCCGCCGCTGGCGGTGGTGGGTACTCGGTATGGGCTGGGGGTAGTTGGTGTGGGTTGGGGCTGCTCGATGTGAGTGGTGGCTGTTGGTGGTTGGTGGCGGCTATTGGTGGTTGGTGGTGGTTGGTGGTGGCTGTGACAGGTTAATAGTTTAATTGTGTATATGTTTGTGGTTTTAACTGTTGTTTAATTGTTACTTAATTATTATGTATAGGGGTGAGCATAGTAGGGTACCCGCCGAACCCGATCGGAACCGGAACCTCTTGTACCGGTTCCTCAATTTTCGGAATGGAAACCGGAACCCCCGGTTCCGGTGCCGGTTCCGGTGCCGGTTCCGGTTATCCAGTCTCTAGAATCGTAAAATTAAAATAAGATACAAAGCTTAAACATTAATCATTTTTTTATCATTTTATCTACTAATCTTTAAATAATCATAAATTTCAAACACTTAAACATATGATTGTCTAATTATTATATTGTTAAAATGTTATATTTATACTAATTAATGACTAAACTTATTCAAAATTACACAAAATTTATCATATTGTTAAATTTGGACATTAAATTTCTCAAACATATAATATTTTAATAAAAAATAGACCGAATAATCGCCGGTTCTGGTTATCCACCGAACCGGTGTAACACACCAATTTTTCAAAACAATTTAAACTTTTAAATAAGTAAAGTCCAACATCCAAAAATCCATAATATCCAAAAACATGGTTAAACTAAAACATTTGAAAGGATCAATAAGTATCAAAAATCGGTGTTACAATAATATCAAAACTAAAGTCTAGGGAATTAAATAAGTACACCGAGCTAATAACTTCCAATGCTAACTACGGGCCGCCTAATCCTTAGCTCCCGAACCTGAGTACATAGTCAAAAGAAATGTAGTACGTGAGACAAAATTGTCTCGTGAGAAACATGGGTTTTAGACCCGATTAGAAATAATTGCAATAAAATAATATTTAAATAAATATCACATTGCACATAATCAACCAACTCTATGGCTTGCCATAAGCCTACACATATGTAACGGGCCTCCCCGAAACAAACTCCCCCAATATGGGTTATCTCAAACTCCCCCGCTTTCCGGGTTATCTATTTCTCGACATACTACTCTTGCGCAGGGTGGTACCGCCCCAAGTAGTAGCCACTAACTCCCCCAACTTGTGTGGGTTATCTAGGATCCAATTGATTAGCTACCACATAACAAATCAACTTGAGTCAATGCTCCAAAACATAAATCACAACTTACTAGTCGTAACTAAGTCAAGTCAATAAGCAGTTCAATTTGTATACTAGCAATTCAATCAACTTCTTTATCAATTCATTTAGCTAATAAAGACTAATAAACACTTGTTTAAGACATTTGACTATGGAAATCACTTTACTGTGTACTCATAAAAGATCACATGTACTCATCTTAGCAATGCTATCCAATACTTGTGCAAATCAACACAATCTCTACTTCTCAACCAAAGAAGTACTTCCAATCTCAACTCCTTGACCTAATATCGATATCATCACAAAATC
Source organism: Calendula officinalis (assembly GCA_963853835.1). Classification (NCBI taxonomy): domain Eukaryota; kingdom Viridiplantae; phylum Streptophyta; class Magnoliopsida; order Asterales; family Asteraceae; genus Calendula; species Calendula officinalis. Next base: position 24,218,411 of record OY970835.1, on the reverse strand, counting down.
TAGTTATAAACCATAACTAGTTACTAATTAATCCATATTAACATCCCCAACCATCAAGTTCATACAACTTGGTGGAATCTCAAACCCTAGTTCAAGATTTCTATCCAAAAACCCAAATCCAACTTGTACACAATGATTACAAGCTTACAATGAGTGTTTTACACCCAAGTTTTGTCATCTTCCCCAAAGATGACATGGTTGGTTCCCAAAACCACCATTGATACCAATGAAAAGCTTGAAACTAAGGTAGAAGATGATAAGAATCAATAATCTTTACCTTTGGTGTTTAAATCTTTAAGGATGGTGAAGATTTGAGCTCAAGATCAGCAAAATCGCCTTCTTCCTTCAAAATAACGGCTGGGCTAGTGCTAGGGGCGTAGGTGTCTAAACCCTAGCCCCAAAACTCGTTTTTATAGCTCTGACACAGTTCGCGTTCGCGAATTCGAGTTCGCGCCGCGAACTTCCCGCGTCGGGAACTCCTCGCGATCGGGAACGAGCCGCGAACTCCATGCTTCAAAACCCCAAGTTATCTGTCCCATCCTCACGATCGCGAACCCCCAGTTCACGTCGCGAACTCCTCCAGGCAGCTAGGCTGCAACTTTTTGTTGTCCAATTTATCCCGGTTTCGACCTTAACCATATCAAACGGTGTCCAAATGACACGAAACCAGTTCCTACGTCTTTTAAATGATTTATCCATATTTATCATATTTTTATACAATTTATTTATTTACAAAATTCGGGTCGTTACAACCGGTTCCTAAATTTTGAGAACCGGAACCTTTTAGGGCGGTTCCATAATTTTAGGAACCGGAACCGGCGATTCTAAAGCGGTTCCGGTTCTAATTACGGTTACCCTCTTTTTCTACTCACCCCTGATTGTGTATATGAATTTATATAGTATTATATATTTTTTTGTATATGAAAAATTGTGAAAAATTGTGAGATTGGTAAGTTTTACATGAATTTATTTAGTATTATATTTTTTTTATTGCTAATTTTCTAAAGTTTATTGGTCAATGCAGAAGGTGTGAATAAACGGCGAGGCAAAGGCCGTAATATCAACTTATTTGAGGAGTTTGCAAGTAACAACTCACAACCACTAAAGATTTTGCTTGATACCACCGTGAGAACTTATAAATTCGTTGGCCCATACTACTCTTTATTCGTGCTGTTCATATCAAATTGGATCAACGAAAATGTGCCAATGCATTATCCTACTTGGCAAAAAGTTCCCGACGATAAAACAGAAGACTTGTATCAAGCTTTAGCCGTAAGTATACAATACTTTTTTAATTTTTAACCAAATTAATTATTTATTTTAATAAACCAATTATGTTTTTGAAGTTCTATTTTGCGGTTGAGGCTTTCCGCCACACCCAACACTGGGAAGGGGTTAAAACCGGGATTAAAGTCGACGAAGCTAGAGCGTACAAAGACCAGAAAGACAAATTAAGTAAGCATTTTCGATCTATCGGTGGTTATGAAAATCCCGAATATGCTAGAATGAATCCTCCGGAGCATACCCCTTTGGATAGGTGGCAAAATGTCATCGATCGCCTCTTTTTGACAGATGCTTACATTAATCGATCATGGGTCAATCAGGCTAACAGGGAAAACTTTCATATAATTCTTCTCATGGAAGTCAATCATATGCCCAAAGGCGGTACGAAGAGGTAATAAAACTTAACTGGATTATATAAACACATTATTAACAATTGTATAAAATTGATTGCATTTTGGCTTATTATAGTCTCAAGAAGGGGATTTAAAACGAAAAGATATTGAGGGGTGGCGGAAAATGCATTCCAAAGAGGGAAAAGGGTTTGAAAACCCCCCGTGCTGAACGAGATTGGGTAAGTAAAAATAAATTAATATGTTAGAAATTATTCTATTATTGTTAAAAAATTATTAACTTATTTGTTTGTTATATTTTCAGTAAATGTCAGAAATTGTCCCTGTGGTCTTCCATTTCTGCTTTTTTGTCCCTAAACTTTTTTTTTCGGGATTTTTATCTCCATACTCTTTAAAATTCTGTTTCTATGTCCTTCTGTTCAAATTTGACTGTTAACTAACAGAGGATGCCAAACATGTAAGGGTATTTTGGTCTTCTTCCATTTTCTTTTTTATTTCGGTTTTTTTCTTCTACCTCCTTCATCTTCTCCAACTATTCTTTTTAGCAATAAGAACCCTAATTAAGAAATCAAGACAAGCAATAAGAGAAATAAATTATCAAAATACATACTATCCTAATGATTTGATGCGTAAACTAATTTGACACTTCATATGCTTCTTCTCCCTTCATAAACCCTAACCCCTAAAATTCCCTTTTCATTCCTCATTCCCTCCCCTCAAAACCTGCAACCTTCAAATGAAGACCTTTAGCAACCTGCAAATGAAGATCTTTATGGTTTGTATAGAAGGAATAAACTACATCCTTCAATTAAGTCTAATAGATCTCCTACCATTTGCAAAAGACCCATTTGTCTGCTACCATTTTTTGGAGATCTCTGGTGAACCGATTGTTGATTCAACACCGGCGATTGCTCAGTTCTGGTCTCTCCCACCGCCTCGATGGTTCATCTGGTTTCGATTTGAAACCATTCCGGGTGGCATTCGTCGAAGTTCTGAAGATGACGATGGCTCGATATGCTTCTTCATCACATCGAAACCACCTTCTTCACTCCTTTTCTTGATCTTGCGACCAAACTTCCAAATCCTCCTACTTGCTAAATTCGAAATCCCCCCTTCGTACAAACCGATCAGAATCTGCAAAACCGAAATCGATGGTATTAGTCATCGATTTGGATCTGTAGTTGCTAAATCGAAGGGATTAATTTCAAATCTGCTAGTTTAAGACCTGTTAAAATCTAGCCCCCTTTATTTCCGGCAAAGACGAAAGCTTCGATTTCCGGAAAAGACGAAAGCTTTTGTTTGCAGAGGGGGAAGTGCAGGATACGGTGGCGACGGAGATGGTGACCTACCGGAGGTGTGACGGAGTTCTCTGGGAAGGGTGTGAAAGGAACATTATCAACTAGGTAAGATATGAAAAGAAAAAAGAAAAAAGATAACCCTGAGGTCTCGATTTCTTTTCATTTGGTTTTGATTTGTGTTTTGGTTAGATTTTGATTTGTGTTTGTAGAAAAGGGTTTTGATTTTATGGAATTAAATCATGTCTTCTTTAAAATAGTTGCTGGTTTTATGAGGATTAAGAAGATAAAGTTGGAAAATGACTAAAATACCCTCACATGTTTGGCATGTGGGGTTAGGTAACGGCCGTATTTGGACGGAAGGACTGAAAAATAGAATTTTAAAGAGCACGGGGATAAAAATCCTGAAAAAAAGAGTTTAGGGACAAAAAAACAGAAAATGCAAGACCATATGGACAATTTCTAACATTTACTCTTATATTTTTTTAGGGATTGATACACGATGAATTTGCTAGAATGACACAAGAGCTTGGGCCGGGTCAAGAGGTTGATGATCAAGAGTGCATAAGACGTGCCCTCGGTGAAACATGCTCAAGCTCAATGTAGGATTAACCGAGCGGAGGCCAAAGTGGACCGAATGGTAGATTATGTGTATAACACCTTTCACCGTCAAAATTCATATTTGGCGAGCCGATTTTCAGATTATGTACCACCGGATCTTCCAAACTTTGATGATATGTTTGATGAAGAACCAGAACATCCGATACTTAATCCAAGTGCTCCCCAAAATGTCGAAGGCGATGAAGATGAGAAAGGTGGGAACGAAGAAAGTGAAGGCGGTGAAGATGAAGGTGAATGAATATGAATCGTCGAATTAGTTTTTGTAAGAACATTTTAAGTTTTTAAACGTTTGGATTGTAATCAACGATTGTATTTTATTTGGTATCTGGATGTTTTTATGGATTTGGTTTGTGCTTGAACTAGCCGTAGAATGTGTCGATCAAATCACACAAAAACAACCTCCGATCGACCATATAGTTTTAGTGTTAAAAAAGTTTGTTTTATGTAATTGGTTTTAGTGTTAAAAAACTTTGATATAATTGGTTTTAGTATTAAAAAAACTTTGTTTGATATAATTGGTTTTAGTGTTAGAAAAGTTTGTTTGATATAATTGTTTGATATATTGTGTCTAATGAGTCAAAACTTGAGGATTAAAACATGATTAATCCTAAGGAAAAATTGAAATTAACAAGCTAGTATTAATTTTTCTCAAATGATGGACATGTTAATTGCAATTTTTCCTTGATCATGTTTTAATCCTCAAGCTTTGACTCATTAGTCACAATATATCAAAAAATTATATCAAACAAACTTTGTTAACACTAAAACCAATTATGTCAACAATTATATTGATCAAAGTTCTTTTAACACTAAAACCAATTATATCAAACAAAGTTTTTTAACACTAAAACAAATTATATCAAACAATTTTTTTTAACACAAACTATATGGTCGATCGGAGGTCATTTTTGTGCGATTGGATCGACACATTCTACGGCTAGTGCAAGCACCTTTGCAAGGTCCTTGCTCGGGAACTTTCCCGGGAGTGAGGGGTCCACTATTTTCTCGTTGATGTCTCCCAGTAACGTCTTGTTGAGCGGTTTTTTCAGAGAGAGATCTGCATCTGTTTGCTCCTGATATTTTTGGCTTATTCCTAAGGAGTCACGGGCCTACAATTTCAAGTTGTTAGAAAAATTTCATCTAATGTTTCGTTTAATTAAGAAACTTACCCATTCCACAACACTTTGTTCACCATGTTCTGTGGAAAAGTCTAACGCCAGGCAGCCGGTTATTAACTCTATGAGAACAACAACTCTAAGAGAACAACACCGAAACTATAAACATCCGATTTCAAACATGTAATTGGTTCGGTTTTGAATGTCAAACAGGTCCTCGGATACGGGTGATCATTGGGCTAAAAACCAAACCGAATACATGTAATCGGTTCGGTTTTCAATTTTGAAAATTTATCATTATTGGTTTCGGTGCTACCGGCTTTGGTTCGGTTTGATTCGGTTTTTAGACCGCGCTCACCCCTACCTTAGGCTTTACCCCTCTTGTTATCTTTTGCTTTTAGTTGTGGTACACTCTGCATTCAAACTAATACACTTTCTCTGCATATATTATGGTATCCTTATTAATAGCATTAATTTTGTCGATTAGCAAACTTTTAACATAGCAACGAGTAGTCGCAAGTTTGCGTCTATTTTGGTCCTTTTTCTTGTAGTGAAGTTTTTTCATTTGACCCGTTATTAATGAAACATAATCCAAATAATGACACCGATACATATACTTGTTAAAGAAATTCAAGAGTTGATTACCTGTATGTGTTAATTTAATATTAAAGCTCAAGAAAACGTCGTCTTGGTTATTGGCCTCCGTGCTTCGACTCAACTACAAAAAATAAGATATAGTCAGAGGCAAGTTAATTATACTTTATGGCACATTAAAATGGCAACACAAAAACAGCTTTTCTAAAAACGCATATTAAGAAAAGGAAGGCTGTAAACAGAGATCGAGCACATACTCCGGCCATTGTCTCCATCAGAGGATGATCGATGCTGCCTTGCGGTGGATGTAGGCGGCGGTAGTGAGTCAATTCCGGTGGTTAGAGCATCTTCAATGGAAGCTTTTTACAAAGTTTTTTACCCTTTGTGTAGGTCATTTGAGAGCTTATGACCTTCTAGCAAAAAACATTTGCTCCAAAAGCTTATTATTCTCTAAGTCATTCACTAGACACAAAAAAAGCTTTATCAAAACTAAAATGCATTGGAGCAAAAAACTTTTTTGAAAGCTTATTTATCAAAATTGGGTGGAAAGTCTAGGTGACAATTTCAATAAGTCTTTGCAAAGACTTAACCATTGAGGATGCTCTTAGAGTGCAAACTGGCGTGTTGATGTTGTGTGTAGCGCGGTCAGGCCGTCCATGGGCATGGGCGACAAGGGCGGTCGCCCAGGGCCCACAAAATTTAGAGGCGCACTTTCAAAAAAAATTAGCCAATGTATACGCGTGTGTGAACTCATTTGAATAAGGATAAGTGCAACGAAATATTGAAAATAGACGAACTACAAGTTACAATCTGGATATTTTACTTGGGAATTAGTGTGACATTTTTAATTTGGCGGAAATATTTTATTTATTTGGAAGAAAGTTACTTTCGGGGGCCCATTTTTAAGACTTTGCCCAGGGCCCACACATTGATTGGACCGGCCCTGAGCGCGGTTGGTGTGCTTGAGTATTAGGGTTTTCCAGTTTTTCTACTGGGAGCAAGTTAAACCATTTCGTATCAAAAGATGCCCTAGATCTAATGGTTACTTTTTCTTTGTAATCAACGGCTACCATTTATATATCTTAAAATTATTTTGGTTTTACGTTGCACTCTTTTTGGTGGGCAAGCCGAAAAGGGCCTTGCTTTTCAACAGGATCCAGCAAATCCAATATCAAGTCCATAAGTTTCGCTAAATTACTATTTAGTGCCTGAAGTTAATAAAGTTTATGTTTTCACACTAATTTAAATAAAATATAATATAACAAATTATATAAACATATACATAAACATGGGTAGATTCACAAAAATACAACAAAATTAATCAATAAACGAAAAATTCTATTATAAAGCTACAATTAACAATTATAAATACATCTAAAATTAAACCTAGTTGCAAAAGGCTTAAAATTAAATAATTAGCTACAATGGTGAACCACTAACATTGTGTTTCAAAACTGAATTTTACAAAGAAAAGAAAAGAACTAGAAAGAAACTAAATGAAAATTGTGTTCTCGAAATTTTTTATGGAGAGAAGAGAAAAGAAATGTAAAAAAAAGTTATCCTAATTTTCTTTCTGAAATTAAAAAAAAAATAAAAAATATCTTCCTTGTGTTATCTAACTAAAAAGTACAACATAAAGAGGTGCAAATACAATGTCTATAGGAAAGCCAAAAGCAATCACAAAAATTTGACCATGACAATTCATGAGCATGATAAGACGCTTGCAAAAGTTTAGATACATTCAATCTTCAATTACAAGATCAAATACACCATAAAATGTCCTAACACATCATTTGTAAGTTGGTGTCAGGACCGAAATTAAAAAAGTGCCAACTTGAAAGGCTCGAAAATAGTCATCCGATACCGTACAAATCTCAAACTCTTTAGAAAATGTTCGTGCAGCAAGTAAATGTTTCCTTGATTCATCATTCCCGAACACAGATCGATGTTGCTCGTATTTCTCAAAACTGTTGCCAAGTATTACAATTTGGTTTAACATGTGACAATTCCAGTTGGTTTCTAGAAGATTCTCGTATAGCTCAGCTTCACAATGCGGCATAAAGAAAAGGATCGGGTTGACAGCTCGTCTCCTTCCTTGCTCATTAACCAAAAGAACACGACACCCGAGCTTTTCTAAGACCTTTGACTCGGTTAATGAAATAATCGGATCAAACACTTCAATTTCTCCAATCCAATCAACTTCTCTTTTCATCAGGATTGCAAGGCTGAGCTGTAAACGAGGTTGTTCAAAGGATTCAATGCTACCGATACCGTATATCACCATTTTTAACTTGTCTTCTGACCCTGCAACTTTATGTAAATGGCTCGAAACTTGAGGATTACGGATTTGATCCATGAAAGTATTAAAGAATTTGGATTTTTCAAGTTTCTGGATAGAGATTTGCATCTTCTGCATCAATTGTAGTTCTCTTTCTGGAGAAGTTTCAAGATCGGAAGGAGCCCAATGTGTTTGTTCTTGTTGTTTTGTAGATTTTAGTTTTGGTAATTTTCTTTTTTGCTTGTTGCGACGTGGCAAAACGATTGTCCAATCATCTTCCACCACTTTATGCTGGTCAGAGATCAAAGTTTCCCCCATTTTGATGCTTATATTATTAAGCTAAAAGAAGACCACAAAATAATCAGGAACACTTAATCAAACAAAAATTCATAAACATAAACATCAACTTTGATTTTTGCAATCGGTATGTAACTAATTCATTTGAAACATTCATGATTAACTGATTTTTTTCCAATAAATTATAAGCAAAGAATATAGACAGATCAATTCGTTTGCTATATTCAACAAATTTGTTTACATAACCAAGTTGCACAGAGTTTTTACATTTTGACTTCTTAGAGTCAAAATTGATATAGATTTCAACAAATTATAAACCAGCAGTTAATTATTTGTATGACTTGGAAACTTTAATGTCATTGTATCTTTTTAAACTCATCTCATAATGATTTCAAACTCAACCTCAACCTTAAAAAAAAATCAACAAAAAACCAATACATACAAGACATAGCAAACAAACAAGAATTGTAGTAATTGACCTTTTTAGGGTTGCAGATGTGATGATACCTTGATGAACAGAGGATCGATAAGAACGGTCGAGCAAAGATTAGGGTTTTTCAACAGGATCCAGCAAATCCACAGTCAAGTTCAAAAGTTTCACTAAATTACTATTTAGAGCAAGGAGTGTGGTCACTTGACCCCTAGCTCGCCGGACGCCACATGGACACCACATCACCATTTCACCCAAGCCACCATACCACCCGCCAAGCCAAACCCCTATCTTCGCCAGCCAACCAACGAAGCAAACGAGCCAATGGGGTGCTGACACGTGTAAAATCGATTTTTTTTTGTTTTTTTTTATTTTTTTTTTTATTTTAATAAACCTTAAACCCTTAGGCTATGGGGTATGGGTACCACACCCCACACTAATTTTTCCTGCAGCAACCACACCACATTATTTGGTGGAAATACTCATCACACCGCACCACACCATTTTATTTTCCATCTCATCATTTCTTTTCTATTTATTTTTTAAAATAAAAACTAACATTTTATTAAATTAAAACTATTTAAATAATTTATAATACACATTATTAGATTTTAAATAAAGTTAAATTTTTTTTTATGAGAATTTAGTTACTATGAAAAATCTGTGGAATGGAGCCCAAAAAAAAAGTTAAAAGCCCAAAATAAACCGTACTAATATTTAAAAGCCTAAAGTAAACCTAAAAATATTAAACCTAATTATCATCATCTTCTTCTCCATAGCTCCACCGGACCACCACCTCCATGTTTCTCTTTTTCTTCCCAACCAGCGCCACCTCCACCATTTTTCTGCCCAAATCCAACAATAAATAATTGTTTAATGGTAATTTTTCAAGAAAAACCGAGCCCACGCCCGTTATGCAGCGTTGTCCGTTGCCCTCCTCGACCAGGCCAACACCCCACACAGTTTGTGGGGGGGGGGGGGGGGGGGTGTTCCGTCTGAGCCCCCACGGCGTGCCCCTCCAGGTCACCCCCACGCCCGATGGCGTCGTACCCGTTCCGAGTAGCCTTTTAAATACCACACAATTTTATACAAATTTTCACACAACATTTCTCAACCTAAACCTTTTCACACAATAATTTTTCACACAACAAAGTAATTTTCGGTATTGTTTTTTAAAATTTCGGTTTTTTTTTTAATTTTTCGGTTTTTTTATTTTAATAAACCTTGAACCCTTATGAATACCACACAATTTTATACAAATTTTCACACAACATTTCTCAACCTAAACCTTTTCACACAACAAAGTAATTTTCGGTATTGTTTTTTAAAATTTCGGTATTTTTTTAATTTTTCGGTATTTTTATTTTATTTTTTGGTATTTGTAATTTTTTTATTTCTAGTTTGTAATATTTATTTTAGTGAAATATTAAGTTATTTTAAAAAATGGAAATAGAAAAATAAAAGGGGTGGGGTCCAAATGGCTTAAGTGATGGTAGACGGTAAAATCGCTCTATTCAAAAATAAACAACAGTTGACCGTTTGACTTTTTCTCTCAAGACCTAGCGTCTACGACGCCGACTAGGGTTCTCACGGTGATCGATTCCCGTCTACTCCCGCCGGTGGGTGGGGGGGGGGGGTTGGGGAGTTTCACGATGAGCAATAACAACATGTATCGGAGGCAGCCAAGTAACAGCGTGAACAAAAGCTTTGCCCTGCGGAAGGAAGAGCTTGATCTACAAAAAATAGCGAAATCGTTCTATGTTACTAACTTTCCACGATTCTGGGAATTGGGGGATCTGTGGAAGGCTATGCAAGTTTTCGGGACGGTGGCGGATGTGTTCATACCCCAGAAATTATCCAAAATCGGCCGCCATTTTGCTTTTGTGAGATTCATTCGGGTTAATAATGTGGATTCTCTGCTGGAAAAATTAAATGCGGCATGGTATGGATCATACCACTTATATGCTTCGAGTTCTAGGTTTGAACGAAAACCTAGAGAGGTTGTGCCGACTGCGCATCGTAGGCATGCTGTTCCGGCTGGAATCCCGCGCGAAGGTGAGAATAATACTAGTTATGTTGACTTGTTTAAAACAGATAGACATAAGGTGAAACCGGTTGAGAAAATCATTACTAAGCCGGTTATAGAAACGAAGAAGATAATCACGTTGGAAAAAAACGATGTCATGCCAATCAAAAATCCAGGTACAATACTGCTAGGCAAAGTTAGAGAATTGTCTTTAATAGAAAATATCAAAGTAGTATGTGCTAAAGAAGGGTTTAGGGATGTTGATGTTCACTATATTGGCAGGTCATGGATATGGTTGTAATTTGACAATAAATTGGCGTGTTCTAAGTTCAAACACCATGAAGATATGATGTTCTATTTTACGCATCTTCGTGATTTAGATGATAAATTTGTGGTGGATGATAAGGTGGTGTGGGTTAAGGTGGATGGTCTACCATTAGTGGCGGGCACGGTTAATGCCATTAAAAAGATCATAAAAGATTGGGGAGAAATTATGTTTGCCGACGGGGAAGAGGAAGAAGGAAGTACGGGGAAGGTGTGTATCAAAACTAAAGTCGGGGCAAAAATAAACGAAGAGGTTGAGGTGATGATAGATAAAGTGAAATATACAGTGTGGGTTTATGAAATAGCCCTTTGGCAACCTACGTTTCGGAGTATTGACATGGAGAGTAAGGGTGGGGATGATGACGATGTTTCAATTTCAAGTGATGGGTCAGTCGGGGTGCATGAGGAAGAAGATGTTTTTGAATTCGGTAATGAAAATGATAATGTATCAAAGTGCCAAGATGAAACAGGTAGGAATACCTTGCATGTGGGTAGTACTCCGGTGGCAGAAGTAAATGAAGAGGGGGCAGCCTCGGGGAATGGTTTGGGGCAGAATATAGAAAGTGGAGAAGGAAGGCAAGTAGAAAACGGGGAACAAGGGGAAAATTTCGAAAAAGAAGAGGTTCTAGTCACTGAGGAGTCGGTCTCACCACCGCCGGGTTTTGAAAAAAGGGGTAATAATCAGGTGAAAGGAAAGAAGAACAAAGAAGAGGGGTCAAGAAATTCGTGTGCGTCGACGGGTCACTTACAAAAAAATAATAAGTCAGTTTCGTTGATTGAGGATTTGAGTAGGTATATAGATATTGGTCTTGCCATCGGTCATGATATGGAGGGGTGTCAAACCTCGCTTGAACGCATGATTAGTAGTATGGGAGGTGGAAAAGGTAATTAATGAATATTATGTCCTTAAACGCATGTGGAATAGGAGACGTGATTAAACGAAAGCGGATAGGTGTCATTTCTAACAAGTATAAAATTGCTTTTCTTGGAATTCAAGAAACGCGAATCTCGAAGGTGGATATGTTTATGGTTAAACAGTTGTGGGGGAATTCTTCATTTGATTTTGCTTTGAGTAGTGCGGTCGGGTCGTCGGGTGGTATTATTTCTATTTGGGATCCGGCCTTGTTTACTAGTTCGCGTATTATGTGTTTTCAAAATATTGTTTTTGTGCATGGGGAGTGGAAGCATAATAATATGAAATGTGTCATGGGTAATGTTTATGCGCCGCAAAGTAATGTTGATAAGAGGAGACTATGGATGATGATTGTGGATTATATGCGGGCTAATGACGAAAAATTCATTATATTTGGAGACTTTAATGCGGTTCGAGACGAGGGAGAAAGGTGGGGTTGTAGTACAAACGATAGAGAAATTGCTGATTTTAATGAGTTTGTTGATTCGGGAAGTCTTAATGAAGTGCCCATGGGGGGGTCGGCGTATACTAGGTTGAGCTCGGATGGCCGGAAAATGAGTAAACTAGATCGGTTTTTTGTGAATGAAGGGGTTTTTGAGGTGTGTTCGGACCTTACTGCAAATATGATGACGGATATTGTGTCGGATCATCGACCGATTGTTTTGTCTCAAGAGGCGGTTGATTATGGTCCTAGGGTTTTTAGGTTTTTTAATTCCTGGATGGATGAAGAATCGTTTGATGAATTGGTGAAAAACTCGTGGGCATCGCACATGGATTCTACTAGTGGTAGCTACTTCATAAAATTTAAAGATAAGTTGAAACTGTTGAAAGAAAACTGTAAAAGTTGGTGGAAAAGGAAAAGAACAGAGCAAGAGGCGCAGCGAGAGAAGTTAGTAGAAAAGGTCTTAGTGATTGAAAAGAAGATTGATGATAATATAGTTACAGATGATGAGTTGGCGGAAAGGCAGGCGGCTAAACTTGAATTATATAAGTTTGATGTGAAAGAATGGAAGGATTTATCTCAGAAAGCTAAAGTTAAATGGTGTATAGAAGGAGACGAAAACTCGAAGTATTTCCATGGGATTATTAATAGTAAGAGAAGACATTCTTTGATCCGAGGAGTGAAAAAAGATGGCGATTGGATTACATCACCTTCGGCAGTGAAACAAATATTTTATGATTATTATGCTAATAAATTTAAAAGTGTTCCGGTGATTAAAGTGAACAGGAGAAGTGATAAATTTAAACGGTTGTCTGATACACAGTCCGAAGTCCTGACAGGGAATGTGACGATGGCCGAGCTGAAAGTGGTGGTGTGGAGCTGTGGAAACGATAAGGCCCCGGGCCCTGATGGGTTCACTTTCGCTTTTATTAAGAAATTTTGGGATATTATTAAATTTGATATTTTTAACTTTGTTGTTGAGTTTTTTGAGACAGGTTTTATTCCCACAGGTTGCAATGCTTCGTTCATCACGTTGATCCCAAAAGTTCTAAATCCGCTGGCGGTTAGTGATTATAGGCCAATTAGCCTTATTGGTGTTCAATACAAAATTATTGCAAAATTATTGGCTTTACGGCTTGCTGTGGTGGTGGATTCGGTGGTTAGTCAGGAGCAGTCGGCGTTCATAAAGGGTCGTCAAATTCTGGACGGCCCGATGATGGTTAATGAATTGATTTCGTGGTATAAACAGAAAAACAGGAGCGCCATGGTGCTTAAAATTGATTTTGAGAAAGCTTATGACTCCATAAGTTGGGAGTTTTTAGATCGGATGTTGGAGTTTTTGTATTTTCCGGATAAGTGGCGAAAATGGATTAGTGCAATATTACATTCATCCAAGGCTTCGGTTATTCTGAATGGTAATGCCTCGAAAGAGTTCAAGCTCGAACGGGGCCTTCGTCAAGGTGATCCGCTTTCGCCTTTTCTTTTTATTATTGCCATGGAGGGGCTGCATGTGGTTATGGAAGAGGCGGTTTCTCAGCAAATATTCAAAGGGGTAAATGTAAAGGAGGAGTCGTGTTATATTTCTCATTTTTTATATGCCGATGATGCTATTTTTTTGGGTGAGTGGTCGATTAATAATTTGCAGAAGCTTCTTATTATCTTACATTATTTTTACATGGCCTCGGGTTTAAAGTTAAATCTGCATAAATCTAATCTATATGGGGTTGGAGTGGCGGAGGGGGAAGTGAAACACATGGCGGAGTTACTCGGGGTGTGTTATGGGAAGTTCCCGTTTATTTATTTAGGTCTCCCGGTGGGGGCTTGTATGTCTAGGAAGAAATGTTGGGATCCTTTGATTGATAAATTTAAGCAAAAGTTATCGGGATGGAAGGTTAATACCCTTTCGGTTGGAGGAAGATCTTTACTTTTAAAATCGGTGCTTGGAGGTATGGGTATTTACTATATGTCTCTCTTTGTGATGCCTAAGGGCGTTGCTAATATTCTAGAGAGATTGAGAGCTTCTTTTTTTTGGGGAGACACCGAACTTAAAAAGAAGATTCATTGGGTGAACTGGGACACGGTTTTGGCGTCTAAACAAAACGGGGGCCTTGGCATTGGGAGCTTATATGCTTTTAACATTGCTCTTGTTACTAAATGGATTTGGCGGTTTGTTGAAAATGAGAATAGCTTGTGGGTGACGGTAATTAAATCTATATATGGTGAACACGGAGCTTTGGACCTTATGAACTCGAACCGATTAGGTACGACTCCGTGGGCGCAAATACTGAAAATGTTGAGCAGGTTTAAAGGCAATGGTTTAGATCTTATTTCCCATTTGAAGAAGAAGGTCGGTAATGGGCAAAGGACTCGGTTTTGGAAAGACGTGTGGTTAGGGTCGACTGCCTTGGCTACCAGATTCCCAAGAATACATTTGTTGGATTCAGATAGTGACTGTTTGGTCGCTGATCGGATACGGGATAATATGGTTCGGTGGGATTGGATGCGGGTGATTAGAGGGGGGAGAGAAGAGGCACGGGTTGAAGAACTATCTCGGTTATTAGAAGGGTTCACATTATCTAATGAACCGGATATGTGGACGTGGGATATTGGGATGAAGGGGTTTATGAAGTTAAAAGTACAAGAACGTGGCTCGATAATTTGGTTCTTCCTTCGTCGTTGGTGAGCACGAGGTGGAATCCGTTAGTGCCTCAGAAAGTGAATATTTTGGTTTGGAAGGTGATATTAAATCGTATTCCTTCTAAAGTAAATTTGTTAATGAAAGGTATTACGTTTGATAACTTGAAGTGTGTTATGTGTGGGGATGGGGTCGAGAATACGGACCATATATTTTGGAATTGTGAAGTAACGAAAAGTGTCTGGCGGGCGATTGGAAGTTGGTTACAAGTTGTTGATCTTAATGTCGAGAACTTGGATGATTTTCTTTTTACGGTGGATGCTAGCAATATGAGTCCGAAGGTGAAAATGATCGTTGAAGCCGTGGTGTTTACGATGATATGGATTATGTGGCGGTATAGGAATGCCATCACGTTCAATAGTGGTGATACCCGGAGAAATAATATTGTTGATTCGATTAAAGAGGTGTCATATGTGTGGATTTGTAACCGTCGTGCTAAGTTTAGAGTTAGTTGGGCCGAATGGCTAATTTTACCTTGTAATTGTTAGTACTTTGTTTGGTTGGCTAGCTTTGCGCTAGTTTTTGTTTTTATTGAAAGCTGTTTCCAAAAAAAAGTGATGGTAGAGGGTAGGGGTGAGCAGAAAAAGAGGGTATCCGGAATCGGAACCATAACCGTCTCGGAACCGGAGGTTCCGGACCCGGAACCTGATAAGAGGTTCCGGTTCCGGTTCCCAAAATCATGGAACCGCCTTAAGAGGTTCCGGTTCCGGTTCTCAAAATAAAGGAACCTGGAACCGGTGGATACCCTGCAACCGGCGGTTACACGGTATATTTTTATTAAAATATATAATATATAATATATTACACATGATTAAATTAAATAGATTTTTGATTTATTTAAATGTAAAATACTAGTCCAAATAAAAATATAAATTGATCTTACTCGTTATAATTGAGTCAGAAATTGGGTGATAGTGCGATATTCACTCGTCGTGAGGTCGTATCATTGTGACTGACTTTTACATGAATCACGCATTTACTATGTTTTGTCATTCTTATTCACTTATTTCTATTTTGAACAATATTTGTAATCACTGAAATATATATAAAATCGTTAAACGATATTTGTAATCGTTAGTTTGTGTGATTTATTGTATTGTTTATTCAGTAAGTAATTTTAATTTTTTTTAAAATTTAGATACAGGGTAACCGGAACCTGCCCTGGAACCGGTGGTTCCGGTTCCGGAAATTTAGGAACCTATCTTCCAGGTTCCGGTTCTGATTCCCATATCTCAGGAACCTGCGGTTCCGATTCTGGTTCCGGTTCCAGTCGGAACCGGCGGGTACCCTGTTATGCTCACCCCTAGTAGAGGGAGTATTTGGGGGTTTTGAATGTGAAATGTGAAATAATGATGTGGCGCATAGGTGGCGCAGATGTGGTCATTTCACTTATGTGACCACACCTAGTGCTCTTAGTGCCTCAAGTTAATAAAGTGTATGTTTTCATCCTGTTCGAGTTATTTAAGCTTTTAAGTTAAAAAAAAAGAAAGAAAATAAAATACTACTGAATTTGATGAGTCATGAATTTAACTAGTGAAAGCAAGAGGATAAACCAATGAATAGTATAAAGAATAGAGTACGTCTACGCTAAGCTTCAAATGTAGGCAGCTAACATCTAACGAACTACTAATGTAGGCATGTGTGCAAACCGAACTGAATGCAGTTTCATTTTGGTCCAAAATCGAGAAAAAACTGGAAAATTTTGAAGAAATTTTCTCGGTCAGATTTCGTTCGGTTCTTAGCGTTATCAGTTCAGTACTCGGTAGTCGGTCCAACTGTAATCATTTTCTCGATTTGGTTCTGAGCGGTTCCATGTAGTACTATGCTTCATATTGATTACTTCAAACTAAAATATTAGAACCTAGAATATAAATTAACAATTAAACTCTTAACATTCATAAGTGTATGAGGATATCAGAAGTATATTTATATCACTAGTATATCATACATGTTTCTAGCATACAAATATAACCATACATAAAATACTCGATTAATATACAGTTTATTTACAACATTTAGCTTTATTATCTAAGGATCGTTCGTATCGGTTCTGCTTTTGTTAGCACCACCAGGTATCATTGTTGTTTTTGTTGATAGCATAAAGAGCATTATTGCATGCACATTAGACAACTGCAAAACAACACAACACGTCTTTGCTGAAGATTTGTTTTAATAAAATAAATTGCTCGAAATGATTTTAACACTCATAAAGACAATTATAAATATTGAAATCAAACTCCTTTTTCGTTTTTTTCTTCTTTTAATTAGAACCTCGCATTGTCTACATTTGATTATAACCCTTCATTAATTGAAAAGAAAGGAGAAAATTGATGAAAATACCACATATACATACAAAGCTCAATGTTTCTCCTCATACACACAAACCTAAAAACTCGCTTTTTACACCACAATTTTTATTACATGTGCAACAACCATTACTTAGATTATACAGTTAGCTATCAAACTTGTATTGTGTGATATTGGCATTAAAATTTGTGGTGTAGAAATGAATTCCCAAAAACAAATGCCTAAAACCAGTGTCATCAATATCATCCAACAGTGGTGTCGGGGAGCATTAGTTAAATGACCTCAGTTGAAGTATCAATTTATGTAACGCTAATTTCACAAAAACCGAAGTATCATTTGATGTCATGGTTGGAAGCAGTCTAATAACCTCAAATTGTCTACATTTGATTATAACCAACCAGACCATATATAACAAAAAGATACTTTGTTTACATTTGTGTAAATATAGAAACAAAATCACTTTTTATTCAGACTCCGATTCCATGCTTCCCATTGCCTTTAAACCTCTCGGTCTCTACAAGGTAACGTAACGAGATAATCAAATGTACAAATGTGTCAAATTCCAACTATTTAACATAATTAATTTAAAATATGACTATTAAAACACATATTTTTTTTTATCTGTAGACCGTTATTTGATCACTAAATAATTAGCTAAACAAAAGAAAAAAATATTTATGAAAAATAATACCTTTTTTGTAATTTTCTTCTCTCTGACTTCGTACCGTTCCAAGGTTAGATCGCACAGCCACCCACCGGGGGTAACCAACTATTCAAACAAATCAAACAACCATCGACTTAAACTATAATAAAATTAAAATTTTAAAAATAAGAAATAAAAGAAATTGACATTGACTTCAAGAGTTGTTTTTATTGGTTCAAACAACAACAATCGCCTCATCCAACACCATTAATTTATTGATATTATTCTCCATTATTTATCATTAAAAAATTATTTAAATTCAAGTATGCAACAGAATGCCATAATAATAAGAAATGCAAATGAGAAAACTATTACGAAGTATTTTTAGAAAAAGGCAAAACATTGAAACGCAAATAATTGTCATTTCATTAATATTACATTTTATACTACGGATTTCACCTAAATATATATAATTTTTTTTCCATAAAATATATTGGCCATTGCACAACTTTTATCAACTTGGTTTAAATACTTTTTTGAGTTGTAAAAAAATGTTTTTTAAGAAAACTTATCGCGTCAAAATAGATACTTTTAATAAAAAAAATTGTTAAATTCATATATTAATTTTTTAAACATGCATATATAATTATATTATATTATATTTATTATATAAAGTTAACTGATTTAATATACTAGTAAAAGTTATCGGTTATTTTTATTAATTTTAGTGACTCAATTGTAGTACTAATTTTTCTAGCAAATAAGAAAATGGAAATTCAGGGGGGTAGAGATGTACGTTAATTGTGCGTTGGATGAATTTTGCTCGTTTTTTGGGTCTTTGAGGAAGTTTAGATCCTTTAATTGCCAAAAAATCCTCTTCCTTTTCTTTATTAGTTAATCCGATCGCAAATTTAGGCGGCCACACGATCGGAACCGCTTCATTTACCGGCGACGTCCCTCGTTTGCTATCATGCGCAGTTTCCGATGAAGCCGACCCACCACCGCCACCGCCGTTATTATTATTGATCTTTCCATTATGGTGGTTGGTGTTATGATGTGCACCTCTCTTATCGTGTACACCCCCTCTATCCGGTGAACAAACCCCTCTACTGCCGTTACTCTGCCCCTTCATCGTAATTGAACTTTCAGAATTCCTACAATTTTGTTTAAAAAATTATAAAATATAAAAACCAGTCACAACTTTTATAAATTATTATTGTACTTTTTAAAAAGAATATTTAAATAAAAAAGAATAATAAACAAGACAGGTATATGGGTAAAAGAGTGAAAGGCGGATGAAATTACTAAAACACCCTTGTGGAATTGGTAGATCACACAAGAAAATCAAGGAAATCAGAGGGTTGTTATGGGAAATATGAGTGGAGGTGTTTGAATGTTTGATTTATGGGTCAGGCCTTAAAAAGAGGGGATTGTTTTTTTTTGTTTTTTCGTCTTTTATTTTAAAAATATATATTTTTTAAAATTCTTTTTCAATTTCTTTTCATGGTTAGGCGATGGAAATTGGAAAGACAGATCTTGGAAGTCTATGATAACATGCGCAGCGGCGCATGGAACAATAGTATTAGAACAAAAAGGTGGCGTTGGTCTTTTTGGCACGATCCAGCCGTTGGATCATATAGGGTTGTCTTTCTTGATTACACGTGTCGAGATCTTAGAAATTGTAAAATTATTGATGGGATGAGAGTCGTTGATGAGTGGGATCAAACGGTGGGAATAGGGTGATGATTGGGAGTGGAGGTGGGTTATGTTATGTCACACGTGGTTGGATAGATAACTTCTCCTGATTGTTGTCCCCCATCTCACAATTGCAAAAAAGGGACCATGTGTAAAGTGGAAAAAGTAAAGAAAAAGTTTATTTAAAACATTAAACTAAAATAAAAAATTATGAGAAAAATTGCATGAAGTTTTATTTTTTTATTTACTCCCTCCGTCCCACAAAAAACTTCCCATTTGATTTGAGCACATGTTTTTAGGAGATAGTTGGTGGTGGGGTATTTGGTAATAAATTTGATTAAAATATAGGGTTAGTTTAGAGATTGACATAAAGTTAGTGAGAGAAACTTTAAAAAAATGATAAAAAATGACATAAAGTTAATGAGATAATATTAATTTATTAAGTGGGTCCCTTCAATTCTCAAATGGGAAGTTTTTTGTGGGACAAAATTTTGAGGTGAAATGAGAAGTTTTTTGTGGGACGGAGGGAGTATTTACGTATAAAATTACTGGCATATAAAAACATATTAATATTCTTTCATAATTTAATCATTTGATTCGTAAAATTATATATTAATTAAATAGAAAGCAACAAACTAAAGAGTTTTTGTGTAGCAATATAGTGTGTGCCCTCAATTTTTTATAGCCGAAAATTCAAGTCTCATAATAGACATAAATAATAATTAATTAGTCTAGATTAATTGGCCAACAAGAATTATCTTCATGGATTTATCTTTAAAAAGTTTTGGGTTCAAGATTTACTGAGAGTTATCCTCAGTAGATTAAAAAAGAGGTCGGATTTATTCCCCTAAAAAGGAGATATGTTCGAGAAAATGTATATTGTCCGCTTGAATGTCACTGTATATGTCGAACCACTAACTTACTAACTTACCATTAAAAAAAGTACTGTATTAAATAAATAAATAAATAAATAGACGTAAATGATATCTAAAAGTACTTCAGAATTTGTTGTTCAAAAAATAAAGTAAAAAGCATTACCTATCTCTCAGTATATGAACACCTAATAATCATTTTCCTTTAATTAATAATGTAACCCGTATTAAAAAAAAAAAAAAACTATTACTCTGTATATCTTTCGTCTCCAACTTCTACCCATCAGTTGAAGAATTTATTATTCTAGCGACTACTTTTTTCCTCGTATAAGAAATTGATTTTACCCGCGAAAAGAATATAAAATTATTTTTGTACATTCAAGTTGATAAAAGAAAACAAAAATAAAAAAAAAAGTTTTGTTGGACATAATTGATAAAATATTCAAGGTACAAACTTTGGATTTAAATCTTGTCCATCTGAAAAAATGCGACAAGAAACATGAAAATTCAATAATATCCTTTTAACTAAAAATAATAAAATAAAGATATGTCTTGCTTTATATAGCAACAATTATTTAGTACAGATTAATAACACTATTTTTTTATGAATATTCAGAAAAAAGAAGTTTAACAAATTTGTACATCCAAAATTAAAACTTTACAAGA
Organism: Calendula officinalis; assembly: GCA_963853835.1. Lineage (NCBI taxonomy): Eukaryota > Viridiplantae > Streptophyta > Magnoliopsida > Asterales > Asteraceae > Calendula > Calendula officinalis. The sequence goes on along the minus strand of OY970835.1, from coordinate 24,197,564 downwards.
GAGGTCTTTTAAGTTTTAGGAGGCATTCTAGAATGAGAATATAAAAATGAAAAATTGTATTACTTCTTATTTCATTATCATACTTATAAAATGATAGACATAAAATTCACTAATTATTTATCTTAATTTCTAACTTTTAATTTTGTATTGATCAAATAAATAAGAAAATAAATAAATATAAATATATATGTATGAATCAATACTATTTGTATAAAAAATCTCATTAAATATGAAAAGAACATGACCGAATTTTCAGATGACAAAATAACAGATTCACAAGGCTAATATAATATGTTTATCATATAAAATTATAAAATCCTACCTTAGAGTTTAAAAAGGAGCAAAAAGAACTTTTTAAAGTCAACAATATGTATAAAGAGCATCCTTTTTTAGAGTAATATGTATAAAAAATCGCATTATGCATCCTTTTTTAGGATGAGAAAGGCATGCATCTAGTATAATATATTCAAATAAAATAAAGTCAAGAAAATAATTGCAAGTCAAACTTATATACTTTATATGTTTCAGAATAAAATACATATCATATTTTTTAGAATTTTAAAATAAGTTATAATCTTTAATAATTTACTTTATTTGGAAAAAGATAATGAATCTCAGATTCACTAACTACCTAATTTAATATACTTAAATGAGTATTTATGCTTACATTTACAAAAATCACTAAACTCTATTTATTCAAAAGATGTAGAATGCATCTCTACTAATTATTTAATTTAATATAATATAATACTCATTATAATATTTTAGCTCAAAAATAGTTAAATCAACAATATACTCCCTCCGTCCCGCAGAAAACTTTCCATTTAGCTTTAGTTTTTAGGTGGTTGTTAGTGTTAGGGTCATTGATAATACTTTTGATTAAAATATAAGGTTGAGTTGGAGAGAGAAAGGTAGTTAGTGGATATTAGTGGTGTGGTCTTTAGTAATAATAGTTTTTTATTATGTGGAGCCCATCAAATATGAGGAATAAGAAGTTTTTTGTAGGATAAAAATTTAGAGTGAAATGAGAAGTTTTTTATGTGACGGAGGGAGTATCACTTATTTTGAAACAAAAGAACATTGTTAATATCATATGCAAATGATAGAAGAAGAAATTTAAGGACTTGTAAATAAGAACATAATATTAATGTATTTTGACAAAAAAAAAATATCTTAATCTTATTCATAATACTTCGTATTATTGTATTAACGCATACTTCATCTTGTAGATGTTACTGACTAGGCTCGTTCAAACTAATAACTTACTAACTAGTCGTTCAAAAAAAACTCAAATATTTATAAAATTAAATTAAATATAAAATTATACGTTGTATTTTCATCTTTTTAACTTTCATATAAATAAAAAAACTCGACTCGTCAACTTTGAATTTGAATTGCATATTTTTAAAAAGATGCATCACTATCGAGGTGAAGTCATGTTGACGCCAGAAAGGGAAATCTTATGTTTTGCCTATTTTCTTTGGAAATTAATTTTTATATTACATTTTTTATGCAATCTATTACAATATATAAATATTTTTATAAACTGTACAACATATAAAATAATTATTGTAATAAATGAATTAAAAGATATGATGTAAAAATAACCTCTATTTTCTTTATCCAGAAAACATAGGTACTTCAGTTTTACATTCTTGATGATTTTTAACATACGACTATACGTGTGATTTGAATCAATTCCTACTAAAAATGAAAAAGTTTTTTTGCCATTTATTTAAGACTTTTCAAATATACGACACACATTAAGCCAAGTTTAATAAAATAGTTATTTTGTAACCAAAAATATACTTTAAATTCTTACTTTTTCATAAGATGTATTAAATATAATTTTATTTTTAAATCAACATTTTATAAAGAAATAATACTTCGTATTAATGTTTACCATTTGTAAACATACCTTATATTGCTAGTAATCACGACATATTTAATTTACTAATTCTTTTTTTCTAATATCAACAATTGATTTTGATATTGATTTTAATATTATTATTTTCTTAATATTCATTAATTGAACTTTAATTCATGTTCGATAAACTCCTTTTAATAATATCCCCAACGTGAAATGGGTCGACTTTCATGACGCAAAGGAGAACAGTTTTGTTATTTCGTATTCTTTCGTGGTGAACATATTAGATATTTTATAAAAAAAATATATAATAATTTAGCTCAATTAAATCAAAGTTGTAATTAGTATTAAGCGTCAATTAGTATAAAGAAAAAGATACATAGAAAGTTAAAGAACTTATAAAAGACTAAATATATATTTCTATTAAATTATATATTATACCAAAATAAAAAAATATTATGATCATTTCTATATAATTATACTTTCTCTGATTCAAAATAAGTATTGCACTTTCCTTATATTGGTGATTCAATATAAGTGTTACACTTTGAAAAATTATCTTATTTGACAAAAAAATAGTAGGACCCTACCCACTAACTATCTACTTTAACAAAGTGAAATGACTCATTTACACTTAGGTGGCGTTTGTTTCGTTGGAATCCCCTGGAATTACTGGGAATTAGAATCTAATTCCAGAGCTTTCCTGTGTTTGGTTCACTATTTTCAGGATGGAATTGGAATCCAGTGCACCAAAACTTTCCTTCAGTTGAGGGAATTCAGATTCCTTCCCACACCCTATGGAATTCAGATTCCTTCCGACTACCAGAACTCTCCTTCACCTGATCGGGTGTTAATTGGATTTCCGGTTTATAGGGTCGGGTTATAACCGAACCAAATAACTCAACCAACCCGATTCAAGTTCGGGTTATAATCGGGTATGTTATTTGGGTTTCGGGTGCACAAAAATCTCGAACTGAAACCGGACCCGAAACCGAAAACGGAACCGGCCAAACCCGGTTTTGACCCAAACTGGTTCGGATTTTTTTTAAACCGGTCGGTTTCTAACCGGTTACCCTTCCCGAACATTGAACCCGGTCCAAACCGGTTATTCCGAACCTAAAACCGGTTTCTAACCGGCTATAAACCGAAAAAAATATTACATGATTTTAAAAACCCACAATAAAAACCATTAAACCCGACCTAAATGGCCCGAAAGTTCAGACCGAACAACACCCCTAGGTGGTTGTGGAGTGATAGAACTACATTTAAATTCCAATTTCTAATGACCCAACCAAACACAAAAGGCAAAGAATTGGATTCAAATTCAAATTCCTTCAAATTCCAATTCCATCCAAGATTCCAATTTCATTGGAAAACATTCCGCGAACCAAACGGCCCCTTAGTTTTTACTTTTAAATATTATTAACCCCACTTTATTCAGAAAGTGTGAGACTCATTATCCACTAACCATTCAATTAATCTAATTTAACCATCATTATAATCTTTTGTCTCAAAATTTGTAAAACCCAAAGTATAACACTTATTTTAAATCGGAGAAAGTATGTGATTAATCCCACTGAATATATAAATATATGTGGTGATTTTTACATTACATCTTTGACTCATATACTATCATGATTACTTTAGGGAGTTAAAAAAGTATGACGTAAAAATTAATTCCTAGTAAATATAAGAGTAAATTACCGTTTTTGTCCCTGTGGTTTGGCCGTTTCTGCGTTTTTGTCCCTGTGCTTTTTTTTTCTGTTTTTTTGTCCCTGAGGTATGCAAAATTCCGTTTTTTTGTCCTTCCGTCCATTTTCTGCTGTTAAGTAACAGAAAATGCAAAAAAAAGTAAGGGTATCTTGGTCATTTTATATTTTCTTTTTATTTCTACTTTTTTTCTCCATCTTCATCTTCTCTAATCATCCATCTTCATCTTCCAAAACCCTAACCCTAACCCCATGGCCACCCCTTTTCCTCCCAACTTCACCATCCCTTCTCCCTCTCTTCCAAAAATTTCCTATTTTATTCAAATTCCATCCCACTAAATTAATTACCTCCGAATTTCATCAAATCTTTGAAGTTCCCAAATTTGAACTCAAAATGCAGCAAATTAATCAACAGATTGAACTCTTCATAGAGTTCGCAACATCAATTTCAAAATGCACATACACAATTGGGAATTAAAACGACAAATTGAGGAGATTTAAACTTCCGAAGAACTCTTAAAAATTAACAACAATTGGCAAGTATAACCTCATTATAGCTCTTCGAAACTTGAGATTCAAAAACCCCAAACATATGTTCGTATGAACCACAAGCTAATCGCAATAGCTTTGATTTGTTGGTTTCAAATTTTCGATTATTCTTCTTCCTGAAATTGCTCAGCCGCATTTATGATTTCGCCGGCTAGTTTTTCCACCTGTGTCTTCTCCGGTCAAAATTGAGGTTCCGACCACTGAAGCTTCGCCGCCTCCACTGTGAACCACTTGTTAACGAGATCGATTCACGAGATATGGAAGGTTTGGTTTTGTGATGTTGTTGATTTCTTCGCCGTCTTCTCCTGCAAATCTGATCGATTCACGCCAGATCTTCGGAGGTATTGTTGATTCCTCCTGCAAATCTGATTGATTTTGTGGTGTTGTTGATTTCTGATTGATTCGTTTTTGATTTGGGTGTTGTTGATTCTGATTTCTTAAAGAGGAAGATGATATATGGGTTTTGTTCATATCTGTATAAATGTACATATTTTAAAGCACATGGTACATATAAATTGGAAAATGACCAAATTACCCTCACATGTTTGGCATGTGCGGTAAGTTAACGGCAGAAAATGGACGGAAGGACAAAAAAACGGAAATTTGCATACCTCAGGGACAAAAAAACAGAAAAAAAAAACCACAGGGATAAAAACACAGAAACAGCCAAACCACAGGGACAAAAACCGTAATTTACTCTAAATATAATTAAATTTCAAATAAACAAAATATGCATGATAAAACAAGTAACCATTGAATGATGCAAATTATTGATTCGTGCAACAATGACAAAATTACCTGAGTACTCGATGAGCCGGCGAAGAGGATCGTTGCCGGAGATTAATGTAACCGTGACCGTTACTAACGGCGTTAGTACCAATAAGGGTTTCCTTATTTTGATGATTTGGCGACCTAACAGCCCGGCGATCAACTCTTGCCGTGATGGATCGTTGACCTACCGGCGGTGTACCGGAAGTTGTCGCCGCCGCCGCCAATTCTTTGCCCTTAGCTTGTTGCTGTTGTACTTTCATACAACGCAATCGTTTACGGTTCCCCCATTGCAATACGAAGTCTGAAGATGAAGACGTCGTCGTATTGGTGGTATTCTTCTCCATTTTTTTCTATTTAATAACACCTGTTACGTTACCAATTAACTAACCATGGTTAGCTTACTTTTAACCATTTAAACCTTTCTCTTAACCATGGTTATGTTATTAAAAGGGGAAAATAAAAAGAAAATGATCAAAATTTTCATAATTAGATCCACAAGCCGATCGATTCTGAAGATGGCGATGTATGTATGAAAATCTACGTTTCTGGTAGATTGATTTGGTACTGAATTTCACATTAAATATATTTTTTTTAATTCAATAAAATATTTCTTAGCTCTTTGTACTCAGTTTAGATTCATGGTCTTTCTCATAATGATCGTGCGAGGTAATAGTTTTGCAATTAAGCCAGTCCAAGGATTAAGACATTGAATTTGATTTATAAAAGCAAATTGACATCCGAACAAAATTGAAGAAAATATGATGAAGATGAAGATAAAGAAAAAATACTCCCTCCGTCCCACAAAAAACTTCCCATTTGACTTTTGCACATGTTTTTAGGTAATAGTTAGTGGTGGGGTAATTGATAATACTTTTGATTAAAATATAAGGTTAGATTGGAGAGAGAAAGATAGTTAGTGGATATTAGTGGTGGGGTTTTTAATAATAATAGTTTTTTATTGGGTGAAGCCTACCAAATATGGGAAATGGGAAGTTTTTTGTGGGACAAAAGTTTAGAGTGAAATGGGAAGTTTTTTGTGGGACGGAGGGAGTATGTGTTAATAGATTGAAGAAAATATGATGAAGATGATTAACATTACCTTTAAAGCTTTAATCTTCTGTCTAAAGCTTGAAATCTGAACCATTAGTCAACAAAGACTAGAGCGATGAACTGAAAAAAAAGTGCAAAGCGATCAACAATTTGATTGAATTGAGATAAGAAAAAAAAATCAGAATGATAAAATAGTTGAAATATACTTTGTTTCCCATCTTCAGAGCCTTGGATTAGATTTAACGGTTTTAGACAACAGATACGAACAGCTTCATATTCAATCTAGAGATTGGTCCTTCAATCGGATTTATCTCAAATTAACCTGTGAATTAAGATCACCATTGGATAATCGAACGAGAGAATGAATCATGAAGATAAAATAATGACAAATGTCATTCGTAGTAAACTAACCTCCAAACTTGCAATATCTCTTTCGATTTCAAATCTAAAAGAGTAAAAAGCTCTCAAAAACAGAAACACGTAGCTCAAAGCTGCATCCACTTCCACAAAATCCTCTGTTCATATAATCAATCTATCTGCGAAAAAAGTCATTGGAAATCAGGCAAACCTTCCGATTAAATCCTTGAAAAAACAAATTACGTAACCGATTTTAACTTTTAATCCGAATTGTTATGAAATATCAACCACCCATCTTATTGTGAAAATTCAAAACAAAACCATAACAGAAAGAACAAACAACATTCATGAAGCGGATCAAATGCATCAGAGAAAATCCTGCGAATTAGCTCTGTTATTAACTATAAAACTATAAAACGCCAATTTGTAATCTGTAATTATATCATCTTAGCTGAGCTGTGGATCTTTTGAATTTTACAAAATAATGTAACAACTTCAACATTTCACTCACCGAATTCCCTTTGAAAAAATATTTATGATTCCCGATTTCTTTTTTTTAGGGAAAAAAAAATCTCCAGATAGAACAAGAAGAAGAAGGGTGTTCTTGTGCATTCGAAATGTTTTTTCTCTCTCATTTGGAAGCCCTTTTTATAGCAGTCTCCGTGTTCAGGTTTATCGATCGCACTCCAAACAGAGGAGGGAATCCATCTATGGCCGCTGATTAAATATCTAACGGTTGAGATGACATCTTATACACGTTCAGTAGTTTACCTACGGTGTAAAACTTTGCCTTGCTTTACCCCTACCCACACACAGACACAAACATCGTTAATTCGCTTAGCTATTGACGCCGTTAGTAAACTTAACGGAACCTTCGCTTGTCGTCTCATAAATAATTGCAGTTTTTATATTGCAAATTATTTTTATATAATCGAGAAAAGGTATATTTAGGTGCTGTTTGTTTTTTCACAAAAGATCTTTCTGGGGTCTTTTGTCTTCGCCACGCAGACCACGGGCAGAAAATGAGTCGTGCAGATGTTTGTTTTTTGGAAGCTCGAAGATGAAAAATTGTCTGCCTAGGGTCTGTTCCACACAGACATGGACTAAAGCTTTTTGGGTCTTCTGGAAAAAAAAAAGAGCGTCCCTTTCCTCTCTTCCAAGAAATATCGTACCCAGAAATTACACCCGCTCCTCACGATCGTCTTCTCCCCTTGCCGGCCAATCTCTCCCGTCGGTCGAATTCTCCATCGCCGGTCGCCGCCGTTGACTGGTCCTGCTCAACATTCGTCGTCGCCTCATCTCCTTCTGCCGTCGCCGTCGACTGGTCCTCCTCAACAGTTGCCGTCGCCTCATCTCCTCCTCAAAGGTCGCCACCGACGAAGCAGCCCTCCCCCCTCAGGTATTTTCTCTTCTTTGTTCCTCATAGTTATCGATTTCTACTGCTAGAGTTACATGATTCTCATCAAACTTGTATTATATAATTAGGGTTTTTAATCTTGTATTGTGAAATTAGTTGTTTAATATCTTATATCTTGAAATTAGATGTTTATATGGTATGTAGAATGTTTAATCTTGTTCTTCAGAGTCATTGATTTCTACATCAAGCAGATTCTCTTCATTGCAAACTTGTAGAATGTTTAATCTGAATTAACATGGTATGCATATTGTGTTATGAATATGATTTATATGGGTAGTGATCGTTTAACAGCATTGTACATCTGCTTCATGAAATTCACAAAGTTCTGGTTCAGTTCTTTGGTTTTGTGTATGGTGGTTCAGTTTAATTATGAAATTGGTTCAGTTCTTTGGTTATTTGTAAACTGCAAACAAGTATATAATTGTTATGCATAAATTGATTATTTGTTAACTTTGATATGTATATGGTTATTTGGTTTTTAGAAATGGGATCTATTTCAATGTTGCAATGTATGATCTATTTCAATGTTGCAAGATGGAGAATATTTAAAATTTCAGTTTAGTCTGCAGATATTAAAAAACAAACAACAGTTTTCTTGCAGACTACATACCTTTGGTCCATCTCAGAAGCTGCAGCAGCTGGCAGATGTGGTCCGCGGACTGCAGATCTTTTTGCTCTGAAAAAACAAACAACACCTTACTCCGTTTCAAAATAAGTGATACAAATTAGCTTTCAAATTTTTTGAGATAAAAGATTGTAATGAAGGTTAAATTAGATTAAATTGGATACTTAGTGAGTGATGGGTCCCACATATTATGATTAAAGTGAGTTTAATAATATTTAAAAGTAAAAGTAAGGGTAAATGTGTCATTTCACTTTATTAAAGGAGATAGTTAGTGGGTATGAGTCTCATTATATTTTACCAAATAAGAAAAGTTTTAAAGTGTATCACTTATTTTAAAACAACCCAAAATAAAGTGTATCACTTATTTTGAAGCGTAGGATGTATTTATATTTATGTTTACAATACATTTCACAAGATGATGTGAAATAATTCAGATTAATTTTTTATGAGCAAAATGTTTATACTGAGTCTGATATGTAGACTAAAATGAAGAAACATATATTCCGACTCGTACCGAGCCTGAAACAAAAAGAACAACCTTTAAATCTAGTTAATCACTTAATCGGTATATGTATAATGTATTCTTATAAACTGAAAAATAATGGCTGGATTTTGCAACTTTGGATCGTTGTGGATTTTGAATGCTTTAATTTGCATACTCTTTGAATTCTACAATTACAGATTGAATCTTTGTATAATTTCCAATTTCAATTCGATGAGGGGCCCGAGGCCCAGATCACATGTGAATAAACTCAATCTTGACCTTTCATTTATTCAATGTAAGGGCCAGATGTGTTCTGTTAAAAATTTAAATGTAAAACCACCACCAATTAGGGGTGAGATGGTGCCGATGCCGAACCGAATCGAATCGAAACCAAAAATGAAAAATCTTCAAAACCAAACCGATTACATGTTTTTAGTTTTGTTTCGGTTCGATTTTGGTTCAGTTTTTTTTAACCAAAATGCTCACCCCTAATTTTTGGTCTAATTAAAGACATATTATGCAAACAAGCACATTTAATCTAATAAAAATGAAAACTATTGAAAACAAAAGGTCTATCCCACATATGATAGTTAAATAGCAAGTATGATTAACAAGTTAACAAAAAACCGTAATGATGTGTTAATTGGCGTCACGATTAGGTGACACAAAACTTTCGATATATATCCCTGTTGAAGGAATATTCATGCCAGCCTTAGTATACCAGCACATGTTGAGAATGCAGCTGTACTCCAACTCTAATTCGTAGATATAACTAAAACTATCGTGTTTCATGAGCCAATTTTTATTCCTCATAAAATAAATTTTTATCCGAAATCCGGATACCCGAAAATCCGGGTACCCGAAAATCCGGGTACCCGGATTTCGGGTAACCGGTTTCCGGGTATCAAATACGGGTAGTGTTTTTCTAAAAACCCGGGTAATTGGGTACCCGGTACCGAATTTTATTTTTCCAACTTATTTTTATATATATTTTATATTATTATTAGACATTAATTATCATTAGATATGGGCATATGCTTGGCTCATTTTGACAAATGTCTAAAATTTAAAACCCTGTCTCAATTTTCACGTACAAACCATCTAATTCTCACATCCGTCGTTGAATTATGGTTTTAAATCATTGGATGTATTTAAAGATTTGGTTAGATTCATTACTAGTAACGATTTTTCTTTAAATAAAATCATAACGTAAATTTTTAATAACAAATTTATTAATAAGATTTAAAGAAATTAAATATATAAATAATGGCGACTTCCATTTATGTAATTTTTGTGACAAAGAAATTATATTTCCGGGTACCTAAATCTACTACCCGAATTTTCGGTTACCCGGTTTTAGGGTACCCGGATTTCCCGGTACCCGGTTTTGAACACCCCTATTAGTAACCACTAAAAATAATTAAACCACATAAAATATATATAAAATAAAAGGTAAATTTCATTAAAAATGATATATATATATATATATATATATATATATATATATATATATATATATATATATATATATATATATATAAGTGGGATCCTGTGAGGACTCAAAAAACGGTGAGTACTCGCGAGGACACCTCATAAAATTTCAAAAAAAAATAATATATAACTCACCATGATTATTACTACATTTGACAAAAAAAAAATTTCGAAAAAAAAATTATGATCTACTTTTTTTTGCGGATCATAACAATGATCCATATTTTTTTGTAGATCATTATTATGATCCATATTTTTTTAGGATCAGTTTTGAAAAACTTTTTTTTTTTTTGGATCTTATAGGCTGCGATTTAGATATTTAAAAAAAAAAAAATTTGAAAAAAGTTTGTTTTGGATCATTTTAAGTGTTTTTTTTTAGTCCTCGCAGTCCTCACCGGGAAAAGAGTCCTCACCGGATCCGGACCCTATATATAGGGTTGATTTATTTACAGAACCCAGTAAGGCTACAGAACTAGTAGAACCCGTTTAAGCCAATCAGAATTTAGAAAAATAATTTTGAATTATTTAATTCATAGTAATTAATCAGGGGTATTTTCGACTTTTTACATATAAGTTTTTCTTTTTCCTTTTTTGAAATTTCCTAAAATGAAGTCATAATTTTCAGAAATTAATTGTTGTTATTTTTAAAATCCGGTTAAACACATATGTTTTTACGTTATAAACATGTATGTTTTATTGCTATAAACATGTATGTTTTATTGACATTTATGTTTTTTTATGCTATAAACAAGTTTATAAACATGACATTTGTCAATAACATTAATGTTACCCAATCAAATATATACAACCAATAACATTAGTGTTACCATATACACGAATATAAAAAACATTCATAAATTTTAATATAAACATCAAAAACACTTAATAATACCTATGTATCCAAAATTCAAAAATGACCTATATGTACAAATTAACACATATGTATCCAATTAATAATACAAAAATGACAATCAAGTATTCTAGCCCAGATCGCTTAGATCCAAAGCTCTTAATCAGTCCAAAGCTTCTTTATCATTAAACCGAAAAACAAGGCTTGACATGTGGCACTAGGAGAGAGAAAGTGTTTGCAAATAACTATTTTAACCCTCTAAATTTTCTTTTTCCCCATATTACTTTGGTAAACATTACACAAAACCTCTCAAACTTCAACCAATGTTTATCTTTTTCACATTCAATCCTAGCCATTAATTTTTATGGATTAAAGGCTCAGATTTGTCCTCGCAGTCCTCACCGGAAAAAGAGTCCTCACTCGATCCCACTTCTATATATATATATATATATATATATATATATATATATATATATATATATATATATATATATATATATATATAGGGTCCGGATTTGGTGAGGACTCTTTTCCCGGTGAGGACTGCGAGGACAATTTTCGTCCACTCATCTTCAAAAGGGCATAAATGTCATTTTGGAAACCCCCCTTTCCTCCTTTTGCCACTTGTCCTCTTATAATTGGAAGTGGGTTTTTCCCCCACTCTTTGTTTTTCGCGCCTAACTTTTTTTTTATTTGTAAAATAAAAATCTAAAAATGCCAAAAATTTTAAAATTAAATTTTCTACAAAATGAGTATAGTTATGAAAATTTGAAAAAAAAAATGATCCAAAATTGACAATGATCCATAAGTAACAAAATGATCCAAAAACTAACAATAGTACAAAGTAAACAAAATGACCATGAATGAACAAAATGATCCAAATTTATACATGATATATTATTTGACTAATTATTTATACAAAATTATGTTTATGCAAGATTAACAATGATCCAAAAATAACAAAATGATCCAAAATTATGATAATGATCCAAAATTAACAAAATGATCCAAATTTAACAAAATGATCCAATATTTTATCCGGATTTTCTTTTCAAAATTTCATGACTATACTCATTTTGTAGATAATTTAATTTTAAGAACTTTGACATTTTTAGTTTTTTTTTACAAAGAAAAAAAAAGTTATGACCGAAAAACAAAGATGGGGGTAAAAAAAACCCCATCAAATCAAGGCTTGACATGTGGCACTAGGAGAGAGAAAGTGTTTGCAAATGACTATTTTAACCCTCTAAATTTTCTTTTTCCCCCTATTATTTTGGTAAACTTTACACAAAACCCCCCAAACTTCAACCATTGTTTATCTTTTTCACATTCAATCTTAGCCATTAATTTTTATGGATTAAAGGCTTAGATTTGTCCTCGCAGTCTTCACCGGAAAAAGAGTCCTCACTCGATCCCACTTATATATATATATATATATATATATATATATATATATATATATATATATATATATATATATATATATATATATATATGAATAAATTACATCCTACAATTGGATAGCTTAATGCAATCTGCCTTAACCCTAGCAGTAAGCTCGATAAGAAAAATGAATTTGCTAAAAACGTTTTAAGCCTATATCTTTTTTCTTTCAAAATCAATTCGCATTTCATTAACTATGGAAGTTGTAGAAACAAGTAAAATCCAAACAGCTTACAAACATGTTTCGAGAAAATTTAGGGTTTATAATTAACTTGGGGATTCAAAGTTACCTTGTCGAATTTCAAACGTACCACCACCGGACTTAATGCATAGACACGTATTAGAAGCTTGTACATCAATCTATAACTACCCCTGAATTTTAGGAACCACTTCCTCCCATGAATTAATGTACAACTTTTATACATTTTTTTTATCAAAACCATTTTTTTTATCAATATCTAAATGAGCCAGTAGTAGTCTGTAGTGATCTCAAAAGCTATGGTTCGGGGGCAGAGCCGTCCCTGGGCCTAGACTACCAGGGCAACTACCCAGGACCCACGAATTTAAAGGGCCCATTTCCATAAATTTTGCCCTTCTAAATATCGGTCTATTTTAGTCCCTGGCCCAAAGTCCTTTTAAGTCCATTAGTTCATTTTAGTTGTGGTTGGCCTGTGCGCGTGATGAGCCTGGCAGAACTCATAAGAAACAAATTAGAATTGAAACAAATCAAATCCATACCATTTTCTTTGAACATCTTGCCAAATCACCAATTCCTAATTTCTGAATTTCGTTCACATCATGATAGTAATCACAGTCTGCTCGTATCTAATTTTGTTCGTTCGCCAAATCACCAATTCCTACTCAAGTGTGTATCAATTCCAATATTTTATTTGTCTAATTGATTGTTTTTTTTTCCTTCCTAATTGACGTTTTTGTGTGTGCCTAATTGTCTTGTTTGTTTGCCTAATATGAATTCCCACTCAAGGTACTGTTTGTTTGCCTAATTGACTTGTTTTTTTTCCTAATTGTCTTGTTAATTTGCCCCGGCTTATAAAACGGTTCATAAAAAAACATTTATCATGTAGTCAAAATAGATAAAAAGGAGGAGATTGAAAAGGATGATTGAAGTACATTTATTCCTTATGGTGTATAATGTATTCATTTTGGTGAAGTATATATATTCCTTCTGGTTGTCTAGGTGAGGGTTATGACATTGCCGAAACTAATTTCATGGTCTAACATTTTCTTGCAAATTATAAATAAATATTCTATATAAATTTTACTTATTTGGAGGCAAAATTTACTATATGGGGCCTCTTTTTAGGAGTTCTCCCAGGCCCAAAGAACCATTGGAAGTTGGAACGGCCCTGGCCGGGGGCCTACTTACAGAACTCCAACATTCAACTATTGGGCCAGAAGTTATTGCAATTTGAGAAGTGATAGTGCTTACTATTTGTGCCTCTACTTTTTATGACGGATAAAATTTTACATCTCTTGCTCGTCAAAATTAGTATATTAGTCTCTCTTACTCGTCAAAATAACATTTTTGCCTCTTTCTTTTCGTTTTCCTTTAGCATAACATTCTTAAAAAAGCTCCCATAAGTTATAACAAGTTTGCAAGAGAATCTAACATAAAAATAATTTGAGGGACGAGATTTGTCAATTTATCAAACCATTGATCAAGGTGGCGATCGAGAAGAGCAAGATATCAAAGTGCAGATTATTAATAAACTTCTCCATGCTTAGATATTGGAAGAGCTCCACATACGTTTAGGTTGGGAAAACAACGACGTTGTTACATTAGATTTTACTTGCACAGTCAGTAAAACTTCTTAATTTTGCAAATCGATTGGTCAAAATTGGTAGAAAGTGTTCTTGAAGAACAATTGGGTAACTTGTTACCTAAATGATGAAATATCTTCATAAATTTGATTAGTTGTTGTGGTTAAAGTTGTTTTGACTTGTTAATTACTATCTGTTGAAGAATGTCTACATACAAGGTTTTCACTTTAAGTAAATTACCAAAATAAATAAAAAATAGATTTTTTTCCTCAAAAACAACTTGTGAAATTTGGGTCTTTTCAAAATAAATCGTGTGACTTATTTTGCTTTTTGTGCAACTGTGCGACTCCATAGAAAATGATGCCAAGTGTCTCAACTGAGAGTTGTATTTTTTGCTTAATTGATGGCGATATTTTTTATCTTTTTCAAAACAAACAATTTTTTTAGTGTTCCGAGAAATGTCTTTTTCAAAAAAGACGAAAGGTAGCACGAAATATAACCATCAATTCAAGTTGTACGAAAGTACAATTTTCAAAATTCATACAAGACAAAACTACTTATCAGTCGCACAAAATCAATTTAAATCGAACAATAAATTTTTGCCCACCAAAAAGTGGGCACTTGTCAACTTTTGTGTGGAGACGCAAAAATCTCAGTCTTATTGTCTATTTTGGAATACATGAAAGTGGTGTCTTTATTGGGAATTCTTCATGTTACTAGGTCTAGTTTTGGAAATCACTCTTTCACCTTTCACGTTTGAATGACAAACCTAGAGATTTTGAAGCTTTGGGCAAAATTAATTAAAAATGGAAGTTTTGTCCTTTGATGAAATTGTGGGTTCTGCATATTTGGTAAACATTACAAAAGATTAGAAACGTGATAGGTAAAAAGTTGTTGAAGAAAATGGGAAGTGCATGCAAGTAAAAACCTCATATTTCTCCCTACTTGCTATAAATGCAATACTATATTTATTATTCAATAAGCCTCATCAATTAGCCATGGAACAACATGATCACAAAGATGGTGATACCCACAAGCTTGCAACAAAAAGGTTGGATTTAGTTACTACTTTTCAATTACTAATGGTATATTAGAAACAATTGATTAAAAAGGATATTTAACAATTTATGATTGTGTGACAAGGTTAATGAATAAAGTTGCGGTGGTAACGGGTGGAGCAAGAGGAATTGGGGGTGCCGCAGCGAAGTTAATGGCCGAAAATGGGGCACATGTTGTAATTGCGGATGTTTTGGATGATTTAGGGATGAATCTTGCTAATTCGATCAATGGTCGTTTTATACATTGTGATGTCTCGGTAGAATCCGAAGTAGAAGCTGCTATTCAACTTGCGATAACTTGGAAAGGAAAACTTGATATCTTGTTCAATAATGCTGGAGTTGGTGGTAAATTTAGCATTTTTCTTTCGTTGCATAAAAATGAAAAATGGATGGGTTAGCTAATGGGTGATAATGGGTTCCACTCAAAATTGATAATTTTGCAATAAATGTCAAAATGGACTAGGCCGGGTTAAGTTCACACAAAACATCTTTTTGAATTTTATTTCTTGAATTCGTATACAAATAACTAGTGTTTAACTATGAAATAAAAAATTTATTATTATGTTAACATTATGCATATATTTGATAAATAAATCGAAAACTTATCTCAACTTGTTTCTACTTTTACTACAAGTTTTACCTCTTAAACTCATCATTTTACATAAAAATTTGTCATTAGAATATTATAATCACTCATTTGTATACTGAGAAGGTAATTCCTTCACCACAAAAACTACTTTACACACCATAATTATTGTTTTATACTGCTTTTATAGTTTGTTTTAAATGTTGTACAATGTGATGCATGGAGTAGTTTATATAGTGTCGAAATCACTTTCTCAGAATGACCAAAACTTGTTTGTAGGCATAGGAGGAAGCATTACTACTCTTGATATGAAAAGGGTTTCGAAACTGATTGGCATTAACGTGAATGGAGTTGTGCACGGGATAAAATACGCCGCACGTGCAATGATTGCAGGCGGTACAGGTGGTTCAATCATAAGCTCATCAAGTACAGCCGCGATCCTAGGTGGCCTAGGATCGCACGCATATACATTAACTAAGGAAGCAATTCTTGGAGTATCAAGAAGCTCTTCATGTGAGCTAGGAAAATACGGAATCCGGGTAAATTGTGTCTTACCTCATGCCATATTATCTGATATGCTAGTGGACGCGTATCGTGGTTTTATAAAAGACGCTACGCCTGAAGAAGTTGAACAAAAAGTGGGCCAGAATGCGAGTTTATTGAGAGGGAGATGTGGAAGGGTTGAAGATATTGCACACGCGGTGTTGTATTTGGCTAGTGAGGATTCGGGATTTATAACGGGCCATAATCTTGTTGTCGATGGGGGGTATACTACTTCTTCCATCAATATGACTTTTATATATCGCGATAAGAAACCGGAATCAGATCAAGCTAGCTAGCTAGTATATGGCAAAGCTCAAAATCTGCATCTTATAGTTATAACTATTAAATTTTGAAGAATGAAAATATTACAATGCTATGCCGTATAGAGTTCAACTGTATGGGGTTCCCCTCAGTTACTAATCATGAATTTTTTTAATGTCTAATCTTTTATTTCAGTGTTTATCAAGTATATTTATCTAAAATAACAACATATTTTTACATATAGTCATTGTACAAATTTATATCAAATTGGGTCATTAAACAATAGTTGTCTCGTTTGGGTCATCAACAACCTAACATCACCTGGTAAAACAATGATATGTCGGCAATATGATGAGGTGGCAAGTGACATATCATTTTTGTGTAATGGTTGGGTTATTAAACGATCATTTTGAGTACTATATTGGTCATTCAGTTATTGACACATCATCGCTTTATCATCATTTTGCTAAATGGCCTAAACGAGACACAAATTCAAGTTTCTAAATATCTAATTATAGGGAAATTTATTAATTTAATACAATAACTAAATAATAGCAAGTGGGCAAACATTAAATGGGGCAAACATTAAATGGGCTCAATGCGGTTATGTCACCATACCTAGTATGGAATTTATAATGTGTTCTTTTGCAATCTAGCTTCTCGTTGGAGTTGCTGTTATAAAAAATTGTTGTTAAAAAGATTAAAAACACTCCTATAATATAGTATAATCTTATTGAAACCTCAAAACTATGTATAAAAAACTCTCAAGGTCGTATTTGCACTGGTGAAGAAAATATCACTTAATTTATAATTTATATGGCTATTTTGTGGTGAACAACATGATTGTATCAACAAATTTTGAGTGCTACAATTTTCAAAATCTTTTGTGCATTTTACAAATCTTGTGGCAACTTCTTTTGTAAGAAAAGGCAAATTGCAGAGCAGTCGTCCCTCTTCGATGAAGGAAACTTTTGTTTCCAAGCTGCGATTGCCGCTACAACTACTGCTTTTGCGGCTAATTCTTCGCTCTCAGCTCCCCACACAATTGATGCTACCGTGTTGTTGCTAAGTACATCCCACACCTGAAATAATTCAACTCGGGTTAACTAAACATGTAACTATGTGGTGCTCGAGTTGTTGTTTCTTTTTTTTCTTTTTTTTGAAAAGCAACTATCATTAACAAAAGCCCTAGATGGACCAAGAACATATACAAGAGATCCAAAAAACGATTACTAAAATAAAGTAAAACATTACTAACCAAGCAATAAATGTGAAAACAAACCAAACAAGAGATACAAAGAATGCCCAGTTTAGTTGTTCTTTTAGGTGGCGAGTTGATAAATTGAGTAACAGTAGCAATGAGAAATTTGATTAATTTACTTTTGAATAAGTTGATTTAAATTATTTTTTTATTTCAATTAGACGAGTTAAGAAATTTAGCTAGAAAAGAAACATGGCAAACGGATTCTGGTTACTTTAAAGATTTAGATTTATTATTATAACAAAACGGTTTTTAATGCATTATTTTTTTACTAAAAATTTTATAATAGATGAAAGAAATGTTTTAATTTGATACATCTGGCCATTTGGGTAGTGGGCTAAAGAGGGTGAAGTCAGATTCGATAATGAGTTGGCTTGGCTGTCTACTTTTTTTTTGTTAAACTTCATAAATAATTCACATATTAAATATAATCATAAAAAATATTATTGAAATAATGGTCCAATTTAATTGAATAATAGAAGTTAGAGGCTATGACATGGGTGACTCTTAACTCATTCGAATCACCCCTTTAAACCAAAATTTTATTCATGTTAAGAATAAAATATAACCCTAAATTGATATAAACAGTTTATTGTTATACCATTAAACTATACCTACATATTTTGTATAATTATGATGATATTATATGTTTTCGACTTACCCCGTCACTCGCAAGAACAAGAAACTGATCGTTAGGGGTCAATCGGTGATAAGAAACATCAGGAACGGCTATAATCCCGTGACTTTTTAGCACAAAATCTCCAAAAGCCCGAGACATGGCTAGGCCTGGTGAGTCATGATATGGTAACCAAACACGATCTATATGTGGTTCTTCTCTAAGTGCCATCACTCTACCATTTGATTTCCTAATTCGATCAGCTTCGGCTGCTCAAAAATTAACGATTCATTATTTCATATAAAAACACAAAATTTTACATTAGCGGTTTTTTAAATACCTTACAATTATTGATATACTTACAAGGTACATTTGGTTTAAGGTCAACGGTCAATTGCACCGGCATAATTCCATTTTCGGCAATTGTTCCTAACACTGCTCTTGAATCACCAAGATTTGCAATAACTAGATCTTCACCCTGTTGAACAAAACTAATCGGTTTATACCATTTGGAAAAATTATTGTCCTGGTATTTCTGTTACATTCTTATTTACTGTATATGTTTGTGGTCGATGCATTGCTAGCTTGTACTGTACAAGCTAACCAAATTCGAAAACAATTATGGTACCTGTTTGATGACAATAACAGCAGTTGTACCACTGCAAGAGCAATCTATATGTTCCATAAGCTTAATCTCTTTGTCCATGACTTTAAAGGCACTAATACATGCTTCTTCCCAAATATGGAGATCTTTAGATACAAAGTCATCATGTTGGTCATTTACTGTTTTGCCCTTTGATATGGTGGAATTCCTTTGGTTGATAATTATTGATGGCAACTTGTTTCTCACAAATTTACTCACTATTTGACCATTCCTTCCATGCCCATCAAAAACACCAGCAAATACTCCATTGTCCATTCCATAATCCTTCATCAAAATAAAATAAAAAAACCCAATTTAACACTAAATTTCGAAAATTAAATTGAATTTTGAGAAATGAAGAGATTAATTAAGGATGAGATGAGAATTAACTAAACCTGGTAAATAATGGCAGCATCTTGGTTGAATCCTTTAGACCCTTGATGAGTATGAAGGGAGCCAATTTTATGGTCAGAAATGGAGTGTTGGTAATAAATAACATTTTCATGACCATAATCTATCTCATGATGAATCTCTGGAGATGCTTTGGATATGCAGATACCCATTTTCTAAATTTTAATAAAACATTGCTTCTCAATATTCACTCTTTATACAAAACCAAATGGCTTGCCATGGGACCCTTTCACCCATAAGTATTGTATGTATTTTATATACTTCCTCCGGGTGATTTAAAATAAGTGCTAAACTTTGAAAAATTACCTTATTTGGCAAAAAATAGTAGGATCCACACTCACTAACTATCTACTTTAACAAAATGAAATGACTCATTTACCCTTACTTTTTACTTTAAAACATCATTAACTCCACTTTATTCAAAAGATGTGGGACCCGTTATCCACTAACCATTCAATTAGTATAATTTATAAAAAAATCAACTATGATTCAAAATTAGTGCTACATTTTGGGTTTCACAGTTTCGTGAGAAACTAAATATGCTTGATTAGATACATAGTTGATTTCGACTGAATTTCCTGTAATTTTATAAAAAAAGTGTGAAAAGTAAACTAATTCACAAATTTTGCAACTCTGCTTCATAATTCTACATATTTGAATAGATAAATAAATTTGTGAATGGTATATTACGCATACACCTTTAATGTTAGCTGGTTATTGTTGTTGAAGATTGAAAAATATAAAAATATCGACAAATATAAAAAGATGTTTATAAAATGTTAAATTAATTTGAAAATATTTTCTAAAAAAAAAATATGTTGGGTTTTAATTTATTGTTTTTTGTATTAAATTTTCATAATGCAAGCTAGTTAATCAAATATTGAATGTCATGTTAGAGCGGTGCTAATGGTTCCTTCAGGAAGCGAAGGACTTCTCCCAAGTCCCAACTGACATGGATGACATGCTTTTTCCGGTTCTTACATCGGTTGGAATGTGTCTAAAATCTGAAGACGTAAGCGACGAGCGTGTGAGGTATTTGAATAAAAATGAGTATTTTATGTATGTACTTTGTAATGTGCGTGCCCAAAAATATAAGATGAAAGAGTGTTATTGATATAAATATCAGTTAAAGTGTCAGCTAACATAATACTAATTTGGCAAAAACTAAAGTAAGAGTTATTATCACATTGAAGCGATATTATAAAGGTTGGCGTCTCACTGTCATTAATTAATCAAGTTGGGTTTTTCTTTCTGTTTTTTATTTGCTGTTTTATTCTAAAAAATATTATAAAGATTGTGTCTTCATTTGGTATTTATTAATGGAATTATATTAATCATCTGAAAATGAATACGAAACGCAACTTTAATTTCAAACACCGCAACTTGATCTCGTAACACCAATTATGCAAACTTTTAATATTCAATAATTATTAAAGAAGTATATATCTTGATCGTCCCTTGCAAAAGTCAAATTTAATGAGTCATTCTCTATACATAATGTTGTATTTTATAATTTTATCAACCATTAGAATGCGCTGTTAACTCAGACGAGAGGGAGGAATCTGACAAACTAATTATAAGACTGAGCAAATTACATCGAAAATTCATGTGATCTGTGATGTATTACAACTTCAGTTTTATAAATTGTTTATTACACTAGACATCTATGATGTATAAAGTTCGTTACACTGGTTGTTCTACAACCATTAATTTTTTTTTCTAAATGGCTAAACTACCTTTTTGGTCTTTTGAAATAAAAAGAAGATAAAGTACTTTGCATATAAAGAGTGATAAACCACGTGAATCATAAAGTGAAATTTATACAGGTAATTGATTTTTTTTCCTTTTATTTCTCTTTGATTTCAAAACTCACTAAAAAAATCATTATTGTCGCCACCACACCCCCCGAAAGTCGATTCATCCCCAATCCCTACCCTCGGTCGCCTTCTCCCATTGTCCCAATGACGTTCTATTTGCCACACCTTTACCCTTCAGAAATCCCCCCCCCCCCCCCCTCTGAATTCGAAAGCATAAACACCATTATAATCTTCACTTTGCAATCAATTCATTTTTTTTTTGAACAGCACAAAATTATTACTAGAGTTTATCAATATGCTAAACAATTAAAACAAAGCGTTTCTAATCTAATCAACCCAAGAAATCGAAATCTTATGATATCTATGGGTTAACCAAACAAAAGAAAATAACATAATATAATCAACAATGTCTATTAGTCTAAAACTACCATTATTAGAAATAACAACATTTCTATACCTCCAAATCATCCAACATGAAGTTATCCCGATGACCTTAAGCTTCAATCTCCAGTTATTTATGTTGGGAATCGACTCGCACTTTTGCCACCAGTCATTTAATGTCTTCACATCTCCAAAGCTAATATCACACCATCGACCAACACAATTCCAAATTTCTTTTGCAAGATCGCACGTAAAAAGTTATGATCTCTTGTTTCCATACCCACTCGACAACAAGGACATAAAATTGACTCAATTTCAAAACCTCTTCGAGATAAATTGAAACGAGTGGGGAGATGATCCAACCTCAACCTCCAAACAAAAACGTTTACTTTTATCGGGACATATCTACACTTTGCAATCAATTCTAATAGAAAGCTATTGGTTATGCTAAATCACCAACATCTATGACGATTCCGGGGACATGCGTCTGCAAAATATCAATTTCTTTGGCGACTAGCATTTCAATTGATTTTCAGGTTTAGGGTTTAAAAGATCTAGGGTTTTTCAATCATTTGAGAGGTTTGGGTTTTTACAAAATCTAGGTTTTTGTAACTCCCGGCGTCGTAATCCTCAGCTGCAACATGCATCAAATGATTTTAAGGATTTGTATGTTGGATCACGATTTTAGTGGTTGTAATTGGTGGTTTATGAAATGAGTTTTTATTATTAAGATATTATGAAGACATGCAAGTGTATAACCTGATCGGAGGTGGTTGCATGGAAGAAGTGGTGATGGGGTGAGCAATAAAAAACAAAAAGAAAAAGAAAAAGGAAAAAAATTAATTATAGAGTAAATTTTCACGAATGGTCATTGTGATTTAACACTTATTATATGTGTAATCATTTGTATTCGTTTTATTATAAAAGACCAAAATAGAGAGTTTGGTCATTTAAAACTTTTTAACGGCGGTAGGTATCACCAGTGTAACAAACTTCATGCACTAGCGATACCTAGTATAATAAACAAATTTATATAATTGAGGTTTTATTAAGTGAGAAATCACATAGATATTCAATGCAATTTGCTCTCTAAAGAGATTAAATTTTATGGATAAGTATATTTTAGGTAAGAGTTAAGTATATGTATGTTTTGTTCTTAATAAATTAGGATAGCCACAATGTTAATGATATGCTTATATGTACTTTTACATATATTTTTATTCGCGTGTATTTATGAACTAGCATATTTATAATAATTTATATTATAAAGGGAAATATGAGTATATGACTGTCACATACCTAAGCTTAGGTGTGGAACTATCTAAAATTAGGTTTTTTTGGTTAAAATTTTTTATAACTAAACACGTAAACTCATTAGTGTATCAAATGCATCAAAG
The DNA here is from genome assembly GCA_963853835.1 of Calendula officinalis. Classification (NCBI taxonomy): domain Eukaryota; kingdom Viridiplantae; phylum Streptophyta; class Magnoliopsida; order Asterales; family Asteraceae; genus Calendula; species Calendula officinalis. The sequence goes on along the minus strand of OY970835.1, from coordinate 24,174,195 downwards.
CCCATCTAAAACTCATCACTTATCTTGAATCTTAATTATGTTTTTGTTAAATGATGTTTCAAGTTTTATGTTTCTCGAAATGGTGTTTATATTGAATGCATTCCATGTATGTGTATATAGTTTTTTTTTTACTGTGTAAGTGTTCTAATATGGTGGGAAAGTGACAAGATTTTCGTAAAAAATAACCGTTTCAAGTTTTTTAACCAAAATTATGTATTTATGGTTGGTTCCACACCTAAACTTAGGTATGTGACAGCCACACACTCAATATCCCCTATTATAAAATATATTATTTATATGTACAATGGATGAATAGTATCATTATCGTCTCAGAAATGTTATTGTAAGTAATCGATAGACAACGTATCAAACAGTGTTCTAATAAGATATACTTTTAAAAGAATTCTCTTAAAATATAATGAATTGAAACTTAAAGAATAATGAAATAGAATAAACAAAAGAAAATGAGATTGCCAGCCCAAGATTCAGTTAAAGGGAATGTCATATTGGCATCCAAAGGTGTTCGCAACGTAAGCGTCCAGAAAGAAAAAACAAATACTAATAAATAGGTTTTTCTAACATGTGTCCTTAGGTACATATTTAAGTACATATCATGAAAATGTAACATATGAACTTCATTAATGGTTAATAAGCTTATATTAAGAAATTTTGAGTGATTTAAAAGCACATGTTAGAAAAACCCATAATAAATACTCCGTATAATTGAAGTCATGTTCTCTTCTTAGTTGGGTAAAAGTATGAAACACAAAACGGCAAGTCGGCCAATAAAAAATGACGTGGTCGTGTTCTTTGTTCTTTACCTTATTTTAAGAAAAGTAATAATGTTCATGATTAAGGGCGATTTTGGTATTTAATAGAGTTAATTGAAAAAATGGTCCATATAGTTTGGTCAAATTACACTTTTCGTGCCATATGCGCTTAGACTTGACTTTTTTTCGCCTGTATTCGGAGTTTCCTTGGGGTTGGTAAGGCGAAATGGGGCCACCCTAGCCCATTGAGTGCTCTAGAAAAGAAGTTAGAAAGAGGAATTGACCTCGAAACTATATGGCAGAAGGGGCATGTCTTTTGGTCCTTGTGTTTCATTAAGTGCAGGCATGGTACCTATAGTACGTATTTTTGTACACTCATAGGCCCTCCCCTAACACTGTTAACTCATCAACTCCGTTAGTTAAGGATATTATGATCATTTCGTTCTGTTCTCCTTCTTCCCCAAATTAAAACCTAACTAAACCATTTCATGAGCCCTCGTGGTCCCTGCGCAGGCAAGGCAAGACCATTTCACGTTCTTTGTTCCCATCTTTCCAGGCAACAATAATTTCATGTTCTTTCGAATCAATTGCAGGAAGATGTGGAGATCGTGGTGGTGGAGGAATCTGAATTAGATCTGGGTTTATCATCTTCTTCCCCAAATCACCACCACTGGGGCCACTTCCGACCATCCACCACCACCACTGCAAAACCTCTGCCATCGCCACCACAGGCAAATTCCTCCGCCGCCGCCACCATTACCACAACCACCGGCAACTTCCTAAACCATCATCCACAATGTTTCACTTCAAAAATCAAGTAGTAGTAGTAGTAGCAAAGATGATGATATGAATATGCAGGTCTAAAATCAAAACAAAACAGAGCATCAGTCACACGAATCATCGGTTCTCTTTCTGACGGTTCTCTCTCGTGAGAAGTTACCGGAATCACAGCCATGGTCTTCTCCGCCTGAATCACCGATTCATCGCCCCCAGCGCCCCAGTTGTCTTCTGGTCGGATTTAACTGCTAAGTCGCAAATGGTTGTGCCTCCGGCAGCCGGCGAAATTACTGCTAGGGGGTGGTTGTCGTTGTTCATCTTAATGTCAGAGAGGTTGTGCGTAGATCTGCTAGGGATGGTGGTTGTTTTAATTAGGTTTAGTTTTAATTTAGGTTTTAATTTGGGGAAGAAGAGAGTGGAAGAAGGAGAACAGAGCGAAATGACCATAATACCTTTAACCAAAGGAGTTAAGAGTGTTAGTGGAGGGACCACGAGTGTACAAAAATGCATACGATGGATATCACGTCTGCACTTAATGAAACACAAGGACCAAAAGTGCAATTTGGTCAAACCATAGAGACCATTCTTGCAATTAACTCTATTTAAAATAGTGTGTAATAATTTATACTTCCTCCGTATCAAAATAAGTGAATCACCTTTTTGGAGTGTATCAAAATAAGTGAATCACCTTTTTGGAGTGTATCAAAATAAGTGAATTACTTTAATAATTTATCTTATTTGGTAAGTTTTTATATTTAAAATTACTCATTTACCCTTACATATACCTTTTTGAACATCATTAAAGGTATGGGGCCCCATTCATTTTTGTCATCTTCATATAAAAGTAACAAAATAGTAAAAAGTGTGGGTCCCCAATTCATTCTAATTACCCAATTTAATTATATTAATCTCTTATTACCTTATTTTGCCTCAAAAAATATAAACATCAAAGTGATTTACTTATTTTAATACGGAGGAAGTATGATTTTGTTAATGGTATTTAAAAGTTATAATGATCATGGTTATTAAGATCACTCTTAAATTTTCATGAATTACAACCTATTTTATACGGGGTAATATACTACTCTTATCGGTATCATCAATTTAATCAAATCCCTTATACTTCCTCCGTATCAAAATAAGTGACACACTTTCCATTTTGGGGTGTATCAAAATAAGTGACACACTTTGAAAACTTTCCTTATTTGGTAAAAATTTTGGGACCCATACCCACTATGGGGGTGTTTGGGAAAGCTTATTTAAAGGGGCTTATGGCTTATGAGCTTATATAAGCCTTAATAATCCCTTTAAAAAGGGATTATTAAGGCTTATATAAGCTTATAAGCTACTAGCAAGTACCCGCGCAATGCAGCGACGGGTACCTTGTGACTATATTTGAAGACAACCGATTGTTAGGTAGTTACAGCAATAGTGACACTGGCTGGTGGTGCTTGTCGCGGATAGTGAAATTGCCGATTAGCATGAAATTGCCAATTACAAGACCGCTGGATTTTATGGTAGATATTCAGTAAAACTAATGTAAGGCCTGTTTGTTTGCTTGATTATTTTTCCTTCGTGGGCGGTTGGGTTGTTGAGACACATATTTATCTCTCTTAACTTTTTCTTCAGCATGACACATTCAATACAGCTAATGTACCATCAAATGTTATAACCTATCATACAAACATGGTCATAAAGCATATTAATAAACCGTACACAGTTACGAAAAATGTCTACTATTGATACCCATGTCGATATTAAAATCTACGAAAGCTTAATTATCAATACACAAAAGTGACATTGGGCTAGAACTTATAACTTTTAAGAACAACAAACTTCAAATAATCTAATCTCCTTACAGAAAAAGTTCAATGGTGAATTTGCTCTACATAAAACATCGTGAAAATCAACAAACCATTCTATCAAAGTTTGATACACTAAGACATATCAAAGTTGAGCTATATACAGCAGCCCAAAAGCAACAAACAATTAACAATAACTGAAACTTCAAAAAAATAAAAAATAACAGAAATTATAAACCAAAGTCTTTATAAAAAACAATTGAATAATATTATAAGTCGCAAATGAACAGGTCAACATTACCATAAGACATTATCCTGGATTTCCTTCACTGCATTCCACCTTGTTATTGAGTAATTTTTGAGCAACTTTACAAGCATTTCTGCTCCAAGACAACCACTTGTATGTAGATAGTAAAGATAAAGAAATATAGATCAAATCACATGTTACAAAATCATTCAAAGTATTCATTATTTCTTAATTTAAATTATAATAACAATTCAAGCATTATAAACCATAATCAAATGACATCTTTAAAGATTTCGTTAGGTGTACCAAACACTAAAAAGCAACATCCACCTTAAATAGAAAATCTTGGAAACATCTTGATTAAGGGTTGACATAATTGATGCTTTCTGATAACCATCCACTCTTCTATCAAACGGGTTCTCTAAGTTGTACATCTTTTTACAACCCAATGCAACCTGTCAAATGTAAATCAACCACAAATTATAAAAAAAACATTAAATGATAACATAGGGGTAGGAAAAAAATGGTTTTTAAGGAAATGAGTTAAACGGGACAAAAGTTAGCCAAAGTTTTTTTATGCGTAGAACCACCTAAAACATTTTATTATTTTAACTGAGAAGAGCTTCTGATCTAGGATGAAAATGAGTATTTACATTTGTCCAAATTTATTAAATGATAATAATAAGGTAGGGAAAAAATGGTTTAGAAGGAAATGAGTTAAACAGGTCAAAGGTTAGCCATATTTTTATGACCCGATAGGACAAAAATTCTATACAGCGACTAAACATAGACAAATATAAAGACATTTTTTTAGTTCTGGTAGAAAGATATTAAAGTGTCATTGTATCATATTTGACACACTAATTAATCACAATAAGAAACCATATTTTTGGACAAAACTGTGTTTTGAATCAAACTAACCCAAACCAAAAAATTACCTATTTTGACAATTATTTAATCTGCCCATTGCCCATTTACAATTCTAACTTATTAACTAATCATACCAAAAGACAATTAGCAACAAACTCTATATATTAAGTCATGAGTTCTACATTCATGCAAATTAGTGCACATGGAAGAGATTCACAAACAAATGTTGTCTCTGTTTCAAGTACTTAGTGAACTACTTCATCTCCTTTTTCCCAATAATGCTAATTTTCTAGTAAACTGTAAATCATGATAAGGTTTTTTAATAATACCTTCTGTAAGGCAACTTCAATGTGTATACGAATTACTCCTGCACAATTTGCAATTTTGTAACCAACATCCTATTATGATTGATTTTTACCAGCCTTTGTCTGTGTCACATATCTGCGTAAATGATAAAACATTTAGCTACTTAGGTTTTAGGCTATCACCATTAGTCAATTGTTAATTTGTATATTACTGAATACAAGAACGGAAAAAAAAAACCGTAAACTTATCCAGTTTGAGTATGAATTTGTATGAACTGAGTATGATAAAATTGCGTATGGAATTGAACATGAATCAAATTGCGTACGAAAAAAATCAAAAATTGAATCATCAAAATAAAAAAGCGTGTAATTATATGAAATTGAATCACATTGCGTATGGAATTGTTACCTGAATTGAATTGATTAGGTTGAAGCTGCATACGAAATTACAGAAACCATGTGTTGTATTTATATTAGTTTGTTTGCACAATGATAATCATAATGGTTCAAAAATCGAGAGGCTGAAACGGAGAGACGGAAATGAAGAGATGGAAATGACGAGACGGAAACGAAGAGTCCGGTGAACGAACATACGCCAATGGATAGGATTTTGAGCAAACTAAAGGGGATGGGCCAAAGGGTTTAGAGCAGATGGGCCGCAGTGGCTTAACCCACGTCCTTGTAGGTTATAGAGTTAATGTTTGGTTGATGATAGCAGACGCATGCTTGTCCGAGTGGTTCTTTGCTCGCTATGCAACCAGAAGGTGTCCGATTCGAATCCTGGCTGGTGAATTTTTTTTCCAAAAGGATTCCAATTCCATAATTAGCAAGTGTGTTGCTGAATTTTTAGCCCTGCCTATTATGGAAGGGGTAAACTCTTTATAATATAGTAAAGATAAGCCCCTCTAAATAAGCTTTCCCAAACACCCCCTAACTATCCACTTTATTAAAATGAAATTACCCTTATACCCTTACTTTTACTTTTAAAACTAATTAATATCACTTTATTCAAGAAAAGTGGGACCCATTCTCCACTAACTATGTACTTTAATCTATTTTAACCTCTACTTTAATCTTTTACTTCAAAAAATGTGTAAGCCAATTTGTGTCACTTATTTTGATACGGAGGAAGTATTATTGTCAAACATGACAACAGGTACTTCAGACATGCTAAAATAGGAAATCGTCATTTCCCAAACAATGAGGATAATTATTAACATAATTAACAATAATATTAGGTTTTATTTCTCGCAAAAAGTCAACGTCAATCCTTGTATGATAAACACACCACACACATATATACGAACAAACTCCACACACATATATACGAACAAACTATCTAATCAACGATAAGTTGTAGATCAAATATATTATTGGGAATTATACCTATTAACTAAGGTGCGGTTTGATTTCGACTTAATGGAAAAATAATTATATGGGGAATGTCATAAGGAGGCTGTTTGTTTATGTCTTAATCCATACAGCACGACTTAACCGGAAAAGCCTTGAGATGATGCTTTTCTCATTAAGTCACAACTTTTTTTTATTTTATATTTAGGCAATTTATATTAAATATAATTTCATATTTTATAGGGTCCGGTTAGAAAATGATTTTTTTTAAATAAATATTTTTATTTTAAATTTCAACTTTATTAGTTTTATTAGTTATATGTTAATAGTTTTTATTATTAAAAACTTCAATTTAATGATATATATTACTTAATTATGTTTTCTTACAATAATGGGGATTTAAAAATAGAAAATTTATTAAATTTTAAAATTAAGACTATTCATTTAGCATGTAAAACAAATGAAAACACTAATTTATCCAGACAGACATAATATATTCAGATAGACACTTTAACCATACAGAACTTAATGGCTAAAAAAAACACGCCCTGAGTATAATATACGCACCGGAAAAATAAATACAACAAAAACTTAGTTAACGACAATCCCATTAATGACTGATTAGATATACAAATCTAAAACAAGTAATAAACACAATAACAAATGAAACTGAAGACTTACAGTGGCGGTGCTCGGCGAGAGACCTTGGGATCTAGTTCTTGTCAAATCTCGTAATGACGATAGGATTAAAGCAATAATTTTTCTATCGGTTCACACCCAAAGTTTACGATCGAACAGGACGATTACCACTGGGTAGTACAAAGCACCTTTGATAACAAACCCGAAACCGAGGACACGAAATTCAGTAGAAACGAGTTACTACGGCGGTGGAAAGCAGACGAGCAAAGTTCGGCCGAGAGGGGTGTTGACCGTGTTGCACAAGAACAAGTATTTAAGTCAATACCCCTAGCCTACTATATATAGAGCGTTAACCCTATTAGAGTTTATGTCAAACTCTTATGTGTCAAAGCTCGTTTGGATTAATTAAGTCTTTAATTAACATTTAGCCCGTTTAGATAGATCCATTAATTAAGTCTATTAATTTTATCTAGCTAACCTGTTAAGCTCGTTCCAATTAATTAGGCTCTTAATTAATACCGGCCCATTAATTCTCGTGTTTGGTTGCACCTTGAGACTTGAGAGTTGAGGGCAACCCGAATTGGACACTAATATACGGAATACATTTAGCTTGTTTATTTAATGACATTGTACATCTATTTTTGTAACATCTGTCCTACATCGATTGGAGAGGAGAACGAAACATACCTTATAAGGGTGTGGATACCTCTCTTAGCATGAAGTCTTTTGGGTGGAGTGATCCATACCAAGAATAAAACCGTGCACCGGTGGGCAAAGTGGACAATATCATGCTACGGGGTTCTAGGATGTTACAACATACATATCAACAATACACATTCATTTTATATTTTTAGCCTCCAAACATTATAAAATATACACACATACAAAATACTCACTTTATATTTTTTGCCGAAGGTGGGTCATGCATCTCTCTCTCTCATTCGGCATAGTGGTGCTCCAACGGAAGAATGCAACTGACGATGGCTGTGTCAATAGTTTCTTTAAACCGACAGACATTTGGTTGAACTGAAGTCTATCATTGGCAGAAGTCTAATATTTGAAAATTTATGGGGGTAGAATGTAATCATTTTTCATTTTGTTGAAAAAAATACTGTTATCTAATAAAATAAGGCGGTAAAAGAACAGCCTAATGAATCGTTCGTATCTTTTCTTATATGTCTTATCTAAATCTAAATGAAATTATCAATAATAGCCAACGTTGCAATATTGTTTGAAATCTTAATAGGGTGATTTAAAAATCTAGTAGATAACGAAACTTATTTGTTATCAAAAGATGTTGACTAATTACAACCACAATTGTGGATATAAGACGATTGCCAAACAAATAAATAAAGAAACAAATCAAATTCCTTGTAGAGGTACAAGAACTTTAGGATCACCTGAAAGGACAACGGTGTTGACAAAGTATTTTACATGCATCTTAAGTTGAAAATAATTTAATTATGTAGAAATATTATGTTATTCCATATATTTAATAAGGTATTATTAAGGTTTAGTATGTGGATGAAGATAACAACACACAAAACAAAACAAAAAAAGGTTTAAGAGTATTATGGTGTTTTACCATTAATATAGATTATGATTTAACTTTTTTGAATTTTTAAAGATTTAAATATTATTAAATTAGGTTAAATGATTATGTGAAAATTTTGAAATTTTGGAAAGATGTATATGTAATAATGAAGTTCGAACCTATCTTTTTTTTAAGGAATAAATTTCACCTCCTTTTTATAATTTCCTTAAAAATATTCTCAACAAGTTTTAAATTTATGATCTTTTGAATGAAAATCACAAAGTGTATCTTTTGTGACCAATTAATCTAAACTAATTGATTACTAGACTTTATATAAATGGAAATGAAAAACATTAATGTAGAGAAATAGTATTAATGCATATTTTTTGTATCTACTTTATTTTGCTACCCACTATAAGATAACATGTGTAATTCACTAATTCTCTTTCCTCATATCATCTTTTGATTTTAATACTTGTCTTGATCAAGTAGGTAGATATATAAGTATACACAAATAGTAAGTTTGTAAGGTGTTGCTCATGACCTATTGTTCATGAGTTCAAAATATGCCGTGCATAAATAAAAATAGATTAGGTGGTGTTAAAAAAAAGTCAGTCAAAGAGTATGACCAAGCTGAAAGAAAAGAATTTCTGGAATCATGTTGACTTTTTAAAGTAGTGTTAATTTTTTCGAGTTGTGTTAATTTGATTGTAACACCTCAATTTTTAAAACATCTTTTAAACATATTTTTAAATAAAAATAATACAATGTCCAATGTTCCCAAAATACGGTTTAACAAAAACCAATAAAAGTTTATCAGAGTATTAAAACCGGTGTTACAAATACAATACCATAACCATAGGATAAACGAGAACTACCTACGAGCTCCCGGGCTAACCAACACTAGGCCACTTCTAACGCGACCCTCTAATCCATCGATCTCGAACCTGAGTACATAGCCAAAACAAAGTAGTACGTGAGACAAAATAGTCTCGCGAGATACATGGGTTTTCGACCCATTCTCAAAAGATTTATAAAATAATATTTATATCAAAGTAAATACTTATCCTCATCATTTCTATTAATTTAATACTCATCTTCTATTCATTTAATCGTATAAACTAATAAGCTTATTATAAGCTTACTCATCATCTATTCACATACTTGTAAGCTATCTCCAAGCTTACACTTTCTTTATCACATATGCAACGGACCTCTCCGAAGCCAACTCTCCCGATATGGGATGTCATAGGTAAACTATCAAGGTAATTGGGAACCCCCATCTTACCGAGATTCATAAGCTCTCCCCGTTCCCGGGTCGTCATGCTCACCCAACACTGGGTGTCGTAAACTGTGACATTCTACTCTTTGCTCAGGGAGGTACCACCCCAAGTAGACGTCTCATGCTCCCCCATTTCTGGGCGGTCTTATTCCGGATATCTCATTAACACTTATGAGCCTTAGCTCCTTTCAACAAAATATGAGCATTAGCTCTTTTCATCAAATTCATCATTTATTAGAATACACCTATTCTAAATCATCATATTATTCTTTTTACTTATTCAGTTTCAATCTCGACTTTACCAAGTCCTTTAATAATTTAAAACGTATTTATCGTTTATGAAAATCATATTACTTTGACTCTTCTTTGACTAGGATACATGTTTATTACTAGCCACTCTATACTCATTCTCTTAGTAATTCGATAACTACTTTTATTAGTATAATATACTAACCGATACTTATTACTTAAAAATCATTGTCTCAAGCCTTATTAATACATACTATTATTAAATCGATTATCAAGCTCTTTTAAGCCATTATCTCTATTCGTACATCTTATATATAAAAAAAACACGTTAATTACTTTTTATCATCAAAATCTCTTTCAAAATCATTAATCATATAAACATACTCAAATAGCCCAATACTAGCACTTTCTCAACATATCATTCTTTTCTTTATTAAAAACGTTATTAATAAAGACTCTTAAAACATCATAGTTTCCAAAAATCATTTGCTATGTACTCAGTAAAAGTCTCATGTACTCACCTTAGCCAAGCTAACTCCAAATCGTGTCTAATAACACGAATCCTTGTTTTCCAACTCGTGAAATGTCACCAAACTTTAGGTCTTCTTGACCTACCATCAATATCATTACAATAACTAGTTATTATCCATAACTAATCACTAATCAATCCATATTCACATTCCTAACCACCAAGTTCATCCAACTTGGTGGAACCTCAAACCCTAGTTCACGATTTCCATCAATAAACCCAAATCCAACTTGTACACATCGATTACAAGCTTACAATGAGTGTTCTACACCCATGATTAGTCATCTTCCCCAAAGATGACATGGATGGTTCCCCAAACCACCATTTCTACCCATACAAAGTTCACAAACTAACTACCAACTATCAAGGATCAAGAATCCTTACCTTTGATGTTAAGATCCACAAGATTGAAGAAGATTTGAGCTCTAGAACACCAAAATCGCCCCCTTTCTTCTCTCAAATCGGCTGCACCAGTTTAGGGTTGAAGAGAATGAGAAAAACCCTAAACACCCGTTTTTTATCCTTGTTTATCATATTTTTATATAATTTATTTAATACAAAAATTTCAGGTCGTTACATTGATGCTTAGAAACTCATTAATTTGATGCTTAGAAACTCATTAAAGAAAAATAAATCGTGTTACTTTTGTAGTTAAAATAAAGGCTTGTTACTTAAAATAGAAGTTTCTGACTTTCTGGTAGGGGTGAGAATAAAAACCGAAAAAACCGAATCGAAACCGAAAAATCTGAAAAAACCGTACTAAAAAACCGAACCATTTGAAAAACCAATGTCAACGGTTTTGATTTTTGAAAGAACCGAATGTTTGAGGCGATTTTTAGGGGCATATGAAAAGTTCGACCGAAATAACAATCCCGCCTCGCCATTATATATCTTTCAAATTTTATAAAAATGTTAAATTTATAAAACATTTGTCATTTGGCTATCAATCTTATTGAGTTATGCTAGTTGAATTTAGCATTATATTATATGAAAACTTCTAGTCTTTTGTTTTATTTATACGAAATGAGTTAAAGTTTGGAAGTTTGGATCATAATTTTTAAGGTAACATATTGGTAAAGTTACAGGAAAATAAAAACCTAAAAACCCCCGAAATCGAACCGTTTGAGAAAAAACCGAAAAACCGAAATCGAACGGTGTGTAATTCTTAAAACCCGAAGTTTCGGTTAGGAATTTGGTTTTAGTTAAAAACCGCCTCAAACAGCTTCATGATCACCCCTACTTTCTGGAGTGCATCATTTCATCTTATAATTAAATTTCTTTTAAAGTAATCAATGTTTTGTGCAAATGTAAAAAGATTTCATTAGAAATAAATATTTTAACAAAAATATCAACGTTGATGATTGATCTTTTGTTATCTAAAGTTTTATTTATTTATTTTTAAATACATAATACATTTATGTGAGATGGGTTAGGATCCGACGAGTATTTATAAATCAATTAAGAGTGCAATTCTCAACTAATCGTTTAATAAATTTTTTATCATCATCATCAATATTATTGGATCTTTATTTTTTTCTTCATCAGGAGAATTTGTATAATTAACAGGAAATTTTGGATCATAATAAAAAAATATTAAATTATTATAAATCTTTATTAAATTTTAAGTTCTCACATAATCTAATTTCTATGTGAGAAAATCAGGTAAACCGTAAACGGGTGAGGGGTGAGTATTTAAGTCCTATTTACACGATCTAATCGGGTATTATTGTAGCCATTTCCTAACCATTTCTAGCCACATCCCAAATGTAGTCACATGTCTGAACCAAAACCTCTTGTAAGGCTTGGCGGTATGGGTCCACGGGAAGCCCGGCGTGGGGTGTGACATGGCCGGCCACGGCGTGGTGTTGGTCCGGAACACCGCCCCCCCCCCCCCCAAACGGCGTTGGGGTGCGGCGTGGGTGGAGAGGGCAACGGCCCACGGGAGGAAACAGCGTGGAGATGCTCAAGTTTTTGCCAATATAGCAGTTGGCAACGGCTATTATAGCCGTTAGATTTAAAAAAAAAAAACATTTTTTTTTAAAATTATTTACCTATATATATTTACATACTTTCACTCATTTTACACACACAATTAATCCATTTTACTCTCTACAAACTCCTACAAACTCCTATCTTCATACCTCTCTACTTACAATGGATACACACAACAACTCTCCACAAACACCCAACCAACCTTCACAACAAAATATACCACCGAACCTTGGATTTGGTGGCTACGAGCAATATGTCAACATCCTAAGTTCCGGTGTTGCCACACCCCCACAATTTTATCCACAAACCGCACCTCAATTTCAACAACCCCAATTTCAACAACCCCAATTTTCACGAAATGTATCTCAATTTGCACCCACATCACAATATTTTCAACAACAAATATTTTCTCAACAAACGCCCTACCAAACCCAAACACAAGAACCACAAGCGGGAGGGAGCAAGCGAAAGGGGAAAGGGAAAGGGAAAGGGAAAAGGAAAGAAAAAGAAGTTGTTGAAGAAGATGTGAAACAAGATATGGAAGAAGACACACAAATTTCATGGACGGGAAAGGAGGAAATTGCGTTGTGCCGAGCTTGGTGTGGCACTTCTAAAAACGAGAAAGACGGGAACGGCATGAAAATTAAAAGCTATTGGGAAGCCATTCTTTCTAAATTTCATAGCTTCATGGGAGTCCCGCCATACCGAAAAGACAATAGTCTTAGTAGCAAATGGCGTGATATAAACAACAAGGTTACAAAATTTAATGGTATATACAACAAACTTTCATCGGAAAGAAGTAGCGGAATGGCCGAGTTTGATGTTTTGGAGGCCGCCAAGAAACAATACAAAGTTGAAAAAAAGGGCCATACTTTTGAGCTAGATCGACATTGGTTGATTTTAAAAGAGGATCCAAAATGGATCGGAACAATTACTAAAGATCAACAACAATTGAAGCGCTCAAGAAGTTCACAATCGGTTGATGTTTCTGATGGTCGTTCTCGTATCGACCTTAATGCAGGGGATGATGACATTCCAGATGACCTATTCGACGATATTGATGAAACCCCACCTCCTCAACGACCAATTGGAAGAGATAAGGCTAAACGAGCGGGTAAGCATGCGGCGGAATTGGAATCGAAGAGCAAGCATAGGGAAGCAATTCAAAAACGATTAAGCGATCACGTTGAGTCAACGAAAGAGCGCATAGAGATGCGTCGTCAACAAGTTCAATTGGAGAAGGAGAAAGATGAAAGAGATAGGGAGCTTGCAACCGAACAAAGAATTATCAATAATATGAATATTTTGACTATGCAACCGCCGCCAGGCATGCCGCAAGAAGATCTTCAACATTTCCTAGCCGCGAATGATAGGGCCCGAAAAGGCATGAGCGATTTAGGATTGTAGTTTTTAAATTTTTAGTATTTTAGTTTTTAAATTTTTTAAGTATTGTATTTTTATTTTTAAGTATTGAATTTTTAATTTAATGTATTGTTATTTTAATTTAATGTATTGTTATTTTAATTTAATGGAAGTTTAATATTATGTTTAAAAAATAAATGGAAATGAAATGATGAGATGGAAAATAAAATGGTGTGGTGTGGTGTATATTTCCACCAAATGATGTGGTGTGTTGGTGGTGTGGTTGCTTAGGTGGCAGTGATGTGGCAAGAAAAATGGGTACCACATGTGGTACCCATACCTAGTAGCCTAAGAAAATTCAAATACTTACCATAAATTTAGTTTATTATCCAAATATAAGAAATGATATTGGTGTCTACTATTTATGCATATTTATGTTTACCTACTTGATCAAAAAAATATCAAAATCAATGTATGATATGATGAAAGAAAATTAGTGAATAATATATCATATTGTGGTGAGTAAATAGCAATATTGATAAATAAAAATAGTAAACATCAACACCATTTTCTTTAAATATATCAATTGTTTTCATTAACAACACAGTATTACTATTATGATATAAATAATTTAATCGGGTAACATTTGGATGGACAAACATATGTAAATGATGGTTTAAAATTTCTTATAATAAATGTTATCTCTCATTATTAGTAAAATATTTAGGAGGTTTGAACGAACATTTTATAATGCATCAAGTTTTAGATTATTCGGCAGAGCAGATTTTTGATTTGGATGTACACAACTTGACCGAAACATCTATGTAATCGTTTATAACCCTTTCATGACCACCTCCAAAATTTTATCACTAGTAAATTTTGAATCTAAAATCTCTTATAAGTAGGTCATGATACCTACACTAAGGTACCTTTTTGTCTTATTGATGGTTATAACGGGGATCATATAATCATAGTTTTATATAAGGTGGTCAAAAATTCGACAATAAAAACCCCAATTATTTATTAGTTATCACTCTTTTCATTAACCTTTTGTGTTAACTAGATAATGAAAAAAAAAAACTATTAAATGCTAGATGGCCAAAATTTGTGTATAAATTTCGAAAGGATATTTTAATTTCTTCAAAACAAAGATGAAAATGGTTCCTTACAAAATGACAAGCTTCTTTATCCTGTCGATTTTTGTCATTGGTAAATCATTATCAGTTTTTCAACCTTAATGATATGCATACATATTCATACAATATGCTTGATGTTAATTAAAATAAATTATCTTATGTTTTTGCAGGTTTGATGAAATTTCCTCAAGTTTCACATGCCGATGATTATCCTCCATGTAAAAGCGTTAAAGACTGCTATCCTGGATATTGTCCAATAATTTCGATTCCTCTATGTATTAAACATCATTGTGTTTGTCTAAGGGCGAGCGAGCTAGGAGTACCTGCACCGACTCCTCGTATCGACTGATACATTAGACCTCAATAAACGAGCGCACCATTGATTATAATCGTTTATGAAATGTGTACTTGAATTTATTGTTAATCCGGTTTTATATGAATAAAATTAATGAAAGATTCATTTGTCATACTTTATCATATTCCTGCTGGCCTATGGTATTGCTATTTATTAATAAATAAAAAAAAAAAATACTATCTTAATGTGTTGGATTTGTCTGAATTTCATTATAAATTATTACTATATGGTTGATGGGCTCCTCCTTAATGCAATTAATGAAATTAATACCTCAAAACACACACAAAATACGTATACAACATGGGTACTAACATAAAAAATGAAACAACGGAGTTCATGGGCTCCTTCTCCTTCAATTTTTAATTTGAATAAAAAAAATTTAGATGGAAAAAGTTTTAGCTATATAATAACCGAGCTGACCGCTCGTCACATTTCTCATCGGTCCACCAATGTTGTTGGCATGGCCTCGGCAGTTGCTTCTAGTCGGATAACTGAAGAGTTTGGACACAACATTTGTGGGGGGGGGGGGGATTTTTATTTTCATTTTAATAGTATTAAAAATATTCTTCTTTTATTTTATTTTTTATCATTTTTATTTTCTTTTTAGGAATTTAATTTATTAAGATTTGTGTGTAGTTAAAAAATGGGATGAATTTGGCCAAACCGGAGAATGAGGATATGCTATAGCTAGTTTGTAGTTTGAGTGTGTCAGTTTTCTTGTCAGTAAGGAAGATGTGATGTGAAATTGATGTTGTGAAACTAAAGATGCATGAAGATGACTGTTCGGAGATGCATAATTGATCCAAGTAGGTGTAAGTTTGTGGGATTTAAGCGAATGGGTTGGCAAGGTGTGTAAACAGCAGTTTTGTCTTGCGAATTGGAGTATTTATTGTTGTAGATGGTGATAGTCAAGTGGCCCATTAGCTGCTCATGGGCCCACTGGCAGTTTGGTGACTTGTGTTTAGAAATCGGAAATATATGTGGAAAATGATGTGTTTAGGTTTATTCTTTTAACTAAAAATTGTTATCTTATTATCAAGATAATTAGGAGGTCTGGATACAAGGATTTACCCTTACTTAGTGGTCAAATCCAACAAACAAAAGTGATTCGGTTCGGTCCAAAACCAAATAAAAAAAAAAAATTTTTGAAGAAACCTTCTCGTTCCTCGTTTGGTTCCCTAGTGACTATTGGGTGAAACCATGTAGAAGTAAATCCCAAACTATAACCCTGCTTGAACATCTCAGTTGACTCAACCCCAAGCCTGTCTTGACCCGCACTAAAAACTAATTAGTTGTTTAACTCATTAGCTCAATTTGCCACTTCTAATTAATCTTTTCATTAAGTCATGTGCAAGGTTCTAAAAAACATGATATGGCGGGCCCAAGGCGCGAGGAGCGCGACTTTACCGTTACGAAACAGTCCATGACAACAGTGTAAGGCGTGACGTAAGATAAAATACGATAAGACGGCGTAAGATGCGTCTTATCGCAATTTTTTTGGTGTGTTATAAATTTTGAAAATGATTTTTATTTTATTTTAGAAAAAAAATGATGAGATATATAACTATAAATTTAGATGTAATATATAATTTTTTTAACTTCGCATATGAATATCATATAAATCAATGAACTAGATATACATATAGATTATATTATATTAAAAAAATTACCGCCTTAAGCCATGCTTTGAAAAACGCAATGGCTCCTCATGACTCGTATGACTTAAAGTTTGATGGTGCCACCATAATGTTTTTTAGAACCTCGATCATGTGAACAATATATAGGTTTTATAAGCTTACATGTTGTCAACTTAGCATGTTCTTAAACACGTATTCAGTGTTTGGACAATTGCGTTGTTTTTGGTTTTATCCTAAAGCCGCAACTAGACCAAATAGAGACGTTTGTTTTCGTCTCAAAAGACCATTGGTATTTGGTTTACGATTATGGGCCGGTTTTTGTTTCAGTTTTATTATGTTAATGGGCTTGGTGTTGGTCTAATTGAGCCAACGTACATGCATCGAAATCAAACCCATCAAATGAGAAGTTAAGTAGTTAATGTTCAAAATCTAAAACAGTTTTATCATTTAAATGTTTCCTTCGAGTCATCAACACCGAGAACTTTCACACGCTCAAAAACTACCATCACTGAGTGCACATCAGAACCACTTCGCAACCACGAGGACATACCAAATCTTATCTTATCATGTCTTAATTTTCATACTTACTATTTCGGGAAATATCTTAATTCTTATAACCAAGGTTGTAAAACTCGCTACTCGCTACCCGTTCGTTCGACGACCCTGTATCGAGTACTCGGTTACTCGGTGAGTACTCGGCGAGTACTCGAATCGTGAATTTTTATATAAATTTAAAAATTATATATATAAATTATATAACATAAACATAACTAGTTGTGAATTTCAAATACTAAACATAATAGAAACACTAAACGTTAAATAACAACAATAAAACAACAATCAAACGTGCTTTGGGAGTATGAGTATGTAGCAGAAACAACTTATGTAAACGTGAACATCAATCGAACATCCAGAACAGAAACATAAATCGAACAACTTATGTAATCGAACAGAAAAAATGAAATACCAACAACAATAACATGAATCGCAAGTGGGAGATTAGAGGAATCACAACCGTTCGAATGAAAGAAACTGAATAGCGGCAAACGTGCTTTAAAAACTAATTTAAAAAGACGTAAAAAAAATACCACCTTTTACCGGGTTGGAACGAGTTGGACCGAGTTGAGATGAGTTGGGCTGGTTTTTACAACCTTTTTAGCGAGTAATCTCTTGACTGGGTAATACGACCGAGTAGGACCTACCCTACCCAGTAGCCAACCGAGTAGCGGTTACCCGCCGAGTACTCTGTAACGACCCGAAATTTGTAAATAAATAAAATATGTAAAAATATGATAATTATGGATAAATCATATAAAACACGTAGAAATTGGTTTCATGTCATTTGTACACCTTATGAGAAAGTTATGGGCGAAACCGGGTCGAGACACTTGATGAAAACTGTAGCCATGCTGACCTGGGGAGTTCGCGGCGTGAACTTTAGTTCGCGATCGCGAACTTGGAACAGAAACTTTGGGTTTTTGGTGATCGAAGTTCACGGCTGGCTCACGATCGGGAATAGTTCGCGACAAGGGAAGTTCGCGGCGCGAACTCGTCCGACCAGGCATTAAAGACGGGATTTTGCTCATTTATTGCATATCAAAACCCTAGTTTTTCTCTTTGGCGATTTTCGAGCATAGCATCTGATTTTGGGTGATTTCTTCACAAATCCTTGGTAGATTTCACTCCTAGTGGAAGATTAAAGGTATATCTTCACTCTTTCATCTTTGTAGCTCAAGATCTATGGATCTTGAAGCTAGGGTTTGAAACCCTAGTTCTTGGGTTGGTGATTTATGGTGAAATAAATGTTGTATACACTTAATAGATGGTATATTAACAAGGGAATCAAGTGTATGGTTAAGATTTGTAAGAATCTTAAGGGTTGGTTAAACCTAGGGTTTGGTAAATCACCATAATTGGGGGAAAATTGTTAGTAAGTGTTATCTAGAGATGGATGAACACATTAGTAGTAGTATGTGATGTTGATCATGTTGTGATAATTGTATTAGGCTTTTGGTGAAGTCTTGGAAAGTTGATTGGATTGTGAAGCAAGAGATTGGGTGTCAAGAACACGGTTTGAGCATCTTATTGCTAAGGTGAGTACGTGTGGACTTTACTGAGTACATAACCTTGAATTATTTTATTACTTGTGTTATGGTCTATTTGCTTGTTTGTGTAGACTTATGGTATGTTGAGTTAGTGATAGATATTATTGATAATATTGGACTAACTTGTTTGATGACGATGTGATAGCCGAGAGCTAGATAGGCATAACCCTTGAGTTATGATATGATTGAGATGATGTGATGACGCGGGGGAACCCCGGTCATGAGGTGTGGTGTGAGGGGCAGTTGGGTGGATCCCCATCGACTCAACCACGGTAGTAGTCTTGCTAACTGGAGGTAGTCCGGCGAGTAAGGCAGGTATCGGTAGATTGTGCGAATCCCTCTTGCCGGTATCTTGAAGCTTATTAATGGCGATGGATTTCGGTTAATAAACTAATGTGGTTCTAGTTAGTTCGGGGGAAACCTGATAACTAGATATGATTGCTAGGAAGCAAGGTTGATAGAGTCACAATAGGATGACTAGATAGATGGATGAGTTACTTGTATTATGTTTACATGTTATATGATACTTACCATTATTGTTGGGTCTAAACCCATGTAGCTCACGAGACTTTTTGTCTCACGTACTCCTTGTTTGTTTTGCTATGTACTCAGGTTCGGGATCGAAGGTATAGGTGCGTATGGATAGAGATGCGGGGCCTAGAGTAGAAGAACACTAGATTGGATTTAGACTTGGCTGTGGTTTTGATCTATTTTGTAACACCAACTTTATACTCTGATTTTCATACCAAAGGTTTTGTAAATCCATATTTTGGGAATAGTTCTTCTATTTAATGAAAATGATATATTTTGGCCAAATGTTTTGTATTAAAAATTGAGGTATTACATACTCGGCCGGGTAGACCGGGTTTTACAACACTGCTTATAACCACCGAAAACAATACTATTTCGGGAAATGTCTTAATTCTTATAACAACCGAAAATAATAAAACGCAAGGCACATGATTCGACCCCATGACCTTAGGGACAGAGGGTTCATGCCTTTCCATCTCAACTACATTGAATTATTGTTATTGTTTCCTTTTCAATATAATTATTCACATGAAAGTGCAATAAGCCAATAACTGCTAAAATTTATGAGGTAAACGACCTCATTTCAAATAATCCTTTTAATTATATTTAATTTACAGTATTTTATTTTCTATTTAATTATCTTTTAATGTATATATTATACTTCCTCCGATTCAAAATAAGTACTACACTTTGCTTATAAGGGTAATTCAAAATAAGTGCTACACTTTGAAAAATTACCTTATTTGGCAAAGAATAGTAGGACCCACATCCTCTAACTATCTACTTTAACAAAGTGAAATGACCCATTTACCCTTACTTTTTACTTTTAAACATCATTAACCTCATTTTATTCAAAAGGTGTGAGACTAATTATCCACTAAACATTCAATTAATCTAATTTAACTATTATTATAATCTTTTGCCTCAAAAAACGTGAAACCCAAAGTGTAGCACTTATTTTGAATCGGAGGAAGTATATATTTTAGACTTTGTCAATTTAGCAAGCTTAAATTTTAGCCAACGAGCTTGCTATCTCGGGAAATATTTGCGTTTAGGAAAAAATTGACACCTTAAGGACTTAAACTTGCGACTTTCATGTTATTAGCAAAGAACTTTAACCACAAACACATATCATTTTGTTGACCACCACCCGCCACTACAATCACTACCGTCACAATCACTACCGAACACACCATCACTACTGCCACCATCGTACAATCACTATCGTTATCGCAAAATATAGTTACAGGGGACCCGCCACCGCATTGTGCGGGTACCATGCTAGTATATTTAATCTCTGATAAAATTAGGTTGGATACTGGGATTAATAAATATGATATATACACTACAAAGTTATTTCATTCACCACACTTGATAAGTCTTAAATGAGACTACACATGCATACTAAAATATAAGTTGTGGTATATAAGTAGTTTTGTAATGTAAAAATTACCGACCTTGACAAATAACTTCAAAAATCGAGTTTGAGAGAGACCCTAAACCAAGTACAAGTTGCAAATTTTGGAACTTGAGAGCCCAATGTATTTATTTTCAAGAAATAAAGCTGAACAAAAGTTGATCAAAAGAAAGCCCGATATAATTCGGTAAAAATCATTGAAGAAGCCGAACACAAGGTCCTCAACTAAGTCCCTAGCAACCCCGTACTCGCACATGGTCACATACTCACTCATATACACTTAAATGATGGGTTTGACCAAAAACGTTGTCAGGATCATTTTCGATAGTTTTCATGATCGTCTGGTAAATGTATCTATTGAAGGGATCGAATTTGAGATATCTAGAGACCATTTCAGACTTGAACGTAGAAAATGATCCAATAACTTTGAAAGAATTAAATGAGGAGCAGGTGAAAATCTCATGATTCTATAGAGTGTCTCTAGGTAATCACAATATAAATATTTTTAGGTCTAAAATTATTTTGCTATATCTATACTCCGCATTTAGGGGAGTTTGGGGATTACATTAATTTAAGAACTCTCGTCTTTTACCCCTTTCCACCGTTTGCTCCCCCAAAGGGTGTGTCTTTTCCTTCCCAACTTCCAAATTGAGCAGATGCATCGTTTCTTCCCTGCCCCTTTACCTTCGTCCCCTCAACCATTTTATTTACCGTTTCAGATCATAACCGCTTCATTATGCATACCCTTCGATCGCATAGAGTCACGTCGGTTAGATAGATTCACGCCGGTTAACATCCTATTTATACCCGATTGCATACTGCAAAATTAATATCCAAGGTTTCTTCTTTGATTTCTAGAATAGAATTTTTCATTTAGCTTTTCGTTTTCAGTTTGTAATTTAGTCAGTTATTTATTATGATAATCTAATGTTTAATGTTTAATGTTCAATATTCAAGGTTTTATCTGATCGTGATGACTTTATCGATGATGTTCAAGATTCTGCACACCATTTGATTGATAAAGTGTCTTATGATTATATCTTAATTATATATTAGTTCTTGTAATTTGTCCGTTTAGATCTTAATTAGGATTTTTATGTTAATTCATTCCAATTAAATTAAAGCAAATAAACTTCGATCTATCATCATACCAAAAGATTCATCTTGTTGAAGTGTCTAATTTTGGAATTTTTGGATTTTAAATGTCTTGTTTGTGTATACCCTTGAATATCATCACTTAAATATATGCAAATATTGAATTTGTAAATTAATTATGCATATTTTATTCTAACGTATTAACAAACAACATGAGAATCACAGTTGCACTTTTTTTCAAAATCTTATTTGAATGTTGCACCTTTTTTCAAAATCTTATTTAAATTTTATTGTTGACTATTGCTAATGTCTATCTCATTATGTTACCATATTAATTTCATTTTGCTTAGAAGATGCAATCTTTTTGTAGGTTAATGTGTAATAGTTAATGAATTTAAGCAATTTTTAGTAAAATTTCAATGAATACATCCATTTGACCTGTTTGTATAAATTCCATTTTGTTGTAGCAAATCGATTCGATTCTTATAATATGATTAATTTAGGCTTAAAACTGTAGTTTGTTAATCAAAACTATATGTGCAATTTTTTGTTCTTTAGTCAAAAACCCGTTTGATCGGCCCGTTTCCTTTTTAACTCTTTTTTACCCGCGAATACGCGGGCAAACGACTAGTTTTATTAAAACAACAATATTTAGATATAAATTAGCTTAGGGTGCAAAACCACTAAAGTTGGTTTTTAAAATAAATATTATGCCTTTATTTATTTCAATAGGTATTTATATAGATCTATATCTATTCCTCTCTCCCCTGATTATCGACTCAAAGGTACCCAAACGTTCATTGTAGATCCATTTCCTTCAATTAACAAAATCCCAATTCTTTATTTATCTGATCAAATATGGATTTCATGAAGGTGATCGATCAAACTGTCCGTGACATGTAAGCTTTATTTCCAAAAAAATACGAAATTAGATGTATACATCTTTTCGATTTGTAAATTCTAATCAACGTTCATTTGATTTGTCTCAATTGCAGAAAGAGAGAGGTTAATTTGAAAGTATTGAAGGTTCCTGAGATTGAACAGAAGGTAATAGCAACCGTTTATTGCTTTAATTTTGTAATTGTAGCTATCAGCAACGAATGTGAAAGTATGAGCATTTTGGGCAATCGGTTACTTAGATTTCTAGATTTAGGGTGTTGATATGGATATACTGTGGCAAGGAAATGGTAAATCGGATGATTACTTGATTAGTAATGATTGCCTGCAACAAAAAGCCACTTTTTAACTTTGAATTTGATATGAATTTAAACACTTTGAGAAGATGGTTCGTGCCTGGATTAATTTTCATAAGACATGCTAAATTAGAATAATAGTGCCGTTATGCAAGGAAATTCATATAACTTCTGCATTTTAATAGGTATTAGGCTTCTCTATTAGGAATCAAAGTGTGGCTTTGGTCTAAAATGATAAAACTTCCTTTTCATTCTTGCTGATATTTTGAGTTGAAGGATTTTATAGATCAAGTTTCTAAAGTATATAATGGATTTTCAGTTTTTAAAAGGAAGTGACAAGCTTAATTCCGAACATGTTCTTAGATGTTAAGCATGTTATATTATGAATTAATGATTACTCATAATGATACAGTTTAAATTCTGGATAAAATTAACTGATTATGTTTAGTAATTACTGTATATAATATATATATATATATATATATATATATATATATATATATATATATATATATATATATATATATATATCCATTTTTTAATGGATCAATGGCCATATTTTTTTATAATTAGCTGACGCTGACTTGATGGTTGTGGTATCCTCAAATTGTAATTCATAAACCTTGGGATTTAAACTTTAAAGCATGATGGAATCATTTTTTTGTCCACATTGAAGCCCATTTTATAACGTCAGTAATATTGGCACAGGTATTAGATGCAACAGATGATGCACCTTGGGGCCCACATGGCACTGCATTGGCAGAGATTGCACAAGCAACTAAAAAATTGTAAATATACATTTAAAAATATTATATTTTATCTTTCTACAATTTTTTACTGAATTAGATGACTGTTGGCTCACTAAATATTTTTTCCAGCTCTGAATGTCAGATGGTTATGAATGTTCTATGGACTAGATTAACTGAAACTGACCGCAATTGGCGTCACGTGTACAAGGTACTGCTTTTTTTTGTTCCATCTAATTATATTGGTGCATCTTGAGATATTTTTGTCTATATAATTTTTATTTTCTTTGGAGAAAAGTAACAAAATTGGTATGGTTTGTTTGATTAAAAGGATAATCATATTCAAAACTAATTAGTTCTGAGATATTTTATTTCAGGCATTAGCAGTGATAGAGTATTTGGTAGCAAACGGGTCAGAACGGGCAGTTGATGACATTATAGAACATACTTTCCAGATCTCTGTACGTCTTTTTTCCAGTTCTAGAATCTTCCTTTTTTCAATTCTTTTTTTTTTGTTGTTATTAGTGACTGATTTATTTTGACCATTTCTCTACCTGATTTTGTAACCGCAAAGTCGCTCTCAAGTTTTGAATATGTTGAACCGAATGGAAAAGATAGTGGATTAAATGTGAGGAAAAAAGTTGAGAACATAGTGGCTTTGCTGAATGATAAAGATAAGATCCAAGCAACTAGAAACAAAGCTACCGCAAACCGTGATAAGTAAGTTATAGGAAATGGGAAAAGTCAAAACGGGTCGGATTGACCAAGAACACTTCTTATCCAAAAAATTTAACTCTACTTTTCCATCTCTGTTTTTCTAGATAATGGGAGGTGTTTTTATCTCATGAAAATTATGAAAATGTGCTACTATCATTTACTGAATTTTTTTTAATATTATGTTGTTATATAATTATTAGGTATGTTGGATTATCATCAAGTGGAATATCATTTAAATCAGGATCGGGCTCATCAGGTTCACTAAGCAGCAGTAGCTTTCAGAAAAATGATCGATTTGGTGGTTTTAGTAATTCAAGAGATAGTGAAACATTTAATAATAGTTTTAAAAAAAGTGATCAATCAAATGAAGATAGATTTGAACCTGGTAAATATAAACCACGAAATAGCACTACCCCAGTGAGCTCCTCAAAGAAACCGTCATCTCGTTATGGAAGGTTTTGATTTTTTATTACTTGCATCACAAGTTACCTATTTTGCATAGGTTTCATATGCTACAATATTTGAATGTTCTTAATACAAACGTAAAAAAAAAAAGAAAAAAAAAAGAGTGAATTACATAAATCGTTCTTGTGGTTTGTATAAAACCATGTATAGTCCCTAGGTTTGAAACTTGTAACATTAACGATCCCTAATTTTGAAACTTGTAAGTTGTAACGTCTAACGGTCCCTAGAAGCTTAAAAACCTTTTTTTATGTAGGGACCGTTGACGTTACAAGTTTCAGAATTAAGAACTATTCATGTAATAAAAGAAGTCGAGGGACAAAATCCGAAAATTAATGCAAACCACAGGGACGATTTATGTAATTTACTCTTGTTTTAATCATAGTGACATGTACTATAGTTTAATAATTATAGTTGCTTTTAGTGTCATCATTGTTGTTATTTTTAGTGAAGGAGGTCAACTTATTGCTTTGACTTAATATTTTGTTAATTATCTTGTTATTAATACTTGAAAGATTAATCTCAGCACCATTCAAGACTCTTCTACTGCTGGTGCATTGAAACAATCAAATAAAAATGCAGCTGATAAATACCCCTCAATTCCATCACAAAACAAGAGTGTACCATCAAATAACAGCAACGCTGATGATGATTTTGACGATTTTGACCCTCGAGGAATATCAAATGCAAGTAAGCTTTTCACTATCTTTGGAAAAAGTTTAATTTTTTTTTTACAATTTTAGGGTTTATGCATTCTCATTGTTGGGTGTTTGGCAGAACCTGCTGCTGCAAGCTCTCCACAAGTGGACTTGTTTGGACAAAGTTTAATTGGGGACCTTTTGGATGCTGGGCCCACACAAAATTTTAACAAAAATAGTAAGTCAGAAGAAATTGACTTGTTTGCTGATGCTGGGCCCACACAGACTTCTAACAAAAATAGTAAGTCAGAAGAAGTTGACTTGTTTGCTGATGCTGATTTTGTATCTGTACCGAGTGGAACATCTGGATCTGAGGTGAACTTAATTCTCATATAAAAATTTGTAAATACTATCAAAATTTAAGGGAAAATGTCAAACATAACAATATACGTATTAGGTAGTATTTCGTTTTGGTAATTGTAAGTATTTAGCTGGGCTATTTTGGTAGTTATATGTTAAAAAATGTAAAAATAATAACCACATAGAGCCCATAAAACTTTTTTTAGTTACCAGATGGGGACAGAAACTTTAATTACCAATATAGGCCTACAAAAAGCTTGTAATTACCAAAAATGGACCATACAATATTAACCTATGGTCTTCAAATTTCATTTTTTTATCAATTCAAAAATAACTAATTAAAGTAAAAATAATAAAAACAATTCAAATATATGTATAAGGGTGTTTTGGTCATTTTAGGTCAAAATTGACGAAAAAAATAAAATTTGAAGACCATAGGGACAAAAATCACGAAATTAAAAAATACAGGGACAAAAAAAGAAATTGAAAGTAAAGGGATAAAATCACAGAATTTGGAAGACCACAGGGATAATTTCTGTAATTTACTCTAGATTTTATAAGATTAAATTTTTTAGGCACGCAAAGTGATAATCGTTTTGACATTTTTTGCAGACTAAAGTTGACCTTTTTGCATCTCACCCTGCAAGTTCTACAGTTTCGCCAGCTGTTGACTTTTTTGCGGCTTCTGAACAAGTAGTCGAACCTGAGATTAAACCCTCAGAACCTAAGACAATGCCAAGTCAAACGGTTGACCCATTTGCTGCTGTTCCAATGAACAATTTTGATAATTCAGATATTTTTGGCTCGTTTTCTTCTCAAAGTAACCCGGCATCTACCGAGCCCACACAGAGTTTTGTGGATACTGGTAGTAGCTTAAACAACCCGAATCACAAAATTGCTTCTGCATCTCAATCTCCATTAAAGAAAGGTGGTTTTCAAGTTAAATCTGGAGTTTGGGCCGATTCTTTGAGCCGTGGGTTAATTGATCTTAATATAACTGGACGTAAGTAGCTATTTTTTATCAATTTTTTAAACTTTTTTAGGATAATTTCATACACGTCCTTGCAAACTTACAATATTACGTATATATCCTTGCAAACTTCATTATTACGTATATATCCTTCCAAAATCTCAAAATTCTCATATATATCCTTTTACCTAATTTAATACTCCGTAATATTTAAAACTTATAAAATTTTAATGAAATTAATGGTAAGATCGCCTAAAAACCCTTGACGAAATAAAATGAAATTGTCGAACTTGGCAAGAAAAAACCCTTGACGAAAGAAAAAAACCCTTGAACATTAAGGGAATTTAGGGCATTTTACCATGAATTTAGATTAGCATTTATGTTTTATTAAATTTTAAATATTATTAAATTAGGTAAAAAGATATATGTGAGAATTTTGAAGTTTTGAAAGGATATATACGTAATAATGAAGTTTTCAAGGATATACGTAATATTAGAAGTTTGCAAGGACATGTATGAAATTAACCCTAAAAATAATTAATGCATTAATAATATTTATTTTTGTGGTGCAGCCAAGAAGGTAGACCTGACTGATGTGGGCATTGTTGGGGGTCTGTCTGTGGGGCCCGAGGAAAAAGACAAAGGACTTCCAAATTCTTTGTACATGGGTAGAGCCATGGGCACAGGATCCGGGCTTGGAAAATCCACGGGTTTCGCCACGTCATCAACTGCTGACATGGATGATTTCTTCTCTAGCCTTAGTAGTGGCTCTCAAAATCAATTCAGCTCCTTCCAAAAGTAAATTTTGTTTAATTTTTTTAAAATATTTGATTCAAGTGTGTGAAATCATTTGGTGTGTGTGTATTAAAGTCTACTAAAGGTTGACCAAGTGTCGATAAATTGGTAGCTATTCATGAGACTGTTTTGAGTGTTTTACAACGGGCAGTGGCTCGGCTCTTATTGCAAGCAATTTTAATCATGTATTTTTACTTGTTTAACACATGTTTTAGATAGGAAAGATTATTAGGGTATCTAATATTCTGATATCATTAGATCATATTAATACTAAGTGAAAAAACACATAAATAAAGTTAATTATACTGTCACCTTTTTTGCTTTTCAAAATTTTTTTTATAGTCACTTATATAACCATCTAAGCCCACCAAGATTATAACATGAACAATTGTAAATATAAAAAAAACTCCAACTCTTTAATAGAACATCTATCCAATGTCAAAAGTAACGATCTTTATCCTTCTCATTCGGGCTCGCCAAAACCGCACCCGTATAAACTGGCCCGCAACTCAGGCTGCACAACTATAATAAAATAAACCCCAACTAAAACCCTCATAAACAACCACAATCGTCCCATACTCATTTGATATATGTAATTTAGTTTTAGCTTGGGTTTTTAATTTCAAGATCCTAATTTTGAAAAGAAAAATGATAAAGAAATGGGGTTTGATGTCATTGGTTTTGAAGTGGGCTAGATTTGTGGTGTAATATATATTTTTGAGTTTGTTTTTAAGTTAAATCATTTATATATAGTTTTCTAGAATAAGATATTTGGATTTTACAGATAAGTTTCCGGTTTGGTTTAGTTTAGAGGGTGTTTGGGAAAGTTTTAAAAGTAAGTTATTTACTTATTAACTTTTTAATAAGTCAAAAGGTTAATAAGTTAGATAAATGTTCAAGGTAGTCCAAGAATTTTGGCTAGTCCCAAGGGACAATTAATAGCCATTGGATCAAGAAAAAGTCAAATGTCAAGATCAAGATTCAAACCATACAAGCACATGTGCTTCAATACATCAATACCCCACCCACCTCCGGCGGCCGGCGGCGGACGCCGACGATGGGCGGCGGACGGCGGCCGGAGGTGGCCGCCGGCGGTGGTGACCGGAGGTGGTGTTCGTGACTGGAAGCACATGTGTTTGAAACACATGTGTTTTGAAAATAAAGGAGTGTATATGTACAGCCAAACACATGTGTTTCAAGTAATGAAGCACATGTGTTTCATAACGTCAAGCACATGTGCTTCGTGATTCAAACACAAATGACTTGCTTGTAAGTTACATGTGTTCAGGAACAAAAACACATGTGCTTGGCTTTATGAAGCACATGTGCTTCATAATGATATGTTCGTCACTTGTTTTGATTTTTTTTCTTGTTAGTGAAGCACATGTGTTTCATAACGCCAAACACATGTGCTTCGTGATTCAAACACAAATGATTTGCTTGTAAGTTACATGTGTTCAGGAACAAAAACACATGTGCTTGGCTTTATGAAGCACATGTGCTTCACAATGATATGTTCATCACTTGTTTTGATTTTTTTTCTTGTTAGTGAGCACATGTGTTTCATAACGTCAAGCACATGTGCTTCATAATGATATGTTCGTCACTTGTTTTGATTTTTTTTCTTGTTAGTGAAGCACATGTGTTTCATAACGTCAAGCACATGTGCTTCGTATGCTCCCCTGTGTGTTTAGGAACTCATGTTTTAGTGACTTGAAACACATGTGTTTCGTGACCTGAAGCACATGTGCTTCGAAGTAATATGTTGTGTTTTAGTGAAGCACATGTGTTTCAATACATCAATACCACCACCACCCCATTACCACCAGCACCTTCACTGTCAGCCACCACCACCGCCACCCGCCGGCGGCGGCGGACGGCGGCCGGAGGTGGCCGCCGGCGGTGGCTGTAGGTGGGGGATTTGATCTTGACCATCTTGATCCAATGGCTAAGATTTGTTCCTTGGGACTATGCAAAACCCTTGGACTTTCTAGAATACACCTCTAATAAGTTATTTGGGTAAAAACTTTAAAAAGGAGATTTCAAGAACCCCTTATTTTTTAAAATTCTTTTTTAAAAAGTTAATAAGTTAATAAGCACTTTTTTAAAAAGCACATCCAAACATTAATTTAGTTTGGTTTGTAAATTTATAAATTTTCGTTGCATATGTTTTTATTTGTGTAAGTTTATAAAATTAAAATTTTAAGTTATAAAGGTCCAGAATCTTAGG